>JAOTOM010005041.1:0-600000 GCA_034440615.1 Ashinkailepas kermadecensis | reverse complement strand
ATCAGATAAATGACCTGTCTGCTGCCGCGGCTCGACCTGCCCGCGAGGGTGCATGTGAGCTCGGTCTCTCAACTATGCATGCCTGGATTCGATGCTTTGAATGCCTTCTCCACATTTCTTACTGCCTGGAGGTCAAAGTGTGGGCAGTGTCTGGCGAAGAAAACAAGATGCGTGTGAAAGAAAGAAAGAAGGAAAGAATTACAGCAGCAGTTCCGGGAGAGACTGGATCTTGTCGTGGATCAGCCATGTGCTAGGTAGGTAGGTACGTCTAACGACGGGAACACGGCTCGACGTGCCTTCAGAGACCCATATTTTACCTGTGTGTCATATCTTAGGGATGTATTTTGGAATAATTTCAGCCACTTAGGACAATCTTGGATCTTGGATCTACTCTGCGGAGAAATTATTTGGTCACATTTACAGTGCAGAATGCTCGCATAGCAAACGCTAACTAATAATTATCCAATATATGTGTGCCCATGGACTTCGCTTATGGCGTAATTATGATGTCACTATGCATGACTGGACGTCGATCTTTTAAAAACGAGGTACACTAGATACTTATGCAGGGGTGTGCAAAATTTGAGCTGTGTACCTCAATTGGTTCCCGAGATATTTCGCGGAAGCAAAATGAGGGGAGGGGAATGTTCCCTTCACTCTTGTAGGTATTACCTCCGAAATTCCTGGGTTAAGCAATCTTTAAGACAATAGAGCTTCTTCATATGTTCGAAATGTGAAGCTCTTTCGATTAAGACCAAAATCGCCCCTGTAACTAGCATACTTTGTCCGCAATGATTTATGGCCAGTTTTTCCCTCGAGTTATCACAGTGTGCATCGCCATCGCCACTCTCTCCCTCATCCCCTTCTCCACCCTCAATCCAAAATTCATGGTGATGCAAATGGACACAGCCAGACACGTGAACCGCGGACACATCCAGCCGATAGTCACAGCTACATAGACACAGTCATGATAGTCATGAACTCAACCACTGAATGCACGGTAAAAATCGGAACATTACATAAATTACATTACATGCACCGACAGAATACATTCCAAAGGACATCATACACCAGAATACACACAGTACGCTGCACGAAAGGCTACTCAGTGTTGAAAAAAAAACTCTAAAAATAATAAATCAGCACTCCAAACAATCATGCGTTTACTTTCCTGCTGCAAGGAAAAATCCCGCATCCGTTTTCGCGGCAGCAATATCACCTGGAGGATCTACATGTATAATTATGTACACACTGATTTAGTGTTTTTGGTAAATACGCACCACAAAAACACTGCTATGTTAATTGTACCACAGCTTTTCGCTCCGACCGCTACATGACAGGTCTCACGTGACAACACGCTGAACAGCAGAACACAGAACAGACAACAAACACGCAGTGTGATGCGTCGAACTCTCTGCGGGTGCCAGCGCCGTCGCCCGTCAACACGGGACCTCGCCTCGAACCGTCACCCGCCCTGTTCCCAATCGGCTGTGCCGGTTGAAACGCTGTTATTTACCTCCAACCGGCGCCGCTCAACAGCGATTGCCGTCGGCGGGCCCAGTCGCACGTATCCAACAAACCAAACCGTGCGTAGAGCCGGCGCGCTTCACAGCCACACTGCGCCACTGACCGGAAAGGTGACGCCACGAGACCAACGCCTGTCATGTCACGCGTTCACGTCGTCTGACTGATCGTCCGAAGAGCGTCGGACCGGGTCGGCACGGCCGATGGACCGTCAGCAGAACGTTAGCTCGAAAGTGGCAGGTGAATGCACGACCAGTCCCAACATACATCACGACTCAGAATGTCTGGGTGGAGACGGTTTGATATCCGATCGGTAACTCACCACGCCATGCCGTGTGCACCACGCATGATCGGCAGTGTGACCCCAGGCTACCACCGACGCTCGTCAACACCCCCGCCACAGCACCAGCCCGGCCCGGGTGCCGCCGGCCAGCCGCGGCCCACTCACTCGTTGATGAACGGGTCGTCCAGCAGCACGGACGCCGTGGCCCGATTGTCCGGGTTGGCCTCGAAGCAGCTGAGCAGGAACTTCTTGGCCTTCTCAGAGAGCGACTCGGGCAGCTGCGGGTGCATCTTGTAGAAGCCCACCTGGCGCCACAGGTAGCCGTGGTCAGACCGGACGCACGGATACACGGCAGAGTCGTGTGTACCGGGCGATCCCCATGCAACAGAGGCATAAAGCCCCGATAATGACGAGCCGTGATGAAGTCTTACTATAACTTAATGTGCAATATGTCAATAAATCCCATTTGCATTTGATTAGTTTGGGTGGCATATGCGTGTATATCTGCACTCACATGCACGCACGCGCACGTGCACTGCACACATACCATCATATTATGCATACATATAGATGAAACATTGCGCAACGCTGATAACAGGGTGGCTGGCGACCCTAATTAAGACACTGCACAGTGTTGGTTATGGTTGGTTATTGGTTTTTACGACACGTCGACCGTTGAGTCATATAGCGTCGCCAATCTCTCACGCCGATTGGTAGCGGGCGAAGAGTAGCGACAGGTGAGACTCGAACCCACAATCTTTCGATTGTGAGACGAACATCTTACCCCTAGACCACTCGTCCCCTACTGCACAGTGTGATAACTGAAGGAAACAACTGGCCAGACATACAGTTCTCGACTATTCGTTAAAGCGATTTTCGTGGTGCCATTACATCAGCAGATATCTCAAGCACACCAGCTCACATGAATTCGACGACTGCTGGAGGTAAGACGAATTCTGAAAACCCGGGACTTGAACCGTTCTCAAAACCCGAAGTCTTTTCTCTCTTCTCTTTTCGTTTTCTCGAGTTCTCGTTTCTCAGAACCCGAACTCTTCAGAACTATCTTTCTCCGACTCGTTTCTCAGCCCGAGAAAACCGTTTTCAGCGACTTAAGAACTCAATTGCTCAACACGACAGTTCTCTGTAGTTCGTGGAGGCTGTCAAGCAGTGTTCATGCTGATGGCATGAAGGACGATGCTTTTGTGCCGACAGGTGGAGGAATCGCCGAATCGTCCCATGGTGGTTTTTTTTAGGGCGCAGTTGCTTTTGCGCCAAGCAAGATTCGCCGGGCTCTCAGAAGTTCTAAAGTGAGCCAATCCGAGTGAGTGTGAGGAGAGCGGGCGCTGGCAATGTGTATCAGCTGACTTGTCTATTTACGCCTACCGTATGGTCCGCCGAGTGACGAATGCTGCAGCGAAGAGAGACATCCTGCCCGCCTATGGGAAGGTGTACGAGGCCAGAACAAACTGCTATCCGGAACAGAGATATCGAATTACGCATAGCCTTTCATAGATAGCCAGATGTGGGATATTGTTTTGTTTTTTTAACATAAAGAAACAGTCCGAATTATTGCTAGGGTGGATTTATAGACCAAGGTCCTATCGTTAAGCAGAGCATGTTGCGTGAATCCTTGCGCCACCACCCGATTCGTGAACTCCATTTCAACAGCGGAACTTTGACAGAGAGTCTAGCGTGCCGTCAATACACCGATACAGCCGCCTCAGTAACTCGTCTCCGGCCTTATCTGCCAGTCGCCAACTGACCCTCCCAGCCGGGGGCTGAATGCGAGCGCGCGAAGTTACTCCAACCCTGTCTAGTCGGGATAAAGTGGACCAGTACAGACCGGCTCTCTAACCAACTGAGCTACCGGGGCGGCGAAGCTGTGTTCGTAGCTGTAAACATATTATGTGATGTGTTTGGTTCTGATCGTTTGCGTTCTTTGTTTCCATGGACGGCTACACTATCTTAGAATGCGTTCGGAGGAAGTATCGTGCATTCAAGCATGTGCATTCCAACATGTGAATTGCTGCATCGGGTACTGATGGACTTTGACGACACACACGACATTATATATACTGATTCTAATCGTGAGTATACTATTTCGACCCTTAAAAGTATATTTTGGCGTCATTTCAGCCACTTAGGACATACGGATCCTGAATTATTCTGCGTAGCAATTATTAGGTCACATTTGCAGTGCATAATGTTCGCATAACAAGCACTAAGCGGTGAATATCCAATATATGAGCGCCCGTGCAATGCGCTTATGGCGTTAACATGACGTCACCATTCATGACTGGACGTTTATTTTTTAACCAAGACAGCTTTGATACTTATGTAGGTCTTGCACAATTTCAGCTGTCTGCTTTAATTGGTTCCAGAGATATTTGAAGCAAACAAAATGAGGGGTGCGGAATGTTCCTTCCCCTCCGGCAGGTATGACCTCTGGTATTCCTGGGTTAAGCAATCGAGACAATAAAACCTCGCAATATGTTCCAAATTCGAAGCTTTTTCAATTTAGACCAAAATCGTCTCTGAAACCTGCATACTTTGTCGGTAATGATTTCTGGCCAGTTTTTCCCTAGTTATCACAGTGCGCACTGTAGCGGCCACCGTCAGGTAAAGTTGGCATTACCTTGAACATGGCTGCCTCTGGTGAACCCAGCTCGATGAACGGAGGCTTGCCGGTGGCCATCTCCACCACAGTACAGCCCACCGACCAGATATCAGCCTGTGGAACACGGCTGTGTAGCATCAAGTCGGTACAGCCCACAGACCAGATATCAGCCTGTGCAATACGTCTGTGTAGCATCAACTCCGAACAGCCCGACGACCAGATACCTGTGAAACACGACTGTGTAGCATCAGCACGGAACAGCCCACCGATCAGATATCAGCCTGTGGAACACGGCTGTGTAGCATCAACTCAGTACAGCACACAAACCAGATGTCAGCCTGAGGAACACGGCTGTGTAGCATCAACATGGTACAGCCCACAGACCAGATATCAGCCTGTGTAATACGTCTGTGTAGCATCAACTCGGTACAGCCCGACGACCAGATACCTGTGGAATACGGCTGTGCAGCATCAACTCGGAACAGCCCACCGACCAGACCTCAGCCTGTGGAACACGACTGTGTAGCATCAACTCGGCACAGCCCACAGACCAGATATCAGTTTATGGTAGAAGCACCATCAGCGCTGCTGGTCTCTTATTAGCATGTAAGCTGGTTAACATGTCAGCGCAGGGTTGGATTCATATTGTTATATCCTGGTTGTGGAGGATAATTTTTGGTTATCCAATTGGGAGAGGATAATTTGCATTATCTTTGTGACATGAGAAACTTCCTTTTGTACTTTTCCATGAGCTTTACGAATGCTATCGACAAGCAGTAAGCTTACAGTCATTGTCAAACAGCACGATTTGACCTCCAGCAAGAAAACATAATAATTTTCTGCAAAGGATGATGTGCTGGGTGACAAAGTCCATTAGCAACCCGTTTCTCCAGCCCTGTACAGACCACCGTCTCTCATCACCTCTCATACTGCCAAGCCCATCCTAACCCTTCGCAATCTCCTCCCACGAAACCAACCCCCCACACGCCACTAGGCATGGTTCATGTTTGATTCAAGCCCGTGCCTTCCTTGTACTAAACATTGCACGCATCGGGAAAGATAAAGAATGACTTGCAAATATGTGGCCCCATGATAAAACGCGCACCAGAGGGAGGGGAAGGGTGCGTGAACACAGAATCTGCGCACCCCTACTGCTTCCGACGATATCTCAGAAACGGGCAGAGATACCGTGATGAAATATTGTGATTGTTGCGAATTGAGAAGCGCTTGTGGATGTCATGACTGACATCTCCTATGCATTAAACAAATCCGTCTGTAAATATAAGAACTGCGGGGTGCAGTCAACCGACCGGCCGCCTAAAGTTCAAGGTCACAAAGGTTTCGTCAGTGCGGTATGCCGGCCAATCTCGACCTCATGTAACCCTGAATGCATTGAGCTCGGGTCAATAAGAGTGATATCAGACCAGGTCGTCCAGCTAACGCTGTAGCCAATCGCTACGCCATGTCAGGCTGTCGAGCTAACGATACATCCAATCGCTACGCCAGGTCAGGTTGATAGTGATACAGTCAGGTGAGACAAGCCAAGACAATGTGGCCCAGTCCGGTGCGCCGAGACCGTTGGACCAGGCCAGATCAGCCGTACACTGCGGCGTCGGTGCGGCGCCGCCGCCCAGCCGACAGCACGTACCGGCGCGCCGTAGCCTCGCTGTCCCTGGTCGATCACCTCGGGCGCCATGTACTGCAGCGTGCCCGTGAACGTCTCGGCGGTGGGGCACAGGCCCGCCAGCCGCTTACTGGTGCCGAAGTCGGAGATCTTCACCATGCCGCTGTACGTGTTGACCAGCACGTTGTCGCCTGGGGGCACGCGACCGGAACCGGACGGCGGTGAGATGCCAGTCGGTCGCCAGTCGATCGATGTCGGGGACAAGTGTGCCATGTGCCGGCCTCGAATTGCTCTCCCTCACTCACTACCACAACTAGATTTTTGGAGTATACCTTTGGTACAGGAATATAAAATTCACTCACTACCAGGAATAGATTTTCCGATTAGACTTTTGGTACCGGAGTGCAAAATTCACACGAATTTTAGTGAGCAAGATTAAATTTCCATTGAATAGAACTGTAGTAGAATGGTACCAATAAGTTAATACAATGGCATGTCTGACCTACTTTGCACTGTTCTCAGATACCGATGCTACATTACTGCTTACACTAGCAAACCAAGTGCAATATTATTCGAAGTGCAACAGTTTTGCATGCGGAAAGACCTGAAAGAGCATTGTTTTCTCAACGCCACACACACATAGCGTCCATTATTAAGTATGTGTAGCGTGTATTATAGCGCATATTAAGTGTACAATACCAAGCGTTTGGTGGTCAAGTGAAATGCCGTGGTCGTGAAGCGTTGGCTGGTATTTCTGAGCTGTGAACGAGCGGCATTGTTGCCACGTTTGTGCATGCGGGGGTGTGGTCACCTTTGATGTCACGATGCACTATCTTCTGGTCGTGCAGGTACTTGACACCCTCCAGGATCTGCTTGGTGTAGTAGGCGATCGTGGCCTCGTTCTTCAACGGACCCCACTTCAGCTTGAGCAGCGCCGACAGGCTTCCTCCCGGCACCTGACAGAGGACAGATGTCAGTCGTGACTACCACAACACGTGGTCTTCACCTTCCGACACGCGGGCCGGACAACAGGCGTCAGCTATCGACAGCTGCCAGGCGCGATCCAAATGGCGTACGTTCTGCAGACTTCCGTAGAATACTCTCCGCAATCTGGCAACAGCCAGTCCTCGTGATATGCCTGGTCTTCCTAGGAGTCCCAGTGCGGCTCGTCATGCGCCGGCCGGCTGACTTGTAGCTGGCAGATGGGACGAGGCAGCAACGGATGCACACGAAATGGGCCGCCGTGACCTGACTGACACGGCATCTGACCCGGCCGGGACACCTGCCGCCGGAGAGACCGTGTCTCGTGGCCTGGCCGTGCCCTCCGAGCGTAGCCGGACTCCCCCACCCAACAAAAAACAAATTCCCGCCCAGCCCCAGACAGACATGTCTCGTGGCCTGGCCGTGCCCTCCGAGCGTAGCCGGTACTACCCACACCCGACAGACAACCAATTGCCGACCAGCACCAGACAGACATGTCTCGTGGCCTGGCCGTGCCCTCCGAGCGTTGCCGGTACTACCCACACCAGACAGATAACCAATTGCCGACCGGCACCCGACACCCGCCGGACAGACGGGGGACGAGTGGTCTAGGCGTAAGATGCTCGTCTCACAATCGAAAGATTGTGGGTTCGAGTCTCACCTGTCGCTACTCTTCGCCCGCGACCAATCGGCGTGAGAGATTGGCGATGCTACATGACTGAACGGTCGACGTGTCGTAAAACCAATAACCAACCAACCGCCGGACAGACCGTGTCTCGTGACCTGGCCGTGCCCCCCGAGCGTTGCCGGTACTACCCACACCCGACACACAACTAATTGCCGATCGGCACCCAACACCCACAGGCTGTGATCAACATACCATAGCAGCTGACAGACAACCGCCAGTATGTCCGGGGACCCGATACCTCTGCTACCAAGTTAATATCCACCACAGCCATGTCCGTTTTTTCAACGACAGATGACCTAATCAAAGGGTATTATTGTATTATAAAGTTTTTTTTTATTATTGGGGAAAATGTTCGAAGTGGACGTTCATGGACATGATTAAGATAATGAGGCCACTCATTTCCTCCGTCAATGATTACTTTTCGGTTGGCAATGAACTACTCTGTCTTAATATTAACTGTGCCAATATATTAAATAGCTTACTATTTTCAGTACCTGGTGTTTCGAAGACGTGAAGTCAGAAATTCAACGCTTCTTGCAATCGATTAAACACTCTTTCACGTCGGAAACGCCATGTTTCCGGTTTCATTTCACGTTCACTCCTCACACGGAATACTCGCAACCACGCGCGGCCGGAAATTTCGATCAAGGCCGGAAGTACTTTGCGATGCTGTTAGTGCTAAAGAGCAGCGCTAACGGTGTTCTTAAGATTTGATGGCGTCATAGCGGAGAAGTTTGTTTAGGGCTATTCTGGTTGTCCCGGTTAGGTTAGGTTAAATTATATTATGCTATGTTATGCTATAATATATTTGTTATGCCACACTGTATTAGCATAGGATAGGTTAGGTTATTCTATTTATTTATTATTTACATTTATATGTAGTTTTTGAAGTCTTGAAATCGTTGAAAGTGAAGCAGAAATGTCAGAAGACAAGTCAAATCGAGCCATCTAAGCGTATCAGTGTAAAGATGGCTTCCGCTGTGTTCCAGTACCTCACGAAATTATTTAGCTTTCTTTTCGGGACAATCATGCAAGTTTAGTGTTTTTCAGAAACCACGGTGTCGTTTCCAGTGTGCAGTTCAGGTATTTGTGGCAGTATCTCGGACGTAATTTGTTCCTAAAGGAACTCCACGGTCGGGAGATTCACAACTTCCTTCTCGAAGCATCGAAGCTTCATAAACCCCAGTCCGAGCGCCGTGCTAGCCGGCCCGACAACACCAGTGAGGAAGAACGAACGGGCCACAGCCCGGACCATCCCATTAAGGTATGTGAAATGCTTGCAGCGTTAACTCGTAAAATACCGTGAATATCGTAGCATATTTCCTCCGTGCCATGCCTATGACGGCATCAAATGGTCATGACGTCATCAACTGTATCGACCGCCACCGACTGAGCAGGAAGTATTTGCGGAGGAAATTGGCGGTCACATCCTCTTAATCACGTTCATAAGCGTCGTATTCAAAAACAACTTCCAAAAAATCCAAAATTAAATTGAACTGTAAACTTACCAATTTACTGTCGGCTCGTTGAACACCCATGCTTAGAATGTCAATGCCGGACTTCTGGCTCGGTATTAATCCATTACCAGACATCAGGTAAGGCCTGATGCTCGCACACATATCACAAGCTCGCACACATATCTCGTGACAAACATAAAAGCAAATTCATCACCTGAGCTCTAACTTACCTCTTCCATGAAAATCTTGAAGAAGCCATTTTCGGAGACTGAGCCCATGTACTGGACGATGTTTCTGTGTCGCAGCTGCTTGTGAAGGTTTATCTCCTCGTGCAGTGGCTGTACGTCGCTGTCGACAGCAGACACACCAAGTCAGGTGGGACCCACGCACAGAGAGAGAGAGAAACGATACACATGCTGGCAGTCCGCAGCCATGAAAAATAGCTGGAGTGCAGAATCTATTCATACATGCAAGGACTGAAATGACGTAAACTCAGGACTGAAGCAACTGACCTGAAGTGAGATATCCTTCCTGAACGATACAATCCAATTGATTAATGATTACTAAACGATTTTCTGGCGCCAGAGTGGGTCACGAGCAAAAATATGCAACTGCGCACGACACGGCACGAAGCGTTATGGCTATTGCAGCCAGATACTGTACAGTGTGATTAACAAAAGCGGCACATTATAAAGCGTATAGTATAGTAAGCCGACAGTATAGTAAGCTGAGAGTATAGTACGCTGAGAGTATAGTAAGTGGACAGCATAGTAAGCGACATAGTACGAAACGGCATAGGCATAGCGCAGGGTCACAAGCAAAAATATGCAACTGCGCACGACACGGCACGAAGCGATAAGGCCATTGCAGCCAGATACCGTAAAGTGTGATAAACAAAAGCGATCTAGTGTGAGGCCGCATAGCATAGTAAGCCGACAGTATAGTAGGTTGGGAGTATAGTAAGCGGACAGCATAGTACGCCACACAGTACGAAGCGGCATTGGCATGGCGCATTTACCTGCTCTACCCCGTGCCATTCACCAGCCATGTGCCACAGTGTCCGAACCACTGGCGGCCGTCGGCAAATCATCGGACGCGACACGAGAGCGGCCGGCCGGCGGAGCGGCCACTTACCCGAGGTTCTTCTCGGGGATCTCCTTGACGGCGATGCGCACTTGGGTGGTGAGGTCACGCGCCGCGTACACCACGCCGTAGGTGCCTTTGCCCAGCACGATGCGGCGGTCCTGCTCGTCCACCTCGTACTCGTACTGGCAACAGCGGAGTTGGTGTCAGCTACAGACGGACAACTTCAGGGTACCCGAGGTAGTGGGGTCAGTGTCAGGGATCGGCAACAGTATCAAGTACATCAGCAATAGGAGAGAAAGTCTCCGGAACCAGGACGCAACCTCAGGAACCACACGACAGTCCATGGCCCACGTCATAAGCAGAGACCAAGGAACTGAGGAGAGGGATAGTGCCTGACAAGGTTTTTTTTTTTTTTTTTTTTTTTTAAGGGGCTTACATTGAAAATTGTTTTTATCCCCCAAAAAATATTTTTATAAAAAAAAAAAAAAAAAGTGGAAAAAAATTTTTTTTTTGTGTTTTTTTCCCCCTATTTTTTTTTATTAAAAAATTTTTTTTGCAGTCGGCTTTTTATAGGTTTGGGGGGGGGGGGGGGTGGTGTTTTGGGGGGGGGGGTGGTTTTTTCCCAAACGTCTCGCCTTTTCCTGTGAGGGGTATATATCTTTGGAATTCTGGATTTGAATCGGGAAATTCTGGGCGTTCAAATTTGATAACTATGGCCCTAACATGTTTCAGACATCAAACACTCCTGTTTGTACTTTCCAGTCAGATTCAGGCGTTTTGCATACAACATGTTTGGAGTTATTGTCATACAAAAACTGCATTCAATTATCTAGCAAAAAAAAGCAAGTGGATAATTTCGAGAAGATAATGTTCTGGACAACGAACTTGCAAGGCAAGGTCGTGTTTCCAACTATGATAATAATGTCAGTTTCGGGTTCAATAATGTCAAACAACGATAATAATGTCAGTTTCTGGAACTACGTAACTAGCAGACTAGCAACGGCAGTCTCAGGGGCCCCGTGGCTTGCAGGGATGGTCTGAAGGATCACGTGATTTACAGGAGTTAGTTCAGGGTTCCAAATTAGCGGAAGCAATCACAGGGACTACGTGACTAGCAGGAACAGGCACACAGCTATGCGACGCGTAGAGGTACAAGCTTCACACTGAGCCTAATGTTTGGATTAACCTGGCAAACGACCTAACTGGTCAGATTGGTTGACCTAAAACGCAATGATACGCCACACATGATAACTATGTCAGTCACAACCACCACCCCGCCTGACACTACCAAATAGCCTGATATGACCTGAACTGACCCGACATACAGCCCTGGGGTGGCGTGATCCAACATCGAGTTGACGTGACCCGGTAAAGCAAAATGAACTATTCTGGTGCTAGCCTGATGTGGCCTGACCCAACGAAGCATGACGGACCGGCCTGACGCAGCCTTACACGACAGGACTGGCCCAGTGAGGCCAGACAGACGTAACTCAATGACCTGACGGACTGACCTGCGGCGCGGTTCCCAGCGACACGTCGCTGCTCGGGTCGGTCACCATGCCCTCCATGTTGGCGGTCATCTGCAGCACCAGGTCGTAGAAGCGCTGGCGCAGCGCCGCCGACGGGAAGAACATCTGGAAGTCGTCCGAGTTCTGGTGCACGTACAGGAACACGCACCGGTCGTCGCGCTTGTACTGGCTGAAACCCGACGCGGCCGTGCACAGTCAGACCCGGCAGTGCGGGCAGGCGCAGTCACGTGGTGCACAGACACGTGCGGGTTCTTACGGCGAGAGACGGCTGCAGCGGAGAGCACATACGGTGCTGTAGCCCGGCGCTGGCTATTCGATGTTTGCGCTCTGATACGCGTACTGACAATGAATGCCTGCAGCCTACAGTTCAGAGCCGAAAGTGCACATCTGTACCACATATAAGTCATTCTTTTTGACTCGGCAAATAAGCATGGTTTCGCTGGCACATGCGAGTCTTTGCCTATGATTGTGCTTGCCTTGGACCACATGAAGAGCTGGCTGCACAATGAGGCATGGCTCCGTCGGCACATGTGAGCTTTGCCGCCAATTTCGCAGATGAGTTTTCACCTTCGAGTTCCACCGAATTTAACATCCGGATGCCTCCGGCAAAATTTGATAGTCTAAATAATATTAAGCATGCATACATTTGGAGAGCCTAACACATGACATAAAGCTTGAATCTCTTTGACCTTTCCAATCATGCCAATATTATTCCTCACCTAAACATTTCTGATGAGATACAAGTAAGAGCAGAACAGTTGGTCTCCTGTAAAATTTCGCTGTTGCAAAGCATTCCCAAAATGTCACAAAAGGCTTTACTTTGGATTGCAGATTTGTGCTAAAATTGAGTTAATGGACAAGAAAAACTATCGAAGAAATTATACAATTTTTGCAAGGTTCATTATACTCATCTTCTCTGCATCAATATTCAAGTTATAAGCCATCATGTATCTCCCTCTGTCCATAATTGCCTGGTGGTGACTGGAGCGTCGTTGACACGCACCTGATGCTCTTGATGTTGGTTGCCTCCAGCACCCACTCGTGCACCTGGCGACACTTGCCCTTCAGGCTGTCCAGGCACAGGTTGGAGATGTGCATCGCCGACGTCTCAGCGTCCAGGTTCATCACCACGTAGCTGGGCATGTACTCCTTGGTCGGCTCCAGCACCAGAACCTGACGACGACAGCGGTACTGAGGGTGTTCCGAAAGCAGGGACTACTTTAAAAGGTGTGCGTGGGAGGGGGGGGGGGGGTGAAGTCCGGTTATTGGTGGGACAGGTTCCGGGACAGCGGTACTGTAACAGAAGAGCAGTCACTGCCAGAGACGAAGTCTTGGGCGCAGCAGCATGTGGTGGAAGTGACAATCGATGCGGGAGATAACCCGGAACCAGTAAAAAAAAAATGTGGCCATGACGAGAGAATACCATCCACTAACTATTTGAGGGCATGGTATTATTCGCTATTATGACCATTATCTTGATAAATATCATGTGCTCTTTTCAACGTCATTAACACGTCTTGCAGATCGCCAAGACCAGCCGTCATGAAGGTCAGCACTACACTGCCAACCAACAAATCAGTGCAGCATGGGGGGACGACGGCACTGAGCGCTGTTTTCATCATTCTCTATTCCAAGTGAGGCCCGAGTCCGGGTGAACTTACTTCAGCAAATGGATTTTATCTGTTTGTTTATTGGGTGGTTCTCGACGCACTTTATGCACGGTCACGGCTAATGGCGCCGCCCACACTGTTTCGCCGGTGGGCCGCGGGATTGAGAAATGTCCCGAGTGGCGCGAGTGTTGAACCCGGGACCTTTGGTACCCAGAGCTCAACACCTTAACCACCCAGCCATCCTCGCCCCTGGACTTTTCTCCGACCTTAAATGGATCGCATGGCCCGGCCTGGTCACACCTGTCCATCCACACTACAGCTTGGCAGCCAGGCACCTAGAACGCCGACATCTTCACCGAAAAACGACGGGTGCAATATTTTGGCTCGAGATAATGATTCCATGCGATTCTGCGCAAAGACTACTCCTACATTCGGCATTTCGCTTAGGCTAGCCATCAAGTGACTGACATCTAGCATTGTATCGGCGTGTGGCCACGTGCATTCATCCTAGGCCAGCCGTGCAGTGACTGCCATCTGGCACTGTATCGGCCTGCGGCCATGTACACTCCGCCTAGACTAGCCGTCAAGTGACTGACATCTGGCATTGTATCGGCCTGTGGCCCATGTACACTCCGCCTAAATGAGGCCAACACCAACTGTTTTAATCATTTGCAAATCCCTCAAGCTTGGCAAAAAATGAGCTCTACAAGCTAATGAAAAATCACTTTTCATTGCAAAATGTTTCGATGACACGCTATGCCTTCCCGCCATTTCACAGCTTGACAAGCAAGACGCCGTTTCCTCCTTGCACGTTACTTGAGAAATTCATCTGCATACAAAATATAAAACATATTCCAGAAAACTGCTGGAAACGGCTTTGTGGCAATTTATTTATGGTAATGTATGGCGAATGGAAAGAACATAATTTTCCTTGTGCATACGAAGTCTTCTCACGTTAGCTCCCTAAATACAACCATTTTAATTAGTAACGTTCAACCACATCCAACAATAAACGAATACTGTAACGTGGAAGAGCAAGCCTGTTCACAATGCGCTGAACGACGTGGCTTACTAGTGCTGCATATCATGTCTTAGACTGATCCTTCCTTGATATATTGCATCCCTTTTCAATGCCGATCCATTCTGGTTTTGGTTCACGAATAGACGGCGACATAAAACTCGTTATTTATGACCACACCTGGTGCTGTGTTCCACACAAAAATTCAAATTCCACGTGATTATGTACATGTAACGGTGCAGTCAGTTCCTGGTGCCACGATCAAAGGAGCCGCAAACACGACAGTCTCGGCATTGCACTGCACACTCACCGGAAACCTGATATTGTTATTGATTGCTGCCTCCTCGACAATGCCTTCAGAGAAGTAGTCCATCCAGAAGGCGAATATCTCCTCCTCGTGCGATTTCTCGATGTCTTCCGAGTGCTTCCGAAATCGATTAATGAGCGAGATATTCCCAATTGTAGATTTCAGGTACCTGCAACACACCATTGCGGTGCTGACCACGAGCTCCTGCAGAAGACGTATCCACACAAAACGTCAATGTTACGTAATCAATGTAGCATCAGTCATCAGTGTATTCATTTTCGAACCGTCTTACCATGGTGCAAATTAGTGCCCACAAAATATGCAACGTGAGTGGCAAAAAGCAACAGAAAAAGTAGGTCGTTGGCAGGACGAAATCTTTGCGGATGATTTGTCAGGGATAATCAAGCACAACCTTCTATTACCGTCGAAATACAAAATAAAAGCAAAGGATGTACTTATTTGTCACCGCTTGATGAACCAGTTAACAAGTAGCTTTTACGATTAATAAACTACATGGAAATACATGCAAATCTTGCAGAGTATGGCCTGGCGCTGGCGTGGTCGTTATCATGCATCTTAAACGCTCCTGTCATCAGGTAGATACATGTCGGATATCGGATAGATAGACCTACAAATCAATGCATAGTCGTACCCATTCGGATAGATAGAGCTACATCGTATGTCACATAAAGACCGACAGTAGTGCGACATCAACAGCTCAGCTGTTATGTTGATATATTAAGGTCGTGGAACGGGACATTGTACATGCAAGACTATGACAAAAATACATCCACCCTTATACTGTTGTCGACATTGGTGAACAATCAATTGATTCCACGTTGCCGTCCGCTCACCAGTTCGGCGACTTAAGCTTGAACATGCTCTCGGCCGCCTGGATGGCCTTTGAGTAGTTTTCGGCCAGCACACTGATCTCGAAGAAGGTGGCGATGTCCCAGTAGTCTTGCAGGGTCGACAAGCTACCCTTCTTGCCGATCAGGTTGTTGAGTGTCATACCTGGGGAACAGTGTGGATAACGTAAAAGCAACAGTCATGCTGCCAGTCGAAATATAGATGCTGTGCTCACTAGATCTTTGCCAGTCTTAAAACAGGTTGAATTGTTGTTGGGAGGCACAGAATCAGAGCCAATGCTAAGCGCAAGCACGTTGCATTGACCCTGAACCCACCTCTCGATCTGGAAATTTCAGGTCTATAGCACAGTTTTGACCGAGAGCACCCGCCGTACCAACACAATCGGCCACAACCGCCTGGAGCCCGCGTCCCGACCTTGCCTGGACAGTTGCCAACAAGCCATCCCAGCCGGAGGCGTTGATGGCGAAACCATGAAGCGACTCGATCCGTTGTGCCAAGATGGGGAGACATTTGCAAGCAAGTGCGCTATCCACTAAGCTAACTAGGCGGCAACCGTCCCAATGCTGCTACGGAGATGCGGTGGAACAAACAACATTGTGTAGTATTCAACCATCGGTCTCAAACCGTTATACATTTATAAGCGAAGCGGGAGAATCAGTGAAAATCGACTCAGTAAACATTCCACAACATAAAAAAGCAAAGCTGAACCGCTACAAATCAAGGCAAGACAGAAACATCACACTTCACGCAATTCCGGAATGTCCGCACAGTACAATCCATCTAAACGCTGTGCGCTGGGGTGAAAGCGATTTCAGCAGTCATTTCTGGGCCGGCGTCATTATGGCTGTCCGTGCCCAATTCGCCATCAACCACCGTACCCCGGTAACTGCAACTGCGTAGCACCCCACCACCACCATCACCCCTCCCTCGCTCCGGCCACGAACCGATCTGCTGCAGCTCCCTGCTCTTGGAGAACTCATTGCCGCCCACCACCAGCAGGGTGGCCAGGTTGACGCCGGCGTACTCGTTGGGCTGCACCTCGAAGCCCTTGCGGTACCAGTGTATGGCTTTCTGCAGGCTGTCGGCGTCCGAGTGCTCGGACTCGACGAACATGTCCTTGTAGATGCGGCCGCACAGACACAGCATGTCGGGCACGTGGTTCTCGGTGCGCTCCAGCGCCTCGTGAATCACCGTCAACGCGCGCTCACGGTCGTTCTCCAACTTCCGTCTGTGGCATAGGTCAGCGTGGGTCGGGTCGGATCGAGTCGGGGCGAGTCGAGGCGAGGCGAGGCGAGGCGAGGCGAGGCGAGGCGAGGCGAGTCGAGTCGAGTCGAGTCGAGTCGAGTCGAGTCGAGTCGAGTCGAGTCGGGTCGGGTCGGGTCGGGTCTGGTCTGGTCTGGTCTGGTCTGGTCTGGTCTGGTTTGGTCGGGCCAGGCCAGGCCAGACCAGGTCAGGCAATGTCAAGCCATGTCAGGCCAGGGCAGGTCAAGCTAGGCCAGGCCAGGTAGGGCGGGTCAGGTCAGGTCATAGGATCGGACTGGGCCGTCTCTGGTAGGGAAGAGACGTTGAGACAGATATCACATCTGATCCGACCATATAAGATTACGTGTAAAGAAAATATACGACCTTCAATATACCAGGAGGTGCTGAGTTGATACCAAAAGTAACGATAAAGGTTATATTTTATTACTCAACGTTTCGGATAAGAGACCAGACTAGAACAGACCAGACTACAACTAGACCAGACTAGATTAGACTAGATCGCAGCAGACGAGACCAGACAAGACAGGACACGGCGTGTTCGGACAACGGCACACCTCAAAATTTACATATATCCTGTTGTTGAATACCTGAAATCGAGCACTGTCAGCTGAAAGCAAAACAGCACTGAAAACATCACGTACATCAATAACGAGCATGTCGCCACATGCTCTTTGGCTTGTAACCAGTCGCAGGAATACAAGCCTGCGGCGCCACCCAGTCGCAGGAATCGTGTGGCCATGTGCTTACCTGGTAAGGGCAAACGCGAACAGATGTTGGATGGCCACCGGCGAGGTGTACTTCTTGTGGTTGGGAAGTGTCATCAGGTCGTCGACCAGCTTCACCATAGCGTCGTAGTCCTGCAGCCAGGTCATAATCAGGTCATCAGGTCATCAACCAGCTTTACCATAGCATCGAAATCCAACTGAGAAGTCATAATCAGATCATCAGGCCACCAACCAGCTTCAACATGGCGTCGCGTCCCCGGTCGTTTTCAGCCAGGTCATTGTTAGGTCAGCAGGCTACCATATCAGCAACGACAATAGCGAGGACCCCCCGGCGCCGTATTCCTCTCCAGGATAGTCGCAGACATTCGGCTTCCGCTGGTGCCACGAATCACCAGCGACACGTAGCACATCGGCGCTAAACGAGCCACAGACCGAAACACACAGTACATCGTCAATCAATCATAGCGCGCCCGGATGTGGAAATCCTGGTACAAAACGACGCAGCACGGGAAAATCAACTTTGTGTTCAAGGAAATGTTTCATTTTAATTCATCAATCTTTCTCAATCTTCAAAACACAAGATAGCTGGGATATGGATCCTAAAATGGATAGAGTTGTGGCTTTCAGATAGACAGCAGAGAGTGATGCTAAATGGTACAAAGTCATCATAGCAAAATGTTATTAGTGAAGTCCCCCAGGGGTCAGTACTGGGGCCACTATTGTTCATTATATTTGTAAATAACATTGAAAGTGGCCTAAGCAGTAAGGTTTTGAAAATTGCGCATGATTTGAAGGTCTTTAGGGCAATAACAGGACACAATGAGCAGGTCTCGCTGCAGAAAGACTTAGACGAATTGGCGAAGTGGTCTGAAAAATGGCAACTGAAATTTAATTTTGATAAGTGCAAAATAATGCATATAGGTAGGCAGCATATGAAGGCTCCATACTTGATGGGTGGCCAAGTACTATCTGTGACTCAGCAGGAGAAGGACTTAGGTGTTATTTTGAACACAAAATTGGGGGCATCAGAACAGGCCAAAGAAGCCAGGAAGAAGGCACTAAGAATGCTTGGGGCAATAAATAGGAATGTACCATACAAAAGTGAGGAAGTCATCAGGAAGCTTTACTGTGCATATATCAGGCCACATTTGGAATACTGTGTCCAAGCTTGGTCCCCTAGTTATGAAAAAGATTGTTGGCTTTTAGAGGGAGAGTACAAAAGAGGGTAACAAAAATGGTTAGTGGTATAAGCAACCTGGCATATGAGGAAAGATTGATGAAACTGAATATGTTTTCACTTAGATATAGAAGGCTGAGAGGAGATCTCATCGAGGTCTTTAAATTTGTTCATGGTCAGGAACAGGGATATCGCAGGGAAATGTTTGAATTTAATAATGATGCAATTGGAGGTCATCAATTCAAAATTAAAGTTAATCACAGCAGGACAAGGTTAAGACAGTCTTTCTTCACCAACAGGGTAGTAGAACACTGGACCAGCTGCCAGGAAAAAAATGTCAGTAGCAACACACTGAACATCTTTAAAAACGGCATAGACAATCATTATAAGAATAGGGGGCTTGCTTTTCGGTATTCCAGGGAGGGCTGATCCACGGATTTGGTGGGCAACTGGTTCAGTGTCCAGAGTGCAACCAAGAAAGACCCTTGCGGCTCATAGTTGCACTGATCTTTTATGTCTTTATGTCTTTATATAGTTAATACTGATTTCCTTCAGCCCAGGGCTTGCTTAGGTCTGCTCTGTATAAGTGCTAACTTCTTATATTTTACAATTGCATGCACATTATATACACAATGTCATCTTATTTACATCCGTGATGGACACCAAAATGTCTGATTGATAAGTGATGAACAGTTCAAACTTAATTAGGCATCTAAAGCAGCACACTTTGCACACAACCGCTCAGGGCTTTTCCCACCGACTGCCAGGGGTTTCGGACATGCAAACATGGCAACCGAGCGTGACCGCCTTGATAGGAAAAGCAGCACAATCGCGGCGGCAGCGCACTGCGCACTGCGCACTGCTTCGCTGTGGCCTGATGGTGTGGCGTAGACACAATGCAAACAGCGGTATCGGCGGGTGCCGCTCTATCGGCCAACACCTGCGCGTCAAGGTCGTGCTGTTGACACCATGCGGACTGGCGGCGGCGGCGTGCCGATGTGAGCATTCCTGTACAGCCAACTCAGCGTCGACTCCATGGCCGGTCGGAAATGGCAGCCATTGCCACCATGGCTGCCATTTTGGCAGATGCATACGCTTTTTCCAAGCTAGGAAATTCGGTCTCCAAAATTAACCAGACAAAATAAAATGTTCCCATCTCTCTATTAAATATCTGGGGAAATGCTCCACTGAATCCAACACAATGCGAAATATGTCTGAGCAAAAATATAGCATTTCTAATTTCAGTACAGATATTACCAGAGAGAAGGGATCGCTTTGAGCAATATGGCCATCATTGATAGATAAAATTCGGGCAGAAGAAGGCATGGACAAAATGTTTCACTTTTGACATCTTTCTGAATCGAAGTGAAATATTTTAAATCAATTCTGTCCTTCCAGCTAAAGGAACAAACACAAAACAAAACAACAACAACAACAACAACAACAAAAACGCTAATCCACCTACATCGGGCCATAAACCGAAAACTCGTCCCCCATCTCCAGCACAGCCGGCTGGTTGCTGAGAGTGCGGTGACTAGGGGAGGGGGTATCTAGTGCAGTGCCGACAGGTCAGCACATACACACGATACGGAGCATGCAGACGGCAGCATTCCGACATCGACAGCACACTGATCATGAGTGTGGTCACTAGGGGAGGGGGTATCGCAGTGCGGCACAGACAGGTCGGCACATACACACGACACGGAGCATGCTGGCGGCAGCATTCTGAAGCCGACAGCACGTTGATTGCTGACCTGGATAGATCGTCACCTTGACCGCTGCAGGGTACATCGGCAGCAGGAACAGATGGGTCAGCACGACGCAGGATGTCAACACCAAGCACGAGTGGAAGAACACTTATCCAAGCCTGTAGCATGTATTATATACTTATGAAACTCATGCCGGGTACTTGCTCGCTATTCCTGAAAGACTATTCCGTTGTACTTTTGTCGTAACATTTCGTTCTTTGGGACAGAAGTTGTCAGCCTTGGCCAATTTCAAGGCGGGTATCTTACCATAATGGTTATCACATATGTTGTTGAGTCTTGTTACTTTGGCCTTACTTAGACTTGGAGGATATAACACACCAATAAGACTTATCGGTTGATACGGATTAAGATGGTGCCACTTCTGGACCATCACAAGAGAATGACGCATGTGAATAGTCACAACAAAGGCAGCTGGGTAGGGGGTCACTTGACACACCATAGCTTTATCAGAACACGTCGTATCTGAGCGCGATAACCAGCTAAGCTTATTGCCTAGGCCCTGCACTTGGGTCACATTTCTGTCGGCGCTGCATCGCCAACTTCCGCCTACCAGATAGTACTGACTCCGTCCCATCCGTGGGCCACACTATCTCCTCCCAGTCCGCTGCCAGGACAGCTCTGGGTTCGTGCGGTCCATGGACCACACTCTATCAGCCCTGACGCTGCCCGGACAGCTTAGGGTCCGTCCGGTCTATGGGCCACACTATCTCCTCCCAGTCCGCTGCCCAGACAGCTCCGGGTCTGTCCAGAACAGCTTAGGGTCCGTCTGGTCCATGGGCCATACCAGCTCAGCCCCGACGCTGCCAGAACGACTCAGGGTCTGACCGGTCCATGGGCCATACCAGTTTAGCCCTAACGCTGTCCGGACAGCTCCGGGTCCGTCCTGTCCATGATGGACCGCACCAGTTCAGCCCTGACGCTGCCCGGACAGCTCCGGGTCTGTCTGGTCCGTATGCCATACTGTATCAGCCCTGACGCTGCCCGGACAGCTCCGGGTCTGTCTGGTCCGTATGCCATACTGTATCAGCCATGACGCTGCCCGGACAGCTCCGGGTCTGTCCGGTCCGTGTGCCATACTGTATCAGCCATGACGCTGCCCGGACAGCTCCGGGTCTGTCCGGTCCGTGTGCCATACTGTATCAGCCATGACGCTGCCCGGACAGCTCCGGGTCTGTCCGGTCCATGTGCCATGCTGTATCAGCCATGACGCTGCCCGGACAGCTCCGGGTCTGTCCGGTCCGTGTGCCATACTGTATCAGCCATGACGCTGCCCGGACAGCTCCGGGTCTGTCCGGTCCGTGTGCCATACTGTATCAGCCATGACGCTGCCCGGACAGCTCCGGGTCTGTCCGGTCCACGGGCCACACCATCGCAGCTCCGCCAGCTGACGGTGATGATCAGTGGCCAGGTGTGACGCCAACAGTAGACCACACCCCATCACTGCACGCTGCGACGTGTTGACCAAGCCATCCACAGGCGACACTAATGCAGCCTGAGCCACGACGAAGCGTACCAACGTATCGCCGCGCGGCACTTGGACTCACCACTGTAGCCCACGACAAAAACAACGCATCGCATCGGGCAGTGCAATTCGCGGCGTTGAGATGTCATCACGGATTCGTACCGGCCCGCACTTCTATCCAACCATGACGGCCCGGCGACTGAGCTACTGCTGCGCTCCTGACTGCCTGACCTGTGTATGTCAGCCTGACTAGACTGACCTGGATCTCGCGGAAAGACCACAGCATGTTGAGCACCACGTCCGCCGACAGGATGTTGGGGTCGTCCAGGCGGCGGCGCATGTTGCTCAGCGCCTGGCTCATGTCCTGCGCGCTGACCGTCTCGCGCGTCTTGCGCAGGTCCGACAGAAACTTCTCCTTCATGTGCACCCTATCGACACGCACACACACGTGAGGCTACACGGCACACACACACACACACACATACAAACCAGGTACAGGCTTGTATGCGGCGCAACCATTCGCGCGACTGGGCCACACAATTATTACACGGGTGGGGACAATCGACCAATCGTCGGCGCGCAGTGTCGCGCGCACACTAGCACGCACACACTGCCGCCCACACGAGGACCTCGCAACAGCAGTCACTGCACACTGCCGCTCACACGAGGACCTCACCAACAGCAGTCACTGCACACTGCCGCACACACGAGGACCTCACCAACAGCAGTCACTGCACACTGCCGCACACACGAGGACCTCACCAACAGCAGTCACTGCACACTGCCGCACACACGAGGACCTCACCAACAGCAGTCACTGCACACTGCCGCCCACACGAGGACCCCACCAACAGCAGTCACTTCACATTGCCGCACGCACGAGGACCTTACCAACAGCAGTCACTTCACAGTGCCGCACACACGAGGACCTCACCAACAGCAGTCACTGCACACTGCCGCACACACGAGGACCTCACCAACAGCAGTCACTGCACACTGCCGCACACACGAGGACCTCACCAACAGCAGTCACTGCACACTGCCGCACACACGAGGACCTCACCAACAGCAGTCACTGCACACTGCCGCCCACACGAGGACCCCACCAACAACAGTCACTGTACACGTGAGGACACAAACACACGCACCGAGTGGCCCATGACGACACGCACGCGCACCGAGCACGCCGGGCACGACATGCGGGCAGGATCTGCTCCTACCCGCATCAGGGAACAACAGTCGCCGCTGTGACAATATTACATCACGTCACGTTATGTCACGTCACGTCACACCACATCACCACGTCGATCACATAGCACCACATCACCACGTCAATCACATAGCACCACACCACCACCTCGATCACATAGCACCACATCACCACGTCAATCACATAGGACCACATCACCACGTCAATCACAAAGCACCACATCACCACGTCAATCACATGGTACAATATCATAACACGACATGACACGACACGACACACGACTCGCTACACCCGATCACACCACACCACACATTACATCGCATCACGTGACGTGACGTCACACTGCATCACACCACGCCACATCCGATCACACCACGTGGCGTGACATCACACTGCATCACACCACGCCACGTCACGTGTCCCAGCCGGCGGCAGGACCGGGCGGCGGCGTGGCGCCTGCGCTGTGTACCGGCGACTACTGCTTCTCCGTGACAGCCCGACAGCACACTCATCACGTGCTGTCTGGGCTAAGGTGGAGGCTACACACCCGCCCATGCATGATCATCAAACATCCGCCACACAATCCATGCACACCAAGCACACCACAATGGACTTGCGGCTTCGCCCTAATATGCAGACTCATGGTGGCTTTTGTATGCCATCGTGTTGCTTCCGTGTATAAAGTATTGCTGTCTCCCTGAGAGCCGTTGTTCCTGTCCGGTAAATGGCTGTGTCCCTTCAGCGCAGACGCGTGGCTATCACTGCCGGTCCAGCACCGGCAACACTAGCAACATCACGTGACCAACAAAAGCTAGGGCTGCATTCAACAGGATAATGCCCTTCCCCACGTGAACTATTCGTGTCTTCACATCAGTTTAGAAATACCGATAGCTCGCTGTCCCGGAGCCCGACCGACTGGCGAACTTACTTTGCCTGTATCTCCACCTCCTGCAGGTGCCGGCCCAGCCGCAGAGAGAGCAGCTCGCGCGTCTCGGTCGTCTCCTCCGGACAGAGTGCGTTCAGGTCGGTCACGCAGCATTGGCCTTGCTCGCTGCTCCGGTACGAGATGAACACGTAGTTCTTGCATGACGCCTGTCGCGACAGGGTCCATGTCAGTAGCCGTCTCGTCACGTCACGTCACGTCACGGCACGGCACGGCACGGCACGGCACGGCACGGCACGGCACGGCACGGCACGGCACGACACGACACGACACGGCACGACACGGCACGGCACGGCACGAAGAGTGCTTAGGCAAACATGGAACACCCCAGACAGCTAATTGGGTTAGATTAGATTAGAAGAGGATAGGATAAGATAGGGTAGGGTAGGATAGCATAGCATAGCATAGCATAGCATAGGTTAGGATAGGTTAGGCTATGTTAGGCTAGGCTAGATTACGTCAGGTTCGGTTAGGTTTGGCTACACCATCGTTGGGCGGAATGAACATCCCTTTGCGCCGTTCTTGCACATGTGTTTTCTCTGGGCTAGGTTTTTTTTAAACTTTATTCCATTCGACGCCACTCCAGTCCCTCATATTTTCGGTGTTCTTCCATTCAACTATATTCCACTTTCGACTTTGTTTCATTCGACCCTATTCCGCTTTCGACATGGTTCCATTCCACAATTGTCCAGTCCTTCTCCCCCTATCCTCCACTATTCTTCAACCTTATTCCATGCAGAGGCCTTGTTCGCAGAGACCTTATTCGATGCTATTCCACTTCCTGCCGTCATCCATTCGACCCTGCTCCGTTCGACAGTAGGCATGGGCGGCCAGGCGTGAGGTGCAGCAGTTACGGACCCCGCCCATCCGGCGTACAGAACAGTCAGCTGGGCATGCAGACCGCTGCGCTGGCAGCTGGGCGTGGTGCAATCACCTGGTCTGCTTGTCATACCGATTTATTCGCATGGGCACTAAGCGGAACCACGAGACGGTTACTGAGTTAGTTATTGCAGATTAAGGGCGCATCCACTGCATGGATCATACAGCGCCTATCGACCGCATGGCCATTCAAACATAGAAACAAGTGAACGTCAGCTCAGAAGACGAGTTACAGGCCAAGATGTCTAATCCTTCCTGAGATACTATGACCTCGGACCATTCTGATGTATCATCTATGCAGCTGACCGTTAATGGGGGTGTAAATCACGAGAAAGAAAACTTATAGGAGGAATAGGATAGCTATCCCGGGTGAACAATGGTCGACTCATCCTTTACTACTTCCCGAAGCGAGACAGATACATCCAACGCGATGTCTTCGTTCGTGGGCAAGTCAGGGACAAGACAGTGTCCACTGGTGTCGCACTGATATTGGTGCGGGGCATCTCGGGCACAGCTGCGCCTCATCGCCACTCAGGAGGGAATGGCGTGTCGCGTAGGTGTGACGCAGACGCAGGCGACACACACTGATTATTTGGGCTAGGGGCGCATCAACTGCGACTGGTTATGTAGTTCCCGTGCAGGCGACAAAGAGACACCTCGGTGTGTAGATTTCAGTGTGAAGATGAGGCCCAATCACCAATAAAGGGCTTGACAGTCTTGAGCTTATTGTTTGATATAGAATCCCCGCTGGCCTGCCACTTCCTAGATATTGAAACTTTTCACCTCTGAGTAAAAGTCACTGGCGGCGAGCGGGATCACGAAAAGGCAAGACTAATTAAATGGAAGCATCACAATTCCGACCGAATTGTGGCTACGTGAACGAACCGATTGAACCAGGTTGTTTGTGCCTGTCGACGCAAGTCGCCTAGTTCCATTCAGACAAATACCAGGCAGGCATCAGGCGGCACATTTTACACCTTTACACCGATACAACTCGTGAGGAAACACGCCAATATCTTTACTTTATTACCTTTTCATCTTCAGCATGCTATCTGCCTTGGTTGGTTATTTGGGCTTAAGGGCGCATCGACTGCGTTGGTCATACAGCGCCCATGCTATCTGCCTTGAGGATCAATGCTAACCACCGACCAGCCTCATACCCTGACTTGACGGCAATTCCCGCCCTGGCTAGCTGTATTCTCCCACCCATAATTTCCGCCCAACCGCCTGTGAACACCAATGATGGCTTTAGTTAGTTATTTGGGTTTTTGGGCGCATCAACTGCATTGGTTATACAGCGCCCATAACGAACCCAATGATGGCTTTGCCATTGGCCGAATGCATATAGACGTTTGCAACCTAGACACCACTAACTGACCCATGAGATGTCGATATTTTGACATGGAGACGCAGCGACATGGCAACTCTCACCTTGAGCGGGGCGGTGATCTCGAAGCTGTAGTCGTGTGTGAGCAGGATGTTGCCCTTCATGCCGAAGCTCTCCCTGACGCCCAGGTGGTAGAAGAGGGAGCTCTGCTGCAGCTGCACAGACAGGTCCACCAACGCCACGTCTGCATTGTAGAAGCTGTCCAGCACGTTCGTCTCGCCAAAATCCAGCTTCTCGAACTGCACGACACATGGAGATGTTAGATCATCCGCTCATGACCACGCACATGCCATAAGGTAAGCTCAGAAAATTGGCGTTGGCCAGGTGAGTGACCAAATGACGAGGTGGATACCAAGATTAAATCGG
This sequence comes from Ashinkailepas kermadecensis, assembly GCA_034440615.1. Lineage (NCBI taxonomy): Eukaryota > Metazoa > Arthropoda > Thecostraca > Neolepadidae > Ashinkailepas > Ashinkailepas kermadecensis. Next base: position 573,225 of record JAOTOM010005041.1, on the reverse strand, counting down.
GTGGATTTGATGATCAGATGAATTCCGAGAAGGCATGATACGCCAGACAAGATCCATCAGCTAGTTATTTGGACTTCAAGGCGCCGAGGTCATATTCAACAATCGCAGATGCGACCCACTGGCAGCTAACGGTGCAGGCACCGCAACATCGGCAACATGCCGGTCTGAAGCTAGGGTGCAGCTAGGCGAGAGGTTATTAATCATTTCCCAACTGTCAGTCACGGCCCAGGTGGCAAAGCAATATAGCGGTTGGGCCGAGCCGACTAGGAGCATTGCCGTGGAGAGCGAGACAGCACGAGCACGGACATAACCCGAGCAGCTACGCGGTGGACAACCCGAGTGCCAGTTCTGGACGACCCGCCCGCGTGGGGAACCCATCCGGGGGTAACTCGAGTGCCCGCTGGGATGAGATGCAACACCACACGGAACAACCCAGCCACACGGCGGCGGCTGCGTGCCTGGGCCGGCCAGAAGGGCCGCCACAGGCCAGCCGAGCAGCACCGGGCTCCAGCCGGGCCGGCACTAAGTCACGGCGTCGTCGCCGGCCGGTCCGTTCGTCGGCCGTCAGCCGTTCCAGCCAGCAGCCGGCGCAGAGCTTGGCCGTGCCACAACACCACAACCGAACGATAAACCGGCCTGGACATCGCCGTCACGACGGAATTCCTTGGACGCCCGGCCACGACCGCACTGACGAACCGAGCGGCTATTGAGCCCGCCAACACGCGGTATCCGAAGTATTCACAGGGCACGCGAAAGGCACTGTCCCATCGTTCCCAAAAGCGCTGCGTCACGGCCCCGACGCGCTTTCAAACGTCACGCCGCATCTCAGCCTGCCGACCGTGACGTGAACGGCGCACGTTCAGCGTTATGTTACACACCCGGCCTCTATCTCGTCGTAAAAAAACTGCACAAAAAACATGGGCCGAGTCGACGCTTGGTCTGCGCGGCGGCCATCTCGGCCCCGTCGGCTGAGCTCAGCGATGGCATCACCGGCACGCCGGCGACGGAGTCGGTGAGCTCACTACTGTTGATCCAGTTGGTAGTAACGTCGGCGCTCGACGAGGCCACCGTTTGACGCTCCAACGGCAGCGCACACGCCGGTTGACAGGGCGCGCGGCGCGTGCTGTCGACTCTGGCTTCCGCTCCAGTGGCGGCTGGCAGTGGAGACGCGCCCGCACGAGACCGGCCGTGACGGCGGTGGCCGTGACGCAGCCGACGTCAGCACGCCAGACACAGCCGGCCGCGTCACGCAGCCGCCGGGGTCCCGAACGTGTCCGACGCCAACACAGACAGCGGTGTCCAAAGGCGCGCGAGCGGCAGCGACTCGGCCCGATGGCCGGCGGCCTTGCCGGCACCACGGCCACGGCGCTCCCGGTTTGCACTGGTCGGGCCTACGTCACCGGTGCAGCCCGTGCACAGCGCAAAGCCGGTGCAGTGCAAACACGCAGACAGACAGGCATCCGAACATGCACACATACATACACACACACACGGAGAGGCGGGGTGAGAGCGGCAGTGTTGCCATTTCTCTGACCGGCAGATCGCCGCTGGTCGAGGCACCATAGAAACTGCTGGATCAGGAGATGCGAGCAGCCTCCGCACCTGACACTGAATAGTTGGCACCATTGAACAGCCGTCACACACCAGCCGCCATACAACAGCCGTCACAAAACAGCCGCCACACAATAGCCGTCATACAACATCCACCATACGACAACAGCCATACAACAGCGCTACACAACAGCCGTCAAACAACAGCCGACATGCAACAGCAGCCATGCAACAGCCGCCATGTAACAACCGCCATGTGACAGCAGCCATACAACAGCCGCTGCCATGGGCGTCGCCAAGTATCTTGGACATAGAGGGTGGGGTGAGAAGACGGAGGATTATTAGGTCGATTTTTTCCATGCAAAGCTATGGTCATGATTTTTAATGTCACGTTTTGGGCGAACGCGTCGCCATCCAGCACCGTGACGACGTCCTTGGTCGCCATACTGGAGCCACACAGCAGCGGGCGCCAACAACAGCCACTCCACATCACCTATCTATACCAGAATAATTATTACGAACGGGCAGATTGGCATGGGTGCTGATGGATCACTTGGCCTAGGCTTGACTGCCGATGGATCATTTCAGCAGGGTTTGGCTGCCGATGGATCAGTTAAGAAGCACTTGGTTGCCCGTGTATCAGTTTAGCGGATTCGGTTACGGGGGAATCAGTTCAGTGTGTGTGTGGGGGGGGGGTGAATCTTTGAGTCCGGTGGGTTTCGGTTGTCAAGACATGCCAAGAGGATGGCTCTGTATGCAGCAAGAAATGCCTGCATGGTGGCTGCAAATGTGTCACTCCGCGGCGAAACTCTACGCGGAAAGATAGCGCCATTTCCGGATGAGACTTCCGGTCCGGACGTAACACGGCAGAACAGTACACGATCGATGCCGCTCAACACAAGTAGCACCGAGCAGTCGAGCGCTTCAGACTAGCATATACGTAACACACTCAAGCCATAACACACTCAACAAACTCATACATGAACCTCGGAACGCATCTCCAGGTATGCCGACTTGAATAAATCGGTGAGAAGTAAACCATAAGAACATGAAAGAGGTGCTTAATAGGATGTGTCGGAAAGCTGTTCGCGAATCACGTTAGATTAAGGAAAATGAGCAGAAAAATAGTTTCGGTGCCACATTAAGGGCTACCGCGACAGGCTTCCATCAGACTCCAAGATATATTAAGACGGTATGCACTCGGGTGTTGGACGAACGCCGCAGACTCGCCGGGGGAGGGGAGGAGGAGTTTAAGGCCCCAGTGTATATCAGTGTATATCAGTGTATATCAGTGTATATCAGCGCCTAACTGACGTATCGAGCTGATACAAACGGTAACATAGCCGAAAACCGAGGAGCTTGGTTGTATATTTGTAAGCTTGTGCTTGTAAACTATGACACAGGTCAGGTCCAAGAACATAATCTGGGAACTTCGATGAAAGCCGCCCATGGAAACTAAAGCTCTTCAACAGTGTAAACGTAAAGAGTGCTACGCTGTCAGCAAAGCCCATGTCAATGTCATCGAATTGTGTGTCATGTTGATTTATTTGTTTATTGGCAAATTTGACTGATCTGCAGCGTAGCTGAATAGCAAAACCGACAACAAAAATACCCCACTTGCTTCAGGAAGCCTTCAAAGGTCACGATCTTCTTGGATACAAAGGCAACTGCAGGTAGCCAGCGGCATTCTGCAGTGCAGCGGCCACATTCGTTGGACAGAAGCGATGTTTGGAGCTCGCTTCGAGTACGGTCAACGGTGGAATGTGATGAGGTCACACCAGGCTACACGGTCAGGTGTAGCCTGATTGTCCCTAGGAGGACGACGGCCGGTCACCTGATCCCTGGGACGATGAGGACCGGTCACGTGGTCTCCAGGGATCGATTCGACATCCTCTGGGGACATGGTGAGGGCCGGTCACGTGACCCCTGGGGATCGGCTCCACAGCCTCTGGGGAGATGGTGAAGTTTGGCCATACGGTTCCAAGGGAGGTAAGGCATTGTTACAGGTACAGAACGGGTGAGTCTCGGCCACGCGATTCCCGGGAAGGTAAGGCCTTGTTACAGGTCCAGGACGGGTGAGTCTCGACCACGTTGTTCCCGGGAAGGTAAGGCATTGTTACAGGTCCAGGACGGGTGAGTCTCGACCGCGTGGTTCACGGGAAGATAAGGCCCAGCTACAGGTCCAGGCCGGATGAGTCTCGACCACGCGGTTCCCGGGAAGGTGAGGCCTTACTACAGGTCCAAGATGGGTAAGTCTCGACCACGTGGTTCCCGGGAAGGTAAGGCCTTACTACAGGTCCAGGACGGGCGAGTCTCGACCACGTGGTTCCCGGAAGGTACGGCCTTACTACAGGTCCAGGACGGTTGAGTCTCGACCACGTGTTTCCCTGGAAGGTACGGCCTTGCTAGAGATCCAGGCCGGGTGAGTCTCGACCACGTGGTTCCTGGGGGAGGGAAACATCGATCGCATGGCCCCTGTGAGATGGCGTTCTGCCACTCGGTTTCTGGGATGTCAAGGCCCGATCATATGGTCTTTGGAGAGGTGGTGGGGAAAATCCATCACATGATCATGGTGGATCATAGAAGGAGCAAGGCTTCGTCACGTGGTCTCGTATAACTCTTTTATATTTTAGTGAGGAACATAAACTGCAGAAGAGTCCACCCTAAGATGAAGCCTGGTACTGGAGAGACGTTCAACCACGACGAGAGGCGATTGGAAACGAGGTGCATGACTTTCGCTGTCATTTTGCATTCAACCAATTCACAAAACTTTGCGAAGTCAGCCCTCTTTTCACCACTCAGAATATGACCAGAGCCTGGGCAGAGCCTGATCAGACCCCAATCAGAAGAATCTAGTCAGCCTAGCCAAAGCCTGGTCAGCGCCTGACCAGAGCCTGGTCAGATGACGGTCAGAGTCTGGTCAGACTCAGCTCAAAGCCCAATAAGAGCTCTGAGCTGGTGGGAATCGGGTCCAGGTCCGATAAGAGCTGGTCAGAGCATGACCAGAGCCAGGGCAGACTGCTACGCGTCACAGGCCACACGGACAGAACACGTCACGCACCTGGATGTGTGTACAATTGGCATTGCTGGCACGGCAGGCCAGCTTCACTTCCTCCCAGGCCTTCTTCCGGTGTTGCAGCCGTTCGTGTGACTGCAAGTCAATTACGCATACCACCTGAAACGGTGACGGAACGTCAATCATACTCCTTGCCAGAAACGGAGACGGAACGTCAATCATACGCCTCTCCAGAAACTGAGACGGAACGTCAATCATACTTCTCGCCAGAAACTGAGACGGAACGTCCAATACATATATACCACCCAAACGGAGACGTAGAGTTCATCACACATGCCACCCGCAACGAAGACATAATGCCCATTTCACATACCACCCGAAATGGAGACATAATGCCCATCATACATACCACACTAAACAGAGACATTACGTCAACCGAACGGTTAATCACATACCCGAAACGGAGACGGAACGTCAATCATACACACCACCAGAAACAGGGTGTCCAAATTCAAAATTGGGGGTGGAAAGTGACCGCAGCAAGACAAAAATATTCACATAATTTGTCAGTACTTTCATTTGCATTTACATCTTTCACCAGCCAATATCAAAAGTAGGAGAGTCATGATGGATAAAAAGAAGCTAACGTGATCTTCCTTCATTGGCAGATTTTTAAATGACGGTGGCAACCACGCATGCCTGACGTACTCTCAGTTAGTAGTCTTCCAAGTGGCAACGTGCATTTCGGTGGTTTTCATTTACATCTTTGATAACACAAACCAAAGTTTTAAATTCGCATCCAACGCCCCATTTGAAACGAATTTGGTCACACTAACCAGAAACGGAGACGGAGGTCAACCATACACATCACCAGAAACGGAGACGGAAAGTTAATCATACACACCAACCGAAACGGAAGAAAAGAACCTTGGGTTCTTTAACGACGCATTCGACCGCTAGGTCATATAGCGTTGCCAACTCTCACGCCGATTGGTCGCGGGTGGACTCGGTAATGCCGCCAGTTGCGAGATTCGAACCCACAATCTTGCGATCATGAGTCCGATACTCTACCGACTGAGCTACTGCGGCCCCACCAACCGAAACGGAGACGTAACGTCAATCATACACACCAACCGAAACCGAGACGCAACGTTAACTGCACACACCACCAGAAACGGAGACGAAACGTCCATCACACATACCACCTGAAACGAAGACGTAACGACATTCCTACATGTCACGTGAACTACAGACATGGCGCTAATGATACTAACCATCTAAAACGTAATATAGTAAGCCCACATCACTGACAGCAGAGCATTTCGCACACCAGCCGCACAGCGTCGGCTTTATAGCACGGGCCGGGCACACAACGTCGGCTTTATAGCACAGGCCCAACACACAGTGTCGGCTTGCTATGACACGGTCCTGTGCTATAACACAGGCCCGGTACACAGAATCAGTTTCATACCACAGGGTGGTCATCCAGCGTCGTTTTTTTTTATAGCACAGGCCCAGCACACAACATCGGTGGCCGGCCACAGCATCGTCACGCACAGAATGTAGTTTTCTCGGAAGACACGCTGAGGTCACCAAGGCCACACAAGCTGTACGCGAAGCAAAGCCAGAATGTGCAGACACAGGCCTCAGAGCCGTGCGTGCAGCCATACAGACGTTCGGCAGCCTGGAAGTCTTTGCATATCTTGCATGGAAGAAAAACACTTTACAATCGACGAAAAAAGCAGGCGCGATTTATCTCTGAAGGAATTTGCACAGGCATTCGATGAGCTTGACACATCATTTGCATACGTACAGGAAGCGATTGGAGAGCAAGGTTTGCGGTTTTCTTATCGCGATAATGTTATGACCACGCACATCGACGAACTGGAGACCACAGCGCCAAATCATGCGATTAATGGTGACTATGTTCGGCAAAAATATGGTCGCAAAGGTAACGGTTATATGATAATCACCGAGCAGACTGAGTTCATACGAATCTTCCGTGTTAGAAATGAAACATATGGAACATAAATGCATCACAAACGCAAATATTGAGCGCAAGATACACAGCTTATACGTACATGGTGCGTGTAGATCAATCACCACATAACTGACATTGTGCTAGAAAATACTCACATAGTGCCAATTTTAGACGACAAAACCTCCAACTGGTAACAACACTGGGAGCGTCACTATCTCATACGTCACTATATCCACACATATCGAGACCGTGGAGCCTAGGTTCTGGTCGTCACAGAAACTTAAGCATCCACAATACCGCAGAGCACTGAACCGGGGAAGCTTTTGAGTGTTCACATAACTATCAAGTCCCTTTTACAACTATCGACAATTCTTGACCGTCCCACTCTTACAATTCGGCTCAGATGTAAATCTCGGAACATTTAGACGAACAGTATGTATATTTTATGTTGTATTAACCAGCAATGTTTAAAAGCTTCAACACCGCGGCAGAACTGACAGATCCAGCGTCCTACCACGGCAGACCCAGCGTCTTGCCACGCCCGACCCACATCCTGTGCCGACTAATCCAGTGTCCTGCCACAGCAGACCTAACGTCCTACTATGGCAGACCCAGCATCCTGCCACGACAGGCCCAGCGCCTTGTGCCAACTAATCTAGCGTCCTGCCACGGCAGATCGAACGTCCTGCCACGGCAGATCGAACGTCCTGCCACGGCAGACCCAGCATCCTACCACGGCAGACCCAGCGTCCTGCCACGGCAGACCCAGCGTCCTACAACGGTAGACCCAGCATCCTGCCACGGGAGACCCAGCGTCCTGCCACGGCAGACCCAGCGTCCTGCCACGGCAGACCCAGCGTCCTACAACGGCAGACCCAGCGTCCTGCCACGGCAGACCCAGCGTCCTACCACGGCAGACCCAGCGTCCTGCCACGGCAGACCCAGCGTCCTGCCACGGCAGACCCAGCGTCCTACCACGGCAGACCCAGGCTTGACACGGCAGACCCAGGGTCCTACCACGGCAGACCCAGCGTCCTATCACGGCAGACCCAGCGTCCTATCACGGCAGACCCAGCGTCCTATCACGGCAGACCCAGCGTCCGATCACGGCAGACCCATTCTTGTCACGGCAGACCCAGCGTCCTACCACGGCAGGCCCAGCGTCCTGTCGCGGCAGATCCAACGTCCTGCCACGACAGATACAACGTTTTGCCACGGAAGATCCAGCGTCCTACCTTGCACCACAGTTCCACCGCATGAACGTGGGGGAAATGTCGGACCGGAGCCTCCTGACTCACCCCCATAAACCTCCATATTCAGCATCTGGCTGGCCGGAAACGGTTAACCCCGGTTGACCTATGTTCTGCGTCGTGATACTGGGATGCCTGCTGTGAGGCCGGGGATACGAAACAAGCGCGAGTAGGAACCGAATGAGCGCTCACACTACGTCTGCATCCCCACATGGAACACAACAGCCGCTGGAGTGGACGCTGCCTCACAGCCATCTGTGGTTGTTGTCACGTCACTGACTACACAAAACGAAGATGTTCTCTACAAGGATCTAGCAACATTGATTCAAATGATACAACACTCCAATGCAATTAATTAAAGAGCTGTGCCGCCGTGTATGTGTGCACCATGCATTGCTGATCGCAAGTCTGTTAATGACATGCATTGAATGACGAAAGCCAAATATACAATGTCGGCAAAATGGCAACAAACCATCTCACGTGAGCGCGCCGACGCACAGGTCGATTGTGGGGCTTTCCACTGCACCCTCCCCCTCCCCCCCCCCTCATACCGGTGCAGTGGCTATGGGGACTGCCCAGTGTGGGTGTAAGTGACGTAACCACGGCGGTGTCTTGGTATAGGGGGGGGGGGGGGGATCTGGCCTCAGAATGTCCCGGTGTGGCTGGCGAGGCGGGACGGCAGTGGTATCCAGGCGTGGTGAGGGTGGAGGGACCTCGGCAGTGTTCCGGTCTGCCGCGATGGCGTGACTTGAGACTCCCGGTGTGAGTGTGGGGGGGAGGGGGGCGTGGCGTGACCCGAGACACCTGATGTGAGTGGGAGCCGGTGGCGTGCCCTGAGACTCACGGTGGGAGACCAGTATTTCTGGTGGGAGTGGGGGTCGGCGGCATGACCCGAGACTCCCTGTGTGTCCCCGTGTGTGGGGGCCAGCGGCGTGACCCGAGCCCCTTGTGGGGGGGGCGGTGGCGTGACCTGGGACTCCCCGTGTGGGGGGCGGCGGCGTGACCCGAGACACCCCGTGTGTGTGTGTGGGGGGCGGTGGCGTGACCTGGGACTCCCCCGTGTGTGGGGGGCCGGCGGCGTGACCCGAGACACCCCGTGTGTGTGGGGGCCGATGGCGTGTTGGATGACTCCGGCCAGTCAGCACGCCATGCTGTCCGATTCACACTGATAACGATACCGTAGCCAGTCGACAGCGTCGCCTGGCTGCGGCTCCACCTTGCGACCGCACAGGCCACCGCAAGGTGTGTACAATGTACATCTCGAAGGACACGGCTTGGTGGAGCCCGTGCAGGAAAGGCTGCTACCCCCTGAGAACACACAATACCGGTGCTCTTTCCTCCCAGGCGTGCGTTCGACGAATGCAGCGTCAAATCGTTAGCGCCTTGCCTCGCCGGCTGGAATTTTCAGTCATGCTCAACATGCTAAGAGAATGACTCAAAACCGGACGGCATTAGTTAGTTTCACCGAAGCGCGACAGTGACCAGCGCGCCACACTGCACGATCCCACCGACGAAAAGGCGGACAGCTGATTGCCGTCCTGCGGAAAAAGCGGACAGCTGATTGCCGCCCTGGAGGTGGGCATCGGGTGGTGCAGTAGTCGCAGTGCACTCAAGACCGGTCATGGTAATGGGCAGACGGCTCAGCAGGAAACCGCACATCTCAGCCATGCACCATCTCCGAGGGGTCGGACATGACAACGCAGATGAGACCACGTGGGTTGCATTATTGCCTGCTACATCTTCAACACGACTAGAGAGGAGATATGGTGTGTGAACTATTTCGGTGCGAGGCTTTCGCACGTTTGCTACTTGCACATCGACCAGGTGGACGCTATCAGATGTTCATCTGGCCCACATATTCAGACTCCATTGCGAGTGGCAAAGACGGTCCAAATGCCGAACGACGTGTGGTACGCAAGCCCAAGGTCGTGGTAACGACGACAAAGACATATATAACTTAATCCGCAACATTAATATTGAGAGTTTTCCCCGCAGTGATCAATTATTCGTGAAACATGGTGGAGTACAGCACTTGCTGAACACTGAATAGACATCCTTGCAGAGGAAGTATCGACATCATGCTTGTTGTGTGCGTACGAGGTCTCCATAACTTGTTTCTAAGAGTATCCCGTGTATAAGTATCATGCGTATGCTCACCATTACGGATTGTTGTATTGCAATCGTTATCGTTAGAACAGGTATCCCTAGATAAGGTGTCCCCTAAAATTAAACGGAAAACAAGCACTAGTACACTAAATTATGTTTGAAGGACTGAAACAACATTTTAACTGACATGCATTCATGACCAATTTCGACATTCTACTGTACTCGTTACGACATCTGACACCTAATGAAAACTATTATTTTAACACCGATTCCCCGGGTCTCTACATCAATGGTCTAGCTTACTTTGGCACCTTATCCCAGCATGTGAGCAGCTTCATAGTCTTGAGAGTCAGGAAAAGCAGCAGTCTCGGGGTCCGAAATTTTGAAATCACAAACAAATGTCATCCATTCGAACACCTTGAGTCCAGTCTCTGTGCCTCGCGCTGTGTACAAAGACGCCTTTATGTGCTATCCGGAGCCCTCCCTGGACCATCAGTCTCATCTCCCCCACCCGAGCCCCGAGTCGGCCGTCGTGTGACACTGGAGTTCCAAACCCCTGGATCAGCGATGTGGAACAGCAGCCGACTCTCTGCACCTTCCTCAGCAGCCGTACCCTTGAACGACGGGTCTCATCTCCCCTACCCAAGCCCTGAGTCGGCCGTCGTGTGGCAGCTGGAGTTCCGAGACCTCTGGATCAGCGCTATGTCGACCCGATGACGTCATTTCCGGTCGGGTGGCTCGGCCGCGCGGTGTGTGTCAGTGGTAACCGGTCCCCGAGGATAAGCACAGGGCAGTGGGCAGCACCGGTCTCTGAGCCGAGCATCGACCGCGGAGACGCCCACACCGGCGCATGGTGCACACGATGGACGCATCGGCTGTGGCGGCCGCCGAACATGCAGCGGCCGCGGACCGGACCGATCTGTATTCCCGGCTCTGTGGACCCTTACGTGGTTCCCACGGGTCTTGGCGACAGATATCGGGAGCATCGGGACCGCGTCACATCTCTGCATGGTTGTCAGGATCGGCCGACGCCCCTGTGGATCCAAGCCCCGCCAGCGTCCGTTCAAGATCTGCCAACGCCCTCGTGGATTCTCGAAACCACCCACGTGGATTCTCGAAACCACCCAAGTCCTTATGTATTTCCCAGAAAATGCTACGCTCCGCATGGTCATTGGAGGCAGCAAACGCCGCGATAGGCTTACATTAGCAAGCTCTGATCAGAAGCACCCGGAACATTGGCTTAGTAGTCTGAAACGGGTCCCACACCGGCACCGCACCTACTCCTATGACCTCCCGAGGACAACACCCACAACTCGAAGCCCATACCTTCCCTGGAGTGCCACTGCGAACTGGCAAGCAGGCAGTCGGGTGCTGCACGACCAGCAGGTCAGTCACATCCGTCCACAACATCGACCACACCAGCCCATAGTGACCACCAAGTCAATCACGACAGCCACAGCACCAACCACATCAGCCCACAGCGAGAACACCACCGAGTCAGTCACGACCGTCCGTAACACGAACCACAGTAAGAACACCACCAAGGCAGTCACGACCGTCCGTAACACGAACCACAGTAAGAACACCACCAAGGCAGTCACGACCGTCCACAACACCGACCGCACTGGCCCCAAGTAAGAACACCACCAAGTCAGTCATGACAGTCTACAACACCGACCACACCAGCTCCTAGTAAGACCACAACTGAGTCAGTCACGACCGTCCGTAACACGAACCACAGTAAGAACACCACCAAGGCGGTCACGACCGTCCGCAACACCGACCGCACTGGCCCCAAGTAAGAACACCACCAAGTCAGTCATGACAGTCTACAACACCGACCACACCAGCTCCTAGTAAGACCACTACTGAGTCAGTCACGACCGTCCGTAACACGAACCACAGTAAGAACACCACCAAGGCGGTCACGACCGTCCGCAACACCGACCGCACTGGCCCCAAGTAAGAACACCACCAAGTCAGTCATGACAGTCTACAACACCGACCACACCAGCTCCTAGTAAGACCACTACTGAGTCAGTCACGACCGCCACAACGTCGACCACAACACCGACCACACCAGCACATAACGGGAACGTTAGCACCAGATGTCCCCGGCGCGGCCGCGGCCCTCCCAGTCACCACTGTCCACACCGTGTCGTGACGTACCTTGGCGGCGGCCCGCTCCTCCTGACCCGACCTATTCACCGTGGAGCCGACCATGGCCGGATGGGTGGCGGCGGGCGGCGGGCGACTGCAGCGCGTGCCGACCCGACTGACGTGGCCACCGACTGGCCGCCGTCTGTCGCTGCACCGCCGCCGCCCGCCGCCCGCCATGTGTACAGTCAGCAGGCGGCGCCGCCGTCGCCGGCCACCGCACATCACATCACGACACGGCTCGGCATGGACGACACGGTATGACACGGCACCGTATGACACGGCACGGCACGGCACGGCACGGTACGGTACGGTACGGTACGGTACGGTACGGTACGATACGATACGATACGATACGATACGATACGGTACGATACGATACGATACGATACGATACGATACGATACGATACGATACGATACGATACGATACGATACGGCATACGGCACGGCACGGCACGGCACGGCACGGCACGGCACGGCACGGCACGGCACGGCACGGGCCGTAGATCACTGCAAACCTCTGGTACGGCGGGGCGAAGTAGTGCCGGAGCCAGACAGCTGGCGCAGGAGCATGCAAAGTACACGGTGCACACTGATTGCTCTTTTGGGTTGAGGAGCGTTCAGTGATGGAAATTTGGTTCTTTTTTGGAACTTCATCAATCCAACGGATCATGCAGTTCCAAAAACAACCACTCCCTATATTGCCAGATGGCAGATAAGAGTCATGCTTAACCAGCAATCCCAGCTAGATGTCATTATTCAATAGTGATAATTATGATGAAGGAGAGGGAGCAGCATGCTCTGAGAGTCTATATGGTGATGAATGGCTGAAATGAGAACCACTTCTAGTTCTGGTACTCTTCACCTTATTGAGCCGTATAGGGTCCTTGCCACGACTTGGCAACGTCATTGAGGATTGCACATTTGTCATTTAAGATGATAATAAGAGCTCCAGGAACGTTCCAAGACGATGCAGCAATGGAGCAGAAAATGATGCTAGCAAGATTCGAAGAATGCCAGCTTGTCAGCTTGCACAGCAGGCGACAAGAGATGCTGAAGTCTGGAAAACTCCACAGTTCGCATACAACCCAAACCCGCGCCGTCTCGGGGTTCTTTTTACACCCCCTTAGGCTTTCCGCGGACAGTGAAAAAAACGGCGAGCGGCAGCGCGCCGAAATTTGGCGTACTTTTCCCCCACGTCAATTTTACATGTGTGAAAATTATAACGTTAGGTCATTCACCGCCACCGAGTTAATCAAGGTCAAGTGAGGTCACTTCAAAAACGTTCATCCAGTAGTCACGCTATAACGGGTAAAGATATTTGAATACAACTTTCAGCGTTTACTTATCTTTGGGGACGCAACAAACGCACAACAGCAATTTTGGAATTTGAGTTTTTCCTGACTTATTTGTTTTACATATTTGCCTACTAGGGTTAAAATTAAAGATTCTGGCTTAGGTAAGCAATTTGTACGAGGGTAGGTTTACTTAAAACAGTTATCGGTGTGTTATATCCATTAGAACACAAATTGCAAAAATTCGAACTCAAAATTATGCAACTCATAAAAATCACATTTTAATGTTTGAGTGGGCGAACATTTTGGGACCATGGACCATTTCGCCTTCCTTTTTTCATTCCAGGTAAGTATTGCTTTAAACAAAATTCCAGAATTAACTCCCCGGAGCCAAAAACATGACGCCAACCGTGACCGCATAAACCCCATGGTGACGTCACCTTTTGTTTGCATCCGCTGTGATAGCAGGCGCTCGTATCCTATGACTAGGGGCTCCCAAAGAAATCAGTCATAACCTGCTCGGACGGCGCTCTCATCGGTGGTTTTTAATGAACACTGTCATATTGCTGTTCAGGACAAGTAAAATATAGAACTTTTTTTCTCTCAAATTGTCCGCTTTCCTTTTAATGGTTCAACGGAAGTTGTCAAATTTGTAAGAGAAGCCACACGTGAATGCGCACGATTTTATAACCAGCCGGGGTTCAAAACCGCGAGAGAGCAATGTTGTAATCAGGAGTGGATCCAGGAATTGTCATGGGGACACTTGTCTGGAGGGGCGCCGTTTCTTTGGAGCGGCACCACTGCGAAAGCACCTGGAGGGGCGCCTCTGCCTGAAAAATTCCAGGGGCGGGTTGCACTCCGTCATGCCCGAAGGGGCGCCTTTCCTTCCAAGGGGTGCCTTTTTCTTTTATAGGGGCGCCTCTAGATGAAAAATTCGAGCGGGTACACTGGAACCTTTTCAGAGAGGCGCCTTTTCCCAGCCGAAGGGACGCCGCCTTCCATGTGAGGGGCACATGCTCTCAGTGCCACACTCCTTATCCACCTTGATTGTCATTGCATCGAAATGTGTCCCCGTAAAACAGGAAAGCATGGGAATGGATATTGTATGTCCATATTTACTACAATAAAACCATCGTCCAGTATTTTATGTTTTTCCTGCTACAAGAAGGCAACGTTTAATGCACTTACAGCATTGCTCTATGGTGATCGTGAAATCGGGCCCAGCACATACGACATACAGCTAGATGTTCATAAGGAGTGAAACTTGTTGAACCTTGGGTTCTTTTACGACACATTCAACCGCTAGGTCATATAGTGTCGCCAACCTCTCACGCCGATTGGTCGCGGGTGGACTCGGTAAATGCCGTCGGTTGTGAGATTCGAACCCACAACCTTGCGATCAAGAGTCCGCCGCTCTACCAACTGAGCTACCGCGGCCCCGAGTGAAACTTGTTAATTTTGGCCGAATTTCCGCCCCAAAATATCATTTGTAACGATGGTACATCTAAAAACCAGATATTGACGAGGAAGCGACTGAAATCCAAGGACTTTGGGGGGGGGGAGGCGGGGCTACCCCTCTATCCTGTCCAAACTTACCGCGTCCATGATTTGTCCCCCCCCAATTCGAAATCGTGGCTATACTCATGGTGGTGTGCAATTTTCTGGTGCGCATGAAATAATAAACAGCCATGCCTTCATGTGCACAGTCTCTATTTGTGAGAAGAATACTCACATTATTCGTTATTCTAGGTAGGTACCTAGATTTATGCTTTGATTCCGAAGCTTACACCAAAAGAGAGACATTAAATTCCAACAACCTTAAATTGAGCTTCATTTCCTACCCTGGCTGACACTACACGACAGCAATTACTAGTCACACTTTCTTCCCCTTGAATTATCTGAAAACATGACACCACACAACTCGCACTTGCAGTTTATCCCAACCAATACCTCCAAGGACCGTGAAAATATTGATAAAGGTGGTGATGATGATTATTGGGGTTTATAGGGTACGTCAACCAAAGTGGGTTATATTGGATAAAGGTAGGTAGATAGTGTCTTACAAGGGCTTACCCCGAGCCGGACCGGCAACAATGCTTCCATCCGGATAAGATATCAGTGCTTCCCAGAGAATCCTTGGTCAAATGAAGAAAACCACCAGTTACTCCGCTTGCCTAATGAAGGAAACTATCCTTATTAGACCGATTCGACCCAAACGGCGGTTTTGGGACTCGGATTCAGCGCCCTCCAGCTCCCAGTTTTACGGGACCTTTTCAAACTACTGCCAAGAAAGGGCATAAGTAATGCATTTATCGTTGCTTCCTTGAATACTGAGATGTTCTGAATACTGAGAGATGAAAAACTGTTCCTTTTTTTGCATTCTGGAGCAACCCCAGGCATGAATGGATGGACTGATGGATGATGATGAATGATGGATTAATGGATGAATGGGTGAATGTCCGCATGAAAATGACCTAAATTGGTCCAAAACGCTTTTTATCCGGCATTCGCAAGCATGTCTAGGCTTAGGGTCATCAAAGATGTGTAATGTATGTTCCCTACCGGTAAAAAGAGGACTTGTTATTACTTTGTCTTGGTAAAATCCATGCACCTCACATATGCCTACAAGACATACACTCCATGATCATATAAACTCAAGGATTATACAATCCAAGTCCAAGACCGAGAAGTGAAAATCCAACACTGGGAGCGTGGTGACTGCAAGTGGTTACATGGAACCATAACTAGATTACTATGGACGGAGCAGCTGGTCGGGCAGCACGGCGCAGCAGGTCGGGCAGCACGGCGCAGCAGGTCGGGCAGGACGGAGCAGCTAGTCGGGCAGCACGGCGCAGCAGGTCGGGCAGCACGGCGCAGCAGGTCGGGCAGGACGGAGCAGCTAGTCGGGCAGGACGGAGCAGCTGGTCGGGCAAGACAGACAGCTGGTCGGAGTAGCTGGTCGAACAGGACGTAGCAGCTGGTCGGGCATGACGAAGCAGCTGGTCAGACAGGACGGACAGCTGGTCGGAGCAGCTGGTCGAACAGAACGTAGCAGCTGGTCAGACAGGACGGAGCAGCTGGTCGGGCATGACGAAGCAGCTGGTCAGACAGGACGGACAGCTGGTTGGAGCAGCTGGTCGAACAGGACGTAGCAGCTGGTCAGACAGGACGGAGCAGCTGGTCGGCGGGACCGGAACTGCAAAGTGATTCAGCACACGCCAGCGACACCCTGATGCTGATTGTAGCTGGGACAGCTCCGATCTCAGGTTGGAGGTTATGATATTTACAGGATGCTATTGTTTACCGGCAGCATGAATGCTTCAGCATCCATTTGGGCCAAAGTCAAGGACACAGTTCTGGTCCGCTTCAGCCATCCATGAAGTGCTGACTACACTTAGAACACAGACGACAATGGCCGAGAGTTTAGTCAATGATCACGATAACATCGGGTGTAGACATAGCAGAGGGAACATACCAAACGAAGGTCTGTAGCTACGTGACTATGCAGTTCAGATGAAACGATGAATAATTTCCATGCATGAAGAACATAGCTTGTTCGTTTGAGTATTCCTTGTTTTATGCCGTGTTGCACAACTACAAATTAAAGCAGACTAAGCTAGCTAGATTTAAAATATATGCTAATCATAGCTTGCTTATTTTTTTCCTTCTTTAATAATTGATCCTTAGCATTCGAATGAGCTAATCGTCAAGGGAGATGTCATAACTTGTAAATTGCGATATGGTTTTCATGAATACTACTTTGAACAAGTCCAACTATTGGTATGAATGAGCTAAGTGTGCTTGATATACATAAGATGCTGGGAAATATGATCGCTGGCATTGAACATTATTGTGCCATCTTTTGTCATGTTTCGTCACCGCTTTCGCCGGTAAAAACCAGTGACCGAAAACAATTTCGGCCGGTTGCTGCCACTCCTGGGTAGCCTGAGCAAATTGCGTCAATAAATTATCGATAAAGCATGCCACCCTCCACCTTTGATTCGGTCGCGACCGGGTGTAGTGCGAAGTCCATGATAAGCTGCACAAGCGAAGGGAATGCCCCGCAGAACGGTTTCACTGAACATATGCTAAGAGTACGTCAGGGAAAATGCTGTCATTGAAGTCGGTCGTCTTTCTTATTTCTGTCCGGCTAGGAGTTTTCATGATACAACCATGGCTGGAAACGCAGCCTTGTCCTGAATTTTTCATCCAGAACACGATCCTTACCAAAAAAATGTCCTCTCCTCTTTGTGAAAAAGGACTTGCTTGGAGAGCCGGAAACTTCTTACTCATTGACCAAAATGAACAAAATCCACTGGAAAGGATGAAGAGTTCTTGAAATCGTTTATTTGGTGGTTCTCGACGCACTTTACGCACGATCACGGCTAATAGCGCCGTCCACACTGTTTCGCCGGTGGGCCGCGGCATTGGGAAACGTCCCGATTGGTGCGAGTATTGAACCCGGGACTTTTGGTACCCAGAGCTCAACACCTTAACCACTCGGCCATCCCCATCCCCGAGTTCTTGATATCAGAAACAGGGATACAATTATCCTCTCCGAATGTGAAGGCTCCGAAGTTTTCCTCTTCAAATGCAGGATTCCAAAACATAAATCCAACCCCGGATGTAGCACAGAATAATCCGTGCCCTTCTAACGCAGATTGGGTCTACTCTAAGCCGGCAACGTCAGAGGCGCGGGTTCTGACCCACCTGTCTCCGATACGATTTATTGGTGAATACCACTGGCAGGACAACACTGACAACAAACAATTGGCTGTTAGTCATCATACTTAAGCAATCCATTTGCATTGTACACATGGAAACGTCCAGAACCGTGCTTCCGAATTTCCTGGGGATCTAAAATAATCCGGAGCCTCGCTCTTCGCAGACTTCGCATTCTTCCCACGCAGTTATCGCGACGGTTGCGGCTATAGCGCTTTCCAGTACGACACTGGCCTCGTTGTCTCACCTGCCACGCACGCTTATACGCTACCGTGGAGATCGAGAAAGATACCTTCCAAAAATGTTTAATGAGCTCTTGGTAATTTTTACCATGGTTTGTTCAGAACATAAAAACCAACCCGGCCTCAACAAAACATGTCATCTGTTTGCCTTGTCTTCGGCCACGTTGAACACAAAGGAAGTCCACATTCTGTCCAGCAAGTCGACAGCCTCATGTATTTGGAACACTACTCGTCACCAAGTGAGACGAACGGCTTTGACGTACTGGATCTGCTCCTCCGAAACACCCAATGCCGGCCACCGCTCTCAGGCCTGAGAGCGGGGCTCTCGTTCTGCATACTTTTGAGGGAGCACTGTCTCCTCCCTTCACTTCATCGGTTTCATACAACGAAGAAAGGTGGTATATTGAAGGTCGTATATTTTCTTTACATGTTCATCGGTTTCCCCATGTTTGCCAGGTTTAACATGGGACCACACGGCGCTGACTCCCGCCTTCTCGCAGCATAGCTAGCACACGTCATCCTTAGCCGTTGGCCAGGCAGCGGTAGGCAGCGGTGCAGTACTCGGTACTCACCTCCAGGTTGGGGGGTGGCCGTGCTGGCCGGCCCGGGCAGAGGTGGACAGAGCTGCAGTACTCGGCACCCACCTCCATGTGGCCCCGGGCGACGGCTGTGCTGGCCGAGTGTACGGAGCCCTCGCTGAGCCGGCTGCAAACGCTCTCCGTCATCGCCGCTGAAACAGGTCAGGTCAGGTCAGGTCAGGCCGGGGAATCGCCGTAACTCACCCGAGACACGAGCGGCCCGCCATGAATCACGCCGCCCAGGAAACGCGGCGTCACAACAGGGGGACGTCGTGGCCAGCCACGTACGAGCAAGCACAACAGATAGCCTCGTTGAGCCCATCACCGCACCGGACGGCACCACAGCCGACTGATAAGCTACGGACCGGGCGTCGGCCAAACCGTAGCAAACGTCACAACAACGAGCCATCAGCTCTACGCCTGTCAACCGCTGGGACAGATGAATCGCAAAACTGACATATTGTACCGCCGATGTGGACCGATTGATGTACTTATGAGGGATTGCCTAAAGGTATTCAGATCTAGTAATGCATTTCAGTGTCGGCTTTTAAGTACGCCGGCAAATGTGTTGCTTGACTATGAAGTTCAGACCATTTATTTGTTGGGGTCAGTTTCAGAAATAGGTTAACGGCTATAATATGGATTGGCCGAATCGCATAGTTTCCATCAACATTCATATCATACCGAGTGACGTGTTTACCACGAATATTCGAGCTAGCAGCAACCACTTGCCAACTTCCTGACGAAAATATCACTTTGATTCGCTTAGTTGAACATTACCATGCTTAGTTCACCTGTACGTACATGGACACAGTTTGCATGCTTCCCATACATAAACCGGACAAGCACGCTGCTACAAACTGCAGCACGCCAAACATAAACCCCATTCCTGGCGATATGCATGTTGCATGCACATAATTGGGGTACACATTGCATAACATGTATAACAAAATTACGACTACAGCATTCACTGCAACGTGCACTGCTGCTGGGTCATTTTATTTAATGATTTTTTTGGCGTGTCCCGCGTACATTACCGGTTTTTGGGTAGCTAATCCATGATTACTTTGTTGGCATACTCTTGCACTGGGTGTGAATGGAGCATCACTGGTGTGATAGAACTCAGGAATTAAAATTGTCATGTGGGGAACAAAGAAACGTAAGTACGTAAAACGTTCGAACTTCTAATACTTGGGGTACCTTATTTTCCATGCAATACGAAGTCATGCAGAACTTCCTGCTTGACAGTAAACAGTATTTTTTTAACAGCATTGCCCTAAAAAGTGCCTGATGTGCTATGCATGACAAGCTCATGGACATTTCTAGCCGTTAGCGAGCAACATCCATCAACAACGGCTGTATCCTCAAACAGAACGGCACCGTGTGTCCACGCCTACATTCGAGAACAACGGGAAATAGCCGGCAGACGGCCGATCACGTGAGCGAAGACACCAGAGCCGGGAGCGACACTCGAGTGACACGCCGCCTGACCATGATCAGACTCGTATCCGCTCAAACGGCGTAAACAGGCGCCACCGAAGGCCGCGGCGTGATGACGTCATCCGGACGAGGAGATCGGGCGCCACGAACACCGCCAGCCCCCTCGCACAGCGAGGACGTGCGGAAACGGTACGTACCGCAAGATATGACAAATTCAGTCCGTCGTAAGCCCCAAATGACATGGAGAAACGATAGGAAATTTCAACGCTGTCGTAAGCATCCTCAACGGAATAGTTGCTAGCAGCCGGCTAACATTAATTCATGCCGGAGGTGACTGGTTGACTGACAAAATTATTCGAGAGGCATTTCTTTTTAAAAAAGCCACTAACTTCGCTCAAACTTTTTGCTAAGTTTACAGAGATGTACACACATACGGGTGCCATCGATAATTAATGAGAAGTGGAGGGTCTGCAGGACAATTTAGCTAGCTGACTGAGTTATCTGTTGACACTAATTGATCACTGCAAACCAGCCTTACCTTAAAAGTAAACGCGACTTAGTGCATTACTCTAAAACGCATGCACCCGTCGGGAAACAACTGTGGAACATGACAGTATTTTAGCTCTTTTTTACATGCAACACCCATAAGTTCTGTGTTTAAAAAAAACCTCTGTAGTGGTACGTCAACTATCTTGTCAATTTTGGTTCTCGTAAATGGTAGTTATATAGGCACGGCCATTCAGCATGGAAACTACACAAAGCTTTTTAGCACCAGAAACTTTAAGACTGGCTCAAACCATATCTTAAGTCAGCTGGAAACAACTATTCTAACAACTTGTGGCTACAACGGCAAAAACTGAAGTACGTTTGGAGCTTTGTATGGCCGTGTCCACTTCGTCAACAACATAAACGAATGATACAACATTCTCCCGTGAATTCTTAGAACAACTTGCGATGTACAATAATTTAACGAGGATTTACATTCCACATCGAATATATAATTCTGGCTATAGAAAAAAAAATGTATACTTGATGGATGCCCTTCCTACCTTGAAAATCAATGCCGGTGTCAAAACAAATTTCTTAGCATGCTTAACATATATCTTTCATCGATATTTGTGTTTGAAGGTTTCCATTAGGACCAGCTGGCTTTAATCCAGTTAGGTAGGGGACGAGTGGTATAGGGGTAAGATGCTCGTCTCACAATCGAAAGGTTGTGGGTTCGAGTCTCACCTGTCGCTACTCTTCGCCCGCGACCAATCGGCGTGAGAGATTGGCGACGCTACATGACTCAACGGTCGACGTGTCGCAAAACCAATAACCAACCAATCCAGTTAGGTACCTTCTAATACTTTTTAGGTACCTATTTACGCTTGCTTTAGAAGTGGCACTGGCTTTAAAAACGCAAGACAAAAATTGGCATGGCTCATGATCAGCTTGCATTTGGCTTTCAGATGTAATAGCGTCTCCTAGAACTACTTCAAATGTTTTGTAACTATATCATTCCTTGTTGCCGTTAAGTCTGAATAAGAACTCAAGAAAAAATGCCCTGCCTCATGAGTAGTGATTTTCGTCCTCAAGAATCAAGTAAATGAGGAGGCCTCAAGAAGTGCTTCTTGAGAGTGCCCCAAGAAGCAGGAATTTAAGAAAGAAGTGCTGGCCAGCCTTTTTTGCCAAAAAGGTGTTGGCCGATACAGACCTGATTCGCCAAGCTAAAAAAAGGTTTGACCAGTAGCATAACCAGAACTAGCTTAGCAGGGTTTTTGGCAGCCTTGTCTTTCCTCACATAGTCACCATTTGCTGTGGTGACCAGGTCGCATCTGCTATTGATGCCCTTTCGGGTTGATTTAAACCAATTTAAATCTGCTTAAACGTCGTTGTGGAGGCATACACCCATTTTAACACGCTTCAATAAGCTTCAGCCAATTTAGGCGAGTGTAAGCCATCAAGTGAGCACAAAATCATCTGGCTAAAATACCACCCCTGTTCAGGATCACCTATCATCACCGCATACTTAGCAAGCATGTCGTCTTCGTCCTCAGCAGACACCTCCACCGCCATCTACACCGACACCACCGCTGCAGTTCTCGACAGACACCCCAGCCGCTGACCACGACATAAACACTTGCACTGACATCCTCGACACAGACACCTCCAATATCGCTGCTCTTGTCATCCACACATACATCTCGACTACCATTCCCATTTTCCACACAGACACCACGACTGTCGGTCACCCGCCCATTACCATCCTCGTCTTCGACACAGACACCTTGACTGCCATCTTCGCACAGACACAACCATTGCTGTCCTCGTTAGTTAGTTATTTGGGTTTTAGGGTGCCTCGACTACTGAGGTCATTTTGCGCCCCCATTGCTGTCCTCATACTCGACGCAGGCGCATCCGCTGTTGTCCTCACACCCGACTCAGGCACACCCGCTGTTGTCCTCACACTCGACACAAGCACATCCGCTGTTGTCCTCACACTCGATACAGGCACATCCGCTGTTGTCCTCACACTCCGACACAAGCACATCCGCTGTTGTCCTCACACTCGACACAAGCACATCCGCTGTTGTCCTCACACTCGACACAGGCACACCCGCTGTTGTCCTCACACTCGACACAAGCACATCCGCTGTTGTCCTCACACTCGACACAGGCACATCCGTTGTTGTCCTCACACTCGACACAGGCACATCCGTTGTTGTCCTCACACTCGACACAGGCACATCCGTTGTTGTCCTCACACTCGACACAGGCACATCCGTTGTTGTCCTCACACTCGACACAGGCACATCCGTTGTTGTCCTCACACTCGACACAGGCACATCCGCTTTGTCCTCACACTCGACACAGGCACATCCGCTGTGTCCTCACCGCACACGTTTGTCCTCACACTGACACAGGCACATCCGTTGTTGTCCTCACACTCGACACAGGCACATCCGCTGTTGTCCTCACACTCGACACAGGCACATCCGTTGTTGTCCTCACACTCGACACAGGCACATCCGCTGTTGTCCTCACACTCGACACAGGCACATCCGCTGTTGTCCTCACACTCGACACAGGCACATCCGTTGTTGTCCTCACACTCGACACAGGCACATCCGTTGTTGTCCCACACTCGACACAGGCACATCCGCTGTTGTCCTCACACTCGACACAGGCACATCCGCTGTTGTCCTCACACTCGACACAGGCACATCCGCTTTGTCCTCACACTCGACACAGGCACATCCGCTGTTGTCCTCACACTCGACAAGGCACATCCGCTGTTGTCCTCACACTCGACACAGGCACATCCCTGTTGTCCTCACACTCGATACAGGCACCGTTTTGTCCTCACACTCGACACAGGCACTCCGCCGTTGTCCTCACCTGACACAGGCACACCCGCTGTTGTCCTCACACTCGACACAAGCACATCCGCTGTTGTCCTCACACTCGATACAGGCACATCCGTTGTTGTCCTCACACTCGACACAAGCACATCCGCTGTTGTCCTCACACTCGACACAGGCACATCCGCCGTTGTCCGCGGCACAGACATCTCCACTGTCTTCCTCCACACAAACAACCACCAGCGTCGCTGCCGTCCTCGACTCATGTGCACGTCCGCTGTAGCTGGCGTCCTGGCTTTCTACACACACACACACACCTGCGCCACCGTGTCTCCCGGCAGCACGGCACACAGGGAGCGCGTCGGGCCGTCATCTGTGGCCGACACTGCGTCCAGTCGGCCGCGCGCCGCCGCGCCACTGCCGCGCCGGACTCGTGGACCGACACCGAATCACGGCCGCCACATTGCCGGAATCCCCTGATGTAAACAGTCGGCCGAGCCGGCGGCCGCCCCTGCCCACCCCGACACCACCCACATGCGACCCACACATCCGGCCCAACAGCATGTCCGGCTGGAGAAGGCGTCACGCCTTCCACCAGATGCCCCACGTGTTCGCCCTGAAGTTTGCCCCGGCTCGGGCCTATCCCGCCGTCCCGGTACCGACGCCACAGGCGGCCCACATGTCCTGCCCGAGTCACGCCTGCCCCGTACCTCGACATCACCCCCCCCCCCCCACCCCCAGACGTTTCATCAGTCCGTCCTCCGCGCCGGCTCCGTCTGCCCCGCGCCCAGACACCTCCCCCTGCCTGCAGACGGTTCGCCAGTCGGCCCTCGGCGCCGGCTTTGGCCCCGTCTGCCAGCGTCTCACGACACCCGACCAGCTGAGCAACACGCAGTTGGCAGGATGTGACGCCAGCTACAGTCGCCGGCAACACGACTCGGGCTGTTGGGCACGCCGAACACGCCGACACTTGGCCCATGGGCCTCGGGGGGGGACCGGACACAGCTTCAGCTTGCTGCTACTGAAAGTACGTTCCAGGAGGTGTGGTGGTGGATTCTTACCAAACAGGTGTGGTGGTGGATTGGTGCTTGAGGGCGCTCCGACTACTTGGGTCATTTTGAGATTACCAAACAGGTTGCGCATGGCATCCAGCAATAGATGTAAAGCACACACCAGGACCATCTAGTGGTGCCAGGAACAACTCGCGTGCAATACGAGCGAATCAATTGGATGGCCATGGAATTAACAATGATGCAATTCAAGCACATCCAACACGAGCTGAGCTCACTAGCGCCATCAGCAAAAACTGGGACATCAGAAGGCTATAAGAGCCAGCTAATATTACACATGGTACATCGAAAACAGCTGGTAAACATTATCGCAAACAGTCGGAGCTTCACTGTGACGCTTCGACGTCAAAACAAACACTCACATGTCTCATAACAATGCGCAGCTGAGTAAATAACCGACGCGGAGAGTCATGCTTTCTTGGCGCAGTCCCCAGATGCCACTGCTATCCATTTAGTCCACTCAGCAGAGGCGACGTGATGGTCCTTCATTAAACATGTGGATACATAACAGCCCAAGCTGCCAACCATGCACGGGAGCCCCAATAATACCAAACATCGCGAGAGAAAAAGGAATTCAAGTCTTTCTTCCAGAGCAACATCATGGCGATAATAATAAATTATTAGCATGAGGTGAGAGGACAACTATCCGTTCCATTTATCGCACCCCACTGCGCAACTAGGCAACGATTGCTACCAAATTTGGTGTAAATTGAGAGTATCTGCAAAATAATCGACACTATATATCGAATGTAAGGGCTCGGAAATATCGATCATTCAAAAGAAGTGTAGAGGATGAACACGGTGGGCAGATTTTGCACATTCGTGGAGGTTAACCAACGTTGCTTCAAGGTTTTTCTCCTCACCAAGGTTCTTCGTTCATATCACAGTATTCACAGTTGTTCAAAGTTGTTTCTGGGTTGTTGTTCTTCATGACAGTTTGATCACAATCATGCTGAAGCCAATAGTGCATCACGAACAGCACTGGTATACTTTAGACTAATGGTGTAACAGCTCAAGATCGTCAGTATTATTCTTGCGTCGCAAAATATTGTCAGCAAATAGGTCCAAAAATTGTGATCATGTGAGGCCAGCAACCGATCGATTTGCTTTTTTTCTTTCAAAATACCGATCAAGGATGAGCTAACGTTAAATATAGAATAACTCTTGCTGATTCATTTTGAACAATTCTGGGTTCCTGAGATCAGAAGTGATCTACTTCCTCCTCATGTCCTTATATACACAAGTCAAGTTGTGAAAGTATTACCTTTTACTTTATGATGCACAAAGTACTGTTTTTTCGTTTTCCACTGTAACTGCCGGTTGAGGGCCAATCTACCCCCCCCCCCACAATGTTTTTTTTTAGCTTAGCCACCGAACATTTAGTGGGATCACCGTTGAATTTGGTATACCTTCTGACAATTGAATAGCAGATATTTTTATGCTCAAATGTGTGTCTTGGGACCCACGGTCGTCAAGCTAGATGAGGTCAACATCAGGTCACCAGTTTCGAAGTGTCATTATTAGGGTGTTTCTCCAAGAGCAATAAAGAAATAAGGTGCCAAGGATATCTAAATGCATTGCATATCGATATGTATTTCGACCAAGACAAGCAAAAATAGTTTGCGTGACCCCAGATCAGGTTGCAAGGCCAGGTGAAGGTCAGGACTATGTTATCCATGGTCAGAATTTCCAGCCTAGCAATCGTAGCGCAAACATGCAATATATATGATAGAGCACATTGTCTTCTACAAGTGTACAAAGTTCCAGGTCGTTACCAGGCCGGATTACAAAGGCATGATGCAAAATGTGTGCCTGCATCCCTCTCCGCGGAGATGACCAATTGTCAAAGTATCACTGATCGTCCTTTTAGGCAGCTAAATTATACTGCATACTCTTATTACATGAATTGACATGTCTTCTGCATGTATTGTAATGCATACAACCCACCCTGAGTCATCCTAGGTTAATGACCCAGGTGACTCAGGCTGGCCTAAGCAGACTGGCTAGGTGCCTTTTTGCAGGCAATTGACTTCTAGAGTAGTTTGCAATGCAGGATTCCAATTTAGTATTCTTTTCTTTATTTAGTGCCAAGATTATATGAATATGACATAGGCCATTCTCGGTCAATCATACAGGTCACCCGGTGCGATTCCAGTTGATCTGTTTGCAGCAAATTGTGCTCTAGGGTAGAAATCGATAAGGTGTGAAAAGCATACCACTGAATGTGGTGTTGGTGAACATTTATTAAGTGACACCAACATACATTGGCATTTGCATAGCATAGGATTCACACAAAAGCTAATGCTTAAATCATGGTGCCTTTCCTGATAAAGTGGTAGTGAACATTGAAAAAATAATAATAATAAACACCAACGCCATGAAGATCAAAATTCTGATACAAGATAGCTTCCATCAACTTTGCCGCCACTTTGGTAAGGGGATGTGCCACTGCTCAGACACCGCCGCCGTGGTCGTCACCTGCTTCCCACGCCCACCCAAGTGGGTGGCATTGCCTGGTCAAATATTACTACATGACTTTCATCAAGTCTTTGGGCACCAAGTGTTGCAGCATATCTTCCAAGTCCACTTGTCTCTGTTTCAGCTGTTTATCGTTCGTACTTTTGAAATCACGGTATATTTACGTTCGAACGCGAAAAAACTATGTAGCTTCAGCTTCTTCTATAGCTTCTATGCATAACCTTAACCTTGAATTTACACTTAGATAATATGGTATTTGGTAGATGCTTAGCTAGGTATGTATGCCACGCTTTGCCAGAAAATATCACTTGGTTAGTGGCGAGGATTTGAAAACTGACAAAATAGACATGCCAGTAACCAATACTCCAAAATTGACCTCTTTAACCTGACCTGGAGGGTGAATGTTAAAAGGTAAACAAAATGTAGCTAAGATGAAATATAACACTATGTGCGGTCGAACACCATGTTTCTCTATGTGGCTTAGAACAAAAGTGGACGAGGACGAGGTGAACTCGTCCTCCCTCCACCAGGGTTGGAAAAACAGGTTGCTCCACATTTTGACATTCAGAACAGTATCCTCTCAATATAATTAGATTCACACTTTTCTCATTTGGAGGTTCAATGGTGCTGTTTGACAATGAACTGCTCCATGAAAAAAGTGCTCAAGAATCACTGGGAAGTATAAACTGAGATTCTGATCTTACAAGTTTGAGGAAAAGTGTCTCTATATTCGATTACCCCCCCCACACACACCAAAAAAAAATATCCCTATCACATACATGATTACAATGCACAAACACAACCCTATCTTTTGGTGAAGTAGAGGTGTAGTTTGTTGACAGCAGTTCACAAGTTCACAAGTTCACAAGTCAGCTGGATACAAGACATTCAAAGGAAAAGGATTACACTTTGGATTATAGTAAAGGATTATAGTCCAAGGAAAAGGATTATACTGTTTGGATTATACCACTCAGCTAAAAAAAATTTTGAAAATCGCACACTTGCTGTTTGAAATAACACTGGCCCAGCCAGCACACTAATAAAGACAAAGTGGGTGGGACAAACACAACTAGCATATTCCTAGGTAGAACAATTTTAAGCACCTCATATATGACATTTCAAAATCAGACTGCTTCCTGTGGGCTATTCTGCATTCAAATGATTCCCAGAAAAATCATTTTCTAAAGATCAAACAGACCTCAAAGAAACAATTGCTACAAATGGTGGTGGCACTGGATCATTGGAGAGACAAAATGAATATTGAGCAAATCATGGATCCTTCAAAGACATGGCCAATCATCTCCCTGGCTGGATTAGCACAAAAAAGAAGACTTCTCCAGGAAACCATGAGAGGAAACTAATTTCAACCGATCTGATATATCACACATTGGCCTGAAGTGCCAATTACTTATTTCCCTTCCTTTATAACAATGATGATTTTCTGAGTGTTGAATGGCTGTTTGTCGACATGTAAAAATGTAGGAATGTGCAATTTTTCATGAATTGATAGGTCCTATTGCATCAATATTTACATACCCTGGACAAACTTTGTAGCTCAGGCAAACTCCAGGCGAGAAAAAATGGTCAGGTCACGATTATAATTGCATATACTTTCTTCCTTAACATATATGAACTTTTATGAATGGTAAATTAACCTTGGTGTCAAAGATCTGTCAGATGATTAAATGGCAGGATAGGTAAATAGTCATCACAATTCAGAAACAGTTCGATATACCAACATAACTCATTTAAATGGCTAGTTAAAAAGTAATTGATACAAACCAGAACCAATCCATGTACATTCTATTTAGAGTAAATAATATTTGTATGGCAATACAACTACAAAGGTCACTGTTGTATGCTGCTGGTTCAGGGTTACACTGAAGCCTAACTTCACCTATCATATACTCATAACCTTTTGTGTCAGTCCTTCACAAAACTACATCTTCATCATTGGGTTATCAGCACACCAGCACTGGATGAAAGGCAATCCATAACATAGTGCATACCACACATTCACAGCCAAGCAAATTCACAATGATCCTAAAATTTCAGTGGACATGCCAGACATGAAAATGAAGGCATGGAAATGAATATTATACTTCTGGATGCATGTAGGGTATAGGGGTGAGCTTAGAATACTTCCAAGTAAAGGTGGCATTTACTTTTTTATCAAGAGTAAAATTGTTCTTCCAATACTGCATGCAATGGTGACTAATGGTAGTATTGCCCTTTAAGGTGTTCACAACACAAGTTTTCATGCATTTTTGCCTCCAAAAAGCATACAAATGGTTTGGGCTTGGTTAGGTCAGGTTTGGTTAGTTTAGGTTTTTAAAGTTTGATTTGTTCCAAATGTTTTAAAGAATATATATATATATATATACCTATATATATGAAATATAATTTTTTTTCTACAAAAGCAGGTTATGCTAGGTTATGTTAGGTTAGCATTTTTGTTTGGAAAATTTTAAGAAGAAAAACTGTTAGAAGTTTTACATTTCTTTGCATTGTTTTTCTCCAAATGTTCAGGTTAGGTTAGATCATGTTACATTGTACTTGATTCTATTTTAAACATTACCTTTCATGCTGTTACATAGCTTAAATCCCTTCTTGGTATTATTTTGCAAATCAACTGAAAGGGGTATTATTGCAGTTTAAGATATCCACAAGACAATTATTATACACATTTCACCTCCATGAAGCAACCAAAGGGGTTAGGTTTGGATATATTAGATTAGGCTTTTGTTTTAAGTTGGAATATTTTAAATTGGTTGTTTTCTTCAAAAACAGGTCAGGTTTGATTAGGTGAGATTAGGTTCTCTTTTGGAGGGTGGGGTGGGGGTGGGGAAATTGTTTGAAAATTTTCTATTTTTTTAATTTGTCTTCTATACAAAGTTAGCTCGGTTAGCTTAGGTTATGTTACATTTTGTCTTTCTCTT
The DNA here is from genome assembly GCA_034440615.1 of Ashinkailepas kermadecensis. Taxonomy (NCBI): domain Eukaryota; kingdom Metazoa; phylum Arthropoda; class Thecostraca; family Neolepadidae; genus Ashinkailepas; species Ashinkailepas kermadecensis. Next base: position 543,051 of record JAOTOM010005041.1, on the reverse strand, counting down.
GAACATTATTTGTTCTGCTATACTACTAAATTCCAAGTCCTTCTTTGGGTGATATGTTGCCTCCCAGCTGAAAAGTATGCATTTGCAGAGGAAATGCATAATTGCATCATGCTAACCATATTCATAAACATCACAATGGAAAATGAAATTCCAAGAGTTCAAAAATTACCTTGAACTGCAAATTTACCCTGAAAAGTAAGCATTTTCACAGGAAATGAATGGTCACATTATCTTCATCATGCTGATAAGCATTGCACTGGAAACATACATTCCAAATTTCATAAAATACCTCAGCATAAACTTACCTAATTATTAAGCAACAGGCTGGGAAGAAACAGTTTGATTTCCAATATGTTGAGCTTAGGTTATAAGTCAGGGAAATTTACCCTAGCTGACTTCTCCATTCAAGGAAAATTATGCAAGTCCATAATTGCCACACTATAATAATTCAAAATTCAGTTGCCATCCAACCAATCAATGCAAAAGGTACAATGCAAAACCAACACATCCTTGATTCAGTGAATAATTCCTAGTGCAACATAAAAGCAGTCTACTTCACCAAATGATCACATTTGGTTAATGAATGACTAGTTTTCATTTTACAGCAGCCTACCAATCACCAACTGTGGTCATATGATATGGTCAACAGCACAAAACATCAACATGCTGTCCCACTAACCAGTACCTACCTACCTAGTTGGATAGTTTTGGCCTCTGACACTGCTTGGTATCAGGCTTCATTGCTATTTCAATTTGTCAGAAACATGCAAATGTACTCAACCAAGGGACTTCACGAGCTGATTCTGCCAATCTTAAACCTTTAAAAATGATAAACTCTTAGTACATCTGCTACAACGGATGAATGTACAGCTTTTCACATGCCTGCGGCAAAACAACGCATCTGACAAATGTGTACAAAACACTGAGAAGAAATGCACAACAGCCGTGTTCCCATGATGAGATTGGGACACAAATATGTACACAAGACGTGCAGAACTATAACTTACCATTGCAATTCGTTGAAAACGAAAATGTGAGACGCAGTTCGGCTCACAAACAAGAAAAATACACCCCCGATCGACAAACAATCGCACCACATCTGACGCCAGAAATGTTCATAAAAAACGGTGGGAACGAGTGGTCGTCAGCTGAATGGCGAATGTGTTGTGCCAAAACAATTCCAGCTTCCATTCAGTAAAGTTAACCTTTAAGCGTGGGCGTTTTTCCTCGTAGAGTCACGACGATTCGAGGATCTCGATCCGCGCTACCTCTCATTTCGATACTTTGAGTGGTTCATTGTTCATAGTTGCATGATACGCAGCTTTGAATTCTGAGTGGCTAAAATCCAGTAAAAGGTTCACTTTTTTGGCTAGCTGGCGATTCAAGTCAAATACACTACTTTAGGCCATAGTGCCTTCAAAGACGTAGACATCGTGGGGAGGCACAGAGGGTAAGCTATCCCTTCCAGCTTTCCAGCTTCGAAGCTGGGGTGGTGCAGGGGCGTTTCCACGGGACCAAATTGGCATGGGTGTTGCTTTGTATACCTTTGAGGGGGCACTGGCCCCATCAATGTTGGTATTTCCCCCCAACAATTTCAACTTTTAGCATGGAACTCCATGGAGTGTGCCCCCTTTTCAATTTCGGCCCACCAATTGCCCACATGTATTGTCCCCCAATTATTTTGAGAAATCAACGCCCCTGCAAAGGAACCATGTGTTCAGGAAAAATGCGGGCGCTCTTTACTTACTCATTTGTTCGTGCTAAGCACGGGTGTTGATTTGTGAAAATTATTGGGGAACATTTATTAGGGATCGAGGGGGCACACTACATAAGCTCCCATGTTAAAATTTGAAATTATTTCGGGGGGGCAAGCCAACATTGAGGGGGCAGTTCTCCTCAAAAGTATATAAAACAACACACGTAGTGGTAAACAACAGGAACACATAAAAAGCCTTGTGGTCAGGGACGGATCCAGGAATTTGAATGGGGAAGGACACATTTCCTCGGAGGGGCGCCTTCGTCCGCAAACAAAATCGTCGAGCGGGGGAGGGGGTGTGCACTCGAACACCCGAAGAGGCGCCTTTTGTCTTCTGAAAGAGACGTATTTGACTGAAAATCCGTTCAGCGGGGAGGGGGGGGCTGCACTCGAGCCTTCCGAAACGGGCATCACCTTTCCATGTTGAGGAACACATGCCCCTAGTGCTCTTCCCCTGCATCCGCCCCTGCTTGTGTTACCGTCATCTCAATCCGTTCCACTGATTTCAAACCATGGTCCCTTAACTAAGATCTAAATCATTTAGTTTACCATCATGTAGAAGTCTTAAATTGCTGCCCCGACAGCAACAGATTGCCTGTGTTACGTCTCGACCGTATTTCTGGTTACTGCGGCGATTCAATGCACACAGAGGCAGGGGCGGGACGGATTGAAAGGGAGACAGGTGAATGTGCCTCCTCCCCATTGAGATGCGGCGCTTCTCTAGCCGGAAAAGTGAGTCCTCCAGAATGCTCGAGTCTACCCCTTTGAATATTTCAGCCGAAGGCGCTCCTTTGAGTATAAAAGGCGTCCACCGAGGGGCACTCGGGTGCCCCTCCCCCCGTTGAAATGGTCTCATTTAGTGGCGCCTCTCCAAACGAGTGCCTCCCCATCTAAATTCATGGAGCCGCCCCTGAGTAGATACGACACGCCCGCAAAAAACTCCGCACTGCAAATCGCGCCAGAAGGTGCTGCAAGCTTCCTTGGCCTCAGTCGACAAGCTTGGCCTCTGGTGATTTCAGCAGAATTGATTCTCGCATCCGTCGTGTCACTTCCCGTCGCTCACTCGGTGAATCAGTAACTAGCCACCGAACCGACCCCCCCCCACAAAGGACACCGTTTTGCGCTTGTACCAGCCTACGTTTGCTCAATTACTATGCAACGTCTCAAGCCAGGTGAAATCGTGCATCTGTCTTAATCTCGCTCCAGGAACTTGATCGCAACCCCAGCGGGATGGGTACACTAGGTGGCCACTCGGCCTGAGCAATGCCACCAACACTCTGGCCCTGTGATAGCTGCCGGCCGCCCCTAGTGACACATCCACATATACGACGTAGTAGTAGTAGTCAGCGTCAGATCAGATCAGGTCGGGTTTTCGTGATAAACCACTATGACAGGCCTGGCCAGGTCGGCTACAGCCTGTGTTTGTACGTCGGCCAGGTCAGAAGCAACGAAATCACGCAGCAGCGTCAAAACCACGCGCATTGCTACAACGATGCACAGATGCTTCACAGCCAGACATTCCTCTCAGCCATGTGGCACCTGGGGTGCCACTTGACCCGCCCGGCCGGGTCGACTGAAGACTCATGCGCTGAGTCGGCAGCGGCCAGGGCCACAGACGCCCGTCGAACACGAGGTCACGGGGTCACGGTCGCGAGGGGCCGCCCGCCACGGAGGCGTGCTGCCTCAGCAGCCGAACCGGACGTCGACCGGAAGCATGACGTCACGAGCGTCATCTCCTATGCCGAGCCGCCGACATACCGCGGCAAGACCACCAGCACACTCACTCACCGAGGCGTCCTGCTCGTGACACTCACAGAGTGACCTGGTTGGTGATATTTTGACACTTGACGCGTCCCTGCTCTTGACGCGCTCTGACAGCTTGACACGCTCCGACATAGTCACTGAGCGGAGCTGCTCTCGACACCCGCTGACACACAAATCGACCTCGTGACACACCCACCGAGCTGTGTTGCTTGTGATACAACCACTTCAGGCACCTGTCCAAAGGTATCGCGCAACAGGCACCTAATCAAAGCAAAATAACAGTTGAAGGACACGCAGGCCGGTTGTCGTACTCATGATATAAGCTGCTAAAAAAGCAGCCCTTGTCTCAATGGTTGAAATGGACTTGAATTCGACTTTGTGTGGCAACATTCTGTCGTGTCAAGAGCCGAAGAAGTCCCACCAGTGGAATGCACTGCTAAATTGTATGTATGTTTCATTCAATGCACTTTACACGGCATGCGGCCAGGACAAATTTTACTTATAATTAAATAAAATATATTTCAGTGTTCAGTTCATGCGTAATTTACTCACTATGTATGAGTGGGGAATGTAGTGACTAGTGCGGCAGGCATAAAAGTTGCTGCGCCAGCTCCCAACACGGTAACACCATCTGCATACAACTTTACACTGTTGAGGCGAATATGCAGTACCAAAACTTACGTTGGGCAACACCAACTTATCATTTACAGCAGCAGCTTTCGTAGTGATCTTCAAAATCCAGGTTGGAATGACCCAGTATGGATGGATGCTATGCCGAGCAAGGGATGAAATTGGCGATGGTCGGAAAGGTACACCACAAAACGCTCGCGTTCTGACCGGAGTGGGATACATTAGAGGAGCGGAAAAAGGAAATATCCACCACAGCTGGAGGTCACCATTCAGGGTTCACATACTGGCCAGGCGACCTACAGACCTGCAGCAGCCGGCGCTTCTGCAAGAGTTACGAGGTCGGCACACAGTCCCCAGGTGGTGGACTATGTGCAGGGATCGCTGGCATGCATATGATAATCATAGCTCCAGACATCAGTACCGTGGCATGGGATTAGCTTGATTATTCAGTATACGATCCAGGAATTCCATGCAGAACTATGATACAAGCCATACATACAAGAGCGATCAATGTTCGGAACTCACAACCTGAAGAGTTCTCAGAAGACAATTTTTAGTGCACAACGGAGAATACGCGACCTAGGCGCACCAGGGCTAGTGAAACGTGGCTTCAGCTGGAGGCGACAGGCTGTTGTGTCCGGTGTACGTGCCACCGAACGAGAACAGCTTCTGACAAGTCTTCGGATTTCGATAGAATATGACGGAAGTCTGATGGACTGGAATGACGACCAAATCAGCCAGGCTAGGTCTGCACGCAAATGTTCCGGGGAGTTGGTGGTCCGCACGTCGGTGCGTTGGTCAGTATATAGATAGTTACACACGTATCTGTTTAGCATCAGTACTTCGCCAACTAGTCGCACAGCTGAAATCACCAGCTGGAGGCTATTCAGTTGGAAGGCACGTTGCGGACAAGGTCGATCTGTAGAGCAGCTGATTTTGATGAAGCAGTACATGTACGCACCCGGATAGTAATCCACAGAGTGTGCTAAGCACCATAGCCGTAATTAAGTGGTTTGTAGCTAAAGTGTGCATTGAAATCGGCGTCCCATTTCTTGCTGTTGTAGTTGTACCTCGAAACGTTGCTGCAACCAACCCGAGCCAGTGTCCCAACCGTCACTTGTGTCCAAACACTTATCTGCCGATTCACAACCGACGATCAACTTCAGGCTATTTATTGTTATCTGTGGGTGTAGATACAGCATTGTCCTCTGGAGACCGACAGGATTTGCTTGACAGGATTTGCTTTACCCAGCCGTGTACCGCACTCACCGGCAGCCACACGCAAGACCGACAGACACTGCACGCGACACGTCCTCCCGACACACTGACCAATCAGCTGGCAACACGAAACGCCTCTGTCGCAGTGACCAATCAACCGTCGACACTGACCGACAGACACTGCACGCGACATGTCCTCCCGACACACTGACCAATCAGCTGGCAACACGAAACGCCTCTGTCGCAGTGACCAATCAACCGTCGACACTGACCGACAGACGCTGCAAGCGACATGTCCTCCCGACACACTGACCAATCAGCTGGCAACACGAAACGCCTCTGTCGCAGTGACCAATCAACCGTCGACACTGACCGACAGACACTGCACGCGACATGTCCTCCCGACACACTGACCAATCAGCTGGCAACACGAAACGCCTCTGTCGCAGTGACCAATCAACCGTCGACACTGACCGACAGACGCTGCACGCGACACGTCCTCCCGACACACTGACCAATCAGCTGGCAACACGAAACGCCTCTGTCGCAGTGACCAATCAACCGTCGACACTGACCGACAGACACTGCACGCGACACGTCCTCCCGACACACTGACCAATCAGCTGGCAACACGAAACGCCTCTGTCGCAGTGACCAATCAACCGTCGACACTGACCGACAGACGCTGCACGCGACACGTCCTCCCGACACACTGACCAATCAGCTGGCAACACGAAACGCCTCTGTCGCAGTGACCAATCAACCGTCGACACTGACCGACAGACGCTGCACGCGACACGTCCTCCCGACACACTGACCAATCAGCTGGCAACACGAAACGCCTCTGTCGCAGTGACCAATCAACCGTCGACACGAGACGTTCTTTCGTGGCACTGACCTATCAACTGCCGCCAAAGGCTCCTTCGGGGTGTCGGCCCGCTTCTGACATAGAGCGCCACCTGGCGGAACTCGAGAGCAGCTGCATCACAGACCCGTCACTACTGATGACGCGAGTTTCCGAGACGAGGCGGTCCCAGGGCACACAGCAGTTGTGCCGGCAATCTGCCAACCTCGATGTCTTAAGAACCAATAGCCTGTCACCGGAACAGCCGACACCGGCATCCGGTATCCAAAGTCCTCAAGACCAGCAGCTTGTCGCAAAGTGACCTTAGACGCCACTGAGCTCACTCGCACTACATGTAACCATCATCTATCCGCGATTGAAACCACCTTGAACAGCCGGACATCAGTCACAAACCAGGCGCCAAAAACCATTGCTCCACGAGCTGCAGCCTGGCGTTGAAAGTAACTGAAAACGAGAGGGTATGGTGCTCGAGCAATGCAGTGAGATGTGTCAACAGCCCTTCTTTTCCATAGACATTACCCTATGTCAAAGGATCGAACCTCTCTCACATGGACACCATAACGGCTCACGTGGACATTCCACTTCTACGACTGGCTCCACATGGACACATGCCATCCGGTGATCCAGTTCACTTGGGAGTGTCGCCTTTAGTAGTTCACCTCGGTGGAAATACGTCATCGGCTGCTCCCGCGCAGCCTACATGAACATGCTGTCGTAGCCGGGCATGCGCAGGTGGTCGGGATCAGGTTCGCCGGGCACGCGAGGTCGTGGTCTCGCGCCCGGCAGCGGCCCCGCGTCCGGTGGCCCGAACGGATCGAACCGAGCGCCTGGGGGCACTCCGGGCCTGCCAACACACGTCGAGGGACTGAGACCAGGTCGAACATTTGCGCGATAGTTGGAGATTTCGCACAAACGCCAGACATCTCGGGGCAACAGGACAATGGTGTTCCAGAGTGCTTCAGCCATTGGCGACGCACGCCTTTCACCTGCCTTCTGGGACATCGTCACCTCCTTGGATTTGCACTTGTTCTACTTGGATCGTAACTACCGCCACGACTGGCAGTAGGTTAGCAATATCACACAACACCAGAAAGCCCCACTCACCCCTTGAAACGCTAGTCGTGAAGCCTTCGACTTCCCACTTTCATTATTATTTGCACCATCGACACTGCATGCATGGTTCATAACAGCCTGTCCATAACAGCCACTATACGTGGAGGGCATGTATCGTGAAATGAATAAATGGTAGACTAGCATGTGGGCCAACTGAGAAGTGACACGTGACATAAGCAGATTGCGACCCAGGGGCAAGGTTTCCACACGGTTACGGAGGGTTTCCTGAACTCACGGCAGGCTTCCAACGGGAGGCCGGCGCGGGTCCATCAGCATGCCGCCACCCATGCCGCGACCCAGCGGGTCCAGGTCAGCTCCGCCCACCGCCAAGGGGTGGCTCGGTCTGTTCCGGACGACACACAAGAGGTCACGTCAGTGGGCGGCCTCGAACATCACGTCTCGCCGTCACGTCACTGGGCGACCCTTAACGTCACGTCCCGACGTCACGTCACTGGGTGACCCTTAACGTCACGTCACTGGGTGACCATTAACGTCACGTCCCGACGTCACGTCACTGGGTGACCCTTAACGTCACGTCTCGCCGTCACGTCACTGGGCGACCCTTAACGTCACGTCCCGACGTCACGTCACTGGGCGACCCTTAACGTCACGTCTCGACGTCACGTCACTGGGCGACCCGTAACATCACGTCCCGACGTCACGTCAATGGGCGACACTTAACGTGACGTCTCGACGTCACGTTCCGACGTCATGTCACTGGGCGACCCGTAACGTCACGTCACTGGGCGACCCTTAACGTCACGTCTCGCCGTCACGTCACTGGGCGACCCTTAACGTCACGTCACTGGGTGACCATTAACGTCACGTCCCGACGTCACGTCACTGGGTGACCCTTAACGTCACGTCACTAGGCGACCCTTAACGTCACGTCCCGACGTCACGTCACTGGGCGACCCTTAACGTCACGTCCCGACGTCACGTCACTGGGCGACCACGAACGGGCTGTGCATGTAAGTCAAAGCCAGGAGCTCCGGACAGCCGGTCCACCACACAAATGTCGGAGCTTGGACCTTCAGACAGAAGAGCAGCTGTGCGCCTGCACAAGTCGCAGCTATACACATCAGAACATAGAACGTCAGACAGGCGCACCACTGTACACATGTTGGAGCTGCTATCTTCAGAAGAAGAGCCACGGCTTCTTTTACGACGCATTAAACTGCTGGGTCACATAGCGTCGCCAAACTCTGACACCGATTGGTCGCGGGTCGACTCTGCAATCCCGCCGGTTGTGGGATTCGAACGCAGGATCTTACGATCAAGAGTACAACGCCCTACCAAATAGGCTACCACGACACCTACGGTCTTCTGAGGGGAGGGCAAGTGCGCACATGTGACATGTGAAGTGCACGCGACTTTTAGCACACAATGCCGTCTACATGTGTCGCAGCTAGGAATCAGTTCAGACAGGATGCAAGTATGTACACTATTGATAGCCGGGTATGCAAACAGAGATGAAGAGACACCGCATAAGAGCATTGCAAACAGACGGTACAATGTGCAATATGTCACAGCTGGATGCCTGTCATCAACTAAGTCGCTGGCGAAATCATCCGGTTGGACTTCCGACGATGGGAAGGGCACAGCCAAGTTCACAGGCAACTAGTGCTTCTGAGATTCCCTGCATTCGCCACTAAATGTATCCACAGATACCTTCATCCTATTGCCAGCCTATCAATGCATTATTGTGCTGGATGCCTATTATCAGTAGTTATCATCACAATTCAGACGTCTGTCGCGCCGTATTCAGAACGCAGGTTCCCTGTCCACCTGGTTTTGACGCCATTAACCTGGACGTAGACAGTCACCTAGAGGCCGCGTAGGCCGTTATCTGCCTCATTTGCAGATATTCCGCGTCCGCTGCCTCGGTATTCGGAGACCCCGTCCCCGTTGCCATACCCGTTACAGTCCGCGATTCTCGCCGTAGCAGGAAAGGCCGTCTCCGTCGGTCTCTAGTACCTGCCGTATCCGGAGACGCGAAGCGGGTCGGGAGCCGGCTCCCGGGGCTGCCGCTCCCGGGAGCCGCTAGAAGACGTTACTGCCGGTTCCGAGGCTCGCTGGCTGCGGAAGCCGGGCATCATCGCCTCCAGCAGGCTGTTCATTATCTGCCAACCATCAGGTCATCCGTCCGTCAGTGCCAGGTATGGCCGCACATCGGACAGTAGCTACATCAATGCCCCCAGCAGACCACAGCCAACACAGGATTAGATCGCTGACACGCTGACAAGCGGTCCTCTGTGATGACTTTCACTGTAATTAAGCCGTGCTGGATATAGTATAATATAATCACGTGCTGGATATAATCACGCTTAGAATATAGCAGGAGGGGCATACAAAATGTATTGCCCCTCTCCCGCAGAAGTGAACGCCCTGTCCTCAACCGTGGTGTATGTCGCATATATGTCGCAATATGTCGCAAATAAATAGCGGATGAATTAATAAAATGGCCATTATTTTCGTAATACTGTGACATGCATACTCCAGAATATACGTCTGATGAACACATTTTTGTACTGCTCGTCATGCATGTATGACACATATACAATAATTATATTGAGTTGAATGATCAGTAACACATATGTACTTACCCTTTGCAGAAAACTCGCTATGGGACACATTGCAAAGCATCATGAAATGGTAACAAACAAGCACCTTCTAATCACGTCCACGCACCAGATTAGATGTGTACTAGCTTATCATAGAAAACATGATCCTTTGAGCAGACCAATGCATAGTGTAAACCAGTGTAAACTGAACGTGTTAAACTGAGCTGCACGTGCATGATTACGATGCAAATGCTTACACTTTTCCATCCGTAGCTCATTTTGACAGCCTGGGCAGGTTCACAGGCAACTTACGATATCGTACATACGATAACACAGCGTCGCCATCCAAAGTAAAACCTAATATGCCAGGGTTTTGCAAGGGTTAAATACTACAGGAGAGCGATTTTTTTCTCCTGTTTTTGCTTGCCACTTTTTTACTTGCCTGTTTTTGCTTTGCTTCTGTTCCTGTTGCCAGTATGTGTCACATTTTTAACATCATTCCGGAAAATGCATGCACCAATTTAACATCGCGTACTGATACGTGGGGTCACTACGCATGCATGGCCCTTCCCATGAGGTGTTCGCTGTTGCGGATGTCAGGTTCTCTTTTTATTGTCACCAATTTCTGCTGATCCAGTCATCTTGTTTGTGATATGTTTGGTCAGATATCCAAAAGCAGCAGTTTGTGCTGTGGGATGTGCGTGACTAGGTTGCCCTGGATCAGTTGCAGCTTCGACTGTTCCAATCCGCCATGATACATGCAACTTGAGTGGCTCCGTCGGTAGGGGAGTCGTCTCGGTCAAATCGCACACGACCCACTGCTCATCTTCCAATGACGTCTTTGTGTGAAATCGTTCGTCGCCCTTCTGGCCTGGATAGTCTTCATCGACGGCAGCACTGGTTGACGACGACACCCCTCGTCAGCCATCGCCTTCTGCCGAGAACGACTGACGCCATCTTCCGGTGTTACCATGTTGTCACTGCCATGTCATAAAACGCAGACACTGTGGGCTTCCTGCGCTGTCTTTCTACTTGCAGCGTTCAACTTGTCAGTTGGAATCACGACACAAAACGTCTCGGCGTAGCAGCACAAACGCCAAAGGCAGCAGTGAGCTGACCATTATCCTTGACCACTGTCATAGTCACCAACAGGGTGTCTCACTTTAGACGCGATCGTCCCACTGCACCGTCCACCACACGTCCTGCATCATCACCACATGTCCTCCACTACTCAGCGCTGATGGCGGTGCGGTGTGATAATCATCAACAGGGTGTCTCACTTTACACCCGATCGTCCCACTGCACCGGCCACCGTGCCGCCTCATCACCACACGTCCTCCACTGATCAGCGCTTATGGCTATGCGATGTGGAGGTTGAAAACATTGACGTCATAGTTAACCCTGCAGGGTGTTTACCCCCAATTACCAGGATCTGCAACTTCCCTTATTTTGAGTGTATCTATATTAGGCACGCCACCGGAAAATGGGAACACAGCTATCGTATTGATGGTCCGCACACTACACGACCAACAATATCCGAGAATGATTCATCTTACCCACCACGCCAAACGCAAGTCACGCCCGTGCATAAGGAAAGAGATCGATGCAGCTGACACTAAAAACAAACTCATGTCTAAAAGCGCCTTCACCGACCAACCCTCCAAAAAGCGGCGAAACCTCATATGACATGGATGAAACATTAGCAGTTTTGTTTACGGTGGCAAAATCTCATACGTGGCATGCAATCCGTGGCATATTAGATCCAGCCATGGATTATAAGCCCTAACCACAGCGGCGAACACTCATATGTGACACTCGCTAACCCATATATGAGTAATTCCGCTCACGTTGTTACATTGAATAATCACATTAGGAGTAATTTCCATATACATGCGCACGTACTAATTCTTGCCTTGACAAATATCGCCACCAGCTTGATGAGGTTTTCATTCTTAACACGTCTCACTTCTTTCTTGGGCATGTATTACTGGCTGATGAACATTTTGAAGAGCTTTTGAATGTTGTAAAAACATTTTCGACAAAAATGTCACACCAAGTTTTTGCTCTGGACGACAGAGAGGGTACTACTCCATTGGGAAAACGAGCAATTCGATTGTTAACAAACCTGTTCCTTAAGAGTTTTGACTTCCTTATAAATCGAGGCATAATCCTCTAGATTGTCGGCCACCATCTCCGGAACCTGCTTGTTGAACACGGCTGTGATATCACTGTCCATTTTCTGAAAACAAAAAGCACAGCTGTGTATGTATGTGTGTGTGAACAACCCATGTGAATAGGTACAATGCCAATTCGAAATTTCGGCCCTATTTCTCATGCATTGCACCCTGCAATGCACCCTATGCAACTTACCCTGCTTGACTTGGAGTCAAGGAGCAATGCAAAGTGTACGTGGACGTATGAAGGGTTTGGATTGATCAGATATAAGCCATTCGAAGTGCATTATTCTGTGCATCTTATGAGCTGACTGCTTCTTCAGCATTGGAAAGCAGGAAGGTTTGATGCAAACCTTCCCTGGGACCATTTAGCTATACCAAAAAATCACTTGTGAGCATTTATTTTGCCATGCGAGAATTTAAAAAAATAGCCCAACATTGGTGGCAATTTAACACAGCATACGAGTGAAGTGGTGCGCTTCAACTTAAGGCATCGCAACATATGATAGTTGGTGAGAGCATAGGAAGAAGCATGGAAGGGGAGGGGTTGGCGCGGCCACAAACTTTCGGGAACCTGAAGCATTAAATCTGGAGTGCGGTACGGAAAAGTGACAACGAAGTAGCTTCCTGACCCTTCCACTTATTTTTTTTTTGTACGAGCAGATGGCCTGAGTTGAAGGTACATTCGTGTCAAAAAAGCGACAAAACTGAGAGAATCTCCTTCGTGTTTGCTATGATTATATTTCAAGCATACATTTCTTAGTTGGGATTGACACAAAATGTATGACACATGACACGTGTACGTGTATGTGGATCGTGGAGAGAGGATAAATACGAACAAAAACCCCGCTCCATTATGAGTGACAGGATAAACAGTAAAAATTAAGCACACCTAAATGCTCACGCTTCTTCACTGTCGCCGCATGCGGCTCGCGAATCTAGCCCGCTTAGAATAAACAAATACAAATCAATGACGGAAGCACGTAAACGATATACCGGACAGGCAACCAGTTCATCCATCTCACGTCAGGCTACACCACCAACCAGGCCGCCACGGACTGACGGAGGACCGGACGGCACTTACGCTCATGTTGACGATCAGCTGTCGCTCGACCACAAGCGCCTTGAGTAGATAGCGGCTGCGGTCGCGGCCCACATACGTCAGCTGATACAGGTCCTCCTGGTCACTCCATCCGACCGGAAGCAGCTCAGAGCTGCCGCACTGGTTCGATGTGGCCTGCCACACCGCCAGAGAGGGGTCACACAAGTCCAGACGAGACCAAAACCACCTCCAGCGGGTCGGCATGTGCTGATGCAACCATACGGTTTCTGTCCGGATATATTCCCAAGTACGCGATTATGTTGACGGTTCGACAGAAAACGAATATCCTGGAAAAGAAAATAGATCGACACCCATCGAACAATCCGAGGGAAGTTTCATATGGTGGAGGACAGAGATGCCCGAAGCGCCAACCGTCAGGAGACACCCGGGAAATACGTGGTAACCACCGCTTCTCAACACACTTCCTACACAGTCCAATCCGTTATTTCACAGGTCTTACGTAAAATATCCCTTTAGTGTCACGTCCAGCGATGCTTTCATGCCGTAAAACGCAGATGCGAAACGGCACCCGACATTTCCCATGGTTAACTCAGACTGTTCTATTTCCCACCGATCACCAGTCCAATAGATCCGTCAGCACTCGCTCTCATGACGCCTCAAATTATGCACAAGTCATGCGCCAATGAAGGAGCTCCGCCGAATAGTTATATTACATGATTCTAAATTCAAGAGTAATCCCACATGTACGTATTGCTAGATTGCATATAACATAGTATATAACATATCCATCCATAGAAAATTCGCGGTTCCAAACGCCATGGAGCTTCATTTTGCAAGTGCCACAACACAATATTCACTCTTCCACCCAACAGCTAATGATTGCAAAAGTCTGTCGGGATTCAGACTAGACAGTGTCATGCATCTCCAACTTACGATCGTTATCGGCTAATTGATGCGAGTCTGTAAATATGGTGGGATGCTGAGCTCACTGTGACTCACTGTGACTGTCACTGTGATCTCACTGTGAGCTGAGATGAAGTACAACATTCAACGATTGGCCAGTACATAAGTACTCTTAGTGTGATGCATATCTGGGGGAATCGAAGACTCGGTCTTGTGGTAGAGGATATATATTTCACTGGCGGATCTAGACGCCAGGTTTGGGTGGAGAAATCCAATTTGAGAAGAGCCAAATAGACCCAGGCGACCAATAGCGCACCAATTTTGTCTTTCGGTTTTGAATAACTTTGAATAACTTGATTTGGAATAATTTTGTTTACAATAAATGACTTCAATCTGTCTTACCCTCATAACATGTTGCTATGTTTCCAAACACAGTGAACACTTGACTGAAGTCGGTCGATTTTACGGACGGCATGATCAGGATGCCCTCCCTCTATATTCACTAGTGCAGCCTGGTGGTGATAGTTTCTGGTGCACAGATTCAGGGATGATGTTTTTTTTCGCGTCTGTCACCGCAGGTGCCACTGTTGCCTATTGGATGGAGATCTCTCAGAGATTCAGATATAGGAGGTGTAGTGTCCCGAGCCCAGTACACCTAGCGGCCGAGCTAGGAGCTCGGGCGTTTCACGCCCAGTCGGTAGATGGCTGACCCCGTCCGGCCGGCGGGCAGTGAGGTCGTGTGAGTAGTCGGGAGTAGACCGGTGTGTCGGTGCGTCTGATTGTGCGTTGCGTCGTACGTGTCGTGTGTCGTATGCTTGCGTTACAATACCAAGCCTGGAGTTGCCAGCGCGTGTTTCGCGACCGAACAGTAGAGGCAGAGGACGGAACAGGAAGGTTTTCATCTTGGCCACTGGAGGTGCCATTGTCGCCTGCTGGCTGGAGATCTCTCAGAGATTCAGAGATAAGAGAGTTTCATCTTGGCCACTGGAGGTGCCATTGTCGCCTGCTGGCTGGAGATCTCTCAGAGATTCAGAGATAAGAGAGTTTTCGTGTTGGCCACCGGAGGTGCCACCGTCGCCTGCTGGCTGGAGATCTATCAGATATTCAGAGATATGAGAGTTTCGTGTTGGCCACCGGAGGTGCCACCGTCGCCTGCTGGCTGGAGATCTATCAGATATTCAGAGATATGAGAGTTTCGTGTTGACCACCGGAGGTGCCACTGTCGTCTGCTGGCTGGATATCTCTCAGAGAGTGCAATCACAGACATGTTCTTTTCTCGCCAAAATGTAGGTTCTATCACAATGGAACCATAAACGTCCGAAAGGATATCGTTCCAGAAATAAATGACAGGTGACACGGTTTAATATGAGCCTAATAGACCTTCGAAATATTTCATCGTAATTTTCGGTTAGGCTTCTCAGATTTTTTTAAATCGGCACTTTTCAAGCAAGGACAGTTGCCAAGACTTTGGCCTCACCTTCAACATATGGCAACATCCGAATAGTTCCAGAAAACACCCATGAAGGGAACGTCAAGATAATTTTTTCCTCTCACTTTCTAAAATCCAACCCACCCCCATATAAGGTCTACGGGCTCGGAGTTATTTCATCACCAGTGTAGGGTGTCCCACCTGCCAACACACAGCTACCCGTGCACAGATACCCTGGTCTCCGCAGCACACCCGCACTAGTCCTATGCGCCCCACCTGCTAACACTCGGTCACTCGTGTACCGGTACCCTGGTCTCCATAGCATACTCCCACTAGTTCCAGGTGTCCCACCAGCCATGACTCGGTCCCCAGCGTACAGGTATCCCGATCTCGAGGTTTTATCGTCGCTGGTACCGGGTGTTTTACCTGCGGCTACTGTGACAAGCTCCTGTATCGAAGTTCCACCCTCATTGGTGCCAGGTGTTCCACCTACGAATACTTGTCTACTGTGACAAGCTCCGATTCCCAGGTTTTATCCTCACCGATGCCGGGTGTTCCACCTGCAGACCGGACGAGGCCAATGTCCAGTGGACAAAAACAAATGCAGCATCAGCCGGTCGCTTCACGGCACTTCTGTGTGCGCAGTAGGTCAGCTCCAGACCGAAGAAGGGGTCGGCCATGGCTGGTCACTGGCCAGGTCACCAGGTGTGTCACCAGGTCACCTGTAGCAGGTAAACAAGTGCGTCACTAGGTCACCTGTGGTAAATCACGAGGTGTGTCACCAGGTTACCTGTGGCAGATCAGATGTGCGCAATATGACCATAGTTGTCGACGCGCCCTAAAACCCAAATAACTAACTGTGGCAGATCAGCAGCTGTGTCGCCAGGTCACCTGTGGCAGATCAGCAGGTGTATTTCCAGACTGCCTGACGCAGACCAGTACAATCCTGTCATATGATATCAGTTGTTGGTACACCAGGTTTGCTGGCAGCCGGACGTTCAGGCGGCGAGTGGTGCAATTCGTTCCGCACCGGTTCAATTCTAACGCGACACATATCTGTCCGACGTGACCCGATCAGATCCCTCCCGACCTGAATCAGTCTGGACCAAAGCAAACCCACCCAACCAGACCCGACTCGACCCATCCGGACCAAAGTCCAAGAAATCATGTACTTGCCGTCTCCGCCCCCGTTCCGCGTCTTCTCATTCAAACACATTCAAACACCTTCAGTTATCATCCTCAGCAAATGCATAGGGTAGTAAGAGTTTATCCACGGAAGTATTTATTCCCGAATGGTACCGCAGACAGCAAGCAGCATCATGCGCGCACCTTATTCTGTCCAGCAATGAACTAAGTGAAGCCACGATGGAAACGCCAAGGTGAACCATCCAGATCGTCAAGGCGATCTGGATGTTGCCCCTATGAGGCGACAACAGATATTTCGGAAGTGGTTGCCGCAAGCCTTAACGTCGGAAAATTATTCATCATATGGGAATTAGAACATTACAATCACAAACGAGCAACATGTACACATAGCTCCAATTGTATTTTTTTTAACGAAGTTATGGCAAGATTTCTCTATTCATATATTGGTCGGCAAAAGAGTTATCTAAACCCATCTCCTGACAACATCAGTGAATCTATGGGTTGCACAATGATGAGTTTGTCGATGGAGCGTAGTTGCTGCATGAATCTCTAAATTGATGAGTCAGTTCGATGCATTAGCTAGTCTGGCTATTGAGATATGTTCCTAATCCTGACACATGGCCCCACACTGCATATGACCTTAGATGCTTCTGCGCGAGTGTATGCAAGGTTGTAAACTCTTGCAATATGCAGAGCTGTAAACTGTTTATCTCCCCCCACAAGTTGAGGTAAGATATTCATATCAAACAAATTATTTGTTGCAAAGGTATCACCTTGGTATTGATCGCTGTTTTGTAAACTACCACTTTTAAAGGGACTTGGAGCATGAACTACATACCTCACCTATCATTTATTTGTACTATTCCCAATGCATGGCTTTGGGAGGTCAACTTGTTCAGCTGCCAGCTGAAAAGTAAGAAATTCCAATGGAAATGAGTGGGTACATTGTCTTAACCACTTCAATAACTATGATGATAAAAATGTTTTATCTAAAAATGTGATTAATGCCTCACAGTGCAAACTTACTGCTACAGGGGCAAACATGTCCAAGAAGGCACATGCACAATGTGAACCACTGCCTGGATCAGCCCGTGTAATCTACATGGTGCATATACTCTTCCTTGCCTGTTGTACCTTGGTGAAATTTTCCCTGGGTTTGTGTGCCTTGTGAAACTTGGTTCCACACTTTACACTGGCTACCAACTGGTAGTGGTATTATTGTGCTTTAAGGTATTCACAAGAGAAGCCTTGCACACATTTTACCTCCATAAAGCAAACAAAGGGGTTAGGCTTCATTAGGTTAGGGATTGACCAAATGCAGGAGCACCGCACCTATCAAGTCAAAGCACACCCTGAACATGTAGATGTTGATGCCGTCCTCGCCGCAGGCCGACGAGCCGTTCATCCCAAAGACGATGGCTCGCAGCTCAGATAGCGACAACGGCACCAGGGTAAACGCACAGGCACCGACACGCGACAAACGGCAGGAAATACTCGGCGTCGCTTCCATACTCCTAACCTCGTCAGCCACCCACGGGCCCACGAGGACAAAAATCGGTTAAGGTCATCAGCTGTCGCGTCGGACAGCTTACGAATGACCTGCTGGCCGCCGACGAATGACCTGATATGGCGCCACATTGATCTCCGCCCATCCTCACGGATGTGCCGCTCAACATCGTCGCGGCTATCACGCCTAATCGCCGATCGTACAGCTCGGCTGGCGTGCCTGTACTCCGTAGACTGGTGTCCATAGACAGCCAGCGCACCACGGCGGCGACACATTAAAGATTTGGTTCCATCCGATACAACTGGGGCGCTAGGGTTCCTAATTTTAACAGCCCTGGTGGGGGCATGAAAGTCAATGATGGATAAAAAGATGGCTCGAAAACTTGAGCTAGATCTAGAAAACTTCCTTCCGTAACTTGAACTTGACGGAAGGAGAATTGAACACAAAACTCCAGTCAGCCCAAAAAAGATCATAAAGCAAAACATTCGGACCTGTACGGCGAAAGCACCGGGAGCGAACAGTGGGGCCACTTGGACTAGATCTAGGCATATTGACAGTTACAAAATTTACAAAATTACAGAAATTACGGAGTTAAAAATTTTGTATGGCAGTGCTTCACAATGTCACGACAGAGGGCATTGTGAAGCACTGCCATATTGGGTGTTGCAGTGGACATTGTGAAGCACTGGGGAATTGGGTGTTGCTACATGGGGAAAGCCCTGTCTCTGTTTTGCAAGATGCTGTTTGCTCTGGCATTGAACATGCTCAGGCTTCTGGTGTGCCTTTATGGCACCATTTTTTTTATTATATGAATGACATTTTTTTGTTGCTGCTAGTGTGAATATTTGGGACCCAGATGGGCTTCTTTTGGTCACAGTGCTACATTTTGGGGCCATGGTGCAAGGACAGGGGCCAATTATAGACCCAGCCCCAGTTTGTTTGTGTCCTACTGCATGTAAGTTGGGCCCCTATGTATAATTTTGTGTGACCCTAATGAGAATTGTTAATGTCTGAACAATATTTTGAGGGGCATCCATGCAATTTTTGAACTCCAGCACAAGCTTTCTGGTCTTGTATATATTTGAGGCCCCAGCTCCACTTGTTTGGCCCTGCACAATCTTTTGGAAACCACATTATTTTTTGTCAGGCCACTGTGTGAGTTTTTGGGGGCCTGCTGTAATTATTTATTATGTTTTGATGTGAATGTTTGATGATCCTAATCACAATTTTGTGGCTGCCCTCAGCATGACATGGAGGGGGGGGCAGCTCCAGTGTAATTTTTGGAGCCGATCATAATTTTGGGTCCCCAGCACTACTTTTTTTCAAAGCCAGCATGGTTAATGGTGACTCACCACCTTTCATGAGGTAAAACAATTTCCTCTTCCCCTTGCCCACACCTTGGGTATGCCATTGCCCTGAATCATCTAATAGCCATCTTGTAGGGGAATGGCACCCAGTGGGGCACCATGGGCTTAAAGACTCATTCAGAGTGGGAGGATGTTTCACTTCACCACCCTGAGGGGTGCCTTTTTCCAACCAAAGGGACACCACATCTCTCAGGGCACATTCCCAATATATTTCCCTGCCCTGGATGCACAACAGGAAATGGCAGGATTTTAAAATGCTATGTGGCATCAGACCAACAGTGACTTCACTCAATAGCTGGCAGTGGCCCAGTACTGAGTTGACACAGATTACATTGTTTGGAATGAAATGGTGAGACCCAGAGTCTTGGGTAAATATTTGATAAAAGATGTTTTGGGATTTTTTGGAATTGTTTTTCAGAATACAATGTTTATGAATGTGACTAAGAAGATGCAACGACTCATTTTTGGTGCTGATGCTTATTTTTCAATTTAAACTATGACATCACATTGGTACAGTGTGATCACATCATAGGTATTGCACAGAGGCTTTGACTGGCTAATGCTACAAATGGTTCACATACCTTAATGAGATGGTCAAAGTAGCTTAACCTAACCTAGCCTCATGGTGCATTATATAAATTATTGCTATGATAAACTGAGAGGTAAGCAGGTTAGGTTAAGTTGGGTTAGGTTAGGTTAAGCTACTTCGACCATCTCATTAAGGTATGTGAACCATTTGTAGCATTAGCCAGTCAACCTAACCTCATGGCACATTATATAAATTATAGCTATGATAAACCAAGAGGTAAGCAGATTAGGTTAGGTTAGGTTAGGTTAGGCTAGGTTGGGTTAGGTTAGTTTAGGTTAAGCTACTTTGACCATCTCATTAAGGTATGTGAACAATTTGTAGCATTAGCCAGTCAAAGTCTCAGTGCCATACCTATGACGTCATTACACCATATCAATGTGATGTCATTGTCCAAATTGAAAAGTAAGCATCAGCACCAAAAATGAGTGGTCACATCTTCTTGTCATCATGTTCATAGACATCATATTCTGAAAAGTATCCCCAAAATTCCCAAAACACCTTTTATAAAAAATTTACTGAGTCTTGTGTGTATGGTGTATAACCTGCAGGGTTACACTCCATATGCATGGTGGGCAACCACTGGGATTTGAAAAAATCCAGATACAGAACTCTATAAAACCCTGTTATATTAAAATATCTCACCTGGTTCTCTCACCTGGTTGGTTGATGAAACTGATTGATACTTATTGATTTATCCAATAGAAATTGGCAAGCATTTAACCTCACTACCACAATGTGACTACACTCTGGTAGGTAGGTAGATACCTACTTAGGTACCTAGTTCAGATAGTTCTACTATTTTTTGTGTACAGAGCTTGCAAAGCCCTCAACCACCATTTTTAGGCTTCCAAGAGCAGTTGGCTCAAGAAAACCATAAGGAAGTGACCTCTGATATTTTTTTAGGCATAAGACATAAAGATATAAAAGATCAGTGCAACTATGAGCCACAAGGGCCCTTCTTGGTTGCACTCTGGGCACTGAACCAGTTGCCCACCAAATCAGTTGATCAGCCCTCCCTGGAATACCGAAAAGCAAGCCCTCTATTCTTATAATGATTGTCTATGCTGTTTTTAAAGATGTTCAGTGTGCTGCTACTGACAATGGTTTCTGGCAGCTGGTTCCAGTGTTCTACTACCCTGCTGGTGAAGAAAGAC
Source organism: Ashinkailepas kermadecensis (assembly GCA_034440615.1). Classification (NCBI taxonomy): domain Eukaryota; kingdom Metazoa; phylum Arthropoda; class Thecostraca; family Neolepadidae; genus Ashinkailepas; species Ashinkailepas kermadecensis. Next base: position 521,809 of record JAOTOM010005041.1, on the reverse strand, counting down.
TCTTAACCTTGTCCTTCTGTGATTAACTTTAATTTTTAATTGATGACCTCTAATTGCATCATTTCTGTTAAATTCAAACATTTCCCTGAGATATCCCTGTTCCTCACCATGAGCAAATTTAAAGACCTTGATGAGATCTCCTCTCAGCCTTCTATATCTAAGTGAAAACATATTCAATTTCTTCAGTATTTCCTCGTATACCAGGTTGCTTATACGGCTTTCTTTACCTTTCGGCCGACACATACTGCCAAGGTTAGTGGTTTGTAAAGAGGTGTACAGTGACGTCACAGGAGTCAGGGAAGTGACGTCACAAGAGTTGGGTGTCGATGTGCTAGGTTAGGTTAGCTTAGGTTAGGTTGGGTTGGGTTAGGTTAGGTTGGGTTAGGTTAGGTTAATTTAGGTTAGGTTAGGTTAGGTTATGTTCGTGCCCGTCATCGACACCAGACTCCTGTGACGTCATTTCCTTGACTCCTGTGATGTCACTGTACACCTCTTTACAAATCACTAACCTTGGCAGTATATGTCGGCCGAAAGGTAAAGATTACCGCTTATACCATTAACCATTTTTGTTGACATCTTTTGTACTCTCTCTCTCTCTCTAAAAGCCAACAATCCTTTTCATAATTAGAGGACCAAGCTTGGACACAGCACTCCAAATGTGTCCTGACATATGCACAGTAAAGCTTCCTGATGACTTCCTCACTTTTGTATGATACATTCCTATTTATTGCCCCAAGCATTCTTAGTGCCTTCTTCCTGGCTTCTTTAACAGATAGTACTTGGCCACCCATCAAGCATGAAGCCTTCATATGCTGTCTACCTACATGCATGATTTTGCACTAATCAAAATTAAATTTCATTTGCCATTTTTCAGACCACTTCACAAGTTCGTGTAAGTCTTTCTGCAGCGAGACCTGCTCATTGTGTCCTGTTATTGCCCTAAAGACCTTCAAATCATCCACAAATTTCAAAACTACACTTTTTTGCCACTACACCAGTATTTCTAGCAGCTACTAATAACTTGTACCACAACAGCTAGTGAAGTAATCCTGCACAACCACCTTTTTGTGTTTTGAATATGGCACACCACTACTAAATAATTGTCTGTTTTAAAGTTGCTCTTTGCAAGTGGTTAGGGATTTTCATTGAGAAGAACTGTTTGAATATATATAGCTTGTTCATTTTATGCTCAGTAAATACAGTACAATTACTGGTTTGGCCATACAGAAGAGCTCAAACACCTCTTCCCCATCTCAGTGTGGGACCAGGGGACATAGAAGTGATGGTCCTGATGGAGAGCTATTTGTTGCATGATGTCCAGTGTTTGGAAACCCTCTCTTCCCCTACTACCTTGACCTAGGTAGGTAGGTAGGTACTTCAATTTGAATTTGAGCAACCTGGAACCCCATGCAATGTCATATCAGACATATATATTCATCTGGCTGAACAACTAATCCACATGTCTGCATAAAATACATATCACCATCATGGAGTGGAACATTATCGAAATTATCAAATATAATTATCGAAATTGGCATGCAAACTAGGTACTGGTATCAAAAGTCAAAGTGAGATAACACGAACAAAAACAGCAAAAAAAAAGGAACAATATACCTACAATATTCAGGCATGCATAAAGAGACAACTGGTTAGGCAGGTTTGGCATCTTGATAAATATACATCCACCTACTATCCTCACCCCTATCGCTCCGCCTTGAATACACCACGGCTATTAAAATACTGAAAACACAACTTCCATGAAAATATATCAAATCACTCCATGAAATTATGCGCATGTGAATGTGAAACACTGTGCGTCGTTATTTGAATGATACGCGTTGAATTCCCCTCCCTTTCACTGCCATATGGGGGATATATGGGGAAATTCGGATGCGGAATATATTTTGTGATGAATATTACCAGGTATGCTAACTATTGGAGCATAAAATTTAATTCATGGCTAAAGTACGATTATGTAACATTGTCGTGTGATACAGCATGCCTAAAAATGTGCTATGCGAATTATTGTATTACGGGGACGGCGAGATTCATTTCTGGCAGTTATCAAGTTTTTCTCTCGACATTGCTCACCCTCGCCCCTCGCCCATGTATCTGGTTCCTCATTTTTGGCTAGGGCTCTGAACCTTGCTCTGAACAGTGCTCAGGCTTGGGTGGATTTGGACCGTGACTGCTGCCGTGACGGAACCGCCGTGACGGTATCGGTTTTTCAGAGCTTCTGCTGCGCGTCTGGTACTTTCTTTGCGCACTGATGGCATCTGGGTGTAAGCTCGTTTGGTAAATTTGTAGGTATTAGGTAAAGGTAAAGATTTTGTATTTGTAAAGGTAATTTCTGATCTCTTGGAATTTCTTTTTTAATGCAATGTTTATGAATGTGCTGAACATGATGTGACCACTCATTTCCTCTGCAAATGCATGCTTTTCAGTTTGGGAGCAAAATAACGCCCAAAAAGTAGCTTGGAATTGTGTAATAGCATGAAAGTTATGTTCAAGATAAAGAAATAATGATGCAGCATAGTCTAACCTAGCCTAGCATAGCATTCCATGCAAGAAAGCAAGTTCTTTTTATGGAAAATTTCCAAGCAATTATTTTCTTCTAAATAATTTTCAACTTAAAAAACTGAACCTGCCTAATGTAATGTAATCTAAGCTAGCATGACCTATTTTTTAAAGATTTTTAAAGAAAATTAAAAACATTACATTTATTTGCCCCTGCACTCATTTATGTGGTGGCTTTACACATTGAATCTTCCCTGAAGCTGTTGCACTGTCATTAACCTACTCCATCTTGGTGGGGAGGGTTGATACCCCCCAAGGTTTTCTGCAGATAGTGAAAGAACGGAGCAAGGCAGCGTGCAGAAATTTGGCATATCTTTTTGCACATCAATTTGGCATGTTGTGTCAAAATTTTGAGGTCAGGTCATCTAGGGTCAATGAGTTAGTCTAGGTCAAGTGAGGTCACCTCCATAATTGTTCAACCAGTCGTCACCCTTTAACAGATAGAGATATTTTAATGAAACTTTCAGCATTTGCTTATCTTTAGGGACAAAACAAAACACACCAGAGGATTTTTTTCATTTGTGATTACTTAGTTTTGCATATTTGTCCATAAGAGCTAAAATTCAAGATTCTGGCTAAAGTAAGCATTTTTATGAGAGCAAGTTGACTTCAAAACAAGGTTTTCCAATCCACTCTACCCATTAGAAGAAGACAAATGAAAGAAAATTGAAAACTCAAAATTTTGAAATAAAAAAGTCTTGGGTGGGTAAAAAATGTATGGCCATGGTCAATTATGCATTCTTTTCTGATTCCAAATAATTTTTGTTTTCAAATCTCCCCCAAAATTATCTCTCCAGAGCCAAAAACATGATGTAAGTCGTGAAAACGTAGGCCCCTAGTGATGCCACTTTTGGGGGTGGTGTCTGGCCCTACTCATCAAGCACTTTCCGATGACACCTCTTGTTTTTGTGCGATGCTTAGTTTGGATATTAGAGGGGGTTTGTATCAACCCCTGAGACAGGGTGTGAGGATATGATCAGAAAGATGGGGAGGGTTAAGTTGGCATCATTTTGAGATCATGGAAGTACCTATACAGCATGAATAGTGTTTGAAATCTCAGCTCTAAATGTTTTGAGTGAGTCATTTTGCTTTTAATGAGCACAGGTCATATATTGGGTAATCTTTACCTTTTGGCCGACACATACTGCCAAGGTTAGTGATTTGTAAAGAGGTGTATAGTGGGGAACAGTGACGTCACATGAGTCAGGGAAGTGACGTCACAACGTCACAACTGCTTCGGAGGATTCTGGTTTTCCGGTTAGGTTAGGTTAGGTTAGGTTAGATTATATTATGTTATGATACATTTTGTATATTATGCTACATTATCTTAGTCTAGGTTAGGTGGTAATCTTTACCGACACCCGACTCCTGTGACGTCACTTCCCTGACTCCTGTGACGTCACTGTTCCCCAATATACACCTCTTTACAAATCCCTAACCTTGGCAGTATGTGTCGGCCAAAAGGTAAAGATTACCATATATTGACTATATATACCTATATGTCAATGCAATATGAAAATGGAGAAACATAAATGGAATTTGAGTGGCCAAATATTGATATTTTTATAGGTATATAACCAATAAGCTGTGGGTTTTAAAATTACCACAAAGAGAAAGTGTTATAAGGACATCCAATGTGAAAAGTGAATCAGTGTCAGGGTCTGTAGGTACAATATTGAAGTTGGAAATAATGCAAAATATCCTTTTGGATCTTTTGCTTCTGGACATCAACCTTTTGGGGCTGGTTTTGATGGATGAAAGAAAGGAAAGTGCTTGCTACCAGAAGTGTTGTTTTGTCTGTATTCCTTCACCTAACAATACAAATAATCAGTGTGGCTCAAACCTATGCATCCAATGCTTATCTAAGTCATTCTTAAATGTTTCCAGTGATGGGACTGAAACCTGTTTAACTACTTGTGCATGTCTTTCAGGAAAGTAAATCAGCACAGGTAGATGCTAAGTTGCTGTGAGGAACTTTTTAATCATTACTGTGCCAGCTGATCAGTATATCATCATCACTCACCATGAAGCTAATCATCAGTGTACTCTGCTCTCTACTTCTGGGATTTTGTGAAGGTGAGTGTCATATACTCTATTGCATCTCAAACTGCAATACCACTGCAGGTTAAATCATTTTTGAAATAACTGGAGTCCATGGTTCCAAGTTGATGTTTTTCATTATATGTAGTAGAATATCCAGGTAGGGTCAAGGGCTCAGGGATTCTATGGCTGGACATTTTTTTTCAGCTCTGTAATGTTCACCTGACAAGCAAAAATGTAATTAATACTTGAGGATTGGCTCGCACTAAAGTGCATGTTCAGTGAGCCCAGGATCTGATTGAGGATCACAGTTTAGCTTAGCAGTAAAACTCCACAGCATCTCTGCAAATTTGATGTTGGAACACTTCTTGTTTGCTTTTGTTGTTAAAAAAAAATTTCTGAATACTTGCTGGAGTGGTTTTATGAACCAGGGTTCTATTCCTAAGCAGAGCTTGTGTAATCCCTGGGCCCACCACCCAATTAATGAATTCCAGTCCAACAGCAGAATTTTGGCCGAGAGTTTAATGTGTCATCAATGCACCGTTGTGACTGCCCTGGTAGCTTGTCCCAAGCATTATTGGGCCAGTTGCCAACTGACCCTCCCAGTTCAGGTTAAGCAACTTGAATCTTACCATGCCAGGACAGGGGAAGACCAATGCAGGCCAGTGCTCTAACCAACTGAACTACTGGGGTGACAATGCTTCATCACATCATGGGTTTACAAGGGTTGGCATGCATATCATAATCGCACAGTCATCATTAGTGGTATTTAGGGATTGCATCAATTCCATTGCATTGATTGCATCAGTTATGCAGTGCCAGATATACAGTCAGTTACTCAATAAAGGTTGGTGGCATTAATCAGCCTATATTATTTCAGGTTGAGTGAAGTCGGCTTACCCTTTTAGACTTGTCAGGCTGCAAGATGCAGTATATGGTCTCAATATACACTGGTAGTCTGACAATTGATTTCATAATGTTATATATAGCCAGAGCAGTCTAAAGTCTAAGCAGGAATGATGAACTACTGTTTTATGGACCCTAAAGCCCAAATAGCAAATGAACAAGCAGTCTAAAGTCCGACTTGCTTTTCAAGTTTTTTTTTCAAGCATGTAGTTGTATATATCAAGTAACAAGATTTTACCAGACAACACTGCATGGTTATGTAATATTTCATGGTATTATTTAGCAAAGCAGCCGTAGCACCCTGGATATTGCACCATATGATACCATATATCACCATTCACTTTCTTTAGGAATGAATCTATGTTGTGATATTTTAGTCCACTATTCTTCATATCTAATGTTTTTTCTTGTAATACAAATTTTCCTTCATGGAATAGGGTATAGCTTCTATAAATAATGTCTACTCAGAAAGAATGTCTTGCATAAATTTAGTCCACCTTTCACCACAATGTAGATCAAGCAAGCCACCGCATTGCATGATACACAATTTATTGATAGTGATGTTGTTTTCAATTATATCAGAAAAATAAAGCCAAACAAGGCAGCAGGACCTGATGGAATTTATGCTAGGGTATTGTGGGAAGCTCAAAAGGAACTGGCAATTCCACTTAGTATAATATTTTGTAGATCAGTTTCACAAAATGAAATTCCAACAGATTGGAAAAGGGCAAATGTAGTTCCTATTTTCAAGAAAGGAGAAAGAGGGAAAGTTGAAAATTATAGGCCAGTAAGCCTCACATCCCTAGTCTGCAAGGTACTCGAATCAATTATCAAGGATAGAATGGTTAGTTTTCTGGAAGGAAACAGATTGATTCAAGATACTCAACATGGGTTTAGAAAAGGGAGATCGTGTTTCACAAATCTCTTGGACTTTTTGAATTTTGCCACAGAACAATTTGATCAGGGAAATCAGGTTGATGTAGCATATCTTGACTTTAGTAAGGCCTTTGACAAGGTACCCCCATAAATGGTTAATGATGCAGCTTCAGGTCCATGGCATTGCAGGTAGCATCCTAAAATGGATAGAGTTGTGGCTTTCAGATAGACAGCAGAGAGTAATGCTAAATGGTACAAAGTCATCATGGCAAAATGTTCTTAGTGGAGTCCCTCAGGGGTCACTATTGTTCATTATATTTGTGAATAGCATTGAATGTGTCCTAAGCAGTAAGGTTTTGAAATTTGCGGATGATTTGAAGATCTTTAGGGCAATAACAGGGCACAATGAGCAGGTTTTGCTGCAGAACGACTTAGACGAGCTTGTGAAGTTGTCCGAAAAATGGCAAATGGAGTTTAATTTTGATAAGTGCAAAGTCATGCATGTAGGTAGACAGAATATGAAGGTGCCATACTTGATGGGTGGCCAAGTATTATCTGTGACTCAGCAGGAGAAGGACTTAGGTGTTATTTTGAACACAAAATTGTGGGCATCAGAAGAGACCAAAGAAGCCAGGAAAAAGGCACTAAGAATGCTTGGGGCAATACAGAGGAATGTGTCATACAAAAGTGAGGGGGTCATCAGGAAGCTTTACTGTGCATATGTCAGGCCACATTTAGAATACTGTGTCCAAGCTTGGTCCCCTAGTTATGAGAAAGATTGTTGGCTTTTAGAGAGAGTACAAAAGAGGGCAACAAAAATGGTTAATGGTATAGGCAACCTGGAATATGAGGAAAGATTGAAGAAATTGAATATGTTTTCACTTAGATATAGAAGGCTGGTGGGGGTTATTGGTTTTTACGACACGTCGAGAGTAAGTCCCTTTTTTTGGGGGGGGAAAAAAAAGAAGGGGTAATTTTTAAACCCAAAAATTTTTTTTTTTTGAGAGGGGACTTTTCCCCTAACCCCCCTCCCCTTAATATAAAAAGGAGATCTCATCGAGGTTTTTTAATTTGTTCATGGTCAGGAACAGGGATATCTCAGGGAAATGTTTGAATTTAACAGAAATGATGCAATTAGAGGTCATCAATTCAAAATGAAAGTTAATCACAGCAGGACAAGGTTAAGACAGTCTTTCTTCACCAACAGGGTAGTCGAACACTGGAACCAGCTGCCAGGAACCATTGTCAGTAGCAACACACTGAACATCTTTAAAAGCGGCATGGACAATCATTGTAGGAATGGGGGGGGCTTGTTTTTCTGTGTTCCAGGGAGGGCTGATATACGGATTTGGTGGGCAACTGGTTCAGTGTCCAAAGGTGCAACCAAGAAGGGCCCTTGTGGCTCATAGTTGCACTGATCTTTTATGTCTTTATGTCTTTATGCATGACCGACACAGTCGATGAGTCCCTAGACTCCAGACATCAAGGAAGCCAGTTTTTTTTCTGGCAAATTAAAGCTATGGTTTATCTGGTTTGAGTTAGCAATGATTGTTGGCTCAAGAAGAATACATTATACATTTGACAACTAGCTAACTTGAATAAGATCATGTCCTGGCCATCCTGGGTGGCATTGGGGACATGATGAGTGGATGCAGTGTAGTTTGCACAAAGACTAATGGAGTCATTTGCCTGTTGTAGCCATATAGTTTGTGCAATTTGGTATCAAATAACAAAAAGGTAGTGATCATGTATGTGGAAGTGAAGGCCATCTGTCATAGCTGTTTTTTTGTACCACTAACTGAAGGAATCAAGAATAGTCTCATATTCTATTATTGCAGCCGAATTGTTGGGGCCGCGGTAGCTCGGTTGGTAGAGCGTCGGACTCTTGATTGAAAGATTGTGGGTTCCAATCTCACAACCGACGGCATTTACCGAGTCCACCCGCGACCAATCAGCGTGAGAGGTCGGGGACGCTATATGACCTAGCAGTTGAATGCGTCGTAGAAGAACCCCCAAGACTGCAGCTAAACCATGTTTCACATTGTAATCTTTTCCACTGAATTTGTGTCATTGGCATGTTGCCCAATGGTTTGGGGAAAGCAATGAATTTGGATTTTTTGTATCTGCATGGCTTAAAATAGTAACTTGTTGCAATTTTTACCTTATGGGCCTGCACATGAAAATAGGTTGATGTTCGACATTGTGAATGTTTAGTTCCCAGATGTTGAGTATGTTGTATTGTAAAATTATGAATAGGAAGAAATTGCATCATAGAAGAGAAACGCGTCCAACTAGTGGAGAAAGAATGACGGTTATCTTTGAAGATCAGAGCTGATAATGCTAGGGGATCTCACGGAACGTTTATTTTACTGCGGCATCTTTGATGCCAATGATTAGTATTTGTTAGTGCAGAGTGCGCTGTTAAGTTGGAGTAGCAATATACTTCAAAAGAAGCATAATACGACCTCAACGAATATCTTCGGAAATCGCTACAGCGGCTGAGATTGATTAGTGTGCCATTTTGCCGTGCCAGGACGCAATTATGACCGCCTTTTGCGTCGGTACCGTACCACGGGGAATGACGTCTCTCGCTCATCTGAGGAGCGATGTAGGCTTCCATCTGTGCCGCGTCAAGCAGTGGCTCATTGCTGATCGGATCGGCGACTGAGCGGAGTGGGGTGACATTTCACTGGTGCGGAGGGGTGGCAGCGTCGGCGACCTGCGCCCGGAGTGGCGGCGCGTCGGTGACCCCGGCCCCAGGCTGCTGACGTGACCTCGCCGGCGGCGCCGCTCGCCCGCAGGCGACGACCTCGCCGACTACACCGGCTCCGGGCCGGAGATCATCCTCGAGGGTAAGCCTCTGTTTGTGACGTGCCGCGTGGTCGAGTTCGACCACATCAAGTGGCACGTGAACGGCCGGCCGGTGACGCCCGGCGTCGGCGTCGACGCGGACGTGTCGGTGACCGAGGCCACCGTCGCCGGCTACCTGGTATCCAACCTGACGGTGCCGGTCGCGCAGTACGCGCACTCGGGACACTACCGCTGCACCTCGTTCGTCGATAACGAACACGTCGTGCAGGTGGTCAGCGGTAAGGCGCCGGCCGACTGCGGTGACATCTGTTGGCGACCCGCGCAACTAACGGCCGAAGCTCGCGTCTGGTCCCGCCTGCTTGGCTGACTGCTGCCGATTCGCCCCGGCACCGCCGTCGTTTGCGACGTGGCTTAACCGTCGTTTCGCGTGCATGCCCCGATTCGCCCGGCTTGCGGTTTTGGTCCGGTTTTTGGTCCGGTTTCGAGTGTGGTCTCTGCGTCCCTGCTCACAAGTCGAGGCTCTGCGTGTGCGTGTCGGGTCCTTGAGCCGGAGTCGGCCGGGCTGCAAGCCACTAACCACTCACCGCCGCTCCGTACCACCAGTCCGATGTGGCTGTCGGCGACTTGTGTACGTCGCCAGCAGGCTTCAAGTGATTTATATATGGGCGCAAAATGACAAACGCAGTCGACACGCCCTAAAATACATCCGCCACCAAGTGATTCACAAAGTCTCGTCTGGCAGCATATATGTTATCTGATGTCAGATGTCCACATGACACACTGATATGGCAGAAAAATACAACATGGGGAGTCAAAGTTGTATTTTCCTATGGAGCTTTTATTTTAAGCATGGTTTTCGATGTGTATTCGCATTCGCGCCTCAGTCGGAAGCAACTGTGTAAACCGGCGGCCTCGTGCTTCCTGTTAGTCGGTATCATTCATTCCCGTGGTACTCGTTTCTGAGTCCTTATTCACATGGGCGGCGCCAAAAGCGCAGGGGATTGGGGGGGGGGGGGAAGCGTGTCCCTCCTAAGCGTCGTGAAGTTTAGCATTATGCCTATTATGGGCATTGCATGAAAATAAGGAGCACAAATGCTATTATTTCCCCCTTAACTGAAGTCCGTGATGCCACTGATTTGTGTTCACCCGTTGATACGCGAGATAACGTCATTAAGTCGCTACCGAATGTACCCAAGTTTCGTCTCACTTCATTTGGGTTCCCGTTTCGTATAAGGGCGACCATTTTAACGCAAATGTCCTGCACTGGACTACGTCAGGGTGGATGCTTTATATCGATATTATATTTCCCTAGTTCTTCTAACATCATATCAGTGATTCGATCCTGTGCAATACTTCTTGCTTTTTGTATTTCGAACGATATATCGTTCGGCTGCCTCGCCTGATATTTCTCAAGAGAGTATCATGTGTACTATTTTTGACATCATTCATCACATGTTTTGTTTAATCAGGCGTTCCAGAATTATGGTGCAATAGCTTTTTTAGTCCGACGTGGGACGACTGGCTATGCTCGAAGAACACGCTGTATCACTCTGATAGTAACAAATGGTGATACTCCACTCGAGTCACACGACAGTCTTGATTTGGTGCTGGATGCGATATGATTCTGGATGTTTCCGTAGTGGTTGCTGTTTTCTGCAGCTTCCAGTATGATCGTGGCGTACAATCGATTGGGCTGAACTATTGTCAGACTGCTGGTGTTCTATGCCCATGTCTATTTTTGCGAGCATGGGCGAAGCCTGGGTCAGTCTACTCCCGTGTATATGGTACAAATGTTCACCTAACGGTCTGGTGGGACCGGCATGCCTTTTGAAGCCGTAATACCTTGTTTGTTGCAGCTTGTCGCGTCACTCGGAGTCAGATGTATTCTTTTCATTTTGATATTTACCGATTTGCATGCCAATAGTACTCATGGTGTGTGCTTAATCTTTGCTCAAAGAAAGGTATTTGTGGCGGTTTTTTCCGCTGGCTGTCAACTTTCAGCAGTCTTCCATGGTGTAATGTAGAATTTTAGGTTCTAATTTCACAACTCAGAGCCACATCTGCTCCTTTAGTTTGTCACAATATTTATCCTTACGTACCCTCAATATTTATTCAACGAAAGGAATTTTCGGGGATGTTCCCCCCAGGGGCAGCTAGTGGCAGATCTCGGTTCACACGCACCGGCACCTCAGACGGCGCCCATCATCCGTCCCCGTAATTCAGTTGTAGCGTAGATGGTTAGTAATCCAGCAACACGGGTGCGGTCCCAGTGGATAACTTTCCTTTATTTCTGCTTTTAGTAACGTAATTTGGTGAATGTTTCGCATTCGAAATTACTTCAGCTCTGCATGCGTTCTTGAGGGCGCATAGCGGTAGAAACACCGCTAAGATTGGCAATGTGCCTAAGATTGATATGCACGGGGATTGGGCTGCATTGCGCTCTTAGCATTTGCCCTCGCTCATCTGGTGCCCTTATAGACGCCTTGTATTTGTTTTGTAGGTCTCGATATACGAAACGGTCAGCTGATCGATACCCATCTTATTCTTCCTCAGTTAGCGCCGGCGGCCACCCTCTCAGGTGTGATCCCCCACCCCGCTGTGGGCTCGGCTCGTGTCCGCCGCGCGTGTGGGCCGTAACGCCGTGTCACCGTGGGTGGTCTGACCTCACAGATCATGCTCGATGCGGGGTGTGTGGCGAGCGCAAGTAGAGCGGCTCCTGGTCGCCGTCCAGGCGTGGCGTTGTTAGCTCGTCAGTAATCCCCGCCCAGGAGTGACGTGGGTAGCTCGCTCGCAGGTCTCGCCCAGGTGAGCCGTGGTTAGCGCGGCTGTGGTCCCGCCCAGGTGAGCCGTGGTTAGCGCGCCTGTGGTCCCGCCCTGGTGAGCCGTGGTTAGCGCGCCTGTGGTCCCGTCCAGGTGTGGCGTGGGATAGCGCACCTGCGCCCAGGTGTGGTTTATCTAACGCGCCTCTGGTCCCTCCCAGGTTAGCGGGTAGCTCGCCTGTGGTCCCTCCCAGGTTAGCGGGTAGCTCGCCTGTGGTCCCGCCCAGATGTGGCCTGGGTTGTGCGCCTGTGGCCCCACCCAGGTGTGGCGTGGGTAGCGCGCCTGTGGTCCCACCCAGGTGTGGCGTGTGTAGCGCGCCTGTGGTCCCGGCCAGGTGTGACTTGGGTAGCGCGCCTGTGGTCCCGCCCAGGTGTGACTTGGGTAGCGCGCCTGTGGTCCCACCCAGGTGTGGCGTGGGTAGCGCGCCTGTGGTCCCGCCCAGGTGTGGCGTGGGTAGCGCGCCTGTGGTCCCGCCCAGGTGTAGCGTGGGTAGTGCGCCTGTGGTCCCGTCCAGGTGTGGCGTGGGTAGCCGCCCGTGGTCCCACCCAGGTGTGGCGTGGGTAGCGCGCCTGTGGTCCCGGCCAGGTATGGCTTGGAGACATTCCCCGTGCCTGTCAATCCCGTTATAATGTCGGCCTGGCGGCAGCATTATGGCGGTATGGTATTGTGTGGCGGTAAGTTCCGACGGGTGCCGCTCTGTGGAAGTTCACCAGCACCCTGTGCGTGCTGAGGCCGGCATGCGAAGCTCCAGGGACCATGCCAGAACCATGGTCGGTCCGTTGTTGCAATTGCACCGTTCTAACCAGTCTGAACCGTGATTGAAACAGTCATACTAAAACTGGTTTTGTCACCTGAGACTTCACCCACTACCACGGATATCTCGTTTAATTTGTGTTTTTTTTTAATGAAAAGTGATAGGAATTGTCGCCTACTTGCTCATTATTGTAATATTGGTATCAACACCTGGATATCAATCAATTTCGTTTTTTTTACAAAGGGGATGGGTAGTCTAGGTGTAAGTTGCCCGTCTCACAATCGAAAGATCGTGGGTTCGAGTCTCACCTGTCACTACTCTTCGCCCGCGACCAATCGGCGTGAGAGATTGGCGATGCTACATGACTCAACGGTCGACGTGTCGTAAAACCAATAACCACCACCATCGTTTTTACAAGCAGTGTCGGCTATCACTCACCGCCTTCTAAACGTAAAGCATACTTATCAATATTTTATCAATATCTAGGTGAGATTTGCATTTTAGGCACAATCAATTGAGTTGCAAAACTGTGGTGTCAATATTAACTGATTAAATATATTTCAACAGTGTATACCTGTTTTAAGCAGTCTGTGTGATTAAGCCGGCAAAAAGTAATGTTCAGCCGGGATTTCACCAGCTCCGGTTTAACATTAGGAACTTGATTTCCCACCAATACTCGTACTGACTCAATCTGGGTCCCAGTACCTGACGCACCACGGCAAAACAGCAGGCAGCGCAGCGCCTGCCGTAGTGTGCCGTCGTGTCCCAGCCAGTAGTGCGGTGTGGACGTGCCAGGTCGGCAGTTCTCCCATGGCGCGTCTCTGGCGCCGGGCGGCACCTGTGGCACATGAGTCGGCACCGGCCTGGTGGTGCGGTGTGGACGTGCCCAGTCGGCAGTTCTCCCATGGCGCGTCTCTGGCGCCGGGCGGCACCTGTGGCACATGAGTCGGCACCGGCCTGGTGGTGCGGTGTGGACGTGCCCAGTCGGCAGTTCTCCCATGGCGCGTCTCTGGCGCCGGGCGGCACCTGTGGCACATGACTCGGCACCGGCCTGGCACCGCTCATGGCCGCCCGCCACTAATAATAGTCGCCGGAGAAAGGCCGCTGTTGTGTGATCACCGCTCCAAACGCGCCCGTCTGATGTGTGTTCAGAACCGACGTGCCGACGCTTCCGTGTCTCTACGGCTCCCCAGACGCCTGCTGACACCAGGCACATACTGGCAACGGTTGTAAGGACTTGGCGCCGCCGGACCGGTCCGCTCTGTTGTAGCACGTGATCCTCTGAGGTGGGAGGGTCTGGCAAACACGTGATCCTCGGGGCCTGGTAACCATCTGACCGTGCGGTCAAAGTCCGTCAGGCGAACACACGGTTACGTTGCGTCGATTAGGTAGGTCGCATGCTCAATTAATCTGCATTGCGTCGTAAACATTTTTTTGCGTTTATGATATTGGCACAGTTGCCGTCTACCCTGGGCGTTGTAATTTTACCTGCAAACTAAGCTGTCGCGGTGGCACCGAAGCTGCAAGCGAGCAAACCGTTATTGTGCAAGGTTTTCCTGAATAGAGGTTGATTCACCTGATATTTTGTTCGCGTACTATTCACCATGAGATCTCAGTACGGATACTTTTGACGAACTTTAATGGTTTAAATATTTGGTTCGTCCGCGTATTTGAAAGAGCTGCTCTGCTATATGATTACAGCATTTGTCACATTGTCATATCTATATGCAGCAATTTGCACGATTTATGAATCAGTATTGTCGTTTGCCAAATATAAAATAAAACAGTTGCCAGCAGTGTTTAATGGCACGAGTCCTCCAAGTCATCATCCTATTTCAGATGTGTCCAACCGTGAATCACAGCGACATTTCATCCCTCGATTGGAATGATGGTAATCGATTGTTTTTGATGCCGTGGTGAACCTGAGACGAATATGATTTTCGAACGACCTTGTCAGAGGTAATAGTTATAAAAGAACAGGGATAGAAAATCCCTGAATGGATTTCCCCGAAGGGACTCAGAAAGGTCTTGTGTTCCTTTGTAGTTGCGTATATTCATGTTATCCAAAGCTCAATTACTTGATGTCAAGTCTGCCAAATAAGCGGCAATGCATCGTTCAGTCTTCTGCTCTTCCGCATGAGCTGGTACAGGATAATACATTCAATTAACTGCATACAATTCGTGCATGCAGTTACTAATTACTTGCGATTCTCTATATAAGAATCGCAAGTTTTGAAACTTGCGATTCTTATATAGGAAACATCATCAATCGCGCCTGTGCATCCTTAGATCGTGTATGTACGTTGAATACAATAATGGTATAAGTCTGTGTTTGCCACTGTTGTTGGGCCCTTTCTTATGTTGGTGATGTTGGTGGATCGTAATGACAATAACGGAGCGGATTATTGGCTATAGGCATGCAAACACGTCATTCCACGTCATACGTAGTGTATTTTCTTTGCATGTGTATATGTAAGAATTCTTTCGTTTTTCATTTGTTTTGCATGTCGTTTGACTCATTGCGTCCCTCACTCTCACGTATTCAGATATATATCAAATAGGCGCGCTCCTTGACAGGCGTGGATCAGGCTGCGTGTGCGGACGGCCGCCTCCTCCAATTCCCAGAGCAGACTAGGCTTATCGTAGTATTTGTGTTGTGGTACCGTTTAGCAAGGTAAAAGGAACTGTTCATCATTGATTCAATTAGTTCCACGCATTATGTAATTAGTTGCAGACTGTTGCTGCCTTCCAACGATGTGACGTAGTGATAGGGCTTGTTCAGTCACCATGCATGCACTGGGTTTAGCCTCGTTCTTGCAGATAGCTGCCGTTACTTCGTAAGCAAAGGGACACGTATTTGTGTGTTCGGTGTATGCATATGTATCGGTGTATTCGATGTATATGTGTGCGCATATGTATTGCGTTTTCTTCGTCTCGGCCTCATCAGACTGTTATTGCCTGCTCTCCCTCAACTCTGCAGTCGGACATGCCACCCCGCGGGGCCGGCCGCCTGTGCTACTCGGCGTCTGCGGAGGTCACGAGGTGACGACAGGTCGGCACCGAGGTCACTGTCGCCGCGGTCGGAACACGGCCGTCATGGGTGCTGTTCTGTTGCAGCCGACATGATCAAGACGAACGCGGACGACACCAACGGCCTGCTGGTGCTGGCCGGCACTGACGATCTGAAGCTCGAGTGTACCGCCACCCCGGTACAGGGAACCGTCAAGTGGTGAGTACCGTCACCCAGGTACAGGGAACCGCCACCTGGTGAGTGTACCGTCACCCCGGTGCAGGGGACCGTCACCTGGTGAGTGTACCGTCACCCCGGTACAGGGAACCGTCAACTGGCGAGTCAACCGTCATCCCGGTGCAGGGAACCGTCACCTGGTGAGTGTACCGTCACCCCGGTACAGGGAACCGTCACCTGGTGAGTGTACCGTCACCCCGGTACAGGGAACCGCCACCTGGTGAGTGTACCGTCACCCCGGTGCAGGGGACCGTCACCTGGTGAGTGTACCGTCACCCCGGTGCAGGGGACCGTCACCTGGTGAGTGTACCGTCACCCCGGTACAGGGAACCGTCACCTGGTGAGTGTACCGTCACCCCGGTGCAGGGGACCGTCACCTGGTGAGTGTACCATCACCCCGGTGCAGGGAACCGCCACCCGGTGAGTGTACCGTCACCCCGGTGCAGGGAACCGCCACCTGGTGAGTGTACCGTCACCCCGGTGCAGGGGACCGTCAACTGGTGAGTGTACCGTCACCCCGGTGCAGGGGACCGTCACCTGGTGAGTGTACCGTCACCCCGGTGCAGGGGACCGTCAACTGGTGAGTGCACCGTCACCCCGGTGCAGGGAACCTGGTGAGTGTACCGTCACCCCGGTGCAGGGGACCGTCACCTGGTGAGTGTACCGTCACCCCGGTACAGGGCCCCCGAGACCGTCAACTGGTGAGTGTACCGTCACCCCGGTGCAGGGGACCGTCACCTGGTGAGTGCACCGTCACCCCGGTGCAGGGAACCGCCACCCGGTGAGTGTACCGTCACCCCGGTGCAGGGGACCGTCAACTGGTGAGTGTACCGTCACCCCGGTGCAGGGGACCGTCACCTGGTGAGTGCACCGTCACCCCGGTGCAGGGGACCGTCACCTGGTGAGTGTACCGTCACCCCGGAACGGTGCAGGGGACCGTCACCTGGTGAGTGCACCGTCACCCCGGTGCAGGGAACCTGGTGAGTGTACCGTCACCCCGGTACAGAGAACCGTCAACTGGTGAGTGTACCGTCACCCCGGTGGGGAACAAAACGGCTTAGTGTCTACGATATAAGTTTCTTGGGAGCGTTAGAAGATTGTACACGTCAAGGGTATTTGAAGCGCGTAATATTACCTGTTCAAAAGCTGATTGGTTCATGAAAACAAACAGCTGTTCGCAAACAGCTGATATATTCCCAAATCTCCACCGGCCGTTCCATTCGTGTGTTATTTGAATCTCCCCGAACCTCCCCTATTCTGTTCCCTACTACTGACCAATGGAACATGTCCATAACTGTTATGGCAGTATGTTGCGAATGATAGAGACGATAGAGATAGACGGCTGGACCAGCATACCACCGAGGTGGGTTTCGTTGGTTGATTTACTGTTGGATAACAATGAAGCAGTTGCCTTCGTTGTCAATGCACGAGTAGATTGGAAGATGTAGACACAGGCAGCTGGCCATGATTTTCTCGGGCAATGCTGCATTTTCGTAATACAAGATCATCCCTTCCATACTTGTGATGACGTTGAGGCGTAAATATTTGTGTGCTCATAATAATCAATAAGCATAGGTGTAGACGTGATGCTGCAGATATTTGCTTGTCATATTCTGGAAGCCTTCGTGTGGGCGCGTATGATCAACTCTGGTCGAAGCGCCCTAAAGCCAAAATAACTAACTAACTAACTGGAAGTCTTCGTGAAGAAGTACTTTTGAAGAAATCCTCGAACAATGCTGCCGGCCCTGATACCAATGTGTACTGAGCACAGTATGAACATCTCAGTCCACCCAAATAACTGACTTATCGCTATCACAAGGGATGTCGACGTTTCTCAAGTGTCTGAACTGCTGTCAAGGGTACCCCTCCTAGTTGTGAAGGTACAGCTGACAGTCAACAGCGACATTCACATCGAAAGCGGCATGTCCTCGGATGTGCAGGTTGGAAAACATGACCTGTCTGGGATGTTTGTCATCCAGGGCAGTTTCCCCTTCAGGAAAGTCCACTTTTTTGCCAAAAGATGTATCCAGTCTTTGAAAATGATCGCATTTTTGTTGTTTGATAAACATGCCCAACATTAAGCGGAAAGTACAAAAAAAGAGTTCTTGATATCAGAAACAGAAATTAAATTATCCTCCGACTAATGGTCCACAATTTTCCTCTCTAAATCCAGGATTTCAATTATGAATCGAACCCTGCACATGTGTGAACACGAGCGTTATCGGGATTATTTGTGAGACGGCCGAACCGACGTCAAGTTGAACTTGAATTGCAACGCAAGCGGTAGAAATATGCGACTCTTCCGTCGGCTGCCAATTCAAATCCAGATAGCTTTTCACGTGGCCATGAGTGTGGAGTTAATATCCACTTCACCTTGGGAGCTGAATCCACCTACGACAGACACGAACTTGCCGAAC
Organism: Ashinkailepas kermadecensis; assembly: GCA_034440615.1. NCBI lineage: Eukaryota > Metazoa > Arthropoda > Thecostraca > Neolepadidae > Ashinkailepas > Ashinkailepas kermadecensis. The sequence goes on along the minus strand of JAOTOM010005041.1, from coordinate 503,361 downwards.
ATCCGTGAGATGAACGTAATGCCGTATGTTCGCATGAAGGCCCCAGAACACCTGTCATCTTATCACGGATGTGTTTGTGCTTACATTGATGGTCCAAAGACTGGATATGGCGTGGGCTGTGCTTTTGTCAGTGGTTCCACTACTAGGACGTTTACACTGTGTGCACATGCACCCGTCTACACGGCGGAATTGATCGTTATCAGAAAAGCGCTATGCTTCATTGAAGTCGGGAATGAGAATGTACATGTTGTTGTTTCTGATTGGTTACGTAGTCCCTTAGCTTTGAAGTTCTTTTATCCTCTCGACCTGGGCGCGAATGATCAAGACTGGTCGATGCGCCCTAAAGCCCAAATAACTAACTAACTATCCTCCCGACTTGCTTTAACAGGACGTCGTAATGCATCGTAATGCTCTCAACCAATCTGGTAAGATAGTCACCTCTTGCTAAGTTTATTTCAAGTGAGCACCATCGGAATCGATATGGTTGATACGGCGGCGAAGAGAGCAGGCCATAAACCTTGCACTTGTGCACTTCCCCTCCCTACCACACCTCTCAACAAGGCAATTTGCACGTTCGGGCTTGCATGGCAGCAAGCGTGGGATTCCACTGACCATAGCAAGCTGAAAACATTGAAAAGGCGTATAGTGATATGGGAGCCATCAGTGGAAAAATATCTGGGAGGAAATAATACTCGCTAGGTTAAGGATATGGCACACACGCGGCCCTTGCAGTTGTTTGTTGATGAAGGAGCCGAAGCCAATCTGTGACCATTGTGACGTGGCGTTCACAGCACGCCATGCCCCGTTGTCATGTCCCCGCCTCTGGTGACCATTGTGACGTGGCGTTCACAGCACGCCATGCCCCGTTGTCATGTCCCCGCCTCTGGTGACCATTGTGACTTGGCGTTCACAGCGCGCCATGCCCCGTTGTCATGTCCCCGCCTCTGGTGACCATTGTGACGTGGCGTTCACAGCACGCCATGCCCCGTTGTCATGTCCCCGCCTCTGGTGACCATTGTGACGTGGCGTTCACAGCACGCCATGCCCCGTTGTCATGTCCCCGCCTCTGGTGACCATTGTGACGTGGCGTTCACAGCGCGCCATGCCCCGTTGTCATGTCCCCGCCTCTGGTGACCATTGTGACGTGGCGTTCACAGCACGCCATGCCCCGTTGTCATGTCCCCGCCTCTGGTGACCATTGTGACGTGGCGTTCACAGCACGCCATGCCCCGTTGTCATGTCCCCGCCTCTGGTGACCATTGTGACGTGGCGTTCACAGCACGCCATGCCCCGTTGTCATGTCCCCGCCTCTGGTGACCATTGTGACGTGTCGTTTACAGCTCGCCATGTTTTGTTGTCATGTTCCCGCCTCTTGTGACCATTGTGACGTGGCGTTCACAGCGCGCCATGCCCCGTTGTCATGTTCCCGCCTCTTGTGACCATTGTGACGTGTCGTTTACAGCTCGCCATGTTTTGTTGTCATGTTCCCGCCTCTTGTGACCATTGTGACGTGTCGTTTACAGCTCGCCATGTTTTGTTGTCATGTTCCCGCCTTTTGTGACCATTGTGACGTGTCGTTTACAGCTCGCCATGTTTTGTTGTCATGTTCCCGCCTCTTGTGACCATTGTGACGTGGCGTTCACAGCACGCCATGCTCTGTTGTTATGTTCCCGTTTTGGAGTACAGCAGAAACGGCATTTTGGGTTCTGGGGTCTTGCCTAAGCATTTTAACATTTTAGGTGACGATTTGTGTATGATCCAGACGGGTGAATTATTTGACTGCATCTCCCACATACAATTTGCTGTCATCTCCGTCAGTGTAGCATGCCGTATGTTTGTTTTATCGTGTGTGTATGCTTGAGTGTGTGGCTTGGATGTATGTAACTAGGAAATATTAGAACTTGACAAGGAGGCCTGGGTATATTTAATCGGTGGCATATTACTGGTTATGGGCGCTAAGTGACATAACCTGATCGATGCATTCTAAAACTGAAATAGCCAATTAGCCAACCAAGCCTTGCACGTGGCACATTTCACGGCCGTACCCTGGCCCGCGGAGACGCATTGTGGTCTGATTGTCATCACCATGGACAGTGGACCATTTGGTCAGCGGAATGGAGGCCGTGGCTGTATCGTCGTCGACGTACCATTGTTAGCAGAGATGACCTGATGTTCTCTGGTCGGAGCGACAACCACCATTTACCGTAGCAAACACGGAGGGATGCCAATTTCGGGATGTTGTGTGCGTGCTGTCCTCGGCCGGTCCTTTGGACGACCTGACACCGACGTTGACGCTGATCAGTGAACAGTGAAACGGGTCACAGCGGAGCATGACGCGAACAGGCCGTGACTAAGGGTTGCCGTTTACATCCATGGGTGACTGAGGTGAGCGCAACTGGCGACAGTGCACTTGTGGAAGTTGTTGTTCAATAGTGCTGAGCACGTGCCGTGACCCTCGTACCGACCCGTGCGCGCTCTGAACGTGGCGATGGGTGTGCGCTCTGTTCTGATCTGGCCAACTGGCAGTTGCGGGGCCGGCGTACGCACCGATGTATGCATGCGCCGGGAAATCTCGGCCTGCGTATGATGTATCCGGAAGTTCCTGTCTCTGCGTGTAAGCTGTATCCGGTTTGGTAGGTCAATGTGCGTTTATTCTGACTGCCTGGTCCGCCTTTGCTGAATCCAGAATAGCACGTCTATGCTTGCTGTATCTGTAATGATAGGTCAGTGTGTGTTTATTCTGGCATATGCACCTCCATATGTTGTATCCGAAATAACAGGTCTATGTTTTCTGTATCCGAAATGGCTGTCTATTTTTGCTGTATCCGTGATAGCAGGTCGATGTGTGCTGTAGCCGGAATGACGGGACCCCATTCCGGCTACGGCGCGTTCCGTTCCCGCCGCCGCCGCCGGTTCTCCAGGGTTTGTGGAATAGCTGTACAGCTGGTGGGACTGTCGCCATGTCGATCTCAATGGCTCCCTGCCTGCGTGCTGTGACTATCGTGAGCGGCCTGTGCCTGCCGGTGCCGACTGGGCCTCGCCCGCTCTGACCGTGCACCGGTCGTGTCGTGTGGCGAGCAGCAGCCTCACCAGGCCGCCTTCACGTGCACACCACAAACAAACAGGCGCGCGCCGCGTCGTCACGACAGTTGTGTCGCCTGTCCGGGGCAGTGTTAAAATAATGGTTTTTCGTTAGGTGTGTGATGTCGAAACGAGTACAGTAGGATGTCGAAGTTCGTCATTTAACAGAAATTATAAGTTCTTCGAACACAATTCTGATCCAACAGCGTTGGTTGGTTGGTTATTGGTTTTACGGCACGTCGACCGTTGAGTCATGTAGCGTCGCCAATCTCTCACGCCGATTGGTCGCGGGCGAAGAGTAGCGACAGGTGAGACTCGAACCCACAACCTTTCGATTGTGAGACGAGCATCTTACCCCTAGACCACTCGTCCCCTGATCCAACAGCGTACTCAACATCGTACACATTTTTCCTTTGCTTTAAGCTACCGAATTTAGGGGGAACTATTTTAGCGATAGCATACAAAATACCTATCCTTATCAACTGATATTGTATAACAGAACTCATCTTAGGTAGTCATCGCACCTGGAATTGTGTTAATAGATGTGTGAGCATCACAATTCGCAATGGTGAGTATCATCATGGTGCTTATCAACAAGATACTGTTGGAAATTACGTATGAAGACTTCATAACGACTCATCACGAAGCAGGATGTCGATACTCCGTTGGGAGGGATGTCCATTCAGTGTTCAAAAAGTGATATATTCCACCCTATTTGACGAATAATTTATCATTGGTCCGGGGTCACATTGGTCTGTTGTGGGCAGCTGCTGACGGCCGCTCCGTCGTCACGACCGTGGTGACGCGTGTCCGGAGTCACATTGGTCTGTTGTGACCGGCTGCTGACGGCCGCTCCGTCGTCACGACCGTGGTGACGCGTGTCCGGGGTCACATTGGTCTGTTGTGACCGGCTGCTGACGGCCGCTCCGTCGTCACGACCGTGGTGACGCGTGTCCGGGGTCACATTGGTCTGCTGTGGCCAGCTGCTGACGGCCGCTCCGTCGTCACGACCGTGGTGACGCGTGTCCGGGGTCACATTGGTCTGCTGTGGCCGGCTGCTGACGGCCGCTCCGTCGTCACGACCGTGGTGACGCGTGTCCGGGGTCACATTGGTCTGCTGTGGCCAGCTGCTGACGGCCGCTCCGTCGTCACGACCGTGGTGACGCGTGTCCGGGGTCACATTGGTCTGCTGTGGCCAGCTGCTGACGGCCGCTCCGTCGTCACGACCGTGGTGACGCGTGTCCGGGGTCACATTGGTCTGCTGTGGCCAGCTGCTGACGGCCGCTCCGTCGTCACGACCGTGGTGACGCGTGTCCGGGGTCACATTGGTCTGCTGTGGCCAGCTGCTGACGGCCGCTCCGTCGTCACGACCGTGGTGACGCGTGTCCGGGGTCACATTGGTCTGCTGTGGCCAGCTGCTGACGGCCGCTCCGTCGTCACGACCGTGGTGACGCGTGTCCGGGGTCACATTGGTCTGCTGTGGCCAGCTGCTGACGGCCGCTCCGTCGTCACGACCGTGGTGACGCGTGTCCGGGGTCACATTGGTCTGCTGTGGCCAGCTGCTGACGGCCGCTCCGTCGTCACGACCGTGGTGACGCGTGTCCGGGGTCACATTGGTCTGTTGTGACCGGCTGCTGACGGCCGCTCCGTCGTCACGACCGTGGTGACGCGTGTCCGGGGTCACATTGGTCTGCTGTGGCCAGCTGCTGACGGCCGCTCCGTCGTCACGACCGTGGTGACGCGTGTCCGGGGTCACATTGGTCTGCTGTGGCCAGCTGCTGACGGCCGCTCCGTCGTCACGACCGTGGTGACGCGTGTCCGGGGTCACATTGGTCTGCTGTGGCCAGCTGCTGACGGCCGCTCCGTCGTCACGACCGTGGTGACGCGTGTCCGGGGTCACATTGGTCTGCTGTGGCCAGCTGCTGACGGCCGCTCCGTCGTCACGACCGTGGTGACGCGTGTCCGGGGTCACATTGGTCTGCTGTGGCCAGCTGCTGACGGCCGCTCCGTCGTCACGACCGTGGTGACGCGTGTCCGGGGTCACATTGGTCTGCTGTGGCCAGCTGCTGACGGCCGCTCCGTCGTCACGACCGTGGTGACGCGTGTCCGGGGTCACATTGGTCTGCTGTGGCCAGCTGCTGACGGCCGCTCCGTCGTCACGACCGTGGTGACGCGTGTCCGGGGTCACATTGGTCTGCTGTGGCCAGCTGCTGACGGCCGCTCCGTCGTCACGACCGTGGTGACGCGTGTCCGGGGTCACATTGGTCTGCTGTGACCGGCTGCTGACGGCCGCTCCGTCGTCACGACCGTGGTGACGCGTGTCCGGGGTCACATTGGTCTGCTGTGGCCAGCTGCTGACGGCCGCTCCGTCGTCACGACCGTGGTGACGCGTGTCCGGGGTCACATTGGTCTGCTGTGGCCAGCTGCTGACGGCCGCTCCGTCGTCACGACCGTGGTGACGCGTGTCCGGGGTCACATTGGTCTGCTTTGGCCAGCTGCTGACGGCCGCTCCGTCGTCACGACCGTGGTGACGCGTGTCCGGGGTCACATTGGTCTGCTGTGGCCAGCTGCTGACGGCCGCTCCGTCGTCACGACCGTGGTGACGCGTGTCCGGGGTCACATTGGTCTGCTGTGGCCAGCTGCTGACGGCCGCTCCGTCGTCACGACCGTGGTGACGCGTGTCCGGGGTCACATTGGTCTGCTGTGGCCAGCTGCTGACGGCCGCTCCGTCGTCACGACCGTGGTGACGCGTGTCCGGGGTCACATTGGTCTGCTGTGGCCAGCTGCTGACGGCCGCTCCGTCGTCACGACCGTGGTGACGCGTGTCCGGGGTCACATTGGTCTGCTGTGGCCAGCTGCTGACGGCCGCTCCGTCGTCACGACCGTGGTGACGCGTGTCCGGGGTCACATTGGTCTGCTGTGGCCAGCTGCTGACGGCCGCTCCGTCGTCACGACCGTGGTGACGCGTGTCCGGGGTCACATTGGTCTGCTGTGGCCAGCTGCTGACGGCCGCTCCGTCGTCACGACCGTGGTGACGCGTGTCCGGGGTCACATTGGTCTGCTGTGGCCAGCTGCTGACGGCCGCTCCGTCGTCACGACCGTGGTGACGCGTGTCCGGGGTCACATTGGTCTGCTGTGGCCAGCTGCTGACGGCCGCTCCGTCGTCACGACCGTGGTGACGCGTGTCCGGGGTCACATTGGTCTGCTGTGGCCAGCTGCTGACGGCCGCTCTGCGCCGCAGGTGCTCCCGAACGGGGGGCGGGCGGAGCGATGGCGAACATAGATATGTGGCAGTGGAGGCAGGTTATGACTCTGCATGAATACAGCGATGGCATGAATTGAATATCATGAGTGGTTATTCGGGTTCGGCTTCTGGCACTGGAGTAAACGGAGAACTCGAAAAAAAAGATGACAGCAGAAGGAAATATACAGTGTATATTTGTTATGACAAGAAGTTGTGCGCAGTTGGTGGGCGTGGCTTCTTTTCGGTTGCTGCATGTCAAGCAGATGCTAAAATGTGGTTTGCGGCAGCAAAATATGCACACTGTGAGGTCCGATCAAAAAGTAATGGGACTATGCCTACAGGGGCATGTACGTTACCTCAGGTTCTAATCGCTATTGACACCCTCGAAGTAGTTACCTTGGGAGTTGATACTGCGGTCCCAGCGCTTTCCCAACTGTAGGAAGCAACGCTGGAACCACAATTTGGAGATGCTGTTCAGTACCTCCTGTTATTCCGACTGAATCTCCAAGATATTGACAAATCGTTGCCCATTCAAGTATATTTTTATCTTGAGAAACAGAAGGAAGTTGGCGGAGGGCTAGGTCGGGAGAACAGGGTGGACCCGGAATCACTGTCGTGCTGTTCCTGGCCAAAAACTGCTGTACAGACAGAGCGGTGTGGGGCGGCGCTTTGTGGTGATGCAGCAGGTGCGTGCCACTTCCCCGTGTGTTGCCTCATCACATCCTTCCTAAAGCGCCTCAGGACCTCGATGTAAAAGTACTGGTCCACAGTCCGGCCGGCAACAACGAACTCGCGGCGAACAATTCCCTCCATGCCGAAGAAACCGATCAGCATGCTCTTCTTGACCCGCCTCACTTTCTTCGGTCGCGGTGAACTTCTCTTCAATTGGCATTGCTGTTCCTTGATTTCAAGGTCATAGTCATAAACCCGGCTTGCATTACCAGTGATGACCGTGGAAAGGAAGTTTCGACAATTCCTGGCCTGTTCCTGGATATCGCTGCATGTAGCGAGCCGGCGCGCCCTCTGATCCTGTGTCAGCAATCGGAGATCGATTGTGGCAGCGATCCACCTCCTGCTCAGGTCCTCAGTGAGATCGCGATGGCATGAGCCGAACGTTGGGCCAATGGTGCTGGAAGTGTCAATCGTTCGCCGACGATCTTCGTGGATGACCTGACGCACTTCCGCAACATTTTCGTTGGTTCTCCTCATTGATGGCCGATGGCAACGCTCACAATCCTTGACTGATGTTTTTCCTCATTTGAACCGCGAAAATGACTCGAATAGTTTGCTTATGCTCTTGGATTTATCGCCAAATGTCTGTTTAAGCATACCATGGGTCTCAGGCGTTTTTTTTTTGGCGGGCTTGAGATGAAATTTGGTATGCATACGCTGCTCCTTCAAGTTAGCCTTTTTCTTCTCGCAACAATCGCAAGAGGCCACTAACAACACACAAAGACGCTCGTGAAAAGGTCACGTTTGTTTACGAATGAGGAACTACGCGCACAGCCGTACGCTGTACGGTGGAACCGGTTATCGCCAGCTAGCGCCTGATGGGTTTTCCTCTCAATCCAGTTGAGTATGGTTTGTGGTCCTTTCTCTTGGGCGCTACATAACCAGCGGCGGTGGATGTGTCCTTTAGCCCAGATAATGAATGGTTCTTAATATTATCGATCTCCTGTAGCCGATTCACGCCCCTGATAAATTTTTGTGTGAAGATCCACTTAGTACTGAAGGTGAAGTGCGAGCGCCACGGGGATCTCAGGCCGGACCAGATGAATGGCGGCATATGTTGACGGTCTGGATGTGGCGTGAGAGTCTGGATAATTTCAAGGCATACCAGATGAATGGCACCACATCTCGAGAGTTCAGATGTGCGTGCCACACCATACCGTAATGAACCTTTTTCACATGGTTTGCTTACAGTAGACAGACATAAGACATCAAATGTATTACATTCGTTATTATGTATTGCATGCAGTAGATATTGGTGTAAGGCTTTAAGCCATATCCCTACCGCTTTGCACTGATGTGTCGCCCGTTGATGCTTGGCTTGTTCCTCACCCTTTATTCTATGCAGTTGATATACTTGTGGATATTCTACGTTATTAATATTCTACTTTAGACTATCAACCGTCTGACAGATGTGGTTCAACACAGGTGTTGCCCTGCCTTTTTATGGGAACAACCTATCGATGCTGGTATCGCCACCCCTCCCCCCCTCCATTTCGTTCCCATCTCCAGGTATCATTTCATGTGTTTAAGCCACATCTAACCTGACCTGTAAATTGAAATTAATGTAAAATACACGGCAAAGTAAAAGTAATTCAGGCGAGACGTCAAGCGGCCTACTCTTTCTGATTACTAATTTACGAATAATCAAAAACTTGGTTACGGTCCAGTTGTATTAGTTACTAATCTGGTGTGGCGAACGTCGTGTGCCCATGATGGCTAATGTGATATTCCTTAAGTGATCAAGTGTGAGTAGCAAAGTATGTCAAGTATGATTAACGTGGTATGCCCAGAATGGCTGGCGTGGTATTCCCAGTATGGCTGACATGGTGTACCCAGTATGGTTGGCATGATATGTAAGGTATGGCTGACGTGGTATGTCCAGTATGGTCGACATGGTATGCCCGGTATGGCTGACGTGGTATTCCCGTTATGACGGCGTGGTATGCTCCGAAGGACCAAGTCGCTGGAGGGCTCCGTTCCGGAGTTCGTCAAGACGAACGACAGGGTCGTCGTCGACGAGGGGAAGCTGACTATCACCAAGCCGACCGAGCTGGATGCCGGCAACTACACGTGCAACGTTCACGTGCCCGGTGACATCTCAAATTTGAACGCGACTATCCAGGTCGTCAGTGAGTACTGGACGCGACTATCCAGGTCGTCAGTGAGTACTGGACGCGACTATGCTGGTCGTCAGTGAGTACCGCCAACTGTAAACGTGACAGCAACGTTTATTTTGGGCTTGGGCGCCAGAGTGGAAAACTGGTCATGAGACGATGTTAAAGGTGTCTACAATTAATTTCGGTAAAGGTTTAATATGGGATTTCAGAATATTGCTATGTACTGAAGATCTCTTAATGCCACCTTTTCTGGTTCTTGGATGTTGTGCAGTTTGGTTGCTATTTTGAGTGACGGGACTAATGGGACTAGGGACCAATGCTAAATTTCAGTTTATTGCTGACAATGTGGAGAATAGGAGGGTTATATTATGTTCAGCTTCATATTTATTGCTGACAATGTGAGGAATAGGAAGGTCACGCCGAAGGATTTTCTGCGGCCAGCTTCGGAACCCAATCAAGCGACTGCTTTTTTCGTGAGGTTTGGCACTTATGTTATGCTGTTATTGGTATTGTCGCACGAAGGCAGCGAATGTAACGGTGTGCCATTGGAAGATAACTGCTGATGCTCTGGTGTTGCAGCAAATGTGATGGTGTGCCATGTGAGTATAGCTGATGATGTGGTGTTGCAGCAAATGTGATGGTGTGCCATGTGAGTATAGCTGCTGAAGTGGTGTTGCAGAAAATGTGACGGTGTGCCGTGTTAGGATAACTGCTGATGTGGTGTTGCAGCAAATGTGACGGTGTGCCGTGTGAGGATAACTGCTGATGCTGCGGCGTTGCAGCAAATGTGATGGTGTGCTATGTGAGGATAACTGCTGATGCTCTGGTGTTGCAGCAAATGTGACTGTGTGCCGTGGAAGGATAACTACTGATGCGGTGGTGTTGCAGCAAATGTGACTGTGCGAATGAGCGGCAAGTCCATCAACAAGCAGGAGGAGGAGGACCTGACCGTCACGTGCCGTGCTTATGGCAAGCCGACGCCCGCCGTCCGCTGGACCAAGAGTAGGTGAACTGGCGCGCCTCGCCAGGCCTGCATAAAACAATCGTGTCCTGAACGCTCGTCATCCGGGGATTATTTATTTGTGGAGATTGATTTGTGGTCGTCTTTTCTGGTGGGAACTTTAAATGACAGCAAGAACGTCCGTAGCGTGCAGTGTCATTACTTAAACATAGCAAAACAGCAATTTTCGAACAATGTCATTTACCTTGTCAATAAAAAGAAACGAACTGTACAGTAGCCTTCCACAAAGCAAAGTTCTCTGAAGGACGAGAACCCAGTAGCAGCCGTTTTCCCGCATGCCTGCTATGTGCCGACCGCAGGTTGTCCCAGCCGCGTTGCGGCATCCTACGTGTGATCGGCCCGCATGTGGGCCGCACGTGTTCCGCCCATAATGCTGGTGACATGGACCCTGCGCCTGAGCGATCGACACCAAACGAGGACAATGGTATCACAGGCTGGGGGTCTGCTGCTGCGATGTCTGTCAGCTGCGTACCTCTGGCATTCGTGCAGAGGCACGCTGAGGATAATAGCCTCTTCTACTGGGTCTAGTCTGCCTGGCACCGTTTTGTTTTGCCGCCGCCGTATTCTGTTGATGTGCACCCCGTCCCCTGGCTGACCGCTGCCGTGCACAATGTCGGTCTGCACGTGATGCCAGGTCTGACCGGCGACGGATGGCCGCCTAACTCGTGACGTCTGACACGGCAGACTGTGTGCCAGGTCTAACACGTGACGTCTAACACGGCAGGCGGTGTGCCAGGTCTAACCCATGATGTCTGACACGGCAGACGATGTGCCAGGTCTAACCCGTGACGTCTGACACGGCAGACCGCATGCCAGATCTAACTCGTGACGTCTGACACGGCAGACTGTGTGCCAGGTCTAACACGTGACGTCTAACACGGCAGGCGGTGTGCCAGGTCTAACCCATGATGTCTGACACGGCAGGCGGTGACGACGTGTCCAACATCTTCAACTCGACGTCCCGCCTGTCCCTGGGACCCAACGACGACGGGGTGCCGATGGCGCAGCTGGTGCTGAAGACCCTGGTGCGGCCGGACGACTCTGGCGACTACTGCTGCCACGCCGAGAACGTGGCCAACGCCGCCAGCGACTGCATCATCATCCGCGTCAAGGGTAACCAGCCGGCGACTGTAGGGCGATGGCCCCTGTTCGCTTTCCGGTCGGGCCGTTTATGTTCATGGCGGGAATGGGACATCGGCAGGAGAGGCTGCAGTCCTGAACTCTGCAAGCATGTGATGATGCACGGCAATGAGCAGCGTATTGGTTAAGAAGGTTGTCGAGATCACTAGGGTGTGTGTGTGGTTGTGCTCTATCTAATCGCTGAGTCATTACGGTGGGGCTCATTTGACCATCCACAGCTGAAGAGCTCCAGTTTAGTGCTTAGCCAGTGAAAAACCAGTGGTAAGGTCGATAGATTAGCGAAGGTGGTGGTGTCGCATCATGGTACTGGTGTGTTGCTATCTGTGGTGGTTGGTCAGCACATACCAGACAACACTCGCCGTAAAGCGGTACGGTGTCGTGTAGTGCGGCAGATGTTTGGGCTGAGTATGAGCAGTGGTAGTTGCATTGGTCGTGGCGTTCACCCAGAGGCTCAGAGGCTTCCTTATGATCAGACCCTGGCGAAAGATCCCTGTTCATGAAAACAAACTTGGTTTACCTGGCCTTCCCCCATTGTTAGCCCATCAAATATATGATGTAGGTAGGTCAGTGTGCAATAGGTCTTTAAAATACGAACAAGATCACATGAAATATGCAAATGAAATATCTGCCTATGCGTTCAGAACCAGAAACTGATTGCCATGACTTTTCCAATGAGTGCCTACGTGAGTATCAAGAAATGCCCTCAAGACGAAAAAGATGCAGTTTGAAATAAGCTCACTTGACTTTGGCATTCTATCGTGAACATTGCACGATATATCATTACTGCCAAGTAATGATTTATGGGATATATTGGAGGTACTTCTCCATCGCGATGCTCGTATAGTTATAAAATGTTGCGCCTTATTTCGACGGAAGTTCAGAACGACTGCTTAGCCACCTTACAGGGGAAGGATAGTGCTCCTTCCCAGTTTTTTTTACTTGTCTGGACCGGGGCACTCGGAGTGATTATCACGAACTTGTTGACCTTTCCTGACAGGCTTTTTTACGTATGGTACCATTTTTACCTCAAGTTCGGTCAGGGGAGATTACCAAAATTAGTTTTCGGAGGCATGTTCGGAAAATATTCAGTTTTTGTCACATCGTAGCATGCTTTGCTTCTATCATCAGTCTCTTCGAAAGTATTTGACCATTATTCACCAAACTTGGTAACCAATATTGAATGGAGGTAGCTATGTTACTTGTGAGTTTGTAGTTTGTTTGCATTCCAGAAGTGTGTCCAGTCTGGGTAATATAACTGGTTAAAGGTTTACTGCCGAAGTTCATGCAATTCATCACATCCAGGAACTATAGACGGGGTGAGTAGTCCGGAGATAGGATATTCGGTCACGCAACAGAAAGGTTGTGGATTCAAGTCTGACCTGTTGTTGCACCGCAATTAATATTACGCACGACCGTAGTATTGACCGATGTTGACCGTAGCTAATATTGAGAGATGAAGTAGCATTTATACGTATCCTGGCGGTGCTTGTTGACCTAAAATTTCCCCAACTATAGGCATGCTAAGTATTGTCATTACGCGAGAGGAGATGTGGATACTTTTCGTCTTCATAAACGCCATTAAATAGTCAATAAATATAATCATCTGAGCCAACGCCGTACAGCTGACTGCGGGTTAGCCCACTGCCGGCGGAGGTGTGTCGATCCGTTCCCACTTCTGCTGTCGTCGACTGACACGCCCCTCGCCTTGGCAGACAAGTACGCCGCCCTGTGGCCCTTCATCGGCATCGTGGCGGAGGTGATCATCCTCACGACCATCATCTACATCTACGAGAAGAAGAAGAGCAAGCCGGACATGGACGACAGCGACACCGACCACGCCAATGACAGGTGCGTGGCTGGTTCAACGGGACCAAGAAGTCGAGCATAGACCGCTCTGAGTAGCCAGCTGGTCAGATTGTCACAGTCGCTGAGCAGCGCTATTAACGCATCGGGTGTTTTGCATCCCTGTGGTTGGTTCCAATCGAGCGATGCCAGCCAGGACTCAAGTAATCAGTTGAGCATGCCTTCACCTGGGTGTCCATATGTATAACCAATGCAGTTGATGCGCCATAAAACCCTAATAACCAACCAACCTGGGTGTCCACGCCGAGTGTGGCAGGGATGGTGAACTGGTGCGCTCCCTCAACCATCACTCCTGACGTGGACTTGTCCCGCGGTTAATTGTTAGACGTCGGACACCCGATCCGATCCACAAAAGACGTCCCCGCTCTCTGCCGCTGTTTTCAGCCTCTCTGGCCAGTGGTCATTCTCGTCGTGTTGTGTTTTGTATGCATACTGTCATGGCAGGATTCTCCGGAGCTGGAGTACTTGTCATCCAAAAGTCTTTAAATGTATTTGTGTTCGTTTCATTAGGCACTTCGGTCTATTTGGGTCATTGCGTGCTGTAAAAGATATAGAAAATGCAATGCTTCGTTACAAGTCATGTCACCGTAATGCCATTAAAACGTATTAAAACATGACAACATAACTGGGAATTGTTGCAAAGAAGCATGGCCTAAGCCAGATATGATGAAGATGACGAGAAAATCAAATAACGCAAGTGGTTAAATTTGGACCTGAAGAAAACAGGGCTAAACAGGGAGCATATTGGCTTTCGAAGGGAAACCGAAGAACCTGCTCAGCTGGTCGGGTTCTTCGAACACCCCCCCAAGGAAACCGAAGAGCGGTTTCAATAGTGTGGGTTGTTAGTCCGCCCACCGGTGTGAATAATGACTATGGATTGTTGTGATGTTCGCAATAATCGGTCAGTGTCCTACGAAGGACACTGCCGCCGACAATTAAAGGGAAAATGGCGAAGTGTGAGATGGATATGAAATTACAGACATGAGCGGTGAGGTGGGGCGCATTACATAATCCAATGGGTGAGAAAAGTATTACTGATGCGGAGCCACGATAAAACCTTTTTCTCGTGTCTGTTTGGAAAGAGGATGCCTAGATATTGACGATAGATGTAATGATACGCAATTGCATGCAACTTGTATGCTCATGCTACTGTCGTTGCCAGAAATCGTAAATACTGTGGCCTATTCATTGTTTCACCTTCGTAGTGATTTAGGATGACGAATATTGAGTGGTCGCCGTGATGCTTTTGTTAACTGGTCCGCGTTCTCGCTCCCTTTGGTGCCACAGGGGCAGAGTATCCACAAAAAATGAAAATGGCAGTGGTGGGAGAAAGTCAGAAAGGAACAATTGTACAACGGACGTGGAACCTGATCATTGGTTAGGGGAACCGAGAAAACTATGAATGAGGCGCATTAAGGATTAAGGACGCGCAAGGCAATGATGACGACATGCAATGCGTGGAGAAAAATCGGGTTCCATCTGGCAAGCAGTGTTGCTCCTATTAAGGGCCTGACACAGTGAGATTCCCGGTATGACTGTCGTCTTCGGATCAGACAGTAAAAATAATGAACATGGCGGTGCCGAAAACTTAGCCGATACAATTTTATTGGGCATATTCGGAGCAGGTATTGGATTTGGAAGTGGTGAGTGAATAGAGAACTTGCCGGTGAATCATTCCCCAAGGTGGTAGATGGGTGAAAGCAGTACATTTGTGGGTGAAAGGGGTAGATGAAATTATTATTGTCTTAACCCGAGAAGCTATGGTAAGACCAGGAGGTCGTTCCATTGGCCCTAAATAATTGTGGTGTAAGCTTGGTAAAATTTGGTACCAAGTAAAGCTTGGTAAAATGACGGAAGTGCGCGATGATTGTGGTGGAATTGAATCCTTGAATACCTAAGAGTTTGTTCTATTTGACGAAGAGCTTGGAGAGCAACACCAGCGTCACCCTGTAGGGAAGTGGTGGGTGAAGTATTCATAGCAGCAAGTACGTTATGGATCAGTTCATTTTGGATGATATCCGAAGTGTATGAAGTTTAGTCGCTCGCACGGACACAGACAACCAAGTCATACTCGATATTAGTAAAATTGCAGAGGAATATTGGTGTGAAAATATACGACGGTCGGTTCTGGTAAATGTGCAAGTGATGCATCTAAGCAAATTTAGTCTATACAAACTATTTCGGCTTCACGTGAGTCATGTGTTTCTGCATGCAAAAGGGTTGATCAAGAGCAACACCTAGATATTTAGAAGACTGCATGAAAGGAATCATGCGATTATCAAGGCCGAGAGGGTACCTGAGTTGTGGGATGGGGACAATTTACCAAATTGTTGTGGTTACGAAAGCAAGGTGAGTATTGGGGTAGGGAGTGGGGACGACTTGTCAAATATCATCACTGCTGTTGTGGAGCGCTACTAAAGCCATGTTCGATGTACCGACTATGGGCACGATGCAGCGCGTTTTGTGGTCGGGAAAGATCATGCTCAACATTGCGATCTGAGCACCGAATAGCACTGTCATCAGCAAAGAAGAGCAAAGGGAGCAAGATAGGTCATGGTGTATCATTAAGAAGATCATCAATGATAATGTTTGATAAAATTGGTCATCTGCAACTCCCCTGTGGTAGTCCATTCTACATAAAGTATGAATCAGGAAAGGTAGATACGTATCTGAGTGAAAGGATGAGGGCCAGATAAACCTTGAGATAGCTGTCCTTTCGAACCAAACTGATGAAATTTACAGATCATCGCAGACCTAAAAGCCATATTGTATGATGTCTAGAATGTCTATATGTCTTACTGATGCCTAGAAAGAAGCAGTAGTATGATAATGCTTCACAGAACCTAGGCTAATGTCAGTCGCCAGGCGAACGAGATGCTCATGGTGCTGCGTCTTCTGTAAAAAGAATGTTCTTCCACATACCAGGCGAATCTTCTCAGCAGCAGCGATCAGGGCAATGTATCTATGATTATTAAGGTCACTGTAAGTACTTAATGGATTTTCGAATGAAGGGAACAAATCCTTTCCAATCGTCAGGAAAGCATGTGGGGCCACAAGGAATTGAATATACGTAATATAAGTGATTTAGTACTGTCTGGCAAATAAAAAAGGAATATTGCAATTTCGAAGACCAGACAAATGTGCGAAGGAGGGGAAGGGAAGAGTTATATTTTTTTTTTGGGGGGGGCGTGCCAGACCATGAAGATCATTTGCGCCGCCTTTTAAAGCGAGTACGTTACATGTCTGTCTTTAAAGCGAGTGTGTTTTGCCAGCAAAGCGCAGGCATGTGTACATTTACGTCAAGGTAGTTTTACGTTATAGCATGTATGATGTTTTAGGTGCTGAAGGGATGGGCGGAGGGACATCTCCCTGATGTCTAAATGGTCTTGGTTTTACTTTACACCTCAAATATAATTTGTAGCTGGGTGGAGGGGGGGGGGGGGCGTTTTGAGAGTGGCAAATGTGCTGCCAGGTTTCCTGCCAAAATATTCGTAGCAAGTGCACTTGCTTACTCACAGGATACATCTTTCGCCTACGTGGTTAAATCTGTCTGGAGCTCATTTTATTTGTGGCCCAATTTCGGAAGCAATCATACATGTGTGCTCGCTGTGCTCTCTGTGCTGTCTGATCTACCACTTATTTGCCGCCCGCAGACCGACCGAAAGCAAGGGCGACGTCCACCGGCGGAAGTAGAGCCACCTAGCGGCAGATGGTGAAATCAGAAGTTCCAGTGAGATCCGCCGCAGATTAGCACCCAGCAGACGAGCGTTGAGTGAGATTCGATGCCGGCAATCACGGAGGTGATGATTGGTGGCGCTCGTGCGCGATAGCAGCCGTGTAGACAGCCGGGACAGCCGGACCCGTAGAACCGAACTGGCCGTAGACTAGTCATAGCTTTCTTTAGTGAGGCGGGCACACAGCCATTCGGTTCTTGTGGGTGGCTAACGTTCTGTTAAATCTGGTGGCGTCGCGAGCGCCATCGCTGGAGGTTTTATGTGTCGTGCCGAGCGTGGATCGTGTGTGGTGATGTGGTTGTGCAGTACTGTGGGCGGTAGTGTCGTGCGAGTGACTGATGTCGGCTGGCTAGTCAGAACCGACCGTCGGCGCCGCTCCACGCCGGACCACCGGCGACCAGGTCACAGAACGCCTCCCAGAGATTAGCCGAGGTCGGCCGACGTCAGCAGAGGTCAACCAAGATCGGTCAAGTTCAGCCGAGGTCAATGGAGGCTAGCTGAGGGCAGCCGATGTCAGCGAAGGTCAGTCAAGATCATTCGAGGTCAACAGACGTCAACCGAGATCAGTCGAAGTCCGCCGTGATCGGTCGAAGTCGATCAAGGTCAGCCGAGGCCAGTGGATATCAGCCGAGATAAGTCTAGGTCAGCTAAAGTCAGCGGAGTCAGCGGACATCAGCCGAGATGAACCGTGGTCAGCCTGTATCAATCGAGACTATCGCGATACACAGCCAGCGTTTGCCGCAGTGTGCCCCGTCTGGTGGCGTGGGCTGGTGGGGTCGCGGCGCTGTTGGTGGCGTGGGCTGGTGGGGTCGCGGCGCTGTTGGTGGCGTGGGCTGGTGGGGTCGCGGCGCTGTTGGTGGCGTGGGCTGGTGGGGTCGCGGCGCTGTTGGTGGCGTGGGCTGGTGGGGTCGCGGCGCTGTTGCACCGTCGGCCTCGTGTGCGGCGTGCGATACGGAAACCTTCAGACGGTGTGGCGACCGGTGGCCCCGCCGCCACGGAAACCGACGACATTACGGCCCCACAGACCAGGCACGTGTCCAAGCGGCCGACTCTGGTCTCTGGGTGAAGCATTGGGTCTCGCTTGTGGCGATGCTGCTGTTACTCTCCGGATCCTCCGTGTTGTATTCCAGTTGTCGGACGGCCTTGGCGAACATCAGCCATGATCAGAATTTAGAAGCACGTTGAAATCAATTCCCTTCGCAGCAGCTTCATGTCAGTTGTTCTGACCCGTGTCAAAAGTGGTTTTATTACTCGTATTCGTGTCATGATTCCCCAGATCTCTGTCGACGCCAAGTCTGTTGAGGCGCAACTCAGATTGAGACATACTAAGAGTCAACTGTTGGGTCATGTCCACGGCTCAATCAAAATCAGTGTGCTATACCAGCTGCAGATAAGTTTGTGCTGCATCCCCGATTAGCAATCCCCCGGTGCTGTTGCCGACTTGCACTCCATGGCGATCCCTCCCCACGATGCTCCGTTATTCGCCTTAGAGTAGGTGAGCCCGTTATTTGTTGATTTTGTAGCCTTCTATTGGGGATGGGCCGTCTAGTGGAGTGGTCGTGACGACCCGGTTGATGTTGTGTCGTGGACTTTATTTACCCCATGTTGTTCCAACACTGTTCCAGTTTTAATAAACGGTTCTGATTCTCCATTTTGAATGGGTTGGATGGACTGGAGGCGTTCATCTAAGTTTATGTAATGCAATTGAAAAGGAGTTGTTCAACATGTTCACATATAATTCGGACTTAAGCGCGCCAGTGTATTTTATCACGAGGAGATATTTTGTCTGGTTGTCTTAGAAGCATTCGAAACTACAAGGTCGCCCCGTGTTCCAAGCTACAGGCGCTTCCAGCAAGGCATACTTTTCACAAAATTTGGTAGCACTAGTGCTAACCAGCCTCTGGGTGGTGCCCTCCGACTTTTGGTTCACTGCGTAGCACTTCCTTTTTCCCTGTGAAATGCCATTTTGATTTCTGGTGACCTGTCATGCAGTTGTAGTGCACCTGTCGGGTCTCCCGTTTGGTTTATTGCTGCTGTTCTTAGGACCCTGTCCTTCAAAGTGCACTCCTAAATACCCTACCATTCCGGGTGCCATGACCTGTTTACTGCCCTGCCCCCAGCCCAGCTTAGTGTCTTGTCCTTCCCAGAACTTTGCCCTCCTTAGTGTCTTGGCGCCTTTTCCTGTGTGTTCTGCCCTGCTTAGTGATCTGCACTCCTGAATGCTCTGCCCACCTTAGTGCCCTTGTACTGCCCATCTGAGTGTCCTCCTTAGTGCCTTGTCCTTATAATGCCCTGCCCTGCTTATTACCCTGTCATGAGTGCTTGCTCTCCATATCCTGCCTTTACTGGTGCCCTGCCCTGCTTAGCGTCCTGCACTCAACAGTGTCCTGCGCTAATCAGTGTCCTGCATTCATCAGTGTTCTGCCATCCTCGGTGCACTTCCGAGTGTTGTAGTGCTCCTTTAGTGGCGTACACACCAAACTCTCCCCTACCCTCCTTCCCTTAGTATCTTCCAACTAATTGATGTCTTGTACTCCCATAAGTTCTTACCCTCTTATTATAATTGTCCTCATCAGTGACATCTTATCATGGCACTCATAGATATCATACCGAGTGCCCTGCTCGCTCAGTGATCTACCAGCTGGAGTGCCCCCCTGAGTGTGCTGCCCTGGTCCGCCTAGTTTTCTACTCTGGTAAGTAGTGCATTGCCCTCCTACTTGTCCTGCAGTGCCCTGTGTAGCACTGCCGCTGCTGAATCTCCAGCGTTTACACTGTTGGCCTGTGCCACGTCCCATGGCATCCTGAGCACTAACTGCACATGACTGGCCCCACCAGACTACGAATTTAATGGAGCCGCTTCCGTAACTTACTTCATTTTTTACGCTATTACTGGCGTCTCCTGGTCTGCTTTTTCATCAACCTCATAACGTGTCTTTATCCAGTTTTCCTCTGTACCGAGCTCTGAAATGAAATGATTTGGCTGCAATATTGAATTTGGTTTCGTGTAGTTTATTTACATGCTTCGCCAACAGGGAAGGTCCGCTAACCAGAGATGACCTGGGAAATGCGAAGTAAAGAGCCTATCTCTTAGTACTAGCCTTTTGATACCGAAATAGCATTCATATTTTGCGTACTCGATACCTGCCGCGGTCAAGGAATGCGCGTTATATACGACGAACACATATCTTTTGTGTTTGGGCTCAGTAGGGTTTTCCAGGTTCCCGTCCACATCCGTCGCGCCATATGCCATCGGGCATTTCAGCCATACCAATCATTTTCTTAAAATTGCACTCCTGACGTAGGGTGCCATGCAATGCGAGTCGTTTCTTTGAATGAAATACACAAGAGTATCAAGATGAAATGACCAAATCAGACATGAGACAGTACATAGACAGGAAAGTGCCCTTTCCTGAATGCTACCCAATAGAAAATCGAAAAATATGGTCTGGCTTCCAGTGTCGACACGTTTCGGGGCCGTTATCCACGTTGCAGAACAGACCACGATTGACCCGTTCGTTGTTATCATGTTCATTTCCAATTACCTTTCAAACTGAAGCCGATATTGCTATTGATATGCGATATGCAATATTGGTATTGCTAGAGGGAATTCAGCACAGTCCGGGTAATTTATCGGTGATGAAAACTCACTATGGGAACGCTTCTGATGCAGAGGAAATTTATTCAAAAACTACAATAAACTCTCGAATAAAGTACTACACGAACATGCAGATGGTACAACGATGCGTATGCCCATGACTAAGCCGCGCCAAATTGGTAAATCGTCCCTCGGTACCACAACAGACCTACCAAGAATCGGTAGAGCAGCAGAATGTCCGGCCGGGCATGCCATGAAATGATCAGCACGAGTCGCGTTCTATACCACTCCATCGAGTCCGCAAGTCGAACCATTCCGTGACGTCACTCACATCATTCCATTCCGCCACGCCAACAAGCGGCGGACCCATAGCGCCAGCAGGCACGCCGGTCACTGAATCGTTGCTAATCCAGAACGATGGTCTCCACGGCCGCCCGACCGGCGGCGGCGGGCACAGCCTGGCCGGCAGCCGGCAAGGTGGCCGGCGCGACGCGCGGCAGCGACACCAGCGGCACCTTACGCCGCGGTGGGTCGGACACCGGCACGGGAGTTGGCACCACCCGACGGACCGTCAGACAGGCCGGCAGCGAGCGCAGCAGCCCCGCCTCCGTGGCCAGCGCCGTCTTATCCACGGAGCTGGCCGGCGTCGGCGTCGGAAGCCGACGTCGGGCGGCTCCGGCCGCGCCGTCAGCGACCGTACGGCCGGCGCCCGCCGCCGCCGCCGGCGGGGTGGCCTTGAAGAACTTGGTGATACCCTGAGCCGGCCGGGCAGGAGCTGCGGCTGCGGCAGCCGGCGGCGGCGGCTGCGCACCGCTCAGCTGGGTCAGCACGATCTTCCGCTTGGCGGGCGGGCTGAGCAGCTCGCGCCGCGCCTCCTCGGACGTCACCACCTTGGCGAACTTGGTGATGAGGGCGACGCTGGCGCGCGGCCGCTCGACGCGAGCCTCGGCCGGCGGCGCCGCCGGCGACTCGGCGGCCGACACCACCTTCTTCGCCGTCTTGGTGATCCACTTCCACTGGCTGGGCAGCGGCAGGCTAACACTAAGCCGGGCCAGCAGCTCGGGCCGCACCTGCCAGCAGCGTCGGTGCAGCAGCGGACCCTCGACCGTGCACAGCTCGTACACGGCGATCTCGTTCACCTTGTCCAATATCTTCTTCTTGGAGAGCACCAGGCCGCCGCCGGGCGGCGTGGCATTGCAGGACGACGGGTCGGCCTTCCGCGGCGACAGGGCGCTGACGCGCCGCCTCCAGAAGGTGGCGAACTCGCGGATCAGCAGCGGCTTGCCGCGAGTGCTGCCGTGCACCAGCTGAGCGAGCGGCAACAACGCTGTCCAGACGGAGACAACAGTCAGTTACAATGGCGCACAGAGAGGGAATTCACGTGGCAGCGCCGCACGAGACGCCTCACTCTGTGCGTCACAAGTGATACCTAGTAAGGATAGTAGAATGGTGAAAGCTAAATGATAAATAATTCAGTGGAAAGTTAGTACTTCGATTTTTTAACGGGAATGTTTGAATTGTTGATGAAAGTACCAATTTTCCCACTCGATTGATCTATAATTTTGTATTTATCATTCTACTATCTGCTGTGTATATATTATATCCATCTGTCTCTCCGACAATTCAATGCCTATTAGGTTGTATCTATTCAGATTTGAAGGTATTGTGAAATGTTTATCGGTGCATTCAGTTAATCTTGCGACCATTGCACTGAATGGAATAATTATATGCAGGCATTAAAGCAAGGTGGTTTGTAGCATGACACAATAAGTGTTCTAAGCAGGCTCAGTAATACATGCCTTCTAATAACATCGTATCCCATCCAAGTGTTAGTAATCCAAGTAGTAAAGTGGCAGTTTTCATACTCCTCGCTGCAAATGTCGCACGGTTAAAAGCAAAGCAAAAAGCTAGAAAACACGGTGCCATCTGCAATGGTGTAGAAGGCCAGTGGACAGTCCAGTACATATATTATTGGATAACGAAGCAACCTTCGCGTTTACACCGTGATGCCAACTGCCAAGGCAAGTCCTTGCAGTTGTATGTCGCTGAAACCCGTTTTGGACGGGCCATCCACTATTATATTTTCAGTCAAAGACTCGCTCAGCCTACGGCCTCGCTCCCAAAACATTTATACTCGCGTGTCACACTAGTTTAGTAGCTGCCAAGGAGATGGTAGTTGGCGTCAGTACTCACAAACAAATTATATTAACTGCCGGCCAAAACGCATCTACTACTCAAGTTACACCACTCTACTCTGTGTCGATAAGTAGTTACTACTTGCTAGTTCCCTACAGACGATATATGTAGAGGCGATAATTAATGACAGCGGTTTTTCGTTCCATGGGTCAAGCCAATGTCATCGTTGTGCAGAACATTGCAGACAGCGGCAGCGCGGTACAAATGCATCATAGTCGGCGACGCTCAAACCGAGAGCACAACCCACGAAAGTATGCTCGTTTGTTTTGTTTAGGGGTGCTTCGAACGGAAGCTCACGATCATCTGGCGCCCATAAATCTTACCTTAGTAGGCCGGAGCCTAATGGAAATCATTTCAGCGGCGCGACCAGCCTGGCTGGCTGTGGCCGCATCGTTGGCAACAGCGGAAAACCTCACAGGACTGGATGAATTTCGAAACAAAGGTCAGAATGGTCGGTGGCAGCTTGCTGCACGCACGGAGACCACCGCACGTTCGAGTGACACACCCACCTTCCTCTGGGAACGTCTTGTGGAACTTGTAGCCGGCCTGAGCCGAGGCGGGAGTGACGGCGGGAGAGCTGCTGGCCGTCGGTGTCCTCTCCACCTCGCCGCTGTAAACGGTCGGCACCGGCAGCTGCGACAGCGGCCGCGCGGCGAACGGCACCAGCAGCTTCATCAGCTGCTGGTGCACTGGCGAGACAGACACAGGCCATTACTGGGGAGGGTAGTCAGCTCGTGATACACTGCTCTGACCACTAACGGAGCGCTCATAGACACCAGCCGACTATTTCATTGGGGTGCAAACACGACGGGCAAATCGCAGGCGAGCAAACCACGACAGATCGACACCAGTATAGGTTTCGGCCTATAGAGTAGCATAGGGCGCAAGCGATGTACGCCTGAGGGCAAGAGGTCGACCATAGAGCCCGGGACGGCTGGAACAAGATCATAAAGAACATAAAGACATAAAAGATCAGTGCAACTATGAGCCACAAGGGCCCTTCTTGGTTCCACTTTCGACACTGAACCAGTATCACACTGTGTATGTATCAAACCAGTATCATGTATCACACTGCTGTCGGAAGAGAACTTGTGGACCGGTCGAAACTGTTCCCTTACAGCGGTCCGCGAAGATATAGACATCGAGTCATTTGGTGGCACCGCGGACGGGCGTAGAAGCGCCATCGCAGAGCACTGCCTTTGACACACCAAGATTGTGAGCGCTTCGAGATACATTGTTGGCAGTTAGTTTAAATAAAATAAGAACGTCAAATTCGGAGAGGAGGAATCAGGATTTCAAGTGATGTAACAAAAGACAGCGTAATGTTCCAGAAGCGTGACGGTCAGATCCCTCATGCGAACGTCCCGCGTATACAGTACACCAGAAACGCTCGGGCTTTGTTCCGACTCGCAATCATACCTGGATCAGCGTTTTCAGCATCCTGCCAAACGCAGCCCATCAGACGTGGCTTCAGTGCTGTCGTCTTCTTCTTCATTTGTTTATCAAACTCCTCTCCTTTCTCTTTCAGCTTGGCTTTTCTGGTCTCGGGAGTCTGGAGAAAAGGCAGATATAGTTTGCAGGTATCGAATGCAATTTGGCTGCACAATCATTTTATATTATTATTTAAGGAACAGTCACACACTAATAAATAATCAATAAAATACCGACAACTGACGTAACGGTCTCACTTTTTGCACGCAAACCAACAGCTTAAGTCCGCCACAGAACAATGCATAACCGACTGAATTTACTGATACCCCTGATGACTAATATTACAGGATCCTCGACGACCTTATATATGCATAAATATTTCGCACGTGTAAAAATAGTTCGACTGAAAGGCATGATATAAAAGTGTGAGCAGATAAAATACTATAATAATTACACGAAGAATTATACATACCATCATTTCTTCTTCGTCCTTCACTTCTTCATCACTAAGGTAACCATGTGGCACGAAGAATTCGTTATCTACATCATATTCATCTTCTGACTCCACATCCTGCAAAACATGAGCAACATTTTACATGATGTATTCGCTTATATTATGTATACATTATATGTATATACTTTATATGACGTATACATGCCATTAACGAGTCGTTCCATTTACGACCAGGTGTCACTGAGAATCAAGTTAATTATTCAGGTGCTAAATTAAGCCATGCGCCTACGTACATAAGGTACCACAGTAGTGTAATTGCGCATCGTGCTTCACGGCAGTTGAAGGTCATTTATTGTAGCTATGATGCAAAAACGTCACGATGCGCGGGAAACAAGCACCCATACACTTGAGCACACGCGCCATGATGAATGCCGTCATACCATGAGAACTCGCACCTACGGACCCACGAAGATGCAACACTGACCTTCTCCGACCCGCTGAGGCTCTCGCCGTTGGGATCCTCTTCCTCCCAATCGTCGGCAGAATCCTCGTCATAGTTGAGGCGCTGGGGAGGAACACAGGTCAGCATGGAGTCCAGGGCAGGTAGTAGTAGCGCCGTTCAGACGTTAAAATAATGGTTTTTGTTACGTGCAGTGTTAAAATAATGGTTTTTCGTTCGGTGTGAGATGTCGAAATGAGTGTAAGTTGATGATGATGAATTGATGTTTAGGGGCACGTCGACAACAAGGTCATTTTGTGCCCATAAATGAGTGCAAGAAGAACCTTAGGTTCTTTTACGACGCATTCAACCGCTAGGTCATATAGCGTCGCCAGCCTCTCACGCCCATTGGTAGCGGGTGGACTCAGTAATGCTGCCGGTTGCGAGATTCGAACCCACAATCTTGCGATCAAGAGTCCGATATTATACCAACTGAGCTACCGCGGCCCCTCGAAATGAGTGCAGTAGGATGTCAAAATTTGCCCTGGAAACATGCCTTAAAGAAGTTGTTTCGGTCCTTCCAACCCAATTTCGCGCCACTTGTGTACTCATAAGTGTTCGTCCTTCGTTTATTTTGAAGAAAAAGAAACGCCTAACATAGGGATACCTATATTAACGGTAACGGTACAAATTCAGCTGTATCAAGAAACGGTATTGTATAGCAGACCATATCATATGTAATCCCATTAGCTGGAATTGTGCTATGAGATGTTTGTGTATCACAATCCGTAATGACGAACATAAACATTATGCACGAGCATAAGATACTATTAGAAACAAGACATGCAGTGGAGACTTCATAAACACAATCAATAAGTAATATGTCGACATCACTTAGGGTGGTGGTGGTGGTGGATTTGTGCTTTAGGGCGCGTCGACTGCATTGGTCATTTTGCGCCCATGACATCACTTAGGGAAGGATGATCAGGAAGGATCAGGAAGTGGTACATTCCACCCCATTTGGCAAATAACGCGTCTGTGGACGGATGAGCTCGGGCGGCGCGTGGTTGTTTGGCTGCACTCAGACCGTCAGCTCGCTAACACACCCAACGGGCAACTGCTTCCATCTGGAGTCATGTTGAAGCTGTCTATGTACCGGGTGATGTGATCAATGACATGGAAGGGAATCAGCACGAAGGTAGCTGGGGAAGGGGTGAGGGGCATATAGACATAGCGGACAGGAAAATGGACAGAGCCGGTCCATTGCCCAGAGCCGGTGACCACACCTGGTCCTCACCTGGTGAATAAGGACAAACGCTGGTGCACGCAGGAGGCAGGGAATATAGATGGGATATGAGGGGCTGGGTGCAATGGCATGCAGTTGTGTGCAAGTTCAGCATTAGCTCCATGTTGCATGACATAGAAGACTGCAACGCTTTCCTCCCCCATTGCCCACAACTTGAAGCGTGAGTCAGTTTGACTATATGAAGGAAAGAAATGGTGGCTCCGCAATTGTTTACCAGTGGCTACTGTTGACAGTGTCCTGCAATTGATCCTTGTGCAAAATGGAGGGAAAAGAGGGTAATGTCAAAAAAGCCAGCTGGTGTCTAAAAATGTGCAAATGTATTGTCTATTGATGAGTTATTTTCTATGACCTTTGTTGACTATTTCATGATGGTGAGTCTACCATCTTTACCAATCGGCAGCGCTGCTACCAGAAGCCATAAGCGCTTCTAAAGACGCAATTCTCACACATAGCTTGTAGCAAAAAAGTGGCGCTTAATAATGTGAAAAAGAAAGTGATGTCAAAAACAATTAGCATTAAGTGTGGGTCTCAACTTATATTTCAGAATTTTAGGGCACTGACTGTAGGTCAGGCAATAATCAGCTGAAGGAGAAAGTAAATCAGATGAAGGAGATGAAGAACGTCCTGCGTGGGATGGACTCAAACTAGCATGAAGTGAAGTATGACAAACAGTGGAAAACCAATGTAAAGCAGTCTTAGTAAAAACAAATATAGTGATGAACATCTTACTGGACATACTGATACATCCAGATATTGATTTCTTCTCGACAAATTGCTCTTCCTAATCCGTGGTCATCAGGTCGTACTTATGGTCATACTTAGCAAGACTATCTGCCGACCGCCACCCACCCTCTCCATTGAGGAATATCTGATTTATGTCACTCCAAATCGTTCTTTCTTTGACCATACTGACGAGCTAACACCGCTCCCTGTTCCAGACGAGCTCACCTGGTCCCTGTCCCAGACGAGCTCACCGGGTCCCTGCCCCAGACGAGCTCATCTGGTCCCTGCCCTAGATCAGCTCACCTGGTCCCTGCCCTAGATCAGCTCACCTGGACCTTGTTCCGGACCAGCTCACCTGGTCCCTGCCTCAGACCAGCTCACCTGGTCCCTGCCCCAGACCAGCTCACCTGGCCCCTGCCCCAGACCAGCTCACCTGGTCCCTGTCCCAGACCAGCTCACCTGGTCCCTTCCCCAGACCAGCTCACCTGGTCCCTGCCCCAGACCAGCTCACCTGGTCCCTGCCTCAGACCAGCTCACCTGGTCTCTGTTCCATACCAGCTCACCTGGTCCCTGCCCCAGACCAGCTCACCTGGTCCCTTCCTCAGACCAGCTCGCCTGGTCCCTGCCCCAGACCAGCTCACCTGGTCCCTGCCCCAGACCAGCCACCTGATCCCTGCCCCAGACCAGCTCACCTGGTCCCTGCCTCAGACCAGCTCACCTGGTCCCTGCCGAGCGGCCGTCGACCGTTGATCGGCTCGCTGCGTTTGCTCCAGGTGCCCCAGTAGGCGGGACGCCGGTTTTCGTGGAACATGAGCAGCTTGTAGCGCAGTGGCCGCCTGGGCGCCGCCGATGTCAGTATGATGTCGGTGCCGAGGCCGGCCAGCTCACTGTCCTCCTCGTCCTCCTCTGGGGACAGTGACGTGGCGGTGAGGACGAGCAGACAGCTGGTGGGGGAGCACAGCAGGGACATACGAGGTGCTGATGACAGAGTGAGCAGTTGGAGAACAGTTTCGGCAGCGAGAACACTGACCGTGGTGAGAACAGATCTGGGAGTACGAACAGGTCTGGTGGCAAGGACTCTGATAGTGAAGACAGCTCTGGTAATGAGGACAGTGTTGAAGTGAGGACAATTCTGGTGGTGAAGATAGCTCTGGTAATGAGGACAGCTCTGGTGGTGAAGACAGCTCTGGCAGTAAGGACAGCTACAGGGTAGTGAGGACAGCTCTGATGGTGAGGATATGTCCAGTGTAGTGAAGACGACTCTGATAGTGAAGACAGCTCTGGTGACAGTGATGCATTATTCGTGAAATACGGCGGAATATACCACTTAGTGAACACTGCATCGACATCCTTCCCAAATAATTATTGACATCGTGCTTCTTGGTGCGTGCTTGTGAAGTCATGCCTCATTTCTAACAGTATCCCGTCTTCAGGTATCAAGCTTATGCTCATCATAACGCATCTGGGATCGTGATAACGAACATCCTGTAGCGCAAGGGATTGCCAATGACGTGCTATGTTATACAATACCAGCTTGTAAGCATAGGTATTTGCATCGATACCATTGCTATCGGTATCTCCAAAGGTACCTCTCAAAACACGCAAAATGGATAGTTATATGGTACTATGCAATTATTCGAAAACTGGGTTTGAAGGACCTAAATATTTTAAACAGCATTATTTCCATAGCGATTTCGACATCCTGCTGTATCGTTTCGACATCTCACACCTGACAAGAAAGCATTATTTTAACACTGTCTGGTGATGAAGAAAGCTCTAGTAAGGACAGTATTGAAGTGAGGACAGCTCTGGTGTGAAGACAGCTCTGGCAATAGAGAGCTCTCAAAGTGAGGACAAGGCGCAGCAGCAGAGACGCTGTCAGTGAGAACAGGACAGACAGTGAGGAGAGAACAGCGGTCGCTCGTTTCCAATCGACAGTATCAGATCACGGCTGTCGAAAGAATGTCGGATCACGTTATATATCACGTAACACCAGCGAATGCCAGCCACTCACCAATAACAGTGAACACCGGTACCTACACTAGCAGTTCTCAATCGGAGAGGCGGAGGGAGCGCGATCACGTTCTTAGGGGAGCGCGAGCACGTTCTTAGCGGAGCGCGAGCACGTTCTTAGGGGAGCGCGAGCACGTTCTTAGGGGAGCGCGAGCACGTTCCAAGGGACTCGCAGGATCATCGGGTACACACAACGGAAAAAGCTCTCATTAGTAGGCAGTCAGCAAAATTTGACCAAAATTATAAGTCCACGCGAAAATGTTCGCACATCCTCGGTGTGCAATACCTTGGTATAGGTTTCGGATAATTTTGATACCACGGTAGTGGCTATCTGGGTAGCTGAAGTTTGGCACCAGGAACGTTTTCAGAGAAGTCATAAATTACTTTGTTACTCAGACAGCAGTGGTTCTCTGGCTCGATTTTCGCAATCTATATAAGGACTATATCACAGGAATGAATAGCATGCTAAATGTTCGGATAAAATGCCTCTAGGTCTGCCCTGCCCCTTCTGCCCAGCCGCCATCGAGCTATTTACTCCGTCGCTTCTCTGACTAGAGATCCACGCAGAAGAAACGGCGCAACCTAGTGTATAATAACCTTGCATGCCATCCGAGGTGGAATATTTACATTGGGCCCAGGCCAGGGTAGTCAAACGCTCTCGTGGTTTTGGTTACGGGCTGGCGCCCGTTGTAGGGAGGGTCTGCGCTTGTCGATGTAAGCCGTCTCCTCACTGAGGTATCAGGCTACGCTACTGTCTGCCTGCCGCCTGCTGCCTTCTCCTGGAGCTATCTACACAGATAGTGATGCTCGTGCCATAGGAATAGCCAGCAGTCATTGAGTTCTTCACGACACATTCAATTGTTTAGGCTAGTAATATGGTCGTGCGGTCGGGCGAAACTTAGTATGAGTCCAATTGAGGTCGCCTCAAATGAAGCGAAAAATACATGCACGTTTTTATCATCCCACACCTTTAAATTCGCCTCACCAAGCCACGAGTGGCTAGTGCCACCCCACACAAGCCACACAGGGACAAGGGGGCAGAGATGAACCCGATCGTGATTACTGCCAAGGGAGGCGAGGCACCAGGAAGGCTGAGAACCACTGCCACACACAATGGACTGAATTCCCCATATACCTTACTGATCCTTCCCTATGTACCATACTGATCTGTCCCTTTATACCATACTCATCTGGCCTACGACATACTCTCCTCCCCACACACCACACCGTTTTCTGTGCTGTTATCACACTCGTCTCTCTCGCAACATCAGGTTCCCTCCATGCCAGACACAACACACGCATCAGACCGTCCGGCCGCCCACACCCACCAATACCCCCACACCAGACACAACACACGCACCACAGACCGCCCGGCCGTCCACACCCACCAATACCCCCACACCAGACACAACACACGCACCGCAGTGTTCCTGTACAACATCAGGTTCCCTCCACACCAGACACAACACACGCACCGCAGACCGCCCGGCCGCCCACACCCACCAATACCCTCCACACCAGACACAACACACGCACCACAGACCGCCCGGCCGCCCACACCCACCAATGCCCTCCACACCAGACACAACACACGCACCGCAGTGTTCCTGTACAACATCAGGTTCCCTCCACACCAGACACAACAAACGGCGCCACACCCACCCCAGACACAACACACGCAGTGTTCCGCCCACACCCACCAATGCCTCCACACCAGACAAAACACACGCCACAGACCGCCCGGCCGCCCACACCCACCAATTCCCTCCACACCAGACACAACACACGCACCACAGACCGCCCGGCCGCCCACACCCACCAATCCCAACAACACATACACACCGCAACGCCCACACTCACCAATACCCTCCACACCAGACACAACACACGCACCACAGACCGCCCGGCCGTTCACACCCACCAATGCCCTCCACACCAGACACAACACACGCACCACAGACCGCCCGGCCGTCCACACCCAGCAATGCCCTCCACACCAGACACAACACATACACACCGCAGACCGCCCACACTCACCAATACCCTCCACACCAGACACAACACACGCACCACAGACCGCCCGGCCGCCCACACCCACCAATAATCTCGACGTCCTTCTCCACCGGCAGCAGGGTGCGTTCCCGACTCTGAGGCACCCGCCGGCCGATGCGCAGCTCGCCCAGGTACAGGTCGGTGTCGACAGGGCCGCCGACCGTCGCCATGGCCGCCTCCAGGGCGCTGCACTGACGCTCGCTCAGCGACACGCCCGCCCCGGGCGCCAGCATCATGTCCTCCTTCACCTGTGGCAGCGGCGCGGCGTGGTGCGAAGTGCGCTCTGGTCGGGTGTCATTTCACGGTTCTGAGCTCCGAGCTTGCTGGGGAATGGGAGCCTACATGGCAGTTTAGCAGGACTTACTTCGTACGACCATACCACGTTTATTGGGACAGGATTTTGTCTCGTCCCTCGATTGGATTGAATCGGATACAACTGCAGTCGGCGGACACAGCCATTTCACTTCAGCATGCTATCTTTGAAAAATAGCAGTGCAGCATAGCACGCAGAATAAATGCATGCACTTAGGTCATCAACTTCAAGTCATTCGCCTGGCAATGGCATCAGCAGCCTCATACCATGAAACCGTTCACTTCCCTAGGCTGCTTGACATACATAGCACAGCACACACCATACTGCACTCCAAGTTCTGTAAATATCACTTGGAGAAACGGAGGAACTGGTCCTGGGTCATGGTAGCCAAGAATTGATCGAGGACTTATGCAAATGGAACTCATTTTCCAGAAATCTACTCTCCCACCTCCCAGATAATATTTAGTCAACTTCCGGTTGCAATTTTTGGTACGGAGATTCAATGCAGGCCTCCTCGGGGCCATTGTGATGGACGAGGCAACCTCAATGTCGAACATGCGCATTGACACCGCACACCTGTTCTACCGACTAAATGGGTGTTGGTTGGTTATTTGGGCTTAGGGGCGCATCGACTGCGTTGGTCACACAGCGCCCATAACAATACTAAATGGGTGTGGAGACATTGGTCACAGGGGTCCGATTCATCGCAGCACACTGTGCTCCATAACTGCTCTGGTGACGTTGAGAGCAGCGTGTCACTGAAGCCATCAGTGATGCGGTAAAAAAAATTGCACCTCACCCAGCCGAAAGTCCCGGATTGCTCACTGGGCATATCGCCATGAAAACAATGTTTGTCGCAGTTCTCCTGATGGTGCCTGCCGAGAAATAGCTTCGGAGACGCATGCATCCCAACAGGCGACTCGGACATGGGTCCCGCCCGACGGCGGGTCAGGTCATTTGCCTGCTGACGTCACACCCACCACAAATACCTGTTGTTGCCTTTCCGAAACCATTTCTGATTGAGTAAAGCTACATACCC
Source organism: Ashinkailepas kermadecensis (assembly GCA_034440615.1). Lineage (NCBI taxonomy): Eukaryota > Metazoa > Arthropoda > Thecostraca > Neolepadidae > Ashinkailepas > Ashinkailepas kermadecensis. The sequence continues at coordinate 470,868 of JAOTOM010005041.1, read as the reverse complement.
TAAACTGTTGGAACGCTTTGGCTTCTTCTTCTCTGGGCTCTTCTCGTTCCGTGTTTGGCTCCTTTGTCTTCTTCACGAAGAAACTCGAAAACATCGACTTAGCCTTCGCCAACTTTTTTTGTTCTTCCTCTTCTTCTGCCTTGCGCTTCTCATCCTTTGCGAGCTTCTCTTGTTCTTTCTGGCGCTTTTTCTCATCTTCTCGTTTCTGTTTTTCTGTTTCTTTGAGTCTGTGGAGGACAATGGGACTAAGATTAGCGCAGGCATCATATAAATGATCAATCCTAAATATCGGGGGGGGGGGCTGAGGAAGGCGGGGGAGGGGGGAAATTATGCTATCAAGGGAATTTTTGCAGTAACCTCACTAACTTCACGAACATTTGGTACCTTCTTATACATCTGCTTTACATGCCTCGTAAAAATATCAGGTCAACGTCATCAAAGGTCATTGACCTGGAATTGGTCAAAAAGTAATGCTCGGTAGACTTCAAAGTGTTACATTTGGAGCAGTTGCAACATAGCACCAACCCAGATCATACCATTAGTTCACCGAGGCGAACAATTCTGCCGTCTCGAAATTTGAATTAAAGCCAAGGTTTCTGACCTGAAGTTAAATTTCCGCGATTTTTTTCCGTATTGAGTTCGGAAAATTAAATTTGTTGTGAGTTGTCATGCCAAAGATGATAACGAACATGTAATAAGAGTCTTGTTTAAAATATGCCACAGATCCATCACATAAGGTTAGGTCAAGCATCACGTATATTCCACATTTCTTCTATTCATGTAAATTATGTATATTCTACCACCTTATACATAATGCTGCTGTTCCTCGTGAAATCACATCAGAATTCGGTGTCAGCAACGCGCAAGTCGTGCAACATGGCATCGGATGGCCAACCAATAACCTTGGCTCGCCTGATCTCGTGTGATCTAATCATATTTGACATTTCTACGAAACTACCTTTCAAACAGGCACACTTAGGCGAAGGCTGAAGTGATCGCTTTATCAATATACACATTGTCCCAGTGCGATCTAAGGTCAGGCCACGCGGTCATAATCTGGACAGTTCGCAGAGATGTTTCAGAATCATTTCAGTTTCACTTATTCTTGAGAAAAAATTTGCATACTTGAAGTGATGTACTAGGGGTATTAAAGCTTTAACTTACTTGATCTGACCATACGGCGTGACCTAACCCGACACAAGGATCTTTGTATATCAAACAGACACACACATTTTGTTTGAATGGTTCCGTTGAAACATTCTGTTAAAAATCTGATCTGACCTGCCTTGCCCCGTCTTCACCCTTTTTGACTATGATCGATGTAAATACCTTCGTCTGTTAGGTCTTATTAAAACAATTCCAAAAGAAAAACCTGTCTTTTTACCATTTACAGGGATTTAAACTGAGGTACATACCTTGACTTAATATGACCTCTTGTTCACTCATTATCAGCCAAAACGTAAGGCATGCTTCGGGCTCTCCACGAAGAGCTTTTTAACAGTGTTTTGCATTTGATCCTAGCTCACATAGATTGCAAGCTAGTGGGGGGGGGGCATTCAATAGATCCTCCAGCCCGGCGATCGTTGATCTGCCGGAATCAATGATCCGACTTGATTTCAGTGTCAGGAAATGGAATCTATTAAGAAATGAAATAGCATTCTGGAACTAGAACCAATTCTTAAACTGAATATCTGAGCGACGTACCTGATTTTCTCCTGCTTTTCATTTTCTTTTTCAAGACGCTCTTTTTCCTTCCTTTCTTCCTTTTCTTTGCGCTCCTTCTCCCTCTGCTCCTGCTTTTCCTTCCGTGCCCGCTCCTTTTCCTCCTCTTTTCGTTGTCTCTCTGCCTGCATCCAGGGAAATCTGAGTCAACACGTTAGTGACGGATCTAATGAACATGGTCGCAAAAAAGGACGAACAATCATATTGCATCATGGCATTAGGATTAGATGAGGACAAGTTGGGCATATAGCAGGAAAATATGTCAGCCATAGTTTTGGAATTCATGCATTATCCAAAGAGGAATGGAAATCAGTTGTCATGCACCACAACCGACGTAACAGAATACAAAAAAAAACAGCCCAAAATACAAAGATCCACTGGCGGATATGAGGGAAAGCATAGGGCTCACATGCACTCTTTTGACGTTCTGAACACGGGATGCGGGAAATGCGGGATGCGGGATTCTGATGCGGGAAAATACCAAAATGTCTGAATGGACCTCGATTAACCTTTAGCCTTTCTCCCCGATCCATGTACCACTTTGATCAGCAAAAACACTCGGCTTTACCAGCCAGTGAAATCCGTACCATGTGATGCCAATGGATAGATCAATTATTTGATCAATTATTATCAATTAAGTATGAAGCAGTTTAAAATTTGTACCCGCGACACACGTGTAATATAATTCCGTTCTAGTGTTGTACTAGTTTGTAGTAAGTGACACACCATGCAAAAAAGTCACCGTAAATCAGATCTGAAGTAATACCGTATGCTTATTATCCTCAAAGGCAACATGCTCACTTGGGCATGTCACGCCAGAACCTTCATATCGCAACTAAATTACTCAGCACTGCTCACGCTCATTTTCGCATTGGCACTGATAAACCTCTTCCTTCCCCTACATCGAAATCTTAATTCATCTGCTGTGGAAGACATTCTAGTCTACATGCATGACTCTGTATTGCAGTTGGTATGCATGACTCTATCAGTATGCATGACTATCAGTATGCATGACTATCAGTATGCATGACTATCAGCATGCATAACTCTTTGTATCACAACGCGAATGTGATATAGGTCATACCAATCCAGCCCACCCAAGGTGTCTAATATGTGCATCCGATTATTCGATATTCGTGAGTCTTGGCAGATGATACCATGGTTGTCCGACAGCTACCAAGCGGCGGCACCCAACGTCTGGAGGAATGACCGGACGGCCGGCCGGTCGCCGGCAGCCGACACCCAATGGGAGGCAAGACGTTATTTGGCCACCACATGGCAGGAGTGTAACGCCGGACCAACTTCTGCAGGCAAATGATGCACTGATGTGCGCCACAGTGCGCCACCGTGTTAACGCCAAGTTCACGGTTGCCTTTTAACGCACAATTTTGCAGCGATAGAGAGTAGGTATTTGTCTTAAAGCTTCTGAGTGAGTACAGCAAGACTACCTGAAACATCGTGATGGGTGGGAATTGCGTCGTTTATCAATGCAAGAAGCGTGGTGGAAATATGTTTCGGAAAGACCCAACTCTTTTCCCAACATTCCGAGACAAAATTATCTCAAATTTGTCGATTTCTTTAAGATGTTTTCCCACATAGGAGGGTAGACTGGGTTAGGTGTGGTTGGTTGGTTATTGGTTTTACGACACGTCGACCGTTGAGTCATGTAGCGTCGCCAACCCCGCCATTGGGGGGAAGAGAGAAGGTGAGAGACAAACCTGGTTTTTCCCCTAAACCACTCGTCCCCGGTTAGGTGTGGTTATGTCTCATTTTTGTTTGTTTTTTGCATCATTTATAATGTTATATGTTGTTTTACATGCCAACTGAAAAGTAAGCATTTACAGAGAAAATGAGTAGTCACATCAGTTAACCATGTTCCTAAAAATTGCATTGTGAAAACAAATTCAAAGGATTCAAAAGTTACTTTACAGCACACATTTACCCACCTATCATGGTGGGTGGCAACTATCATATTGCATGGCATAAAACCTTTGCATTTCAACTTGCACTTATAGTACAGTTGCATAAACCCTTCACAAATGAAAATGAATGTTCTCTGTCACACCAGGCACCACCAAAATGTTGATATCCCTAATAGAAAGTTGCTAAGTTCCGACCGAGCCCCTGCGAGCAGCAATCTTATCTTTAAACTAGCTGCCTGATTGGTGATAGCAATGCAAATTCAGGTAGGTAAGTGCTCATGAAAATAACCATCAAAATACGGAAAGTTGACCTAAGTCCGCACATCACAAGAATGATTTGGATGAAAACCAAAAAGCCGACTTCCATGCGCTGGAATGATCATAGTGTGCAGAGCAACCATCTGAATGAGAGAGAAAGGACAAGTCATTTTTATGGATTACTCCCATCAATTATGTAGCTTTTAAGGTGATGGTGGTCGCTATTGGTTTTACGACACGTCGACCGTTGAGTCATGTAGCGTCGCCAATCTCTCACTCAGACTGGTCGCGGGCGAAGAGTAGCGACATGTGAAACTCACAATCTTTAAATTGTGAGACAGGCAACTTACCCCTAGACTACTCGTCCCCTTTTAAGGTGATTACATGTATGATTGTTCTCTCTCGACAAGGTCTTTCTTGTTCCCTGTAGTTGTAGCTCCGCTAAAAGACAGCTCCCACTTCAACATGGCCATTGTCCATTCCTCACCCTTCTCCATTGTCTATCCCTGATAGGCACCATGATTAACTTTGTCTTCTCGAAATCCTTCCGGTCAGCAACATGGAAATTTCAATGCTAACCAGCGCTGCGGCAATCGACGCGCGAGGTGCGCCACTGAGGTTTGTCCGGCGGCACAATGCTGCCATCTGCCGGTCGCTAATCAAAGCTTTCCAGGCGTGTCTCCCATTGGCATAGTGACGACCCTCCCGATATGGCCGCAAAACAGCCAGTGTATAATCACCAAACTATAAACTTCCACAGTTAATCAACCATTACTCAGACTGTGATGAGCAGCAGAAATTAAACTGAGCTCTAAAATCGCAACGGTCAATCAACCACCATCCTAACTATGAGCAGCAGAAATTAAACTTACCGACAGATGCTAAATTTCAAAGGTGAAAATTTGGGCTTCACGTTCCTTGAAACGGCCAAAAAAAATCAGCGCTGGAGCACCATGGTACATGCATTGTTTCTTCATGTCAACTTTCTGATGGTCTGACTAAAAGATACACAAGTCCAATTTAGTGCATCTGAAACTTGACGCCATCACCTTTCATCTTTATTCTGGACACCATATGATGCATACCGAGAGTTGCGAGCGATCAGACCGGAAAAAGCTGCCAACCGACAACACTTCCCTCTCTGGTGAATTAAAGTTTGCTGCTGAATTAACAACCCCCACTCTGTCACATTTTCAACTACAGTCTTTAGACAGGAACAGCTCCAAATCAGTAGGAGGCGTCTTAGGTAGCACAGGTACCTAGAAAAAGGTGACTACTCATCTGAAAGAGTTTTGTCCCATTTCGATCACAGCCCTTTTCAGCTGAGTTATTGTGTGGTTGTGCGGTTCGCTGGCTCAGCTCTTACCTCCCATCTTAAGTTGTACAATAAATTCGCACTGCAATGCTTCAGAAGTCAAACCATAAGAGCAACTCACTTCCCCTTCATAGGGGATTTTGATGGGGAACATTACACACTGGCACACTACGATTAGCACGAGTCCCGAACGCTATGCCAAATTGCTACATGCTGTTAACAAACTTATGGCCGATTCTTCAGGCTAGTTATGGGGAGTTACGACGCTTTATACCGTGTACACACGCACACATGGAAAAGTTTGGGTGGAACTTCCTTACTTGCTGGAACAAGGTGTATCGAAAGCTCATTTTATAACGTAATGAAAATCTCTGAATGCTGACGGCCACAGTTTGCACGCAATCACGAAATCCCCAGGGGATACCACCAGCCATGTGCTGACCCAGGCACACGGCACCAGCCCCCTAATGCAGGCACCCACCTGCTTTTCCTCCTCCTTTTTGACTCGAAGCGCCTCCCTCTGCTTCTGTTTTGGAGTCTTCCTTTTCCAAGTCACGGTCCCTTGCGTGCTCGGTAGTTTAGGCTGCGGGTCCTTCACAGCGTCGCCATCCGCTGGTTCATCTCGGTCCCCATCATCTAACACAACAATGTCTGCGCCCGCATCACCAGCATCACCGCCGACGTCATCACCCAGATCCTCCATCACTCGATCAGCATCAAGAGCGTCAGAGGAACCACTGGCCTGTGGGTTAGACCGCGGAGCGGTTTCGTCAGAGCCCACCGACAAATCGGACGACTTCGAGCCTCCAAGGCTCGTCTCCAAGTTGGCCATTTTGACCGCGTTAGTCTTCGATTCAGACTCGCTAACGGCGCCCGTCTTTGGCTCTGATGTTCTGGAGGCATGTGCTTTCGACTCTGGCATTTGGGCGGATCCCACGTCCGGATCCACCGGTTTGGGGTCCGGCTCCACGGCGGACGCGTTGGACTTGGACGCTGCGGCGTTGTCTTGGTCTAACTTCGACACTTCGCCAGCGTCCGGCTGCGCCGCTTCTGCCGCATCCGGCTCCGGTTCAGACACCTGCGCTGCATCTGGCACAGATGTTCTGGCAGAATCTGGCTCCGTGTTAGACACGGTGGCAGGGCTCGGCACTGGGTCTGCCGTGCCGACGGCATCTGCCTGCGATCCCAGCACACCAACTGCAGACGGCTTCGGCCCGCCCGCCGACTCGATCGGGTCTGGCTCGGTGGCTGGCTCCGGCTCTGGCTTTGTCGCTGGCTCAGACTCCAGCTCGGCTGCTATCTCGAGCCTCGGCTCTGAGTCTGCGACTGCCTCTGGCTTAGTCGCTGGCTCTGGCTCCAACTGAGCAGAGTCTGACTCTCGCTTGGAAGCATCAACAGCCTGTGATTCTGAATTGGCCTTGACGACATCCGACTCCGGCTCTGCATGGTTCTCCTTGTCGTCATCAGTGAGGTCGACCAGGTCGCAGGAAGTGGTGACTTCCGGCGATGGTTGCTGCAGCGTCACGAACTGGTCGAGCAGGGCACGCGGCCGTCGCCAGGGCGAGCAGGGTCGCCGCTCGTCAGAACTGGACGACACCTCGCCACAGTTGGACTCAGATGCAGATTTCTTGGGCTTCTTCACTAGTGCTGCACTGCCGCCTGGGTCTTCCCTGGAGATTGACCGCTTCTTCACTGGTTGCAGCTTGTCAGACTGTGCAGGCCATGCTGCTGCTGGACTGCTGCATACTTTGAATGGCAATTGGGCTAGAAAAAAAATGGTAAGTATGAACTTGAGAACAACTGAAAATATAAACAAACAATTTGAGAACCTGCAGTCATGGGATAACACTTGGGGACACACAAATTGTGTGAAGAACATCAACAGCATTTAATTTCTCCTCTTTGGGCTTGTGTTCAGATTATTTGTCTGTTTTTGCTACATGGCGATTAGAATCTATAATTCTTAAATTACTGGAAACTACCTCCCTGACATCACCCCATAATTGAAATGTAATAACTTGTAATATCATTGCATTGCCCCCCCCCCTCCCCCACACCACCTTGCGCTTTGGGGATTAGCATGCATTTTTTTTTACATTACAGCAATCATGCAACAATTATGATGCCATACAATATACATGAAATGTATCCTCTATTACATTATGACACATGGAGTGGACTTTTTGGAATTGACAGCAATATGGTCCCACAAGCATATCTGAATGGCCCTTTTTCTTTTGTGTGAAAAATTGTGCCAATGTTGGATGACATTCTTCACTTCTGCATTTCCCGCTTTGCCAAGTTTCTATATGTAAAAAAAAGTAATCCAAATTCTTGTTTAGGTGACTTTATGAACCAGGGTTCTATTGCTAAGCAGAGCTTGTTTTATTATTATTTGTTTGGATATTATTGATTCTTACCTTGTTTTAGCTTCTTTGCTGATGAGATCTGCTTATTATTACCATGAGAGTTTGCTTCTGGAATCAACAAAAACATGTTAGCATATTATAAGGAGAATTCAGGAGAGTTGACTCCCTGTCTACAGTCAGAAAGGTGTCTCCCAAAACAAATCACTACTCTTACTTCACAATTAAGCCCATTTTCAGATATTACATGTCCCAATGAGCCAGACAACAATGACTAAATGAAGACCATTGTCACTCAGCAACCAGCTGTGAGTTTGCATCATCTAGAATCTGATATATCATGCTGAACATGCTCTTTGCACACTTATCATGTATCATCAAGTCCATTATTTTCCAATCCAATGTTCATTCCCATGAAGCAAATCATGTTCATAAAAATCTGATAATGCAGACAATGTAATATCGTTTAATACAACGAAGAATGGCTCTTAGATGCTCCTGGGTTTTAGACATTGCATGTAAAGAAAGCATACGACCTTCAATATACCAGGAGGTGCTGAGTTGACATCAAAAGTAACATTAAGGATTATACTTTATTACTCAATGTTTCGGCCAGGGGCCATCATCAGGAGCGCCAAGGGCCACTCATGACGATGGCCCCTGGCCGAAACGTTGAGTAATAAAGTATAATCCTTAACGTTACTTTTGATGTCAACTCAGCACCTCCTGGTATATTGAAGGTCGTATGCTTTCTTTACATGCAATGTAATATCCATCACTTTTCAATTACATCACAAGAACACAAATGCATCACCTATCCATCAATATACAGTGGAGGAGGTTGTCATTTCACAGGCACTTAACATTTGGGAGATGTATTTAGCCAGATTAGTCTAATGTATCTACAAAATCTACAAAATATCTACATATTTTCTGTTAACCCATGACATGTGCATTCACATTTGTACCTATCTAGGTATATAGTTTAGCAGCAACCTTAGGTTTATTGGCAACTTTTTAAGTGACAGCATGTGGCTTAGCATGCTGGATATAAAGCAGTGCACCATCATGAAGAATAGCCATTGATAGGGTGTTGACTAACTTTACAGGCCATTCAAACTTAGTTATACATAACTTAGCATGTCCAGACCTCACACAATATAGATACAAATAGCTTCCTATGGACATGCAATTGGACATACTTACCTATCTATAATATCATGATGTGTTCTGGGGGAAACTGAGCATTTGCAAAGAAAAAGAATACCAAAATACATACTGAGCCTGTAACTATCAGACAAACCAGGAAAGTTATTTATAAAAATACCACAGATGCTCAAGTAGGTTAAGTCAATTTGATCTCCATTTGTCAATAAATCCAATGGCTTACAAATTATGGTGGGCACTAAGACACTCAGATAAGAACAAAATCCATGGCAGTAATGACACACTTTACACAAACAAGAAGCCATAAACCACACATAGTGCATGCCCAATGCATACTTAATTAGTTAATTCTGCATGCATATTCCAGCAACCTGAATGCCTAATTTTGGGACACAATGTAATGCATTGGAGCTTAGGGGCACATCAGCTGCATCAGTTATACACTTAGTGTAATGCATGCTGGACTAGGCTTAGATGCACCCATCATATTTCATAAACAGCATCTGTCACAACTTGGCATAGTACCTCTTTTTTGGCAAGTAACCATTCTTGCATGAAATAAAACAAAACGAACTGCAGGGAAAATTCACAGGACAATTTCTGAGAACTCACTTGGCATACTGTAGTTGAAAATCAAGGCACCTACAACACCACCACTGCTTCAAAAATAGGCTGCAAACGTAATAAGATTAGATAGCACCTACTTCTGTAGGCTAATCATGGAAAGGCCAGGAAACCAGTGAATGAACCAAGGCAACGTTATACAATCCGCTCAGCCGTGACTCAAACTCGACTAGTTGAAGCTCCGCTCAAACTGGAGTTTGTCGTGCTAAGCACCTAGCTAATCGACTGTGCGACTCATCCAGTCAGATGGTTTATACGCTGAAGCAACCACCCCTTCCTCCCTTAACTTTACAGGAATCCTACGGCTGTAAAAGAGAAGCTATCCACCCCAATGCTGCAACAGCGATATTAGACAAGATTGGGATACACAAATACAATCAAAACAGCTGACGATAATCTTGGCGCTCATTTTCGCGCGAAACCCCGGTATTCTGTTATTTCACCCCTATTGTGTACTTTCAGATTTGGGATGGAAATTGGTTCATTATATGTAAAATACGAATTTTTTGTATGGAAAGCTTAATAGAAAGGAAAATGGTGTCTATCTTCGAAAACAATCATGAAAACACTGGGGAACGGTGCGGGTGTTTCGCAGCGATCCGAACGACAAAGGGCAAGTTCTTGAGATAATTCTTTGTCACATTATGTTTAGAGATTTTGCAACTGACGTCATACAGTGCATCCCTCACGAAATCCATGCTTCGATTTCGTGCATTCCTTGAAGAACGCGCGGACTCTAAAAAGCTATCCGTGACTTGTCCTCCGTGATTTCGTGCAAGATAACGACGCTAATAAGATATGGTGATAATGCCATGAAAGATATGAAATACTTGAAGGTATTCCTGTGCAGCAGGGGCGTTGATTTCTAACAATTATTGAGAGTGGGCGCAATCCATTAAGACCGTGGGCGGACTTAAATGGATTCGTGGAGGCACACTCCATAAAGTCCCATGTTAAACGTTGAATTTATTTGGGTGGGGTACGGAGGGCAAAACCAACTGAGGGAGTACTATGCAGCGATACATCAATGAAATGTAAGTGAGTCATTATTATATCGTGAAATCATAAAATTTAGTGATGCGGGTTGATAAAATAGATAGGCAGCCTGATATTTATATGCTTTGCCTTAAATATATATCATGAAAAGACTGCAGCGATGGCCGCCGAGTCTTCATTCAATGCAGTGTGTGAAAATGTGGTTGAGTGTTTTGTGGAAAATCAGGAGTGGAATTTGGAAGTAGAGATTACAAGTTTTTCTTTGATAATACCGGAGTATAGATAAGGCATTTTCTGTGTAAATATTTTCCGGCAATCAGCAGCACCGCCGAGGTTTTCCTAAGGAGGTTCGACCAAAGGAAATGTGATGAAATAGATAAATCATACGGCGCGTAAAGCATGCTGAAAATTTTAGGTTTTGCGTGGTGGAAATCTCCAAATATATTGTTTGATCTAGTGTATATTTTGATGCTAAGGAGGCGGGCTGGCTCTCCCCTCCCATCCCCCCCCCCACCTGGCTGCGCCGCTGCCACATATGCACTTCTCTAATTTTCTAATTTGTCCACAATGCACAACACGGCAACGCGCATCGGAAAGATCCTTCATGACGTCATGTACATATAATATACTTCTTTAACTTCGAAAACACCCTCAAGTTGAACATGAAAAATGGGACAATATATGCGTGCTTGTTACAAATGTGGCATGCATCTCGCCAGAAGAGGTGCAGCTGGTGATGTAGTGGAAGTAAGCAGAGATTCAGCAGAGATTCAGCAGGGATTCAGCATGGATTCGCAGGGATCGACGGCCCCTTCGATCTCGGTGGACATCGAATCTAACGTGCTTCATATCAATCGAAAGTGCTCGAAATCCCAAACAATATGAACATACTCTTCATTTCGTCTGTCCCTTAGGACAAATTGTATGGGCATGACAAAATTTCGAGTCTATGGGCAGGCCCCTACGATTTTCACAAAAATCACTGTCTAGGTCCGCGTCGGGTAGTCAATCAATATGGCTGAAGAAACCTATATGGGAATTGAATATTAAAAGTTTCTATGGGGAAAAAACAATTAGAATATTCGCCAAAATTCGAGAAACATATTAAAGATATCTTGTTACATATCAATCGAAAGTGCTCGAAATTCCAAACAAAACGTCACTAATTTTTATTTCGCGTACCCCTTAGGAAATATTGTATGGGCATGACAAAATTTCGAGTCTATGGGCAGGCCCCTGCGATTTTCACAAAAATCATTGTCTAGGTCCGGGTCGGGTAGTCGATCAATATGGCTGAAGAAACCTATATGGGAATTGAATATTAAAAGTTTCTAGGGGAAAAAACAATTAGAATATTCGCCAAAATTCGAGAAACATATTAAAGATATCTTGTTACATATCAATCGAAAGTGCTCGAAATTCCAAACAAAACGTCACTAATTTGTATTTCGCGTACCCCTTAGGAAATATTGTATGGGCATGACAAAATTTCGAGTCTATGGGCAGGCCCCTGCGATTTTCACAAAAATCATTGCCTAGGTCCGGGTCGGGTAGTCGATCAATATGGCTGAAGAAACCTATATGGGAATTGAATACTAAAAGTTTCTATGGGGAAAAAACAATTAGAATATTCGCCAAAATTCGAGAAACATATTAAAGATATATTGTTGCATATCAGTCGAAAGTGTTCGATATCCCAAACAAAACAACCCTACTTGTTATTTCGTGTACCCCTTAGGCAATATTATATGGGCATCTCAAAATTTCGAGTCTATGGGCAGGCCCCTGCGATTTTCACAAAAATCATTGTCTAGGTCCGGGTCGGGTAGTCGATCAATATGGCTGAAGAAACCTATATGGGAATTGAATACTAAAAGTTTCTATGGGGAAAAAACAATTAGAATATTCGCCAAAATTCGAGAAACATATTAAAGATATCTTGTTGCATATCAGTCGAAAGTGCTCGATATCCCAAACAAAACGACCTTACTTGTTACTGTCGTCTACTCCTTAGGAAAAATTATATGGGCATCTCAAAATTTCGAGTCTATGGGCAGGCCCCTACGATTTTGACAAAAATCACTGCCTAGGCCCGGGTCTGGTAGCCAATGAATATGGCTGAAGAAACCTATATGAGCATTGAACACTAAAAGTTTCTATGGGGAAATAAATACTAGAATATTCGCGAAAATTCGAGAAACATGTGAAATATATATTGTTGCATATCAGGCGAAAGTGCTCGAAATCAAACGACCCTAATTGTTATGTCGTCTGCCCCTTAGGAAAAATTGTACGGGCATCTAAAAATTTCGAGTCTATGGGCAGGCCCCTACGATTTTGACAAAAATGGTTGTCTTGGGCCGTGTCGGGTAGTCAAACAATATGGCTGAAGAAACCCATATGGGAATTGAACACTAAACGTTTCTATGGGGAAGGAAGAATTAGAATATTCGCGAAAATTCGAGAAACATGTTAAATCTATGTTTTTGCATATGAATCGAAAGTGTTCGAAATCCCAAACAAAACGCCACTACTTTCTGTGTCGTCTACCCCTTAGTAAAATATGACGACCGGTGGCTCGCCAGATGATGATGTGTTGTGACGGCCGGTGGCTCGTCTGATGGTGGTGTTCTGTGACGACCGGTGACTCGTCTGATGATGGTGTGCTGTGATGACCGGTGGCTCGTCTGATGCTGGTGTGTTATGACGACCGGTGGCTCGTCTGATGCTGGTGTATTGTGACGACCGGTGGCTCGTCTGATGCTGGTGTGCTGTGACGACCGATGGCTCGTATGATGCTTGTGTGTTGTGACGACCGGTGGCTCGCCTGATGCTGGTGTGTTGTGACGACTGCTGGCCCGCCTGATGCTGGTGTGTTGTGACGACTGCTGGCTCGCCTGATGCTAGTCTGGTGTGGCGACCGATGGCTCGCCTGATGCTGGTGTGTTGTGACGACTGCTGGCTCGCCTGATGCTAGTCTGGTGTGACGACCGGTGGCTCGCCTGATGCTGGTGTGTTGTGACGACCGGTGGCTCGCCTGATGCTGGTGTGTTGTGACGACCGGTGGCTCGCCTGATGCTGGTGTGTTGTGACGGCTGCTGGCTCGCCTGATGCTGGTATGTTGTGACGACTGCTGGCTCGCCTGATGCTGGTGTGTTGTGACGACTGGTGGCTCTGGTGTGGCGACCGGTGGCTCGCCTGGTTCGATCACGTATCCTATGCTGTGTGGCATTCGGGATGCAAAATTAACCCGCGAGGTAGCTGAACTCCCTGGAACACGAGGGTTCCACCGAATTCCAGTGTGAATATTTCATCGTGGCATATTCGGACTTTCTCTCCCCAACGCTCGAAAAATAATACACTTTCCCACAATAGGACACGTATATATAGGACACACGGTGCACAATAGGACACACGGTGCACCACCAACCTGCACTTAGCACGAGCAATGCGAGCAATGCGAGAAATACGAACAATATGAGCAATACGAACAATACGATCAGTTGTGTTACAGCGGTGACACCAACGTCGTCGACGTGGTCGACTCCATGCGCACCGCGTGCGCGTTCCCGCGTGAGCGCCGCGCCGCCGCCATCTATGCTCACTCGGCTTGGGGTGCATGACGCGCCGCCTCCCGCCATCTGCGCCACCGATGGCTGCCACGTTATCCTGCCTCCAAATCTATCGGCGAGCCGGTCGGGCGAGCACTTATTCCAACAAAATTAACTCGTGCGCTGGCAAAGTTGCGCTACAAGATTGCTCTGACGGCTCAGTTCGTGAGTACCTAACAGTGATGGTCATGCATAACGGTTAGGTATACGTCGGACCTCAGTCCAACCTCTGTTATGGTTGGCAGAGGTGGCCGTTCTGGTTTTTGTACTTGTGTAGCATGTCCTCCATGGCAGTTCATTGGGGGAAGTAGGGCGTGGCGTCTTTTCGACACAACCTGGAGAAATAAGGGTAACATTACACAAATGTATGGTGTCATAACACACTACATGCAATCCTAGGGGCACCCTACACACAAGGGCAGCGTTACCGCGGGAGGGGCATACAAAGCAGCGCTCCCTTCCATCTTGTGATGAGTGTATCATTGTCACTATGGGTATTGTATGGGAGGAATCCAATGCGAAATGACTTGACTCTTCCCCAAGCCGGCTCTCCTCTCCCAAACTTCGGCCCATTTTCGCGTCACTGGCTAATTATTGCATGCAGTAAGTATGTAATTGTTATTGTACCACATGCTACCAGCTAAGGACTAATTTTAGAATGGAAGAATATTAAAGTACTGTGGCTAAGTCGCTAGCACATTACATACTGCCGTTGAAGGGTGCATATCATAACAATCAAACAAATATTACGTAGCCTTACTAAAACGTGTCAAATGTCAAACCATCAATACCAAATATAGAACAAATGGTTATATTTGGGTGATATTCATAAGGAAAGTCTGATCACAATTAGAAGGAAATATGCTACGGCAATTCCTACTCATTGATTTCATACAATTGTCAACGACTCATTTTCAATTGTACTCAGGGTGCGAGGAATCATACCTTGCAGATGCGATGGCGAATCAGTGCACGCATCTCGGCAGAGTCGAATGGCCGTGTGCGTCCGGTAGCCACGGCCTCGGCGTGCCAGCACACGTACACCCCACAGGACGACGAGTCCGTCTGCTTCGGTGTGGACGATGGCACGACAAGTCGCCAACCTTGCCAGTCCATATCCGGAGCCGCAGCCTCCATCAGCTCCTGCGCCGCCCTCACATCGACAGGTGCTGGCCGACTCAGCAGCGAGTCCAGGTGGACGAGCCTTTTCGCTCGCCACAGTGCCACAAAGAGCGCCCAGTGGCAGCCGCCAACGTTATATGGCAGCAGCCACACTGCCTTGCCTGGTTTAATTCGCTCAACGTGGCGGCGTACACACGGCCGGCAGGCTGACCTCATTGCCGTACGCCAGAACACGGAGAACGGTGCCACCGTCGATGGCGACACGGCCGCACAGAAGCGGTCAATATCCAGGTCGGTGAGCCACGCTGACACTTGCAGGAGCTGGCTGTGGACCGTTGCATAGCGTTGCCGACTCTGCTGAGGCGCGGTCATTGTGGCGGCTATTCTGCCAACGGCCAACACTGCTCCCTCAGCTGGCATGACGTCGCGAGTTTTTCTGGGCTAGCGTGGCCACATGCGTACCTTCAGCAGACACCGCCATGGGTACTTCTCCAGCCGGCGTGGCTACGGGTGCGCCCTCAGCGCGCGGGACGACAGTGGCACCGTCCTCGACCGGTGCAGCCACGGGGGCTCCCTCAGCGGGCGGGGCGACAGTGGCACCGTCCTCGACCGGTGCAGCCACGGGGGCTCCCTCAGCGGGCGGGGCGACGGTGGCACCGTCCTCGACCGGTGCGGTCACGGAGGTGTCCTCGCCAGGCGGGACGATGGCGACGTCTTCCGTTGGTGCAGCAGCGGCTGCCAGACCGCCGACAGGTGTTGCCTTGCAGGGCGGCACAGCAGCCGTCCGGTACGAAAAACCCCGTTTTGCTCGCCGCTTGCGCCAGCTCTCTTCAGCGTCGCGATAATCTGTTCCTGGTCGCTTACGACCGCGCGGCTTCTTGATCGCAGGTGGTATGAGCGCTGACTTGCGCCGCGCAGCCATGTCCGCCATGACCAGCTCCAGGAAAGCGCCTGGCGACAGCTTAGTCCGGTTCAGCAATATATGCTTTTTCAGCGTCCTAAACCAGCTCTCTACGCAGGCGTTGCTGGCACACTGGTCTCCGATCAGGCACGACCACAGCGGCGAGACCGGCATGATGCAGGCGCTGCATCATGCCGGTCCGCCAGCGCCGGGCAGTAGCATGTATTGCTGACGGGCTGATCGTTGCCGTTTGCTTGCAGCTCGACCTCGATGTGACGCCGAACCGCGTCGAAGTGGCGGCCAGGCGCCGTGCTGAGGCGGTACGAACACCACTTGTCCACTTCCTCCTTGTCGGCGGCCTCGCCTTCCATCTCATCACCATCGTCCTCCGTCTGCAGCTGGAGAACCGGCGTGGTCCGGGACAACAGTACGCGGCATATGTCTGCGAATCCGCGGTCGAGGGCAGACACAGATGTGGCCCGCTGTATCCGGCCGAATAGCCACATAATCATCTTGCGCTCCGTGGCTTTTGGCCGGCCCAGTCGCGTGACAGAGGCACGAGCCACATCGTGCGCCATATGGCAGGCGCAGAGGGAGACGACGACGGCAGGCGCCACTCCAACTGTGGCCGCCCTCCATGCTTCATCGATGTACGCAGGCAGAGTCATGCCAGCGAACGCTACGCTGACTGCGTGTAGCAGCGCCCACGAATAGTGCCCATAGACTCGAAATTTTGCCATGCCCATATATGTTTTCCTAAGGGGTAGGCGAAATACAAATTCGTGGCATTTTGTCTGGAATTTCGCGCACTTGCGATTGATATGCAACACGATAGATCTAGCATGCTTCTATAATTTTCACGCACTTTATATTTCTTCTTTCCCCATAGGAACTTGTAGTTTTAAATTCCCATATAGGTTTCTTCAGCCATATTGTTTCACTACCCGACTCGGGCCTAGACAGTGATTTTTTTTAAATCGTAGGGGCCTGCCCATAGACTCGAAATTTTGTGATGTCCATATATTTCTTCCTATGGGGTAGGCGTTATACAAATTATTTACATTTTGTTTGGCATTTCGAGCACTTTTGATTGATATGCAACACGACATATATTTTGCATTGTTCTATAATTTTCACGCAAGTTATATTTCTTCTTTCCCCATAGGAACTTTTAGTATTCAATTCCCATATATGTTTCTTCAGCCATATTGATTGACTACCCGACCCGGGCCTAGACAGTGATTTTTGTCAAAATCGTAGGGGCCTGCCCATAGACTCCAAATTTTGAGATGCCCATATAATATTTCCTAAGGGGCAGACGACATAACAAGTAGGATCGTTTTGTTTGGGATATCAAGCACCTTCGACTGATATGCAACAAGATATCTTTAATATGATTCTCGAATTTTGGCGAATATTCGAATAGTTTTTTCCCCATAGAAACTTGTAATATTCAATTCCCATATATGTTTCTTCAGCCATATTGATTGACTACCCGACGCGGACCTAGACAGTGATTTTTGTGAAAATCGCAGGGGCCTGCCCATAGACTCGAAATTTTGTCATTCCCATTCAATTTTTACTGAGGGGTACGCGAAATAAACATTGGTGACGTTTTGTTTGGAATTTCGAGCACTTTTGATTGATATGCAACACGATATATTTTGCATTCTTCTATAATTTTCACGCAAATTATATTCCTTCTTTCCCCATAGGAACTTTTAGTATTCAATTCCCATATAGGTTTCTTCAGCCATATTGATTGCCTACCCGACCCGGACCTAGACCGTGATTTTTGTGAAAATCGTAGTGTCCTGCCCATAGACTCGAAATTCTGTAATGCCCATATATTTTTTCCTAAGGGGTATGCGAAATAAACATTGGTGACGTTTTGTTTGGAATGTCGAGCACTTTTGATTGATATGCAACACGATATATTTTGCATTCTTCTATAATTTTCACGCAAATTATATTCCTTCTTTCCCCATAGGAACTTTTAGTATTCAATTCCAATATAGGTTTCTTCAGCCATATTGATTGACTACCCGACCCGGACCTAGACAGTGATTTTTGTGAAAATCGTAGGGGCCTGCCCATAGACTCGAAATTCTGTAATGCCCATATATTTTTTCCTAAGGGGTAGGCGAAATACAAATTCGTGGCATTTTGTCTGGAATTTCGCGCACTTGCGATTTATATCAAACACGATAGATCTAGCATGCTTCTATAATTTTTACGCAAATTATATTTCTTCTTTCCCCATAGGAACTTTTAGTTTTCAATTCCCATATAGGTTTCTTCAGCCATATTGTTTCCTTACCCGACTCGGGCCTAGACAGTGATTTTTGTAAAAATCGTAGGGGCCTGCCCATAGACTCGAAATTGTGTGATGTCCATATATTTTTTCCTATGGGGTAGGCGAAATAAAAATTAGTTACATTTTGTTTGGCATTTCGAGCACTTTCGATTGATATGCAAGACGATAGATCTAGCATGCTTCTCAAATTTGCACGACAACTATATTTCTTCTTTCCCCATAGCAACCCTTGATATTCGATTACCACACTAACATATTTTCCAGTCTTATTGCTTTGTGGTTCGATGGAGCACTGTGGTGGTTTTGTTATCAAAGTCGTCGATATCCACCAATATGCTACGTAGATATGTAATGTAATATAAGCTCAAATTAGTTGGAGTATGAAGTATTATTTCAATTTGATATCCCTCATAGAATCTGACAGAGGCCAAGGTAAAAATTGTGCCATTATAGCTCGAAATAATTGGTATTAATGTTGGAAGTTATCAGCTTTGACGTTGAAATTATAGGCGTTATGATCAGTGAAAATTATGAATCCTTGTTGAATCCCTGCTGAATCCCTGCTTACTTCCGCTACATCAGCTGGGCAAGGGATGGTACTTGATAATCCAGACACCTCACACACAACTTCAAAAATCAAAAGAAGAAGAAAATCACAACAATTGGGGAAGACTGCAAAAGTAAGCAGTGTGCCACATTCATCTCAGTTGATAGCTGCCAAATGTGTTAATAGTGGCAAAAAAATTTCCTGTTGCCAAATTCAGTTCAGTATCCCATGCTATTTGAAATAGAGAGGTGGGAAGTTGTTTGTGCTTCAGTCATGTAGTGTGGGCATTTATATGTGGATTCGATGTGAAAGATGTGTTTATGTAGAAAAGGTGATCTTCTTACCTCGTGTTGTTTTGCATTCGGTTCATGCATTAAATCTCCCTGATGCAGATTTTGTCCTGATGTGTTTTGGTGCAGATTTGTATGCTGCTGATGTTCCTCATTGAGTTATTTGCCATACTTTGCAGTCTGGCATGCAACAAGGCCATGTAACTGCTGGCTCATTTTGGTCAGATGATAGGTACCAAGCAGAGCTGTTGTATGTGGCATGGTCTGAGTGGGAAGACTGGAAACAAAAAGGACTGACATAATATGGCACCAGTGCTAATTTTGCAATTTGGAATCTCCCTTATAAGTTTGAGATATGCACACCATGGTTGGCATTTCAGCATAGTCCATCTAAGCTCCCTATACATGCACCATGTTTAGCAGATGAGGTCAATTTTGGTAAGATTGTGGCCAGTTTTGGCTAGGTTTTTTTAAAGGTGGTGTGTAAAGAACATGCGACACTTCATCCGAGATCATCGAGGAAATAAACATCTCCTCAGTCAGCATGCTCTACATCGCGTACTCGGCCCACAGCATGCGGAGGATTGGTGCAGTTGGTTCAGGCGTCTGTTTTCAGTGCGGGTGGTGGTGGGTTCGAATCTCGGCGCCGTCACGTTTTTAACCAGATCACACAATCGTTAGCGGTCAGTGCCGTTGGTTAATGTTGCACTTTGGATTACTTTACACTATCATGAGTTGCTTGATGTAATAATATTTGCCCTTGAAAGTAAAGAGGGAAATACTTAATTATAGCCCACTCATGCAATTAATGTCCAATTGGACCATTTGGAATTGTCATCGTGGAACTTTGTCTCTGGAAGGAAACATTGCATCCATATCCAGTTCAAGTTTTTATTTCAACAGCCTGGGGTTCTGTACGCACCATTTTCCATTACATTTTGAGTGCAAGCAATGCTACCGTAGGAAGTGCAGAAGATACCCGGTCAACATGCCTCTCACATAATGTTCACGGGGGTAGTTCGGGCACCTAAGATCGGAAACTAGAAGCACAAACTTTGGAGGAATTACAGCTGTAGTGAACTTGCTGCAGTATACATTTCATTACCCCAGGTCAATGTCTTCAGGGTCAAATGAGGTCACAATCGGCCTCCACTCCACACCAGCCGGCACCGCCCGTACGTACAGAAAGTATGCACGTTCCACTGCCGAACGGTAGGTAGAGACCGTTCATACGTACGCTCGCTACATGCGCTGTTACAGACTGCATGCTGTCGTTACGGACGGTAGTATGGACCCATCATGCGATCGTTACGGCCAGCGTTTTTAAAGCACATAGGCCAAATTGTAAGGTACTATTTGTGTAATGGAGATTGTCTTCAATGTCTACACATTCCAAATTTTACAGCAGGTTTGCCATGTTTTTGACTTGTGGTAGGTTTAGGACAGGTTTAAGCTATGTCATTCAGCTGGTTGGTCAAGACCAGTTTGGGTTACCTGATGGTTTAGGCAGGCTGAAGCTCACTAACTTTGAATGTTGGCCACTGTTGCAAATGCATAAAGGTGAAATATATGACTGGACATTTTTTATGCATTGTTTGTGTGGCTTATGTGCCATATAATTCCCATCCATGGGAACATTCTGACCTTTTCAATTATGCTATTGTAGATGCACACCTCCCTGTGATGGATGTGACAAGCAGTCTAGATGTGAGGTGCTCATCTCCCAAGTGAAAGGTTGTGAGTTTAAGTCCCACCTGTTACTACTTACTCATCACCTGCAACCAATTTGCATGAGAGGTCGATGACACTATGGCCAAAAACAATCAATGCATCATGAAGCCAATGACCACCAGCCACACCTCCATGATTGTGTGTTGGCAATGTTTATGCTCAAGCACCATGAGAAACCTACAAATTATGCAAACAAAACTATATTTTACACTGTATATTAGACATGTTAGGTACTCATCAATACAGTTGTGTTCAATTATTAAATGACTCATGTAGGTGGTGAAAGATGTACTTGACCACCTCAGTATCGGTTTGTGTCATTCAATTTGATATGAAAAGTAATGCCCACTTTGTGGATTTAGTGCAGCATATAACTGGGTTGGCAAAAGCTGACCAGGATTAGTTTTAGCTGTGCTCTTGATTAACCCTCCCTGTCTTTCTGGTCATATCCTCACACCCAATCTTGTGGGGTTGATACCCCCCCCCTCTAATCTCCAAACTAAGCATCGCACGAAAACGAAAGGCATGTCATCGGAAAGCGCTCGACGAGTAGGGCCAGACACCACCCCCAAAATTTTACCTCCCCCCAAAAAAGTGGCATCACTAGGGGGCCTAAGTTTTCACAGCTTACATCATGGGTTTGGCTCTGGGGAGTTCATTTGGGGGAGATTTGAAGGAAAAAATTATTTGGAATCAGAAAAAGAAGGTGAAATCGACCATGGCCCTAAAATTTTACCTACCCAAAAATCGATTTTTTTTCTTCAAAATTTTGAGTTTTCAATTTTTTTTAATTTTTTTTATAATGGGTAGAGTGTACCGAAAAACGTTGTTCGAAGTCAACTTGCTCTCATAAAAAAAAATTCTTACTTTAGCCAGAATCTTCAATTATGGGCAAATGTGCAAAACTAATAAATAATCAAAAACAGAAGAAAAAAATGTCCTCTTGTGCATTTTGCTTCATCCCTAAAAATAAGCAAATGCTGAAAGTTCTTTAAAATATCTCTATCCGTGAAAGCGTGACGTCTGGTTGAACATTTCTGGAGGTGACCTCACTTGACCTTGACTAACTCTTTGACCCTAGATGACCTGACCTCAAAATTTTGACACAAGATGCCAAATTGATGCGGGAAAAGGTATGCGAAATTTCGGCGCGCTGCCTCGCGCCGTTTTTTTTCTCACTATCCGCGGAAAACATGCGGGCAGTTATCAACCCCCCCCCCCCCCGAGACGGCGCGGGTTAAAGCTGGCTTAAGCCAGCTCAAGTTGTCTAAAACTGGCTAAAGTTCCTGTAATTCCTGTACTTCTACACAAATTGGATACAATAAGGCCCATGTCTTTATGGTTGGTTGGTTATTTGGGCTTAAGGGCATGCTGACTACAAGGTCATTTAGCGCCCATACGTCTGTATGGGATACCAAGCCAACTCAGTTGAGGTCAGACCACAAGTTCCCTGTGTGGTAGCATGCTTGATCCTGTGCCTGCAACAGGGGGGTCCCATAGCCTGTGTCTTGTCCTGCTCAGCCAACACCTCTGGTGTTCCATTATATAGGTGTAAATTGAGCTGAAGGGCTGTCAGGTGGAAAGAACCCTGACATACTGTGCAACATATGCCATTTTGTAACAGTGGCATAGTGCATTCAATTGTTTGATGTGTACTCAATGTTCATCAAAGGAGCTCACTTTTGACATGATGGCAACCAATTTCCATGGGAGCAGATTAGTTTTCAAGGCAGTCATGGAGATGGGATGGGTTGCTGATGGAAATTTGCCTTCTCTGCTTGGTATGATGCATGCATCTCAAATTGCAGTGTCCTGACCAAAATTGTTTGTGTTTCTTTCTGAAATGTTTGCACACTGCCAACATTGGACAAAATGTGGGTTATATTTCCACAAGCTTCCAAGAGAGGTTGGCTGTGGTGGATTTACAAGTGTTCTGCCCCTCCCCACCCCAGGATACTGCAGCATGTGCCTGCAACTTTAGAGTCGTATAACCAACATCATATTCTCCTTGTTCAGTGCCCTTAATTGCACCTCATAATGGTGACGGTTAATCATGTGACAGAAATAGTGATATTGTATGGCTAGATTGGGCATAAGAGCATGGAAGGTCGTGGATCAACTTCTTTGTCTTAGCTATTATCCCGAAATCCCTAGGAGACCAAATGGTACTAACTTACCTGTTTTTATCAGTATTATGCTTCTCTTTGGTTACCTTGGGTTTTTCATCTTTTGCCATATTATGCTTCTTTACTTTGGGAAGGAAGTGAGATGAAATTCTCTATAGAATAAGAATTTGTGTGAGTTAAATTCCATGTTTTAAGAACAATTTCATGACTTCAAATACTATGGTGTCATTATGTTCATACAGCAATTTTCATGTCACCAACAGCATTGCTGTCCTACACCTTTGGGTGGCCCTTTTTGGAACTGTGGCTCATGTATCATAGAGTTGACAATGTTTTGGCTCATGAGCACGTGATGGAAAATCATTCATTGCAAAATCATCAAATTGATAGTGTTATCCCAGTTCTTGAGCACACTGCAAGTTTTTTGGCATCCCTGTGATGTACATGATGTCTAACTGAATGGGTTTGGACACAACACCTATGCTTCTCGGGGTGCCTCCTTGTGCCTGCCATTCTAGCTGGAGTCAATAGACTGGCTGCATTCAAGTCTGGGCTCCTCAGCCTACCTAGCAGTTGATATGCCATGATGACATCTCATCTGAATCTGACAACATACACAATGCACAGCATGGGTGGAGAATGACATGGAGTAAATGTAGCATATGCCACACCAATATTGCTGGTATTTAGCATGGGGTCTTCGGGCATTGGTAGAAAATAATGACATTGTGCAGCACATATCTGTACACCTTAGACAATGCACACTTTGTACACAAGGTACACTGACAGATCAAGCATCCACGTTATCGTTCTCATGCACATAGCAATGGCCTGGCATGTGATCTGTATTAATGATGTGTGAGTGGCAAACACATTTTATTTCTTTACACTCCACTTCATATTGTCCTCCAATAGCAAAGGCAATAATAGCAAGCCATGGTTGCCAACATCTGTTTATGTTTTAGGCTGTACCGCTGAAGCCTATCTCCAAGAAATTGAACTCCAGCCGGCCTCACATTACTGCATCTGACCTTTTCTTCACCTAGTAGGTGATGATTTGACCTCTTGATTTGTATTGTGACCATGTGTGTTTTTACCTGTATTACAGTCCTGGTAACCGCCACAGCTCAGGTGACTACAGCAGCTCGCAAGAGACCACATCAGCTTGGGAGTAACTACAGCAGCTCAGGATAATTATTGCAGCAGCTCGGCAGGATGTACCATCAGTGCTGCCGACTGCTTCTACGTAGTCGAATAAGCGGCGCTGCCAGCCTATGCCGCTCGCTGACTACATCTCCTGTACAGAGCGCTCGTACGTGAGCAGTGCCCACCTCTGATCTGTCAACAGAGGTGATGTGCAGGTCACGCCACTACTCATTGACCTTGCTGTTTGTACTCTGACAGCACATTGATTAAATGTGCTGAAATATTTGGCGTTTCTGTGTGCTGTATTCTGGTATTTAACAGGTGCCTTGCACACTATAAAGATATTCATACTTTAGTACTCATCATTATAGCTACCGTGCGCTGGCGAACTGGACAATAGCGGCCAAATTTAAAACATTACCTTATAGTAACAAGCATTAACCTATATATTGGTGTTGAATGGAAGTAATCGACTTGGAAAATTATGTTCCTCCCCCGCAATATTTCAACAAATTTTACTCCCTGAGTGTTTTTATAGAAATGTGCTGGTATTTCGTGATGCAAGCTGTGAATTTGCATCGAATTCAGTGCAACCTATGCATGAAATGTCAGTGTGGTGATGTAGCTTCACGAAAACCCTGGCATTTTCAGAAAAGCAGACTTATTCTCCTGATGTCCCAACCCGTCCACCCTGTTGGTGACGAGCCTGATGCTGAGGCATGACAACCCAGCTCATTCTTCTCTTCCATGCTTTCAGTTCCTTCAATGACAGCTGGCAGCCTGGGCAAGAAGAGTTCAAAGGCAATAAAAGCAGGATCATCTGTAGAGAAAACGGTATTCACCTGCAACTTGCGCTTTATTACTAAAAGCGTATCGCCACCAACTGATTATCTTTTCAATTGCTGTTCTGCTTTGCACTTTCTGTGAATCTGAATAACCGTTTGTAAAAAAAAGTTTGTTTAACATCCAATATCTTGTGTACAAGTAAGCAGATTGCAATTTGTGGGATTATTTTTCGTTGCATTCATGCCATTTTTTTATTTAACAGTAACCCTCGCCCGGCCGCCGACGGTGGAAATCCGTCCCTCCCACTCACATTTGGTTTTTCGCAATAGCAGAAAACCGCGCGCGGAAGGACTCACAAACTTGGTAACGTCATTTTGTGCAAATTCAAAGATTCCGGTTGTGTTATTTCGAATTTGTGATGGACTCTCCGGTGATATTTTTTACCTTCCGTGTGTGCCATAGTTCTTGAGATTATGGAATGGAGGGGGTCGCGCGTGCGTCTGGGAGTGCTACACCGGTGGGCTCAAGACCACGTGTGTCTGGAGGTGCTGCAATGATTGGCTCAGGGCCACGTGTGTCTGGAGGTGCTGTACAGGTTAGCTCAGGACCACGTGTGTCTGAAGGTGTTGTACCAGTTGGCTCAGAACCACGTGTGACTGGAGGTGCTGTACCGGTTGGCTCAGAACCACGTGTGTCTGTAGGTGCTGTGATGATTGGCTCAGGGCCACGTGTGACTGGAGGTGCTGTACCGGTTGGCTCAGAACCACGTGTGTCTGGAGGTGCTGTAATGATTGGCTCAGGGCCACGTGTGTCTGGATGTGCTGTACCGGTTGGCTGAGGACCACGTGTGTCTGGAGGTGCTGTAATGATTGGTTCAGGACCACGTGCGTCTGGAGGTGCTGTAATGATTGGCTCTGGGCCACGTGTGTCTGGAGGTGCTGTAATGATTGGCTCAGGACCACGTGTGTCTGGAGGTGCTGTACCGGTTGGCTGAGGACCACGTGTGTCTGGAGGTGCTGTAATGATTGGCTCAGGACCACGTGTGTCTGGAGGTGCTGTAATGATTGGCTCAGGACCACGTTTGTCTGGAGGTGCTGTAATGATTGGCTCAGGACCACGTGTGTCTGGAGGTGCTGTACAGGCTGGCTGAGGACCACGTGCGTCTGGAGGTGCTGTAATGATTGGCTCTGGGCCACGTGTGTCTGGAGGTGCTGTAATGATTGGCTCAGGACCACGTGTGTCTGGAGGTGCTGTAATGATTGGCTCAGGACCACGTGTGTCTGGAGGTGCTGTACCGGTTGGCTGAGGACCACGTGTGTCTGGAGGTGCTGTAATGATTGGCTCAGGACCACGTGTGTCTGGAGGTGCTGTACCGGTTAGCTGAGGACCACGTGTGTCTGGAGGTGCTGTAATGATTGGCTCAGGACCACGTGTGTCTGGAGGTGCTGTAATGATTGGCTCAGGACCACGTGTGTCTGGAGGTGCTGTAATGATTGGCTCAGGACCACGTGTGTCTGGAGGTGCTGTACAGGCTGGCTGAGGACCACGTGTGTCTGGAGGTGCTGTAATGATTGGCTCAGGACCACGTGTGTCTGGAGGTGCTGTACAGGTTGGCTGAGGACCACGTGCGTCTGGAGGTGCCGTGCCGGTTGGCGTAATATGACATTGGTGAATATAGCGGCCGTGACGTGACGATTGCTGCCGTGACGCCAGGTGATGCCGGTGGAGACTGACCCGGAGCGACTGGTGCAGTACTGCTGCGGCAGCAACATACTCGTCGGCGGCGAGGACATCAAGCTGGGACCCGACTCAGACTACCCAGACTGGCTCTGGGAGCTGGACATGACGGGTGAGCTACTTAGAGGTGGCGGGCTGGCCACGTCTGGTGGGGTGGTTGTCATGGTGATGCAATCGGTGGGTTACTCACAGGTGGTGGGGTGGTTATCATGTTAGGACGGGTAAATTGCGATGTGCGGGGAAGCCCAAAATATTAAAATTACCGAAATCCACTGGTGCTGTCTTTGCGGTGCAACTCCAATTTAGGATATTAAAAGAGTAACTGTAGTCATAATGCGTCTTTCAGTGAAAGCCTTTAGGACATAGGGAAGTAATAATCCTAATAGACAGCGCGAGCATTACTGTCAAATGTGATGCGGCATCTGCCTATTATCAAGAGAAATGAATCCGAACATAAGTTTGGTATTGGTGTCAATTTGCTGCCAGATAATATTGCAACACGAACGTAAAGCTATTTCGGGAACATCGGACATGTTCCGACACTTGACGCTGGCGCCACCTTGTCCACGATGGTGGCGCCGCGAGTAAAAATCTCGTGAAACCCACAGCTTTGACCGACGTACGTCAGCCACATCATGATTCTCAGCGCGCTCTTGTCCCCGCCTGGAATGCTAGGACTGAATGGTTCACGGCCAGATTGGTGAAACTTGGCGACGAGTTTTCCACGGGTTGGTGTATCAGTGGACGTAAAATGGTCGTTACGTTGGTCTGGTGATATGTTCACTGGCTAGTCCACGCTTAGGTGTCAGCGCTGGCTGTAACTGGCAGCATTGATGATGGGGAGTCCTTTATACGCCGTGCTGCGTTCTCCCGGCGGTCGAGTGGGGACGAGTGGTCTAGGGGTAAGATGCTCGTCTCACAATCGAAAGGTTGTGGGTTCGAGTCTCACCTGTCGCTACTCTTCGCCCGCGACCAATCGGCGTGAGAGATTGGCGACGCTACATGACTCAACGGTCGACGTGTCGTAAAACCAATAACCAGCCAACAACCCGGCGGTCCTGAACTACATCGTTGTTATTATACCTTAGCTATTACTTAGCGTATACCTTAACTACTTTAGTTAAGTACATCATCGTTATTTGTGGCTTGGCGACGCTGGGTCATCAGGTCCAAGGCGTCTTCAGTAACGGGCAGGGTTAACCTGTGTACACGGAGCCCGCGGAATGGTGCATGTATATCTAGACTGTGGTTCAACTGGAAGGAGAACGACCCCCTTGCAGTTCACATGAATCATTGAGTTTGACTAGTTTGACTTTAGAGTTCCAATCGGTGCCGCCAATATCGGCCAGAAACTCGCCATTGTTCATGCGGCACCAATATCGACCAGAAGCTCGCCATTGTTCAAGCGCTACCAATTGTTCGTGTGACGCCAATTGTTCATGGGGCCCGATCCTGTATCTTGATTTGACGTTTGTGCGTGGAACAGCGGTGATGATAGTTGCGTATCAGTTGTAATGAGCTAAGTGACATAAATCAACAGTGCACGTAGACAGATTAGTCCCTCCGCACTGTGATTAGGTACGTCATCCAGCACAGAGTGAGTACCATCGCGGCAGAAGGTGGGCTGGTATGCTCCTTGAGCATTGATGGTCCAGCAATATATAGTCTCATGTCTTCAGAAGACGGGGTGGGGGGTGGGGGTAATTTTCGTGACTTTCAAATCAGCGATGCAATGCCGAACTTCCGGTCGATACCGACCCGACGTTGGTGGCAGCTGTATCATAAGGTGGTCGTATGCCGACGGCTGTATGCGCCTCCAACATTGCCGTTAGATAAGCTCGCATGTCATGAAGCTGGAGATCACGATGGTAATGCGGTTGCTCAGTTGTGGGGTCGGTTTCTGTGATGAATGTGGATGCAGTGCCTCCTCTGAGGCCTCTGCTGATCCGGTGGGCCAAAAAGTAGTGACATCGCCCAGAGGAAGTCGGTCCAGTGCTAGTACAAAGCCAGTCACCGTACCTGCGGTGTTTGGGAGTGACTGTGCCTTCGGGCGGCAGTTTGGAGGTAGCAGTTACGCCGATGGAAATAGTGCCACTGCGTTAGCTGTGGGACACGAGCGAGAGATTCCGCAGGAAGATCTCTGGCCGCAAAATGGCCCAAGTAGTTGGCGCTCCCTCAAGCACCAGTCCGCCATCACTGCCACCACCACAGGAGGATCGAACGTTCTGCCGTCGCATCGTAGTCACTGCTCCATAATTACATGTTTGTCGGCTGTATGTGTCCCGCAGTGCCCTTCGCCATTAATTGTGTAGCACTCGCGCAGCCGAGACCGTCTACCTGTCCGCTGCGTGGCTCCTTTTTCTGCACCACCTGCTCCACCTCTCCGCACCTACGCTGCTACCAGACACGTTGATGCTTCGGAACACTTGCGCCAACGGCCGTAATTACGGGCGTCAGTCAGACTGGTTGGTAATACCGCTTGTCAAGATGACTGAAACGTGTCCTCTTCAATTATTATCGTCGCAAACTCAATTCTGAAGGTCGTTTTTCTTCGTACCTATCGCATGCTAAGTGTTAAATGCACGGCCGCTACATACTGGCGTTGGGACTCGGCGTGGCCCGAGCGGCAATGTCACGAGCTGCAGGTGCCAGCCATTTTTCGCCACCGACATGCCATCGATTGTGTTCCAAAATACCGACCTGGTGTTGTTGGTTTTCCTCTGTTACTAGCCCGGCTGGTGACTGACTGCCTGCACGTTTGGATCAGTAGAACATAGTGATCCTGCCGACCGGATCCAACCCCGCGACCATCCGGCTTCGAGGAATGGGTGAAGCTTCCGCAAACTGATTCACTGAACTCGCTGGCAGGATTATGCCGGGGTTTAGTGTTCAAAGGCGATTTGAGCTGGTGCACGCGCTAGGCCTAACGTCTCAGTCTCCTAAAGCCCCGGATCTATGTTTATGCCTGCCGCCAATAGAGTCGTATTCGTGTAACGTTGATTCTTTCTCATCTGTGCGGGATATAATAGCCGAAACACAGTTTAAAACAGTTTAATACAGTCGATCCGCCCTGTAAACCCAAATAGCCAACTAACTAAAACAGTTTAATATATGTTATGGTTGGGTTAGATCACCGTGGTCTTAAATTGGACATGCGTGTAATCAATTCAGCTTAATTATGAAAAAAGCATCCATATATGTCTGTTCTTGTTAAGGTGAATGAATGACTCGCACTCAAATTCTATAAAATTACCACCCAGTGTACATGGCGTTCTGCATTCTACGTTGATAACCCCGCTATTGGTGTGGCTCCACTACTGCAGACACTGTCTGCCCCAGGTACCGTGATATCTGATGTGTGTCTCCGCTACAGGTGTGGCTCCACCACTGGAGTCACTGTCTGTTGTCCCAGGCACCGTGATATCTGATGTGTGTCTCCGCTACTGGTGTGGCCCCATCACTGGAGACACTGTCTGTAGTCCCAGGTACCGTCAGATCTGATGTGTGTCTCCGCTACAGGTGTGGCTCCACCACTGGAAACACTGTCACCTGACACTCTCGACTACTGGTGGCTCGTCAGAAACAGAGCCATGCGCAGGAACAACCAACGTTTGGCTAAGGATAAGTTGAGGAGGTAGCCGTGCGGTGGAACTGAAATGCATGTATGCACAGTGAAAGATATCTGGACGTGTTATATGAGTGAGTAGACGCGATTTGTCTCATTTTGTTCGGTGGCGAATTTGTTTAAGCGCATCATGTACGTGGGGAGGATTAATGAATGCGATATGTAAATACAACGAATGATCAACACAAAACCCAGTTCATTGGTGTACAAGTACTGTGCACACAAACCCAAGTGCAGCACAGTCTACAGTATGTTAGCAAATGCGGTACAGAAGGTATGCCTAGCGGTGTATCCAAAGATAGGTAGGTTATAGTGGCGCATTGGACGGACCTATCGGCATCAGCAACACAAAATGTTGGAAGTATGCTGGCACAGTGAAACTGACTGAGGTGAGGTCACTGTTAGGGACTTTCTTTCTAAAAGTCCGTTTTAGGCGAGTGCCCATTGATCCGTATTTTTACGCTAACTTCATTTATTGAGGTGGTTTCGTGTTCGTGTGTTTCGAAAGCTTTCGTCTGTGTTTCGAAAGCTTCCGATCAATTATTTTGTTCTGATCTTGATTCCCACTCGGTACTGACAGGTAAGACAGGGCAGCAAGCTCCGATTTTTCTGCCACGGCCTGCAAAATTGCTAGTCACTGAAAATTGCACACATCTAACATAGAACATGGGTTGCATGGGATATAATACTGCATGTGCAAGATGTTGCTTACCACTGACAATTTGTAATGTCTTTTTTAACTTCACTATTGACTATGTTTGTCCTTTATCTCATGCGCAATGGACAATGTTTTGCCTTAGCGGATTTAATCTACGCTATTGTTCCCTGCGCTAACATAAATTTTATGTTTTGTCTTACCATTAGCCTGGACAGCTACCACCGGTGTTCATGCTTCTTCCATGGTGTACGTTCCAAGTTGCTCTTATAACGAGGTCGTAAACCACGGAGGGGCTGAAGTGTGTAGACTGACGTGCGGACCGGCGTGCCGCTCGGTAGGCCTCCAGTCTATTCCGGCCGTGCCGATATTTCCCGCCGTCCCGCGCCCAGCACCGCCTAAAACAAACCCATTACGTTTCCATTTTCACTTCCCCTTCAATTGTTTTGTTTTCGTCGACCGCGTAAATCTTGTCTTCAGTGTCCCCAAGCAGACCAGCACCTGAGCCCATTTCACAGCGCATTAAACGCTGAAACTCTGGCAATGCGTCTCTGTCCGTTTAACGCGCCCTTCGGCCAGTAAACAACCGAGGATGACTGCAGCACCACTGTGTGTTGTTAATTGTGATATGCGGATCAGCATAAGGTGGCGCTCCGTGTGTTGCTTCACGCAGCCACCATGCCCTGGAGACAGCTGGCAGTTGATCAGCCGCCGAATACACGGAGCGTGCCGATACACAGGCCGCCGGCAGTAGTTCGCGGCGCAGACACCAGGTGTCAGCCGGGTCGACGCGACTGCGTTGTTTGAGTGTTAATTACCCAATTTGCATCGTGTCGCGTTAATCCCATCGGCGAGCCGCGTTCATATATCGCACTGATGGGACAGCAAGTAATGAAACTCTGCGTATAAATCAATTTTCGCCGTGTAATGGGGCGCTAAATGAGCGGACTAACACGGCGTCATGATGGGTGGCGCCCGAGGGCCGATAATGGAGCGACGCGGCCGTGTTTCCGCGTCGGACCATAGGTGCACCATAGGCAGACCACAGCCGGGCCTCAGATGGACCACAGACGGACCATCTGCGAGCCGTGGGTAGTCCACAGGCGATCACAGCCAGGCTACTGTCGGACCATAGCCGGACCTCCGATGGACCACAGCCCCCGAGCCGCGGGTAGCCAAGGCGATCACAGCCACTACTTCGGACCATAGTGCACCATAAGCAGACCACAGCCGGGCCTCAGATGGACCACAGACGGACCATCTGCGAGCCGTGGGTAGTCCACAGGCGATCACAGCCAGGCTACTGTCGGACCATAGGTGCACCATAGGCAGACCACAGCCGGGCCTCAGATGGACCACAGACGGACCATCTGCGAGCCGTGGGTAGTCCACAGGCGATCACAGCCAGGCTACTGTCGGACCATAGGTGCACCATAGGCAGACCACAGCCGGGCCTCAGATCGACCACAGGCAGACGACAAACAGACCACCTGTGAACCACAGATAGACCACAGGCGACCACAGCCAGACTACTGTCGGAGCATAGGTAAAACATTGAGAGATTACCAACATGACAGCCGGGCCAGGTATGCAGTTATTCACCTTCGTGGATTTAGCCATGATTCTAGGACAAATGTACGTAAGGACAGATGTACGTATGGAAGATGTACGTAGCAAATGTGCGTATGCGCAAAAGTATGTATAGCAGATGTACGTAAGCGCAAATGTGCGTATGCACAAATGTACGTAAGCGCAAATATACGTATGTGCAAATGTACGTAAACGCAGAAGTACGTGAGCGCAAATATAAGTATATACCCTGGTGGAAATGTACGTACATGGAAAAGTACGCACGAACAAATGTGCGTCAATGCAAATGTACTTATGCCTAAATGTACGTACATTGGCTCATATGTACATTTGCGCATGTGTACATTTTCGCTTACGTACTTTTGCGCTTAAGTGCATGTGCGCATGCGTACATTTGCGTTTACGTACTTTCGGGCATACGTACGTTTGCGCTTACGTACATTTGCGCATACGTACTTTTGCGCTTACGTACATTTGCACATACGTACATTTGCCATACGTACATTTGCGCGTACATACATTTGCGCATGCATTCTTTTTCGCTTACGAACATTTGCGCATACGAACATGGCAAATGGACGTTATTTGAGTTTAAGGGCGCTTCGACCAAAGCGTGATCGGCTGGACGTATATTTGCCATACGTACATTTGCTCTTGCATACCTTTACGCTTGCGTACTGCTACGCTTACGTACATTTGCGTTTACGTACGCAGACTATGGGCGGGACCTGAGAGCACCGGCCGCAACGTGTCCAGACTGGCCGTACGCAGACTATGGGCGGTGCCTGGGACATCACCGTCCGCAACGTGTCCAGACTGGCCGTACGCAGACTATGGGCGGTACCTGGGACATCACCGCCCGCGACGTGTCCAGACTGGCCGTACGCAGACTATGGGCGGTGCCTGGAACATCACCGTCCGCAACGTGTCCAGACTGGCCGTACGCAGACTATGGACGGTGCCTGGAACATCACCGTCCGCAATGTGTCCAGACTGGCCGTACGCAGACTATGGGCGGTACCTGGGACATCACCGCCCGCGACGTGTCCAGACTGGCCGTACGCAGACTATGGGCGGTGCCTGGGACATCACCGGCCGCGACGACCGAGCAAGACCCACAATTCCCAGTTTCACAAGACCCAACTGGAATAGATATCGCACCAGACTTGAATAGAGTCCAGAATGAGGGCTTCGCCACCTAAAAAGTTGGTATATCAGGAACATGAGGCGCTGGTTGCGCCACTGTCGGCGACACCCGTCGTTCCTGCGCTGGGCGCGCCCCTGCTCCGGCGGCCCGGTCGTAGCCTCGGGCGCAGGCGGCTGACCGTGCGGGCGGGGAACCCAGCGACACAGTACAGGACGTGAGTGAATTTGTGTGGAAGTGAGTGATCGAGAGAGCAGCTTTTCACAAACTGTCGCGGTCGCAGAGCTACGTTTAAGGTGGGTGAACCGAATGATGTGCAGAACGTATATTTGGGCGTCTTCGCTTGTTAATTTCTTGGCGAATATTTCAGTCATGTATGCTTGTTTCCTATCATCAGTGGCGTTTTGACCTGCCTGACAGCTAGCAAGGCGTTACTCCCTGTGTGTATAGTGCTGTTGTTTGTTTTAAGGAGGGACTTCGCTTTTCTCGCGATATCGCCGTAATGTACTCGCCTGCCACCACCGTTTCGGTTGCCGTGGGCACCAGAGGTGTGTGAGGAAGATACTCCATGGAAGGTGCGGTTTGGCCGCCTCGAAACTTCGGGGAAATTTGGGGGAAAAGGTGAATTGTCTTTTTATTTGGTGGGTAGAAATCCTGAATCTAGAAATCTAGAAAGAATCCTGGCAGAATTATTCTGCACTCGTCACGTGCGTCGGCCGCATCGACAAACGTCCGAGACAGACTGCCGTCGACAACGTCCGAGGCAGGCTGCCGTCGACAACGTCCGAGGCAGACTGCCGTCGACAACGTCCGAGGCAGACTGCCGTCGACAACGTCCGAGGCAGACTGCCGTCGACAACGTCCGAGACAGACTGCCGTCGACAACGTCCGAGGCAGACTGCCGTCGACAACGTCCGAGGCAGACTGCCGTCGACAACGTCCGAGGCAGACTGCCGTCGGCAGTGTCCGAGGAAGTCTGCCGTCGCAATGTAATCTGCCAGTCATACTAGCTGGATGACGTTATATGCTTGCAGGAGCCATGGAACGTGCCGGTTGTTGTTTGCTGCGCATTGAGTGACCTAATTCGGTGCGGTCAATCTCAAGCTATGGGACATTTAGAAAGAACCGGATCGAAAACTAAAGAAAAACATTATATGATTCTAAGAAAACGTCACGATTGCGTGTGCTTGCCGCCAACCTGACACACTTCTCGTAGATCCTGATGTTGGAAGGTATAAAATGTTATGCAACGCTTTCTGGTGCAATTCCTAATGTAAAAAGACATTCACCTGTTGTATTATATATATATATATATATATATATATATATATATATATATATATATATATATATATATATATATATATATATATATAATCCACAGTATTTTCAATAGTTAATGCTATGCTGAAGATATGACATTCTTGGATTCGGTGGGTACAAATCAATTCGTTTGCGAGTTCGTAGACGAGCGTCTGCAGCGTCAGACTTGACGCGTCTGCAGCGTCGCTCATCAGACTTGAACGTGACGTCATTCCAGATGGTGGGCACTGGCGAAAGCCGAAGCATAATGCTACTTCATGCGATAGTAACCCATCGGAATGGCTGGCATGCACTAGTGGCTGAATCTAGCGGACTTTATATCTTTCTTTTTTAAACTAATTTCATTGTCTATAACCTGCGGTAGGTACTATTACTGAACTCGAGAAATCCACCATTCCGACCAACGTCGGACGGCCGTCGTTTGTCTGGGCCCTGTTGTGTATCGGGTAAATCGGCCAGAGGATGCGCCGGCCGTCACGGCCCACAATTACTGGGTATGAGTGATTATTGGCGTCTGGCGTCGCGAACATTTGGCGTTCAGCTGATTGCCTGGGACGTACAGATGATTTGTTTCTCCCCTCCTTCCTCGCAACCGAGCCCATTTGTCATCCCTCCGGCGATACCCGAACACTGACAATAATTTCAGAATTAATCCATTAGGTCTGTGGAAAGCACTCGAGCACTCTTGAATGTTGTCTTGGACGTTTGAGCAGTGAATACTCATTGCTATATGTACGTGTCGGGAATGGTAGCTGTGAATTCGGGTGAGCCTCCACTCGCCCAACTTTTGTACAGGAGTCATAGAAGTTCTCAAGATCCCGTGCAGAGTAATATCTTGCTCGGCAAAGTTGCTCAGTGTTGCTTCTTTTAACGCATCCATTCTGGTCACGGTCGGCATTCTCCCCGGTGACATTATCAACACTGAATCGGTTCACTGTCATGGCGGTGTAGATCACTGCCAACGATGTAGGTTCATCGCCATGGCGGGCCCATGGTGTGGATCATGACGCATTGCCACGAACCACACCTGATTTCACGCTAAGCTGGATCCAAACGATGATTGACGACGGTGACAATGCTAATGCCAGTACTGTGCACCTTGCCATGCAATACCACGGTAATCATAATACTACGGCAATACTGTGTTGGTGATGCCACACCTGCACAAACTGTATGAAATCCCCGTCATAGTCAGTTGCCGTAGCTTGCCAGCCCACAGCAAACTACAACTGTCGCAAACTACAACTATACAACTGTCGCCCAGGGACAGGGCGAACGGCTGACGGTTTATCCGCCGAGTAGATGTGATACGGAGCGGCTCCCTGAGCCGGTCGAGAGACGATCGTTCGCTGTCGGCTCCGACGGCAGTGTGCTCTCCGTGGCGTAGTGTGCCAAGTCACTCTGATGTGTTAGTGGTTCGACTCCCTGTACGATTACGTGTTTTCTCATTCAACGGTGTAGGGATCAACCGAACTACTTCATTGAATAAATGTTTGTTGTCGCCCTATCCTGGCATTCTGCTATGCAGACTATGTGAACTAATCGAAAAATACACGAAGTATTTCTGAGTTTGGTGCTTACCGTGAGATTCGCCTGACTCATATCCGCTTGTTGTAAGGCTAGATGGTGATGTTAAGCTTCCAGACCATCGGATTATCTGGATGCTTAACATCACTATCGGATTGTGTATGAGTTCAAATGATCAAACCTAGTCGAATTGCCCTAAAGCCCAAATAACTAACTAACCATCGGATTGTGAACGATGACCATGTAATGATAGCGCTTCAGAGCACGTTTGAGTAAATGTATTAGTATTTTCTGGTATTTTCTAGTATTTTCGTATTGGTATTTTGTAAGTATTCTGGTACTGATATTTTGTTAGTATTATATTAGCATTTGGTTTTGTGCACTAATTGGCATTGACTGTTGCAATAGGTTCGACCTGGGCCCTGGTTCATGCACCGCAAGGTGCTCTGACTGATATGGTACCGTGACATTTGGTACCGAATTCCGAATTCGTAATACAGAATTCGTTCATAGAAATGAGTTCCATGGATTAATGGAATATAAAAGCTCCCAGGGGACGGTGGGAAATGTGAGGGCGATGTTTGTGGGTTGGTATGGCGTTTCAACCTAAATTCAACGACGCAGGCAAGTTAACAATGCTTGAAATATTGTGTGATTATTGCGCTGAGCGGCCCTGTTGCTCTCTGCCAAGCGTACGACAGCTTTCCGCTACCCGTCGCACTTTTGAAACATTCCTGAGGTCATACTCACGGATCTGACTTCAGTCTCGTGGGCTAGGTGAAGCTCTCCAAGAAACGTACATGGTCAAGTGACAAGTTGAGGTCAGTCGGGGAAATTCCTACGGTTTTTTACACCTCCATTCCATTCCACTCTGGATCTTGCCCGAATCCATGATCGGGAAAACAAGAAGTTTTCCTAAAAAAGAAGAACACCGGATTTGATCAGCCACGATAAGCAGAGGCGAAATCAGGAATTGGCTAAGGGAGGGGCGGCTCGTACGGAAGCCTCGCCTCCCCCTCCCATTGTTAAAGTCCTCGGAATTCCTCTACTTTATTTTCAAAAGGGCCCATGCTGCATGTATGTGGATTAAAAAAACATCAATCCTTCCAAATAACCCCTCTAGATTCAAAAGCCCTCACCAGCTCCTGTTTTCAGCTGGTCCTCGAAGATTAGAGACGTCTCTATCGAGCTCAAAAGGGCCCATACGTGAGGGGCCTCCGGCTTCAAGGGATACCTCCGGTCAAGAGACCCACGAGGTTCAAGGTGACCATTCAACGCCAAATGGCCCTGAACGTGGAGTGCCCCAGAAGGCTGCAGGAGGTGTCTGGAAGTTGAAGAAATCCTGAGAAATCAGGACCACATCGAATCTTTGATGTCTCAATCTGTCTGAAGATTCCACTGTTATCCTGAAAAGGTCAGTCATCAAGAAAAGGCCTACCAGACCCTCAGGGGAGGTTGACCGTCCCTGTCTCCTCCCCTTGGTTACATCATCGACGATAACTAAGCTTGCAATGAAGGAAGGAAATGCGATATATCTATATTCCTACATATATATACATATATATATATATATATATATATATATATATATATATATATATATATATATATATATATATATATTCCAAATGTTACCACATCACGTGTGGTCTGGGTCCAGCTATGTTCGCACGCTTTTGTTGGTGTCTGATGGCGCCACGGCTTATCATCAGCCGGTGTCCGGTCTGACGGAACAGCCTCATCGACCCCCGTCGAGCGGGCTCGCCCCATCTGGCCGCCGCGGCCGCCGGCACCCGGTCCGTCGCCGCCGTCGTCGTCGACGGTCGGCCGGAGCGTCCGTCGAGACCGACGCGGCGCTCCGGCGCGGCCGCTAATCAAGATGTGCCGTCCGGCCGGCGATGCGTCCAAGTTATCTGGCCTCGCGTTCTAACTTTCCGTCGCCATATTTCACGGTATTTTTGTCAAATGGCAGCGGATATTACGCGGACCTGGGCTTTACTGCACTCGTGGGAGCCATAACTAAGTGTTTCATTTAGCCGGGAAAACAGTGACAGGACTGGGCCATAGATAACTTCATCTGCAGCCAGCGCGATGTCGTACATCTTGGCCGTCGGTGCGGCGCGATTTAGGGTCGTTCTTGCCGGACGGCGCTTTAGCCGAAACCGCGCCGATGCGTCGCGACCGCCGCCGGCTCGTGCCGCAGCTGGATCAATTGTCACCCGATCACTCGGGACGAGCCAGTGCCACCGGCTGAATAACGACGGGTTTAATGCCGAGCTCAGCCAGCCGCCTTCCCTCGCCTTCCCTCGGGGAATGGTGAGCTGGAACATCCCCACTGTCACTGTGAACCTTGAGCTTCACAGATCCTGGGGCTGATCGACGTGTCGAGCACGAAGCGGTGCGCGGAATGTTCGTAGACGAGTTTTAGCAGACCTGCTAAAGCTGTCCATCTGCACCAGTTGCGCAGCGCCACGACAGAATGTTGTTGCCGGTACCAGCCTATGCCTAGCCCCATAGTGGGCCGGCTCCTGTGCGCTTTGTGTTCTGCCTCGGACACGGTCTCTTGGCGAAAAAGGAAAAATAATGTATGAATGAAAGTTCACGCACAAGGTAATTTATAGTGCAGCCTCAGTCTGCAATAATTTTGGGAGAAACGTTCCGCTCTTTCCCCGAAGGAGTAAGCTTTAGCACAAATATCGCAGCAACTGTCAATGGCATGCAAAAAAGCAGTAAGCCTGATGGGGGCAAGTTTTATAGCCATGCTAATTAAGAAAAGCTGAATGGCTACGGCAGTACAATTTTGTACCGTTTTAAACGTTTCCGAGAGAACAGACTTTTAGTGAATTTATCTTGGCAATTAACCATAAGGCCCAAGGCGGGGCTGTTCAAGCAGGGAACTCCCATGACAAAATGGGGACTCGAGGAGTACGAATGCGTGTAATATGACAGGCATTCGTATTTATGCGAGAGGAGACTTCATATATTTTTTTCTGAGTGAAAGCGGCATCACCCCAAAGCAGTCAAGATCGACTGGTCTAGACGCTTTGGATATGTTCACCGATGTGGGGGTATTCCAGTGCAAATTCCCTAAATCTGCGAGTTGCTCAAGGTTAGCTCTCATGAATGCCATCACACAAACAAGAAAAAGCGAAGTTTCGAAATTCAAGTAACTTCAGCAATTATGCACGAGCGTGTGTGTGAAGGCATTGGCGTGCGCAGGTGGCACGTCCGTGTCAACACGGCAGAGCGCTGGCCGTGCTGCAGGCGCGCGCCATGTCCTTGGCAGCGCTTTTGCGTTTGGCACGCCACGGGCCGTTTTTCCTCCGTGATCGAGCTGCGGCCGGGCGTCAGGCCGTACCTGGCGCACATGATGGGCCTGACGCAGCGGCCGACCAGCCCCCGCGGCGGCAGTCGTGGCGTTGAACTTCACATGCAGCCTCGATCCGGGTGTCATGGGGTCTCCCGGATGTCGCCTCGAATTTCATGACAGATCTCACCTTGAACAATATCCGGGGAAACGATTCACAACCTGTTTTCCGATAATTGCCCATCGGCTTGAGCGAGTCTCTAGACCCTTGTCCCTTGTCTCTAGACCCTTGTCCGCACAGCGCAGAATGCAGTAAACGCTGTACTTCCTTATGCCCTGGATTGGCGCATTATTCCTTCCAACGTCCTCAGCACCCCACTATGAAGGTAGGGTGAACCAGACACCTCCAGAAAGCGTGACGTTTCCCCCTGGGAAATTCCCCATTTGAAACCCCTGAGCTCAGGCGTCGCAACGTGAATCACGCTTGTGCCATTCTGGATTTTCTGAAGTTAATGCCCGACTGGGTCCCACGTGGTACCTCAATCAGAGCTTCAACTCATAGTTGACCTCGTGCAGTGGTGGACCAATGCTGGGGATACATGGATCATGCGCCATTAGGAATTGGTGAGGAAATACGTGAGCCTTGGACGGACACTGTTTGGGCTTTGGAGTGTCACTACTCTCGATACATTAAGTTACACGAGCCATGTAAAGCTGCGAATTATCTCTTCATTTGTAGATTACTGCATGCATTTCATTACATATGTAAAACACAGGAACCAAGTCTCAACAATATTCGAAGGGTGACACAAACCTCTCCGGGAAAGGCCAAAAGCACCCAGCGACTATCGGCTTCACCAAGCGACTCTCTGGCAGCGTAAAGCATCTTTCGTTTCTTAAGGATGCTATGAAAATTCCTGGCTATAATAATCATCATCGAACCCTGGATCTCCCTCTGGTCTGGTATGTCATGACGAATTGCGGATCCAGTTAAATCGATACGTAGATGTCGACGTCTGAGAGATGTCGGCAATGGTACCGTTAAGCCAAGGGTGTCGCCCTCGAGCAACATCTTGAGCGACGTTCCTGAAGGCTCATGAATCCGGTATATCGTAGGCGCCTGCCACTCTGATAATAGTAGTGGGAAACCGGGAAGACGGACAGGATGTTACTCCACATTTTCCTGACCCGTCGCAAGATCTGTCACAACAACCTGGTGAAATTCCCGAGGCAGAGTAGCCAAGCTTGTCAACTGTCCGACGATCATAATCTTACATTGTTATGTGTGTATTACATTAATTGCAGCACCCTGTTTTTTTTCTCTAATGTGTCTTTCCCAGCATAATTGCAAGTAAATGTGTTCGTGCTGTAAATCACCTCCCAGTCTGGGTGATGTCACAGAATATTCCGGTGTCATATAGCTCGTGGTAAGCTTTGATAAGATCGCTCCTCGACTACGACTGCAAATGAGTGTCGATGGCTTCTCCGCCACCCTCTTCTCGCTGTCACTCTAATGGCGGTGCGTCCGAGAGCAATCGCGGCAGAAGCGGCGCACGCCCAGTCGTTCCGCGCCGGTTGCGGCAGTCGGGCGCGGCCCGCAGAAGGGGGATATAAAATAGATGACAATGTGCTCGCGGCCTCCTAATGGTACACGGAACGGCCAAATAATAGAATTAGCTCGTTAGCTTGATGTAAAGGCTGTCAATCGGCGGGCGACAGAGGCGCGCCGGCCGATACTGCAGCTCGCCGGCGGCGGCGGCGCGTAAAAAGCGCGGGTGATCTGGCCGCCAGAAATGCCGCGCCAGCGCCGTCGGCTTGCCCGCGGCGTAGTTGGGCGCGCCGTGCCGCCGTGGGACGCTGCCAATGACCCGTGTCCCCGGAGACATGTGGGCTATTTCGGATCAGGTGCAGACGTATGGAAGTGGAGCGTCCAGTTGACGGGTGTCATAATACCGGCCATCATGAGATGGTTGCAGATTTATGCCTGTTTTACGCGCTATTTTTACCGGCGGCCGTCGACTCGGTTGGGTGAAGAGGGAAGTGTCGCCAATCATGGTCGGAACGAGTGGCCTGTGGGTGGGTCGTTGTGTCAAGGTGACCCAGGTGCAGATCCAGGATATGAGATGGGAGGCGGCACCAGGATCACTTCTACGAAATGTTGACTGGTGGCGGCGAGGGAGGGGTCCGATGGGGACTGCGGTGATACCGTTCGGTCAAACCAGACTTCGGTGCAGCCAGTACTGCCAAAGCAATGGGAAATGGACTGGGAGTATGGCAATTGGTCATGACTGAGATGCCACGACCCCCCCCCCCGAGGTAACATGCTAGACGAGGTCCTGGGAGGAACCAAAACCTGGCTTGTTGTCCATGTGAGACCATTTAGCATGGAAACTGTTAAATTAGCAAACAAAAGTGGATGCGTGTACGTATACCGCTCCTCCGATTTAAGGCTTCAGCCCAGTTGGCAGTAATCGCATTGGGCCATTTTTCAGGAATGTGTTTTCCCAAAACTTGTTTTTACTGCTAAGTCTTCATGCGAGCGGTAGGCTAAACCTCCGGGCTTGGACAACAATTATTTTGATTAGCTGAGTGCTGTGAGACCACAGTTACAGAGCGGGTATGAGCGATGGAACCAGTGAGTGGTTCCACCATGTTTCGCTCACCCAACCAGGGATGTAGACACCTAAGAGGCGCACTGACTCGTTCCACCCACTTCTGGAGGGCCTATGACGCCTTAACGCTGGTAGTTTACGCAGATAAATTGCACTTTTCAGGATCATCAAGACGCCTTAAAAAGGGCACCACGTGCCCAAAGAGCGCTCAACATGCGTCGTAAGGATGAACCAAATACGTCTCGGAGCAG
Source organism: Ashinkailepas kermadecensis (assembly GCA_034440615.1). Lineage (NCBI taxonomy): Eukaryota > Metazoa > Arthropoda > Thecostraca > Neolepadidae > Ashinkailepas > Ashinkailepas kermadecensis. Next base: position 428,150 of record JAOTOM010005041.1, on the reverse strand, counting down.
GTCAAATATGTCTCAGATGTGTCCTAAGGGTGCCTCAAGGACGCTCCAATGGAGCCCGATAGTGATACACCGTGTGCCTGTGGACAGGTATTGGGCACAACTAATTATCCGAGTCGGTCAGTTTTGCCGTATCATAACTACTATTCATGTCAAGTACGTGTACGGGCATTTCTGAATTTTGCCAAATAGCTACGTGTGAAAAGTGGTTTTTGTATCAATGTCAAATATGATATGATATGATATGGTATGTCGTGGAAATGAAACCATGGCGTCAGTAGCTCAGTGATTAAGCTGAGCGTCTGGCACGCCAGAGGCAAGGGGTTCGATTCCCCGCGATGCCCATCTTTCTTTCCTGCCAGGTGAGAAGCAGGCGACGCCATATAGTCTCAGCTGCTGAGTGCGTCGTGAAGCCACAATCGATCGGAAATAAACAAATGGGCATTTTGCCACTAAAGTTGTTGCGCCTGAAATACAATTACCAATACAAAACTCACCACATGTGGTATTTGGTCTATGTAGACTACTGCGACGCTCCTAGGCCCGCAACGGGGGTATGTTGCTAAAGAAGTAGACAATCAAAGCAGGATGGATGTTGTGTACTTGGACTTTAGCAAAGCATTTGATAAAGTTCCACATGGAAGGCTAATTCATCAACTACAGCAACATGGAATTGTTGGAAATGTTCTAGGTTGAATTGAAGCATGGTTGAGGGGAAGGAATCGAAGGGTAGTGTTAAATGGATGTATATCTGATTGGAAGGATTCTCTGAGTGGAGTACCACAGAGCTCTGTTTTAGGGCCACTTCTCTTTATCATCTTTGTGAATAACATTGAGGTAGGGCTGAGGAATAGTGTTCAAATTTGCCGATGACATCAAGCTGGTAGGAGTGGCTAACAGTAGTGATCAATCTAGTAATATTCAACTAGGCTTGGAGGACCTAAACAAGTGGGCTGATCAATGTCAGATGTCTTTCAACTATGATAAGTGCAAGGCTATGCATCTTGGGTCTGGGGGTGAGACTTTCAGATATACAATGGGAGGGAGGGAACTGGATGTTATTGAACAGGAAAGAGATTTAGGTGTGTTGGTTTCAAAAGACCTTAAAGCCGAAAACAATGCATGTCAGCTAGGAACAGGGCACTCAGAATGCTGGGACTCATTAATAGGAGTGTGAGATATAAGAGCAAGGAAGTCATGAAAAGCTGTACTTAGCATATGTGCGACCCCACTTGGAATATTCTGTACAAGCATGGAGCCCCTACCTAGAAAAAGATATAGACATGTTAGAAAGAGTGCAGCGCAAAGCCATTAGACTCATCAGTGGAATAGGTAACGTAGAATATGGAGAAAGGTTTATGACATCATATATGTACTCACTCAAGTAGGGAGATTAAGGGGGACATGATTGAAATGTACAAAATTGTCAAAAGGGCTAGATCAGGTAAATTTGAATGATGCTCTTCAGTTTAGAGTATCACATAGGGGTCATCAAATCAGGTTAGACAAGTTGAGGTGTAGGACTGTTAAGCGACAACAGGTCTTCAGTCAAAGGGTTGTTGATCAGTGGAATAGGCTGCCTGGTGATGTTGTGGGAGTTCCTCATTGAATGTATTTAAAAGTAGGGTGGACACATTTTTTAGGCAGGAAAATTTTGTTTTTGAGTTATAATTAGTGATGGATGGGGTGAGACTTATGCTAAGTAAGTGTGTACGGCACAGACCCCTTTAAGCAGGCATGGATGCAGTTTGAAAATTATTGGTAAGGCATTAAATCCACATGTGTTCAGAAGGATCAAGGGAATCGGGCTGGATAGCTAGGGTAGATAGGCATTGATAGGTGTGTGGGATGGTTTCTTTAGGATGTGGTGATGGTTGGGGTGTGTCTTTTTACCAGGCTGATGGTATCTTCCATTTACAGACTTAACTGGATGGGCCCTTGTGGATCTTATTAAGTCTAAACACTTTATGACTTTATCAACCAGGAGGACACGGCTCCGAATTTTCCAACTAAGGGATAGCAATGGTAAGTGCCCTTCCCCCACACTTCACATACATGACTCATTCAAAGCCTCAAATTTGCATACGAAAAAAAATCACGTCTTTGCCGTGATGCCTTCTGTAATGTTCTTCAACACTGACCGTGACCCACAAGCCGCCGTCCCGTTCTTCATACATTACTTACTCAGTGATGAAGTGTACTACAGAGGAGCGAATATGGACCATATTTACCAACGAACAAATTTGCACGCCGATCATTGACCGGCTAACATCGCTGCACTGCCCGGGCCACGGCAAATTGCAATACACAAACATTCTGTTTATCTAGTCTCATGAAGGGCGGTACCACTGGGGTGCAGGGGTGTGGTATCCTTCCATAAATTTGGCTTGGACCCTTTGGTGTATCCAAATGCTCCGCAGCTGCTGCAGAAGCACACATGTATATCAGTGGTGTGGTGAATAATTTGTATGGCTTTTACTTCATAAAGCTGGCACGACTTCTCGATACTGGATTTCATGCTACCCTTATTGGAAAGTGATGTGGATTCACTTCATTCCTCAAAATTGATCAGCTATTGGTACAGTAGATAAAGATAAAATCGGCGAAATAGAAAACTAAATTCAAATACGCACTCTAGTGAAGGAATGCCAAGATCCGCTGCGGTGCCAGAAACATCACTTAAATGCAATATCACACTTAGTAAATATATCTTAAGTTGGATAAGATATGTGAATACGAATAGTATTTTGTAAATTTGCTTTTTAACACTCGCACTGGAGAGGGGGAGCGTAAAATACGCCCAGCCCTCCGATTTTTCGTACATAACTCCCGATTTTATAGGTTGATATATGCCATTTTTGTGTACCGGCTTCCCTAAAGCCCTAATAACTAACTTGTGTACCGGCTTAGAAATGTTCGACGCGTCGCCTAAAACAAGAAAAACGAAAATCGGCCCAAAATTGTTCGTGTCAGGGGCGTCAAAGTCAACACATTTCGTAGCGTCAAACCAAAAAAATCGGCGCTGATGCGCTTCCCGTATATCGGCAAAAGGGAAGTGTTCTTGGCGATACTAGCGACTTGTTTGATGTAGATTTTATGCTATGTTGTTTCAAGATCGTGCTAGGCCACCGAGGTCAAGTTAGGCCAAGTTGATGACAGGTCATTGGAACCAAACTTGGTCAACTGGAAGGTTGTCATAAACGCAAATGACTGTCATACGATTCCTGCAATTTTGCATGTTACTCCCTGCTAAAACTTATGTTTTTGTCATTGTGAACCGAAGCGTTTCCATACTTCATTCATGTGCTTCAGCCTTTTCTTCGTGAAGCCGATTGTGCCGGGCCACCCGCCGGTCCGTCTGGTTACCGATTCCGGTAACTGGAACCGGTAACTGACCAGATATAGTGCTGATATATAGGTGACCTGAGGTCAAATGCGGGATCTATCATCTGTATTGCATCATTAGGTATGTCCAAAACATCATTGATGCCCATTTTAGAGCATTTAAACACAATCGCAGCGATCCATAACAATGTCAAGACAAGCCGCGCAAAACAAGCCAAATATGACATATGTGACCTCATTTGGTCTTGCTAATATTGACCTAAAGTCATTAAATTTGCACACAATAGAGATCTCTACCATACCCATCTATCCTGAAATTTCGTTACCCCAGCTATAATAGGAGCGGAGATCTTATGGGGGGGGGAGCGGAATCCCCTCCCCCCTCCTCTCTCCTGTGCGCGTAATTTTCAGAGGGCCTCCAGGGCGCGTGTTAAACTTGATTTGCACCCAATTTTTATATTATTCCCGAGGCAGGCCTTACCTGAAATCCGGAATTTCTACTTGGTTGTGTACATTTTCATCAACATTCCAATATCTCGGGGTGGCATGGCCTGAATGCTCCTTCCATGGGTCTCCAAATTGACGTACTTACGTACTTAAACTAAATCCTGAGAATGACCTTCGTCTAGTAGTTACAAAAAAAGAGCTGTCTGGAAAATTATATCAGGTAAGTGAAGGAGTAGCAGTATGAAAATGTAAACCTGGCAGCTAAAGCTTCTCCAGTCTAATGATTTTTATATATAGCTCCGCCACAGCTGTAAGCTTGTGTAAGGTATCTACATTGTTCTCAATCAATAACACCCATAGTGGAAACCCAATCATAAAAATGGTGGAGGTGCCCCCCCCCACGTCCCCATATGTGACTGTAAAAATGCACATGCTCTGTGGAGCATGTGCATTTTTAACATGAGTACATCGCATTTATAAGAAGTGCATCTTTAAGAACCACATTTATTTTCCATCTGAATACCACTGCATCCAAACAATTATTGTCTGATGGTGTTGTGCCGAGCGATGGAAACCGCGTTCAACAAGCAGTGGGATAATTGCACTGCACTGAGCATAATTGTGTGAACGAGCAATCATTGAGATGATTGCTTCCTAGCTGTGGTCGGCTTCACCATAAGCATGTGATCAGGAACGTATTATTCTGCTATTGTTGCTATTTCATTTACACCCGAAATTCCACAGCCGAGCAATGGCACTTGCGGACTTAATTTTCTCATACTATCCCATTTAGATCTTCCATATTCACTTGTGCATCTTATGAGTTATTTACTATTATATTTGTGTTCAAAATTATGCGATGTGGTTGTCTTACTAGAACAGGGCGCATGCTACGAGGGTATTGTGGACGCATCACGGCGTCCACAAGGCAACACTTGTCCGCCGGAGGTGAGCGTTGAAGTGGTTTATGGACATTAGGGTGGCCTATTTTTGATATTTTTTCGAAATGTTTTGCTGACTCCCCCTATTCTAATACAGTTTTTAATGCTGATTACGAATATCAACTTTTTTGAACTTTTCTATTTTTTTCCCGCACGGATCGATTGAAGGTTTTATAATTCTGGATTTTCACAGATTTTGAGCTGTGGTTACCAATAGAAGCAAAATATAGTTTAAACTAGTTATTTTTATTCAAGCTTGGCCAGTGGAGATTCACCTGACAGCAGAATCGTGCATTTCCATGATCCATTAATACCGAAGATTAACTTTTAAATGAAGCATTTGCATCGTTCAGATTTTCATCATAGATGGCCCTGTGTCAGACTTCTCGCTCCACACTTTGCATTGGGCGATATTGTGGCGAACATGTAATATCGACGACTAGATTATTGGATGGTAAACTAGATATGCTCACAATTCCTTGGATGTGGCATATGGATGTGAACTGGTGGCCATCAGTGTCCAAGTGTAAACATTTGAATCACAAATTTGCAGATATTAGCAGAATACACGGTGAATTTTCATCTCCTAAATATTTTGCACAGCGAGATATACTTAGAATCTAATAGATTCTAAGATCGATCATTGACATATCTATCATTGAGATCGATGCAATATTGGTGGAGCCTACAAACCAAAATGTACGTTGTCGACATGTTCAGTGAACATGTCGACGACGTAGGTACATTTTTTTGGAGGACCAGAGTACCAAAGCTGCAGCTTATAGGTTGTGTTGATCGAGCGACGTTGCTGAAATGGAGAAACATGGCAGTACAGTGAATGACACGCGCTCCCCAAATCGAAACCGGCTCAACAGACGAGTAGTCTCAGCAGCAACAGCATGATGATGTACTCGAAGAATCTGCGGATGAATCAGATGAGTATGCCATGTATTATTGGCACTTGCCAAAGAGAAGCAAACCACTAAATCTGGCTGCCGTTGCAGAGACACTGGATGCTACCGATACCGGTACAAGAAAGGCGTCTAAAATACTGACATCGTTTCTGGTGCTTTGGGAGAAGGAAGAGTGGGTGTAATCACGAAATCGAAAGTGCAAAAAGTCATTGACGTGAGCAGAAGGTGTGGAATAGATGAAGTATATGATATGTTGAAGGATTGTACTGCTGTATTTTGTGATGGCCGTGACGACCAGACGAAAGGAGAGGACATTGTGAAATCGGGTTGTATGTTGTATGAAAAGATGAGTGTACGCCATGTCTCGGTGAATACGCATCCCGGGGATGTGCATGTAGGCTATTTTGCGTATGACGGAAAGCACACCGAACACATCGTCGTGAAAAAGCTAAAACAATGTCCATGATCGTATGGTAGGTGCACAAAATATTGCCTTCGTTAGTGGTGATAGAACCAACCAGGTTGTTTGGTGGAAGGGGGAATGGGTGGCACATTTTGAACAACTGATGGGGCGACCTGTGGGTCGAATTATTTGCTTGTGCAACCAGGCGGAATTGTTCTATCGAGCCCTGTGTGGTCTGCTGGACGGAAACAGCCGGGCCCAGCACGTTTTCTGGGCCAATCTGAAAATATATTGCAGGAGATCTCCACAAGCTAGATGTCGTTGCATTTGCTGCAGTAACGTGTGAGGGGATTTTCTAGAGCTGCCATCACGCGTGGAGCAGAGCCCAAGCACTGATATGAAACTGCTATGTCAATGTGCTAAGTATGCGACCAATGGTATCACTGATGGGATGCGAGATCGTGTACATGAACAAATGTGCATGGCGAGATAGTACACGGCCCAGATCCGTATTCTACGCTCTTATTTCTCTGTATCTGAACCATCTGTACCACTATGCAGCCTTGTGAAATATGTTGTGTGTGTGCATATGTCGACTGTGATGGCAAGGAAAGAGAAGTGGGATGTAGTGCATGGGCTCGGCCGGCCACCTGTGCGAGCAGATGAGACCACAGAAAGAGCATTTCCACGGCATCGAGATGGAAACCATTGAAAAGACCACGACGAGAAACATACATATGGCGCACCCCAAAACACGTCATGTTGCCACGATCGGTAACAATGGACAAGCGGTCAGGATGGAGGCTGTCAACATGATCAAAACCGTGCGCCGAAAGAAGAACCTCTTCGTGGAATGCAGCACAATTTGACTATTCAAATCTCCGCGCGTGGACTGGTGTGCTGAGCCATGCACAGAACTGGTTAACGTTCATCAGTGCATGAAAATGGGCAAGATATAGAACCGCCTTTAACACGAAACATGAGTGAGGGAAAACATACTAAAGTTCATCGAAGAACCACTTCAGACAGTAGCTCCTTGTCACTCACAGTCAACCGAGAGGTCGGTAAAACTGATAACTGAAGCATCGGCAGTGGTGGGCGGTGCGGAAAGACAGGACGCAAACACCTAAACGAAATACAATTTCGAAAATGCATCCAGATCAGGCCACGAAGAAAGTGCACAATGATTGGCACACATGATCATCGTGGCAGTGGGGCGTCCGCTGCAAACCGTAATGCGTGTGCAATGAAAGCATGGCATTCTTAAATACAAAACGTAATGTAATACGTCTGTAATGGATGAAGTGCTTCTGATGGGCTCGTCTATCAGAAAATGACTGAGATCGCTTCCAAGTTGATTGCATATGCTTATAACCAGCAACGGAATGTTAACACTTTATTTTGGTCTGTTAGGAGGAAAATGAGTACAGCGGTGGCTTGTGCGCCCAGCCAACATTTCATTGATCTTAATTCTTAGAATCTATTAGATACTAAGTATATCTCGCTATTCAAATTATTTATGAGGACCTGAAATCTCACGTCGTACTCTGCTACTATCTGCAAATTCGAAATTGAACTGCCTACACTTGGACAGTGATGACCACCAGTTTGCATCCATATGCATGACTAGAATTGTGAGCATATCTAGTTTACCATCCAATAATTAATATAGTCGTGAATATCACCTGGTCGCCACAATATCGCCAAATGCAAAGTGTGGAGCGCTTCGTCTGACACTAGCGCCATCTATGAAGAAAGCCGGAACTATTTCAACGCTTCATTTGAAAGTTAATTTTCAGTACCAATGAATCATCGAAGTCGTATGATCTTGCTGTCAAGTGAATCTCCATTGTCCAAGCTTTAATAAAAATCACTAGTTTAAGCTATATTTTGCTTCTATTGGAAACCACAGCTCAAAATATGTCAAAAATTCAAAATTCCAAAAACTTCAATCGATCCGTGCGGGCAAAGAAAAATCGACAAATTTCAAAAGAAGTTGATATTCGGAATCAGTATCAAGCACTGTATCAGAATATGGGGAGTTAGCAAAACATTTCGGAAAAGTCTTAAAAAGGCCACCCTAATGGACATCAAGTGAGGAAGGGCCGTGAACATGTATCACAATGTTCAAAACGCAACACTTGTCCGCCGTGGGTGTGTGTCGGAGTGGACGGCGCCGTGGGTGTGTGTCGGACTGGACGGCTCCGTGTGTGTGTGCGTCGGAGTGGACAGCTCCCTGTGTGTGTGTCGGAGTGGACAGCTCCGTGGGTGGGTGTCGGAGTGGACGGTTCCGTGGGTGTGTGTGTCGGAGTGGACAGCTCCGTGTGTGTGTATGTGTGTGTCGAAGTGGACAGCTCCGTGGGTGGGTGTCGGAGTGCACGGCTCCGTGTGTGTGTCGGAGTGGACGGCTCCGTGGGTGTGTCGGAGTGGACGGTTCCGTGGGTGGGTGTCTGAGTGGACGGTTCCGTGGGTGTGTGTCGAGTGTACGGCTCCGTGGGTGTGTGTCGGAGTGGACAGCTCCGTGAGTGGGTGTCGGAGTGGACGGCTCCGTGTGTGTGTCGGAGTGGACACTCCGTGTGTATGTGTATGTATGTGTGTGTGTGTGTGTGTGAGAGTGGACAGCTCCGTGGGTTTGTGTCGGAGTGGACAGTTCGTGTGTGTCGGAGTGGACGGTTCCGTGAGTATATGTCGGAGTGGACAGCTCCGTGGGTGTGTATCGAAGTCGACGGCTCCGTGGGTGTGTGTCGGAGTGGACGGCTCCGTGGGTGTGTCGGAGTGGACGGCTCCTCGGGTGTGTGTCGAAGTGGACGGCTCCTTGTGTGTGTGTCGGAGTGCACGGCTCCGTGGGTGTGTGTCGTAGTGGACGGCTCCGTGGGTGTGTGTCGTAGTGGACGGCTCCGTGGGTGTGTGTCGGAGTGGACACCTCCCGCCGGTCACTACCATCGCGGCCCCTTTTCCGTCAGTTTCACAGTCGTGCACCAGCAAGCATCAGGAGCGTTTAGGTAAAATTGGGACTGAGTCACGGTATTCAAAGATCTTGCTTGTGCTGCTTGAGGAACAAAAACATTTTCAGCGGGGAAAGATGTGCTCCGTATTTTATGGATTGAATTGTGAGCGGGCACAATACATCATTGAAGAAAAACTATTAAGCATTGGAGGAGTACGTGCCCCTCCAAAAGTGTATTACACGGAATCATTTTGCGAACAATTATATATATATATATATATATATATATATATATATATATATGTATATATACTTGAATATTTTGGGAGCAGGCTTTCTCTTATGCGTACAGAATTCAATGTTACAGCGTTCTCTGCATTTATTTTCTTCCTATAAATGCACTTCCCTGATGCAGACACACAATGTGTCACGTAGAACATCTCTGGGCAACTGAGGTGGTCTATTTTCAGGATTTACATGCACTATTCGAACTTATCAAGTAAGACTCTGGCGGCTGAGCAGCAAGAATTTATCAATTTAGGCATAAACTGGCATTTTCATCCTAAGTATGGCCCGGTCCTGAAGAAGTCTAAAGTGGCACTCCTGTTCGAAATTCTATACAAGCTGCAAGATGAAGGCAGGGTTTGGATGGAGCCGCGCATATAGCTGCAGCTTTAAGCCGAGTCCACCAAGAAGAGGCACGTCGGTCACAAAGGTGTCGTTACCCCGGCTCTGCGAGAGGCAGCGCGCGAACTCCGAAACGCCGACACAATATTGGTCCGACGAGCTGACAAGAGAGCAATCTACGTCGTTCTGGACCAGGACGACTATCTGCAGGAGGTGAGAATCGTCCTGGAAGACTGGATCAAATTCCAGCCAATCGCCCCTGACCCAACTGCAGCTCTGAAGATTCACGTCAACAAACCAGTCCGTGCGTTTAATGCAGAGGTTGGTGGCGTACATTCTCAGATAGTTACTGGCTAGCACTGCCCTGGGTATGTGTATGAAAATGTTAAAACACACAGTTAAAACACACAAACACCAATCAGACCTATCGTCCCACAAATTCTGTCGCCCACGTACCATTTGGCAAAAAACTGAACTCCTTAATATCTCCATACATACACACCATCTGAAGCCATCTGAAGTCATCTATGGACTTTATGGACATCCTGCGAGCTAACAGTCCGAAAGGTTTGCTGGCCTCTCGAGATGTCGACAGTCTTTTCACCGATGTCCCAGTCCAGAAAACAATCGATATCAATTTGAACTATGTGCATGCAAATTCTGAAACTAGACTCCCTGCGTTGTCCAGAAATGTCCTACGTCAAATGTTGTCTGTTTACACCATTGAAGTGCCTTTCCACTGTCCAGAAGAAAACCTTTACAAGCAAATTAACGGTATGGTCATGGGCTCATCTCTGGGTGTGTTATTCGCACAGGCCTACATGAGCTATGTTGAAGAAAAAGTACTGCATGAAAACTCCGTCCGACGGTTCAAGTACTATATGTGCGTATATGACATTTTCGTTGATATGGCCAGTGTCCATGATCTTCATCCTCTAAAAGAAGAACTCGAGGCAGGATCTGGAACGGGATTTGCCGTCGAACTGAATGTTAGTAATAAGCTTCCGTTTTTGTTAACCTCATGATCGATGCTTGTGGTGAAAAATTCCAAGCTGACGTATGCGCAGAGCCTACGATCCTAGGACGATGCGTGAACGGCGAGGGCGATTGCACTGATAGCTACAGGCGCGTTGTGATCCGGGCGTATGTGAGGAGAGCGACCAAACATTGCTCCTCCTGGCACTTCGTTCACCGCGAGCTCTTCCGCATATTGTCAGCTGCTCGTGAATAACGGGTATGGCAATTCCGATGTTGACGAATTATCCCATCACATGATACACATCACACACATACAGCACCGATGCGCCCCTAAGCCCCAATAAACAAACAAGCATACATTCAGCACATCACTCACGCCGACTCTAAACAAGCCCCGCATGACACCAGCAAATGCATCACAATCCGCTACAGAAACACAATCACCCCGGCATGGACGGAAGACGAACAGGCCACACGGAACATTGCCTTGAACACCACACCTGTGCAGCGTGATGACAAAATTCGTTTCGTTTATTTCTAGCAGACTCTAAAAACATCATCCATCATTCTACGCAACAACACATTCATACCTGCCCCATTGCAACAGACCGACATTGCATATCGTTTCAAGTGCTCTACCCGGGACTGCGAAACCCGTAACGTAAGCTACATTGGTCACACGACACTCATCCGCCGCCTCACCATGCACCTCCAGTAGGGAGGTCCAAAAGTCATCTCTTAACTGAGCACAGCACACATCTCGCCGGAAACCTATCCACAGCTAACACTACCATCAAGCTACACTGCAGTGATCAGAGGCGCCTGGCGGCAGCTGAAACCATCTACATCCGTGAAACAGCCCCCACCATCAATGCACATACAAAGACACATGCACCTGCCCAAATTTGATAGACACCTGCCGCCTGCATAAGTGCATGAGTGTTGCTGTGTGTTCATCAATGTTTCATGCTGTGTGTTCTGTGCAGTGTGACTATTGTGCATGGTGTATTGTGTATCTTGTATTGTGGCCATTGCATGTCTTTGATGAGCGTATTGCATGAAACATTGATGCACGTTTTTTTCGCTTTGACGCTTTGACGTATGCCTCCAGAATACGAAGCGTTGTGATTGAAACTTTTTTTTTATATTATCATTAAAGTTGTAGGTATGCTTGTATTGCACTTACGTGATTCGTACTATGTTAGTTCCTGACGATGGGCAAGGCTGGTTGTAAAGTCGACAAAGATATATCTTCGAAGCTCCACATCGATGCCGATTTCCTACACTTGCATTGCAATATAGCAACCGCGTTAATCATTGCCCACTAAGAATATTTCATATAATTTTGTCGATAGTGATAGATCATGTGTTTGAAGACTAGACAGCCTGAATACAAAACAATGCAGAGAACGATATTTCATTAAATATGCATATGTATATATATATAGATATATATATATATATATATATATATATATATATATAGATGTATATGTATATATATATATATATATATATATATGTATATATATATATATATATATGTATATATGTATACATGTATATATGTATATATGTATATATGTATATATGCATATATGTATATATGTATATATGTATATATGTATATAGGTATATATGTATATATGTATATAGGTATATATGTATATATGTATATATGTATACATGTATACATGTATACATGTATATATGTATATATGTATATATGTATATATGTATATATGTATATATGTATATATGTATATATGTATATATGTATATATGTATATATGTATATACATGCATATATGATACATGTATATACATGTATATATGCATACATGCATACATGCATACATGCATACATGCATACATATACGTATATATACATGCATACATGCATACATGCATACATGCATACATGCATACATGCATACATGCATACATGCATACATGCATACATGCATACATGCATACATGCATACATGCATACATGTATACATGCATACATGCATACATGCATACATGCATACATGCATACATGCATACATGCATACATGCATACATGCATACATGCATACATGCATACATGCATACATGCATACATGCATACATGCATACATGCATACATGCATATATGCTACATATATGTATATATGTGTATATGCATGTATGCATATATGTATATATATATATATAGTGTGTGTGTATGTATGTATGTGTGTGTGCATGAATATTTATGCAATTTAATGGTGTTTTTCACTATTTCAATCGATCGAATGTAATGTGCACGTGCACACCGCATACTTGTTCCCAGGAAATCATGAGTGCTACTTTTTCACTGATTTGCGAGGGGTTAGCTGCCTCAGCTCACACTGGAGCCAAGCCAGAGCAGCTAACTCTGAGTGTTGACCGGGAGTTTTGCGGGGGCCATCTCGTCCACGGACCAAACAACCCCGTGTCAACAGGCCAATCTGCCGCCAGACGGCGAGACGTGCATCATGCCTGACTGATCTAGGATGAGGTAAGCACCGGTAGCCTCTGCTGGAAGCCCAGTCGTCATCACCGCGGTTTGTTTGCTTCGTCAGCGACTTGGGCGAAGAGGTGCTGTCTTCTTGGAACTTGGAGTCCATGCCCGTCCTAGAACGATGAATTTGACCTTGGCCCTAAACCGGAACGGGACAGTGATCAAATGGTCAAAACGTCTGAGACAGCACTTTTATGGCCGACGAGCCTGTTGTTGGACCCCTAAGAACATCCGCGAGTTTTTACTTACGTTCACGGGCTCTTACGAACGTCTACTGCCCCTCACAAACGTCTACGAGCCTTTACGGAGGCTTGTGGATCCTTACGTACGACCCTGTACAGATCCGAACACACATGGATGGACTCTTACGAACGTCTCCTGTTACTCACGAAAGTCAATGAGCTTTTACAAAGGCTTGCGGGCCCTTACGACGGTGTACAGATCGTTACGAACATCGACAGACCCTTATGAACGTCTGCTGCCACTCACAAGCGTCAACGAGCCTTTACGGAGGCTTACGGCCCCTTACGACCCTTACGACCGCGTACAGATCCTTACGAACGTCGATGAACCCCTACGGCCTACGGGCCCTTATAAAGGCTACAGAAGAGGCCCTTGCGAAGTGTTGCGGATTCTCGCGAATGTCTACGGGCATAAGGTGCTTACAGACGCCTTTGGGTTCTTACGAACGTATGTGGGCCTTTACAAACGTCTAAGGGCCTCTGCGAACGTTTACGGGCTCTTACGATCGTTTACGTGCCCGCACTGGAGTAAACGCTTGTAATGACAAGCGTTTACTTACCTCATATCGAATCTTGAATCGATGTCCTTTCCAATGAAGTTCTGACATCTTATATCCAGATGCATCTTAGGCGGTCTGTATTCCCGGTTTGGGAATGCAATGTCATGTTAAACTACTGTGCCATGTTTACTTACAGTAGAATGCTTACTTGCAATTTGAGGAGATAGGAGGTCGGTGATGCCGGTCCCCAACGAGGATTACAAAAAAAGAAAGGAAATGCGGTCCCTTTCGAAATAATGTGGGCGAGATTCGGTGACACGGGAATTCGTGGGGTAGTCAAGCCACACTTCGCAAAATCCACTTTCACTTTAAATAATTCCTGGCTACGTCACTGCCACCTATGCTGAAACTGTGGCAACTCCAGGGAATCGAATAACATGCTAACTGGAGGCGCAAATTCCACCTTAGTGACCGAAACATTTGTGAATTTTCAGGCGCATTTTCGGTCACACTAACAAAATACTTCATTTTCGTGCATATTTCTGGAACAGTTGCCTCCCCACCCCAGTGAAAACAAATTCTTTAGTCGGTATCTGGGCAACGCCCATGAATGGATCATTTCACAATGTGCAGTCGAATCTTGGAAATAGGATGCAAATTAGGGGTGCGCTCATGCACAATGGCACGCCGCTATGCCCAGACTCGCTCAAAGCTCAGAAGATGGCTAAATACCTGTCCACTCATTTGTCCTAGTGTATACAGGCGCACACAGGATTTTCTCACGGGTGCTTGCCAGTGCCAGGACCAAGGCTTTGATCAGAAAATTGTCTGGATATACGCAACCCCCTTCGAAGAAAGAGTCTGGTTCCGAGCACTTTATTTTAACGTTCGAGGTATTTTCAACTTTTATTTTCTCACCATGAAAAAATCCTCGCTAAGGGTGAAGGCCGGGCCCCTCCCCTTGGATGCACCCATGCCATTGTAATCATCACTGCATGGTGAAAGAAAATATGGAAAGGTGAAAGATGGAAAGAAAATATGGAAAGGTGGAAAGAAAATATGGAATTGAACTGCGAGGTATTTGTATACACTGTTGCGATACCTCTCACCTAACTGGGGAACATACTCTACTTTATTTGTTGCAAAAGACACTGAATTTGTCTAGTGTATGTAATAAGCGTAATCACCATGCCCTTGCCCGGTCCGTGAGACGTAACACGCGTATGACACAATTAGTGCCCTGAACAGACATTCTATGCCTAAATAACTATCTTTTCGTGAATATACCTTCACATATATTTCAAACGTTCAATTATTTGTTTTCTTTCATCACAATGTGCTGTTTGTTTCCAGTCATATAACTAAGATTTCATGCAAATATTTCGGATATTTAGCTTGGACCAATTTTCTCAAATAGATGATAATATTTGCCAACTTCAAATTCAATGCGCATTGTCAACAACCTAATGACACTAAAAAGCATACAAACACATACTTACGCACCCACACAGACGCACACACACAAATACAAAATGGTCGTGAAAGCTCACGTAAGCTCACGCTCCTCGGCAATAAAACTAGTAATTACGGGTAATGTGTCCTCGCACAAGAACACAAGTAGGCAATGTTTCGCTACGCAGTCTACCACGCTAACCTGGCCGCTACCCCGCCTAATTCGCTACCCCGCCTAATTCGCTACCCCATCTGAACTACAACCTTGCTTAGCTCGCTCCTGGTCTTGCTGGCTACCCCGGTCATATCACCTATCATGCATTTAAAGCCGGCTAACGCCGTCTTTCATTTTTTAATAACTTCTAACAAAAACAACTTGTATGAATTATGGCTTGGCAATATACTTTTCAGACTCAGTCACGACTGCTATTACCTATTAGAGTTTATCATCAATATTGCACGAATATTTCAGGTACTTGCCATTGTATGTTAAAAAAAGAGCGACTGGATCTTTCTCCTGGCAGAGGCCTAGCAGTTAGGTCAGAGTGAAGCCCTGCCCATGTTTCTCGGGCGGCTGAATACACGTCGGGAATGTCAGTGACCCGAGCCGGGTCAGTGGTGCTTGAGTGCCCAAGGCCGGCCGTCCGCGCGTTAGTGGGCGGAGCTGCTGGTCGGCAGCCCCATCCCCGGAGCCCGGAGTTGTTCAACACTCAACGTAGCTCTAGGTTTTGTTCCGCAGCAAAACAGTTTCGGATAGATTCGGAAGAATAGAGTTTCGGCTCTATTTGAAATGCCCATTCCCAAAACATAATTGATGTAAAATATGTCGCTGAGGAATATCCAGGGAGACTAGTAGTCTAGGGAAAAGATGCCCGTCTCTCAACCGAAAGGTGGTGAGTTCGAGTTCCACCTGTCCCCTCTTTTCGCCCGCGACCGATCAGCGTGAGAGATTGGTCTCTCCGTGGCACAAAACAGTCGACACTTCGTAAAGCTGATAACCAGCAATAACCACCAGAAGTCATTTTTTCTTAAGCAGGGCATCAAACGGTTTGAAATGCGTAGTGGTCTATGTCACGAGTCACGGTACTACACAACCTTTCCGTCTGCCTGTCTGCCAGCACATCTGGCTCTCCACCCGGTCCAGCCGGCCTCGGGGCGCAGGCGGACGTCGCTGTCGGCGCCTGACAAAGGCGTCAGTGAGTTATGGTCTGACCTGTCGTCATCGACGGCCCTCCACTAGCCGGTGAAACCGGAGCCACGCGCGCCGGCAGGTCTCAATGGCGGGTCAGCCTCGTCATGGCCTGCCGGGCCGGCACACCGCGCCGCACCGGGCCGCACCGGGCCGCACCGCGCCGCACCGGGCCGCGTGATCTGCCTCCCGCCGGCTGAAAACAAACGTGATGGCCGATAGCATCGCCGCTCGTGACGGCCTCGTCTCCCGGGCGTGACCCCGACCTGAGGTCGTCTGCGTGTGGCGCGGCGACCTGGGGTAGCAGTTGGCGACCTCCCGCAGGCTATGAGTGGTTTGGCCTCCGGGGAAGGTCTCTGGCATGGTGCCGCTCTGATCTGTGGCGACGTCCTTGATCCGGCCTCTGCGAACGTGATCCTGGTCTGTGCATATGGTCTCTGTGGACGGAACTCCAGCACGGAGTGGATGGAAAGGAACTCCAGGGACTGTGGAACTTCGCGAGTATATATGTGTAGGGCTTAGTGGTGTGTGAGTGAGTGTGTATGGAGTATGGATGCTGGTGGGGAGGCCGGAAGTTTTACAAGGGAGGGGGCAAGGGCGCGCACCTCACCGACGAGTATGTTCTAGTCGAAAGCCGGAAAAACAGCACAGCAAAAGCACAAACTTACCCGACTGGAGGGTGTCAACCGACCTCTATGACCACCCCTGTCTTCGGCCACCACGTGGAACTGGTGCGCCCCTGGCCTGGCACCATATTCGGGCGCGCACACACTGGGAGAATTACTCGCACCGAGACATAATCTGGAACATTACAACATTACACAGGCGGTCGCCGGTCGTTGTGAATTATAGCCCCGCTCGTAACCCGGCCGGTGTGCAGTTATGACCTGGACCAGCAGCGCGCGCCGGGGCCGGCCCGGCTGCAGCAGCCAGTCGCCCGGGGCTGTTCCACACACACACTGAGGTCCACCAAATGGCACTAGGAATTGTGCGGCTGTGGCCATTGGTGGAGATTTGCGCGAGATGGGATGGAAGCGCGGCGGAGACGGATCGAGATCCATCCCAATGGTTTTCAGCGTTGAACGCTACATCTATGGCATGATGAAGAGTGAGATAAAATGTTAAAATGCCTCCTAAAAACTGCTTGTACAATCCCAACCATTTTGATAAATATTCCCGTCAGGTTCATGTACACAGTTGATGTTGATGCGCTCCATGCTTCCCACAAGAAAGTAACTGGACTTTCGGTACGGCTTACGCTGCAAGTTTGATATTGTCACATATTTTGCACCTTAATTATTCCCAACTTCATGCACATGCTTTCTCCTTATCTTTTTCATTGACGGCTCCTCAGGATATGTTCATGGACTAAGTGAGCATATGAACAGCAAATATGTAGCTTTAATTCCGTTTGTCATTCGGTGACTTTATAATTGTCGATGTGAAAGATAGCTGTGTGCATAGGTGGAATTTCGAATGCCCGAAGGGGCCTGAGCATCATCAATGTTCACCTAGTTCCCTTTCTCATGATTACATATTCTAACATTGTAC
The DNA here is from genome assembly GCA_034440615.1 of Ashinkailepas kermadecensis. Lineage (NCBI taxonomy): Eukaryota > Metazoa > Arthropoda > Thecostraca > Neolepadidae > Ashinkailepas > Ashinkailepas kermadecensis. The sequence goes on along the minus strand of JAOTOM010005041.1, from coordinate 410,090 downwards.
CATACGAGTGATCCCCCCCCCCACCCCCACAACCGGCATGATTATCGAGTCCACGCACGACCAATCGACGTGAAGATTGGCAACACCATAGTAGTCAGGTGCGTCATGGAAGAACCAAACGTTCCTCAGTCATCCCATCCAACGTTCATTTTTATCTCACCAAGTGACCATACATGCCGCCCCGATAGCTCAGTTGGTTGGAGCGTTTCGTCGGTCTGCATTGGCTCACCTGTCCTGACAAGTCAGGGTCAAGTCGCGCGTTGCATGCGCTTGCACGTGGCCTCGGCTGGATAACTCAGCTGACAACTGGCTCGACAGGGCTGCGGACGCGGCAGCAGTGACAGCCGTGTTTGCTCATTGGCGACGCGCTAACTCGTCAGCTCAAATTCTGCCGTTGAACCGGAGTTCCAAAATCGGGCGGCAGGGTCGGGGTCCAGCTCACCATTCACCTGGCGCCACAGCTGGCACTTGCCACCCGTACCGGGTGGCAAATGGCTAAAGCGCTTGGTTGGTATGCCGTGGTATGTTCACTTCACTCTCAGGGAGGTATGGCCCTTTTCGGTTCTGCCATTGGTGATGTAATTTGGTGAATGTATTGCGTCCAAGATCACCTTAGCTCTGCATGCATGCTTGAAGGCGCGTGTCTGTATAAACACTGAAGACAGTGCACCTGTCACTGATGACACTTATGACGTCTATGGCCAGGCACAGGGATTTGACTGCCCTGCACTTCTGACACTTGCCCTCGCTCGTCCAGCACCTCTATAGGAGCCCTATACTGATAGCATGTGATTTGGTGCTATTGTCAGCAGTACTTCCACCACTTTATCGGAAACTTGCAATGCGCGGGGCTTCTTATCCCGCGCCGTCTCGGGGGGAGGGTCGTTATTGACCCTCCCCTAAGGTTTACCGCGGATAGTGAAAGAACGGCGCGCGGTAGCGCGCCGAAATTTGGCATACCTTTTCCCACATCAATTTGGCATGTTGTACCAATTTTTTTAAGTCAGGTCATCTAACGTCAACGAGTTAGTCAAGGTCAAGTGAGGTCACCTCCAAAAATGTTCAACCAGTCGTTACGCTTTAACGGATAAAGATATTTTAATGAAACTTTCAGCGTTTGCTTATCTTTAGGGACGCAACAAGACGCACCAGAGGATTTTTCCGTTTTTGATTACTTATTAGGTTTGCATATTTTCCCATTAGAGTTAAAATCGAAGATTCTGGCTAAAGTAAGCATTTTTTTTTATTGGAGCAAGTTTACTTCGAACAACGTTTTTGGTCCGCTCTACCCATTGGGAAAGGAAAATTAAAGAAAACTTGAAAACTCAAAATTTTGATATTTCACCATTTTTATTTTTATTTTTGAGTGGCAAAAGTTTGTATGGCCCTGGTCGATTTCGCTTTCCTTTTCTGATTCCAAATATTTTTTTTCTTCAAATCTCCCCAAAAATGAACTCCCCAGAGCCAAAAACATGATGTAAGTCGTGAAAACCTAGACCCCCTAGTGACGTCACTTTTGGGGAGAAATGTTTTTTTTGGATGGTGTCTGGCCCTACTCGTCGCGCTTTCCGATGATACCTCTTTCGTTTTCGTGCGACGCTTAGTTTGGAGGTTGGACGGGAGGTCCCTATCGACCCCCCCCTCGAGACGGGGTGTGAGGATATGACCGGAAAGACGGGGAGGGTTATGCTCCAACCATTTGGCGAGCTAAACTACGGTGCGATTGGCAGAGACAGACTCCCCCCCCCTCCCCTCCCCTCCCCTCCCATCCCCTCCACCTCTCCCACCCCACCCCCATTCCATTCCCATTCCACCCAATCCCCACTCCGCTGGATTGTGTCTGGCACACTCGGTACAGGGCTCTGCTTGGAGTTATCGGCCCGTGCGCAGTTATTCCCATCCCACCCCATCCCCACTCCGCTGGATTGTGTCTGGCACACTCGGTACAGGGCTCTGCTTGGAGTTATCGGCCCGTGCGCAGTTATTCCCATCCCACCCCATCCCCACTCCGCGGGGTTGTGTCTGGCACACTCAGTACAGGGCTCCGCTTGGAGTTACCGGCCCGTGCGCAGTCGGTGCGACCATACGTCACGCGTCGGTAACACTAAGTGACACGGACCGGCAATTGTGCCATTACTTCCTGCACGGCCAATTACGAGTCCGTGCCAGTCAACTTTACGGCAGTGACCGGCGAAACCAGTCCACCCTCCTACCGTGTGTCGGGGTATGGCTCGGGACTTCGGACCTCCTACCGTGTGTCGGGGTATGGCTCGGGACTTCGGATCTCCTACCGTGTGTCGGATGTATGGCTTGGGGCTTTGGACCTCCTACCGTGTGTCGGGGTATGGCTCGGGACTTCAGACCTCCTACCGTGTGTCGGGGTATGGCTCGGGACTTCGGACCTCCTACCGTGTGTCGGGGTATGGCTTGGGGCTCGGGACCTCCGGCCCTGTGTCGGGGAATGGTTCGGGGCTCAAAACCTCGTGCCCTGTGTCGGAGTATGGCTCGGGTCCCGGACCTCCTGCCGTGAGTCGGGCTCGAGGCTCCGGACCCCCTACCATGTGTTGGAGTATGGCTCGGGTACTCGGCAGGAACACGTGTGTTTTGACTAGATGGACGACAGCGGCAAAATATGATCGGGCCGCCATGTGGTCCAGTAAACAAAATTAACGTTTCTCGCGGCAGACCAAGGCACTGCAACTTCTTCTATCAATGAGAGCCAACCAGTTTCCGTTGCCACCCAAAAGGGCGTGGTCTGACTCATTTCAACTGTCTATGCACAGGTGTCGCTGAATGAAAACTACTTGTCGAGGCGGCAGGGGAAAGTACATCACACTCATTGAAGAAAATATGGACTGAATTAGGGTATCAAAAGGTCACTGCGAGGGCAAAGAAAATATGCTTCGCAGTGAGAGGGGAGGGCTGCATTTCCGAATAACTTTGGGTGGGCACAAGCTAACATTGGGGAGGAAGAGCATCATTGGGGACTGAAGTTAATATTGGGAGAGAGCTCAGCATCCCTATCGAATGCAAAGGAACGCACTTGAGTCTACTTATCAATTAAGTTGATGAAGTCCAAAACCTGACTGACTATTGTCTGGTTGTTTTGGTTTCCCAACACATGTTTTCAGTGGCCTCTTTATTTGCCGAAGTCTACCGCCTAACCAGTCATTGACGGGGCCAAATCTGCCCCCTGTCGAATATTCGCGGGAACTTGAAAACGCGTAACGACATCTGTACAAACTTGCAATAGCTGTCAAATGATCAATTCTACGCCTCCTATCAAAGTACACACAAATTGACATAGAAACCGAACGAAGGAAGATGTGTGATGTCGGTCAATGGCAATCGATCGACAATTAGTAGATAAGTAACATGTGATGTTCTTGCTTTGTTTTAATCGTTCCCTTTGAAATGTCGGCATGTCAAAGTAAAAACGTTTCATAGAAAGTACTCTCAAAATGTTTACCCTTAGATTCAATATCTAGAAAAAAGGACAGATTCAGTCCAAGACATGACTATGAAGAATGTCCGTACCAAATTTTAAGCAGTTATCTATACAAATGTGTGAGCTGTAGCTTGAAATGTACCACAGTGCTACCACGTTGGGGTGGCGTGGAGCTCCGCCGGCGCCGCCACGGGACGGCGGGCTGCCGGCAGCGGGACGGCGGGCTGCCGGCAGCGGGACGGCTGGCTGCCGGCAGCGGGACGGCTGGCTGCCGGCAGCGGGACGGCGGGCTGCCGGCAGCGGGACGGCTGGCTGCCGGCAGCGGGACGGCTGGCTGCCGGCAGCGGGACGGCGGGCTGCCGGCAGCGGGACGGCTGGCTGCCGGCAGCGGGACGGCTGGCTGCGGCAGCGGGGCTGCCGGCAGCGGGACGGCTGGCTGCCGGCAGCGGGACGGCGGGCTGCCGGCAGCGGGACGGCGGGCTGCCGGCAGCGGGACGGCGGGCTGCCGGCAGCGGGACGGCGGGCTGCCGGCAGCGGGACGGCGGGCTGCCGGCAGCGGGACGGCGGGCTGCCGGCAGCGGGACGGCGGGCTGCCGGCAGCGGGACGGCTGGCTGCCGGCAGCGGGACGGCGGGCTGCCGGCAGCGGGACGGCGGGCTGCCGGCAGCGGGACGGCGGGCTGCCGGCAGCGGGACGGCGGGCTGCCGGCAGCGGGACGGCGGGCTGCCGGCAGCGGGACGGCGGGCTGCCGGAAGCGGGACGACCGTCTTGCGATTCCGTGCGAGGTGCGGCAGTGGTGTCAGTGGTGGTGGTGTTAGTGGCGTCAGCAGTGGCAGTGGCCACTCCAGGGGTCACTGCGCGGCCTGCGTAGGGGAGCTGATCGGCCAGCCCGACTACATGCGCTGCTGTTCTCATGTGTGCGGTTTGTGCAAGCGACTCAGGCCCAGAGGCGTAGTCATAGGGGTGGGGGAAGGGAGCCCCTAAAAATACACTTCATGAAGCAAGAACTTGTGGAATTTGCACCACACCGAACCACATCTGGAAAGCTGCCGACGTAGCAGATACCTGCAGCACATGTGAATAACACATACTAATTGGCTAGTCTTGCTTCCCATTTCAAACCATGATAGTGCATCAATCCACTTATTTACCACCAATGTCTTCCATTTGACCTTGATCTTACATGGTTTATGAACAAACAGCGGCGTTTGCTCACGTGCCTGATAATCGAAATCACGGGCAAGCACTCCCACTTCACGTTTAGATGGTTCATATAGGAGAAGCAATGGCCGATATTTCAGCTCTCATCTGGACTGCACTTGACCTTGACATGCTACACAAATGACATTGGGTACCTCCTTATGCAGCGTGCTTTATCAATGCGCAATGATTTCAAACCATGAAATAAACTTTTCAATGCAATACGTTGCTGCGAGAGTCACATCTTTCAATGGTTCACATTTTAAAGCTTTCACCTTGACCTGCGAAATTAATAAATAAAATATGATTTCGTAAGTGTTCTGTGATCGTACTCCACAGCGTTATCGATTGCCGTTTAAATGTTTAAAATCGGCCCAGCCGCTCTTGAGATAAGCAGGGAAGAAATATTTGCCCTTCCCCGGTCAATGGTGTGCGGCTGGGGAACCCGGTCAATGTGGGCTAAGTCAATGCCGGGCCTTGTTCTCACTGGAGAATAAAGCCAGAAATAAATCGCCTAGGTTATTCCACTAAGTTCGGATACTCAGCGGCGTCGGTGTATATACTTAGTGGTGGGGAAGTATCCCGTCAATAGTTGATGCACCCCCCTCCCTTAATGTCGTATGGATTTAGCATGGGTTCTTACGATGTTATTCCCACCCACTTCCCCTACGCCGGTGTGTCTTATAACTAAGCATGCATTTCCTGTCCCCATTCAGTGTCTTAAAACGTTGCCCGTGCCAGCACTACAAAGCAGAAGTTTACGAAGAACTATGATGTTCAAATATTTATATATAACTGTCTAAATAACATGGGTAGAACTTTGGCAAAGTGATTGGAGAGGCCAAAGAAGTTGGGAACTCGATTTGATTTAATGTATGCCTCTAAGCCTAACATATGAGGATGCAAATCGTTGGAGAAGAAGCTGGAGACCACTTCCTCCAAACATATGGCAAGCTTCGCTTCCGAAACTATTTTTCCCGCACAAAATGCCAAGTGATTTAGAGCGGGCCAAGCAGCTTGTATGACGTTGTTGATTAAAATACATATTCTGATTTCGATTTTCATGGCGCGCCCGGTGGCAAGCACGCCAGGGGATCTGAACGTCAGGGGATCTTAATGTCAGGGGATCTTAATGTCAAGGGATCTTAATGTCAGGGGATCTTAATGTCGGGGGATCTTAATGTCAGGGGATCTTAATGTCAGGGGATCTTAATGTCAGGGGATCTGAACGCCAGGGAATCTGAACGCCAGGGGGATCTGAATGCCAAGTGGATCTGAGCCCTGGGGATCTGAATGCCAGGGGATCTGAACACCAGGGGATCTGAACGCCCGGGGATCTGAACGTCAGGGGATCTTAATGTCAGGTGATCTTAATGTCAGGGGATCTGAACTCCGGGGGGATTTGAACGCCAGGAGGACCCTAATGCCAGGGGGATCTGAACTCCAGGGATCTGAACGCCAGGGGATCTGAATGTCAGGGGATCTGAACGCCAGGGGTATCTGAACGCCGGGGATCTGAATGCCAGGGGATCTGAACGTCAGGAGATCTTAATGTCAGGGGATCTGAACTCCGGGGGATTTAAACGCCAGGGGATCTGAACGCCAGGGGATCTGAACTCCAGGGGATCTGAACGCCAGGTGATCTGAATGCCAGTGGGATCTGAACGCCAGGGGGATCTGAACGCCAGGGGGATCTGACCGCCAGGGGATCTGAACGTCGGGTGATCTTAATGTCAGGGGTATCTGAACGCCAGAGGGATCTGAACACCAGAGGATCTGAATGCCAGGTGGATTTAGACGCCAGGGGATCTGAACTCCAGGAGATTTGAATAATGCCAGGGGTATCTGAACGCCAGGGGTGCTGGAGACCACTATTGTGACGTCGCTCTGCTGACTGCACGGCTGGTCATTGTGCACGACTAGCTACCAGTGTTCGAGCCGGCTCAACTTCACAAAGCATCTCCATTGCTCAGACGTGCTCCAGACATGCCCACGCGCCGCCAGTTCAGTTGTGTGGAAGGTCACGCGCAGCCCAGCTCGGTCGGCTCGTTGTCGAAGAAATCAAGTTCAGAGCGTCACGTTGGGCGCAGACATTTCAATTCCTTCCCGCGTCATTTCGCTTGGTATGAATGTTCTACAAAGCAACAATTTACTTTCAACTGAGTTATGCTTCTTTGCAACTTGAAATACAGTCATCCATTTTACTCTAATCTGACTCGTGGCTCTCGTCCATGGCGGATCCAGAATTTGGACGGGGGTTCGGAATGTTGGTGCCCCTCAGGATTTCCGTGCCCTTCCGCTCGTCAGGGTGTCCGTATTATGACATATTTTCTTGACCTCGATGGGGGGGGGGGGAGTACCATTTGAACATTTCTGGACATTACCGGTAGTATCGCACCATAACTAATTTTCGTCTTGGTGGATTTCGTGGTGTCAAGAGAGTGTGCAGCGCATTTTTTTTCCTCAATCAGTCCAAACCGCTTGAGGATGATTAGTCTTGCTCTTAAAGTGATATCGTTGTACAATGTGTCATTCGTGTCAATGTGAAGGGAGAGGAGGAAGGATTAATGCTTTGCATTTGCAACCCTCACAGCCGTGTGATCAATGAACCGATTCCGTTCATTCAAACATAAATCGAAAACTCAGTGGGTTAAATTGAGGGTGAATTATTTTGTTCACCCAGAGGTCACTAATAATCATGCAAGGTTGCTGAAGTGAAAGTATTTCGGAAACCCGCATTGTCATCTTAAAATGGAGCACTTCAGGAAATGGAACGTCAATAATGCTTTCATACCTAAGTTTGGTCCTCAGAATGATTGACATTCAACCGTTGCGGGGGCGTTTGGTTCCGGGAAGAAATGCTGATTTCCAACAAAAGAGCAAGTTATAATTTCTGTTCAGTGTTGACTGTGGTACGTGTCTCCAGTCTAAATGACGTCATCTGGGGCCGAAAGGTGAGAATAGTGAACCTTGCATCTGCTACTACAGAACATTTTACATTTGGATATATTTGCATTATTTTACCAGCTGTGTAAAAATCCACTCAATATGAGTTTGTGGTCTTTGAAATGACCTCGATAGTCCGAGCCAAGCACGGGGTAAAATGCAGACTTAAATAAGACAGCGGAAAACAATACCGCTAACAGCGAATGCCAACTAGAATTAAATCTTCCTTACTTTTGAACGAGACGCTTTTAGGCGAAAAATGCCTTTGCAGATGACGCATCTCTAAGAAATCTATAAAGGGGGACGAGTAGTTTAGGGGTAAGATGCTCGTCTCGCAATCGAAAGGTTGTGGGTTCGAATCTCACCTGTCGCTACTCTTCGCCCGCGACCAATCGGCGTGAGAGATTGGCGACGCTATATGACTCAACGGTCGACGTGTCGTAAAACCAATAACCAACCAAGAAATCGATAAAGATGCGATGTGCGATGTGCGTCGATTTTCATAGGACGGGTAGGGCATCCGCAATAGCAAAAACATATGCATACATATGTGCATGCATACATGCATACATACATACATACATGCGTACGAACATGCATGCATACACCTACATACATGCTCACACATACATACACACACACACACACCTACATATATATATATATATATATATATATATATATATATATATATATATATATATATATATATATATATATATATGTTTTCGCGTGGCATGCCACAACATTTTGTTCTAGCCATGACATTTTTTTGCACTAATAAATGCGAAATAGTAGCCGGAATAGGAGGACCGTTACCATTTCTTTCGAAGGAGAGGGGGAGATAATGAGATATGGGGAGGTACCTGCCGATCCTCCCGCTTCGAAACTCCTGAGTACACCCTGCTTGCCATACCAAACTTTTTTTGTCCCAGGGCTACACCTCTGTAGATAATATCCCTGTAAGACTAACATGGATGGTGACGTCCACAGAAGACTCATTGTGAAAGTGGTTGGAGGGAAGCAGAAGGGCGAATTAATTACAAGGTTCTAGCTACGAGGAAGCCGTGGGGAGTGGGAAATTCAATAGGGTTTCGTGCGAAATTTGAGAGGTGTTCAGGGGAGGGAGAGGGACAATGAACCTGCAAAGTGATGTAGGATGGCAACCGCGATGATGTTGCATACATGAATGCAGCCGCACACACAGCGGTGGAGGTAGACTTTCTGCTATAGCAGACCTTTGACACGAAATTGGACACTGAAATAGTTGCTTTGAAACAAATATTGGGGACTCGGGGTGGGAAGGGAGATATTGAAGGACTTCAAAGAGATCCAGATCGTTTGTTTTGTATCACCAATTCTAGCATTACTAGCTCCCATTGCCCCGTTCCACCACATTACTTTCGTCCGAAGTTCCTCCCGTAAATGTGCTACCATAAACAACTGCTCACATGTAGCATATATCACTCAGTTTCTAGAGCATCACTGTCCATGTCAGCCCATGACCTGCCAAGGTCTTCACATCCGGATCCGATCACGATAAACCACATGGATATGCAAATCAACGCCACATCAACGCATTCACAAACCACATCGATATACAAATCCATGCCACATCAACGTATTCACAAACCACATCGATATACAAATCAAGCACCACATCAACGTGCTCACAAACCACATGGATATACAAATCAAACTCCTCATCGCAAATAATTGCTGCACTCAACGTGCCGGAGTCATTGCCATTTTGCATGCAAGAAGCGCACAAACATACTGGTGAGGGTGTCATTGCCGACTGCAAATGCTGACAGGGGTGCTGCACGGCACATTCAACTGGTCTGAAATGTTCGGGGCTGTTTGCCATCATGGGTGATAATTATGCACCACTGTCAGAGGGTGAAGCCACCTGTGCTATAACATCTTCGGTGTCATCGAAAGGTGAAGTGAAAGGGCGATCCCGCTTGTAAGCAAGCAGGCCTTTTAATGCTGAGGAGTCCTAATTTCGTCTAATGCATCTTGGATAACTTCATCTAGAAGCTGAATGCAGGTGGGGAGTGGCAGGCGTTTTGCCCCTCGCTCCATTGCTGGTCCTACCCCGGAGGCCGAGTGACTTCAATATTTGCTATATCACATGGAACTGCATAGCTACACATGGATTCGAAGTTCCTCGTCCCCAACAAACGGAAGCGGATGCAGTAGCGTTCCCAGGGTGACAAAGGGGCCGTGGGTCCTCCCGAAATATTTGACTTCCTGCCAAGAAGAAAGTTTTCTCTGTGTTCGTTATATGAAAATCAGACACAAACATCGTCCGCAATGATTCATTTTTGCAATGATTAAATTGCAGTTTAAGAAATTGTGAGTATGTGTTCTCGTTATGTGCTTTGGCTCTCTCCAAAGCAGTTTTCCATTGCATCACAATCCTTGGCCACGTACGAAATCTTTTTCCCACTTTCCATTGTTTACCTTGGCACTCTCCGAACTAATTATCTGGGAGAGTCCCAGAATGGTGGGTCTTCTCTTGCCACTTCGGCGCTGGCAATTATCGCCACGCGCTATGCTTCAACAAAAGAATGCAACCATGGAAGTGATTGCGATATTTATTCCGACAATTGCAGCCATGAAAAGTAGGTAGAATGTAGCTGTCGGTACTTGGAGCATCACCAGTTTTCAGTTGTTCTTGCTTGTAGTACATTTGAGAATACACACTTCATTTCCTCCGAACCTGTTGTCCTATGAACAACACGTGAACTCGTGCCAAGTTTCTAAGCCAGACAATGTTGGTCTATGAACAACACGTGAACTCCTGCCGAGTTTCTGAGCCGGACAATTCTGGTCTAGGAACAACACGTGGACTCGTGTCGAGTTTCTGAGCCGGACAATACTGGTTTATGAACAACACGTGAACTCGTGCCGAGTTTCGGAGCCGGACAATACTGGTCTAGGAGCAACACGTGAACTCATGCCGAGTTTCTTAGCCGGACAATACTGGTCTAGGAACAACACGTGAACTCGTGCCGAGTTTTGGAGCCGGCGGGAGCAATACTGGTCTCTATCTGCTAATCGGCTCCCATGACGTGGTTTGACCTCGAATATGACGTTAGATTCCAGGCCTTTACATTCTGCTCTGGCTGAAGCGACTCCAGCATTGTGTGTCAGTCATGATCTCAACACGATGGACGATGCTAAAGAAGTAGGTCAATATTTTGTTTTCTAGTCATGGCAAATATGACAGTGTGACACTACTGTGTGAATTTTGCATTTTTCCTCCAATAATGTTGCTCTTATCTTAAATTACTGTTCATTGTCATGATTAAAATTGCAATACCGACCTACAAAACATAACCATTCATATTTAAGGGGATTAAGCACATTGTAGCACTGATAGAAAGTTGTGGACCCAAAAATCCTAATAACAAACTGAAGAACAGGCATTCGTTTCTCATTCATTTCAGAGGTACCATCTCAGGGCCTATTGATATAAATAGGAAAGATTTACCGGCACTGTTATGTGAATCAAATCCGGAACCTAAGGTGTATTTTGTGCTCGCATGATACATAGTTTTGAAACAGGGGTCGAAGCCTCTATAGAATAAAAATGCAACTGGACAAGAAGTGTGTTTGCGTGTCTGTACGAACTGCTGTGATATTAATATACGGTACACTTGTCAGACAATGCTCACGTGGAACGCTCTGCATTTGTTCATATCAATGATTGCCCGCGTGGTATCTTTGACACGAGTACGTTTCCCTGAAGACCTATTGTTTTATTGTGCTGATCAACATGGGCTGGACATTGTATGTCCAAGTTGGTGACGACAATTCATGGGACGAACTCTGTTCGTTTATTTACATGCCACTTTCAGTCATTGGCGAATCTAGGAATTCTTAGAGGCAGAACTTGTCTGGACAAGCGCCATTTCCATCGCAGGGGCATCACCGCGGAAGTCACTGGAGGTGCGCCTTCGGCTGAAAATTCGTTGAGAGGAAGATGAAGCGAACATCCTCAAGGGCACGACTTCTTCTCAAGGTGACACGCTTACTTCATTGAGAGAGGCGCCTTTGGCTACAACAAAATCCGTTGAGCGAGGGGATGGAGGTGGTTGTGCACTCGAACAGTGGCACAACAAGGATTTCTTCATGGGGCGACCCCCAAACAAATATCGTGTTGCGTGGTGAAGATCTCCAAATTTCTTTTTTTGGTCTAATGTAGTTTTGGCTGTTAAGGGGGAGGCCCCTCCCCCTTGGCTGCGCCTCTGCACTCGAGCATTCTCGAAGTGACGATTTCTCCTGGTCAGAGTGATACCACCTTTCCATGGGGGGAGGGGACACATGCTCCCAGTGACCACCGCCCGCCCTCTATCCGCCCCTGCTTTCAGGTACCAAATTCATTTCTAGAGGAGCTCAAGTGTTATTTCAGTGATTTGCCATGCTTGCACGAGTAACAATGTACATACCTGTGGCACCGATTATTTGTCAGGGCTAGTCGCGACTCGTGCAGTACTGCGGAAAACAATCGAATTGTTGCAATCAACATGCCGAGAGCTTGATCTTTACAGACTGGGTCAGTAAATTGCGCGAGCACATGCAGACAAGCAATTAATCATTCTCTCAACGCACAATATCGCTACGAACTTTTCAATTGCATATTTCAGTTTATGAAATTACGTACCAGATTAAGCAGAACTTTACAGTGCCAATTCGACATCTACATTTCACCACCGCGGTGGTGGTGACGTGAACTCTTCTACCCGACAACGGACCTTCGGTGACCTTGATGACAGCCTTGCTGACGGTGAGAATGACACTTGATTGAGAACGCATGAAGCACATCACCAGCAGGTTTTTGGTAGGCAGCTGGGATAAAAGGTCATATAACCATCGATCGAAGGCATTCATTCAACCATGTCCCAACCGGTGGCCTGAACCTATGGCGAACGTATCAGCACATAAAAATGAGACAAAATCAAAACAGCCAAACATTTAAGAAGTGTTTACTTGGTAATAAGGGCAACTGTGCCCTTCGACCCCCCCCCCCCCCCCCACCCCCTGGTTGTGCTTCACAGTGCATTGCTTTCATGAATTGAAAGCTATATTGTCGGATTGTCAACAGCACAAAGTTTCCGTACAGGCCTGTTTGCATGTTCTTGCGACACGCTTGGCCCGCATCGGCGACTCCAGAGGTGCTGCATTTGTGATTCATAGGCATCTTAAAAAAAATGTTAATAGCAACACCGTATAACTGCCTTGCCAAAGAACCCAACACTGCTGTCAACCTACCCTTGCCTGTTCAGAGTGCCTGCATCTGCACTGTGTGGGCCCGAAGTGTGATGGCGGCAACTTCTGGCGCGCGGATTACCGCGGCCCTGGACCTGTTCAGAGTGCCGGCACCTACACTGTGTGGGCCCGAAGTGTGATGGCGGCAACTTCTGGCGCGCGGATTACCGCGTCCCTGGACCTCCCGCCTACAACGGCACACTCCCTGCGGGCGTGAGTTACGTCCTGTTACAAAGTTAGCGCATATGGGAGAGCGCTGAGTGGGCTGGCTGCCCCCGCCCCCGAAAATGTCCCGTCTGCATTAGCTGCCGGCCGACGGGCGTCGGACGTGACTGTTCTGTAAAATAGCAGTTCTGGACTGACCAAGTCACGGGCTTCGTGACGCTTTGTCAATTGGCTTGCATCTGGGCAATGATCTGAAGTTGATGGCATTTATGAAGATTCCGGTTTTCGAACGATCGAAGCGTTTCAGGTGCCTGGTGCGCACCGTACAATTTGATACCGATGGTATGTGCTCCACGTCAGAATAGCGGGGATACAATTTGGTACCGATGGTATGTGCCCCACGTCAGAGTAGTGCGGGCACTATTTGGTACCGATGTTATATGCTCCATGTCAGAATAGTGGGGGTACAGTTTGGTACCGATGGTATGTGTTCCACTTCAGAATAGTGGTTGTACAATTCCCTACCCATGGTATGCGCTCCATATCAGGTAAGGGTAAATTTTCAGTTTAACCTTTTTTTTCATGTCGAACCCATAGAAGCAATATATATGCAATTGTTCGACAAGCGTAGTCGCTGGAGTAATTACAAATAAGATATATTGCGTGTATATAGTGTATTGAGTATATATAGTTTTAGTGTGTCTAGCAATTACTGACATAATTGGTTTTCGCCGACTGATCCCAGGTACCCGCCATTTCACACATAATATCGCATGGATTTCGGAGTCGTTTCCAAAATTACAGTAGTAAATGCTGAGTTTGTTCGAATTGAACTTCAAGAAGCATAAGCGAATTGAAATTGGTTCTAACATACGTGTTGAAACTGATTGGAGCGAGCGGTAGATGAGTGAAAGAAGTGATTATTTAGGTCCATTGTACAACTTTTTGACAAAGGGTTGATTGTCTTTACGTAGGATACGATTACCATGTATATCCGCTGTTGTCGTTGGACAATGTCATATTATGCGTTGTTTTAGCTACGCGAAATATTCTTGATTCCTTTGAATGTGCTGAAGACAAATTTATCTCTACCCTCCTGCAGAAGCTTCACATGTTCCGATGGCGCGACGTTCAGGTGCTGAAAACAACACCCGCCACGTCCGGCCGATTTCCATCAGCCGCTATCGAATCCGCCGAACATCCGGAACGACTGACAACAAAAAATCACATCCGGCGCGCTTTTTCCATCGCGACGCCCACCCACCATCGACGGCGGATGACGGGTGGAGAGGGGCCGCCGCACAGCTGGCTGTCAGCGGCTGCCGACCCCCCAGGTGGCTCTCATGGCCGTCGGACGGTGGGGCGGGGCCGGCCCGCTTGCGGTCACCGGCGGCCAAAGGTGGCGTCGCCCACGCCCATTCGTCCGCGACGCGCGCACACGATGGCGGAAGGGGACGGCGCTGCCGCGTCGCCGCCGGCGCGGCTTCACAGGCCGACAGGACAATCATCGGCGCCGGGTGTGCGGCCCGACGCCGTCGGTGGCCACATTAGCGCTGCACCTAATTACCGCGCCAGTAGATCACACACCGCCGGCCGTGCTCGGCCGCCACAACAGAGACCGCCTGCCGCCGACACCGGATTACCGCCGACCGCAACTTCTGCCAATTGTGCTCCACATTGTCCATTAGCTGCCATCTAATTACGTGCACTCACGCACGCGCTGGCTTGCCGGCTGCGACGCTCCAGCTCGGCGGCGCTCCTCTGGAAGATCGTGCATGGCGAGTGGCCATGTTTGATTGCAGGTGCATGTGTGGAAGGTATGGGAGAGCCACACACCGTGGAAGTATTCAGTATTGTTTGGCAGGGTGACAAGGAAACGTGCCGAAAGTCATACCCACCTGAAGGAAGCAATACAGATATAGCTTGCAGTTGCCAGCCTACAGCTCATCTATTTGTCGCATCCATACGTCTTGTTTGATTATTATCCAACTGTGATCCAATGACTACAAATAAGCGCTCAATAGTTGTGCATAGAGCTTTTATCTGCACAACTGCCATATACTAGTATGTACTTAGCTTTCGATGCTTGGGAAATGTCTTGGTGACGATACCACAGTCCATACCCGACCACCAGTCAGGCCGTAAGACATGGCGCCCATAGGCAAGGCTCTGACGAAATCTGAGGAGTTCATGCATGCATGCTGCATGGTTTGCATACCCGAGAAGACTGGTCTGCACAGGAATGGAAGAACCACGCTAGTCTGATCTCTATCAAATAGAAGAGGCGCGTGGAGTCATAAAAGAAAGGAGAATTCGCCGACGTACCAATATTTTCTGGTTATCCCGACCACCGTCCAATACAGCGTATGTGGTGTCGTTCCCAGACATATAATCGACAGCAGTGCACGGTCCACACGATACTCATTGTTCTCAAAGGAATTCTTCCGATGCAATCTACACTACCCGAATAAACGTGGCTATGCACCTAGCCTGGTGTGTGCCTGTGGCGGTGGGGGTCCCGACCGGCCTGTGGAGGCCGAAGACCAGGTCAGCCGACTGAAGGCGGACAGGCGCGCTGGACGGACCGGCGCGCGGGGCGGACCAGAGCGCGGGGCGGACCGGAGCACGGGGCGGACCGGCGCGCGGGGCGGACCGGCGCGCGGGGCGGACCAGAGCGCGGGGCGGACCGGAGCACGGGGCGGACCGGCGCGCGGGGCGGACCGGCACGCGGGGCGGACCGGCACGCGGGGCGGACCAGAGCGCGGGGCGGACCGGAGCACGGGGCGGACCGGCGCGCGGGGCGGACCGGCACGCGGGGCGGACCGGCACGCGGGGCGGACCAGAGCGCGGGGCGGACCGGAGCACGGGGCGGACCGGCGCACTGGGCGGACTGGCGGATCGACGCGCGGGGCGGACCGGCGAACGGTGAGGACCGACGCGCGGGGCGAACCCGAGCGCCGGACGGACCAGCGCGCAGGGCGGACCGGAGCACGGGGCGGACCGGCGCAAGGGGAGGACCCGAGCGCCGGACGGACCAGCGCGCGGGGCGGACCGGAACGCTGAATGGACCGGCGCACGGGGCGGACAGAAACGCTGAACGGGCCGGCGCGCGGGGCGGACCGGAACGCTGAACGGACCGGCGCGTGGGGCGGACCGGCGTGCCGAGCGCCGCCAGCGGCCGAGTGCCGGGCGCTGCACAGCTCCGTGACTTGTCTCGTCCAGTGATGGCAGACGATAATGGTCGCCGGCCGCGGCGTAAAGCGGCGATAACCGGGCCGGCCAGCCGCGGCCGCTCGTTCTGCACCGAGACGCGGCCCCGGTGCGCTGTCGTAAACCGGCAAACTGGCAAAATGGCGACCGCGCCGGCTTTGACCGCCGTGCGCGCGGCCCACGACGATGATTGCGACGCCAATGCGAAACCGGTTTGCGGCGATCGGCCAGATCGGAGCGCAGATAGCGGCGGCGGCGGCCATAGTTGGCGCCGCCCGTGGCGGGTGTCGCAGATCCGCCGGCCGCCGCTGCGGCTCCCTCCCTGCTGTGGCGGGTGTCGCAGATCCACCGGCCGCCGCTGTGGCTCCCTCCCTGCTGTGGCGGGTGTCGCAGATCCGCTGGCCGTCGCTGTGGCTCCCTCCCTGCTGTGGCGGGTGTCGCAGATCTGCCGGCCGCTGCTGCGGTTCCCGTGTACAGCGAATGTCGCAGACCTGCTGACTACTGCTATCACAGCCCCTCGCTGTCATCCAGCCGAGTCACTTGCAGCACATTCGCTTGCCGTCGTACGGCTGTTTTCCGAAACGTACACTTCTGCGGGAGCGGAGGAGCTGTAGGAGCTGTCGGGACTCCCGCCGGAGCTGCGCCGCCCGGTGTAGGCGTCAGGGAGAACAGTAGCGCCACCAGGGAATCGTTAAGGCGGGAGAACACACTTCGGAACGGCCCACTCCTAATATCCCTCCAGGTTTCGGGGTTACGTAATTCTTGCGAGAAGGGAAGATACATGTCAGACGGTCCAGCTTGCAAGGAATAAGCAAGCAGAACGCAGCTAAGCAAGCAGAAGCAGAAGCTTAAGAAACCGAAGAAGCTCACGATCGTAGTGCCTTATTTAGCAAATTTTAATTAATTGGTCTGTCAGCTATTACAAAAGTTGTCATCTGTTCTTACAGGTGATGAAACATAAAACCAGCAAAGACGCTTCACTTGGTAGGCCAAGCCGTTCAACGGAATAAATATCACCCAATTTTGCACAGAAGGGCACTTGTAGCTTTGCGGCTCGCTCGGAATAAGGTAGACGCTTATATTCCTGCAGAATTGTATTCACCCAGTATGTCGAACGGAGGAACAAAGCACTATCTGAACAATATTCGAACTTGTGCCAGGTGGCGTCCGAACACAGCGGCACACCCACCTCGCTCCACACACTGCTACACAATACAGGAGTGCACTTGCCACATTGGAGGGTGTGTGGGGGGTGGGGGGGGGGGGTGGGGGGAGGGGGAGCACATAGGGATTTGATATTTTCAGCCAACGCAAATGAGCCCAATGTTAAAACTCAGAAATATTGGGCAGAAATATTGGGCAAGTATTTGATATTACCCATCCCATTGCCATGACCTTACGTTGTGAAGCTTTAACGATACATTGCCGGTATGAAGCTGCTTGTCCAATCATCTGGTCACCAGCCAGAAGGCTCCTACTTAGATTGGGCCTCCTGATCAGAATATTAGCAGAGTTTACTTAGTTGTTAATCTGGCTCTATGCCTATATCTAGTGTATATTCCAGATCTGAGTCACGACCCAAGCCGACCTACTTACCACTGTCCAGAAGGTCTTCTGACCAACCACAGCTGGCCCTGACGTTCTAGCCAGCATTGGCCCCAACAGAAAGTCTATTGGGATTACAGAAGCCACTCCAGTTTCAAGGTGTTCATCCAGTTTCTTGGAGTCACCTTCCAGCTTCAAGTGCCCCTAGGTTCAAGGAGTTTCTCCTGTTCCCAGGTGGACATCGAAAACTCCCGAGACTTCTCCATATCAAGCGCAAATGGGCCCATGCATGAGCTACCAGGGGCCAGAAGTATTCCTGCTTCAAGGGACGCTTCAACTTCAAAGGGGAGGGGCAGGTGGTCTATAGGTAGGATGCTCATCCTCCAGCCGAAAGGTTGTGAGTTCGAGTTTCATTTGTCGCTGCTCTTCACTTGCGACTAATTGGCCTGATAAATTGGTGACGTTACATGAAAACCGCAGACTGGTTGTAAAGCCAATGACCAACCAACAACAACTTCGAAGGGCCCTTCCAGCTTTACATTTTCTTACTAGGTACGCACCAACTTCAGTGGTCCTCCAGTTTCAAGGGACCCTTCCCAGCCTCAAGGGGTTCCAAGCATCAAGGGGTTCCAAGCCTCGAGGTGCCCCTCTAGCCTTGAAAGTCCCTCCAGCTTCTAAAGGCTCCTTAGCTTCCAGGGGCTCCTGTTCCCAACCCGGCCTCGAAACCTTCCGGAGCTCCTTCATCGAGCGCAAACGGGCCCATACATGAGCTACCAAATGGGCACCTCCAGGTTCAAGGGAGCCCTCCGGCTTCAAGGAACACCTCCAGCTTCCGCTGCCCTTCCAGCTTCAATGTAGCTCCCCATTTCAATGAGCCTCTCCTGCTTCCATGGGTCCCTTCGGTTCCCAGTCAGACATCGAAAACTCGGGAGTCTTCTCCATCGACCATCCTTCATGATTCAAATCCGTGTCTCTCCTCCTCTCCCAATGTATGAACATTGAACATATTATGTATATCCGATTATATTAGGTTATTAATGAAGTAAATATTTCATGACGAGGATAATGATGGGCTAAATGTGGCCAATACATGAACTATTAGGAATCCACTGACATCCAAGGACACTCCAGTTTCGAAAGACCCCTCCAAGTTTCGAGGAACCCTCAAACTTCAAGGAATCCATCCCGCTCAAAGGGGTCCATACAGCTTCAAGGGCACCCTCTAACTTCAATGGGCCTCTAAATTCAATTGGGGACCATTTAGCTTTACGGAACCCGTCCAGCTCCCATGTCCGAGGGCATCTCCTGTTCCCAGTCCGAGCTAAGATAATTCCAGAACTTCTCCATCTAGCTCAAACGGGTCCATACACGAACTTGCCAGGGACCCTCCAGCTTCAAGGCCCTTCCACCTTCAATGCATTCCTCCAGCTTCAGGCGCGTCTTCTGCTTCCAGGAGATCATCCTACTCAAATTCGAGGTTTGACAACTACCTGGACCCGTTCAGCAAGTTCAAAGGGGCCAATATGTGACCTACCAGGTATACTCCGACTTCAAGGGGCCCTTCAGCTTCAAAGGGCCTGTCCCCTCCAGCTTCAATGGAGCCACCCAGTTTCCGACTCTCGGGGACCCCTAAAAGGTGTGGGCGTTGCTGCCAGAAATGACCGCACGCGATAAATGCCAGGAGCCATGGGACATTCGAGCCCCCACGGAGCTAAGGCAGAAGGCCAGCACGTGCCCCCCCCCCTCGTGCCCCGTTGTCTACGCCACTGATGGAGAAGCGTCCTGCCAAGTTCGCTGGACATCACCGTGATCGAGGCACGGGGTGCCAGCAGAAGACTCACGATCTGGACACAATGCATGTGGAAGCGTAGGCACCCAAAGCTATATTTGACCGGAGCGTGGAGAGAGGGCTGTACACTAAAACATTACCACCTTAGCATCATGCCAATAATGCTGCTTGTAAAAGGGGCATCACGTTAAGCGTACACCATGTTGGACATCGCATGCCGGATCCTCCCCCAACATTTCGTTGCAAAACTGCTCCTTGTTCGACAACGTGATCAGTCTGTTTTCCGTGCATTTGATGGGCTGCGTGTCGTGGTAGGACACGCCACGTTACCTCACCACATCCGGGACTGTGTCCCGGTGTCTCAAACGTCTTGAAGCACAACACTCTTTCGCTTTCAATTCATTCTGAAAGGGCATAGCGGAATAACGTGCACACCAAGATATACGGTTATAATCATGAAAACTGATGCTCGATTCCCATTCGGGAAGGCTCGACAGCAATTATCAACTACTTACGCTCGTCTAACTATGGTCATCCGCCTGAAATGAATTGCCTTCGCTTCAGGTGGTACATAAATATTGTCCATAGAACTAGTTCCAGCCAAGAAGAGCAAAGCACAAAACATGGGCGTCAGCTGTTCACAAACTTGCTTGCACGTTCATCACCGGTGTCGATGACGTAATGGCATTTGTGTGCCGTCTAATGGTGACGTCACGCCAATATACCGTTGCTTTAGCGGTACAGCCAGGACTAATGCACACCGGCAGGCCGATCTGCTCTATCGGTGTGGCTCCACTGAATGCCAGTGTGTTCCTGTCGAATGACAGTGATTTCAAACAAAATTTCGATGTCCCTCTGTCATATTAGTATAAAGAAATAAATATTCACTGAACATTGTTGGAGCCTTCAGGAAATTATCGGAATGTCCTAGCGGCACTAAAACTGTTGATTTCAAAACACATTGGAGGTAAGGGCGGGTCCAGGAATTTTTGAATGGGCGCCATCTCCCCGGAAGCGAGCCACTGGTTGATGAAGATTCAGAAGGAGGGGAGAAAGAGAGAGGTGTACTTAAGCGTTCCGGAAGGGCTATTTTTCTCCCAAGGGCATCTCCATGGGGTAGGCACATGCCTCCTGCATCCGCCCTTCGAGTCGGCCTCCCCATTGGGGGGTCTACACATAGGGTCTCATATTAGAATATAATTATTTGAGGGACCCGACCGAACATCATGGAGACTCGTAGCCCTTCCCAGAGATAGTAAACTCCACCTAAGGTCACTCAGCTAGTCTTAGTGTGACTTTATTAGTGCGATTACTTAATTTCCTATGAAGCTTAGGATGGATTATCTGTAAAGTTTACCTTGCTTCCAGCATAGTTAGAGCTGGTCATAACCGCGTGACCTAGTCTTGACACGGGGTTCGGGGATTCGTTCTGCGTATTCCAAGTAAAACGTGGACTGAATTTGATCGGAATCCTTTGTGGTTATCTGAGGAATATTAGCATTATTATTTCAGGAATAATACGACTAAAACGTGTGTAGCTGAAGAAGCAGAGCTAAACGGGTCCGGGAGAACTTACAAGCCCCTGGGAACTTGAAGAGCCTTAGGACAGTGCCCCAAAGTTATATCGTTTGTATGGTACTTCAGCTTCAGCTCCACTTCCACTGTTGGATGTTAAAATTAGGTAGGGAACTAACAATAGGTTGCTGATTGTAAGGTGGGCTATATTTATTTGCCGCATAGCATTCTATTTGAACCGCAGGTTTATGACTTCACCACAATAAAACAGTACGGACGTACTTTTTGGCTGTGGAGCAGGTCTCAGTTATCAGGTTGAAAACGTGACTTTGTTTTGGGATAGTTTACGGTTTGCCAAAATAAAACATGACTAGCTGAACCATTGCTTTCGATAATAAGCTAGTTGGCGGTTTGCCTTGGCTAAATTAATATTCGTTATCAGCTCGCAATTGGTAAATTCATGTTAGTCCACTACCCTGGGGCCTTGTGATGCCTTTGCCGAGTCCATACAGGTGGAAACGAAGCTATTATATTCAAACTGGCCTGGCTGACCAGGTGCGAAGTTAGCGAAAACTTGCCTTAATGTGTGTTTCTGCTGGATGTCAGGATATCTTATTGTCATGTTAGGAACTCGATCTCGATCTCAGCTGGTTCCGAGTTTACTTGTAAAGTGTGTCGCAGTTATACATGCCTCGCAAGCCTATATATATATATATATATATATATATATATATATATATATATATATATATATATATATGCGTGGTGAGTGCATGTATCCCGTCACCCTTCAGTACAATAACCGAATACAATAACCGAATAGCACCTTGCAGCTGAATCACCACGTATTCCCTATATTGCATTTAATATGTTCTTCATGTGTCAATCCTGAGCCAACACCGCACATTATTATATTATTTTCTCCCTTGGATTTTCCGATTTAATGGTGATGATACTGAAATGGAGTTGATCTTCGGAACTCAAAGCAAGTTTCTGCCGTAAAACAAACCTTCACGAACACCTAAACGAACGAACATTTAACCCTCAGCTATGACAGCCCGAAATTCCAAGTTCATCAAAATTGTGCACTACAATCTGATTCTGATAGTGCACCAACCCGGAAGAAGATTACATTATCCCTACCACGGGCACTTTTAATTGTTTATTTTACAAATGCTCCAGGATTTGAGAGGCCCAAAGTTGGAGGCGTTCTTGAAGGTTAAGGTTCGACTGTGAACAAGGGTTGACCCCTGGGAGCTGGAGGAGCCCTTGAAACTTGTATGGCCCTTGAAGGTTGACGAAATACGGTAGCTTAAGTGAAAGTGGAGAGGGATCCTTGGCAGGATTTGATGTGTTAAACACATCAGACCAAAATGAACCCTTTTCAAAATATAATGGGGGATTCCCGGGAAGTTTTCAATGTCTAGGCGGTAGGTTGGGGCCTTCTCGTCCCTCCCTTGGCCAATTCCTCGTTACACCCCTGTGCATAGGACCGAGGTGCATAGGACCGAGGTGCATAGGAACGAGGTGTGTTATGTTAGGGTAGGTCACCTTGTGACGGTTAAAGTTAGGCATAGGTTAGACTGGATCTTTTGAACCCACTCCGGGAACTTCTCGGTCATCAATTGATCAAGAACGATGGACAGAAGTGTCAGGTGACCACTGCAGTCAGTCAATGTATTGCAGTTACATACACTGTCAACAATAAACTAGGGTCTTTCAATATCCACGTCACTGAGCTAAAAAGGGTCATTGGTAGGAAATCACTGTCTGCTTGTGAATTCATTAGTCGCCAAAAAAAAGTGGAGTAGGCACCGCTCCTGCATATGTCAATGATGTGCACGCTTTTGAACTTTCAATTAACCATTCTCATGTTTCCAGTTCCTTACCTTGTTCTTGTAAAGAAATTCACTAAGGTGTTGCACCTGTATTTGCAACATAGTATATTTTTGTACGCTTCACCCCTTGAAAAAGTTGCCGTTTGACGGGGTTGGTTCTTGCTCGTGGCAATTGCCGATTCCAAATCTACCAAGTGTGATGCGCTTGATCAGCGTAGGTACGCATGGCTCTCAAGTTAACTGGTTGTCCTGTATGCAAAATAGATTCGATGATATTCAACCATCATAAAGTGCTAGTTCTCCAGCTGTTAACTTCCCGAGTATTTGCAGGTCTAATGATATGCGGCATGCCTGGCCAATAAACTTCAGCATGTCTGGCTGAACCCCGACCCCGGGTTTTCACGTCGTGGTCGTGTCCCGAGGAGCAGCCTTAAAAAATTAATGTGATGATCCAGCGATGCTAGAGCTGACGAATTCAAAACGTATCGGTGTAGCTGGCCCTTAGCATGTCAAAATTTGCAATCATTGTAAGAACCAGACCGAACATTGGACGGAGATGACCTAAGGTCATGCCCTTACGAGTGGAGGCGGCTGCAGCTGCACGGGCGGGAGCGTCACTGGGCCCTTGATGAGATCTCGGAACCTTGAGACGAAGACACCCATGCGATCTCGAGACCTCGTCGCGCAACCGGCCTTACTATCGGTGGAAGGATCCAGTCACGTACCGATGGAGTTTACAGGATGTAAAATAGCTGCCACGTAAGAGAAACGATGAGGGCGGAGTGCTGACCCATATCAGTGGGATACCAGTACTCTAAAATAATCGACCATATGGCACTTCTTATTATACAGCCTCCAGCTTTGTGTATGAGAACTGACTTTCTGTTCGTTTGATTTCTAGTGAAACATTAAACTTCTTGCCACCATTTATGTGCGGGCGGAGCCATAGGTCTGAGGCGCTACGTATCGGGAGTTAAAAACGTAGCGTTCTTTTGCGATATCAACCACAGGGAAACGTGTTCAAATATGACTTGCGCCATTTCTTGACACTGGAGTTTTCTCCGCTTTGACGCGCTCGCAGCCGTCGACTTTCCGCATTTTACTTTTTCCAGGGTGACAGTTATAAGAAAGCAAATGTTATCTCCCGGCTGCCACGTCCATTGCGTGAGATTTGGACGGCCACCGGGTGGAAGCTGGCACTCCGGTTTGAAATTATTAACACACACAATGGGACTAATCCCACGGCAGGTGGTCTCTCCCAAGGGTCTGGTGGTCGGGCGACAGAGACGCGTGCGATGGCCCGCCGGCAGACGTTCGAGACGCCGACACTGGCGGCGCGCCGGCGGCGTCGGTGGCGCTCTGACGACCGGCCCCATATCACCGGCGGACAGGTAATCAGGGCGCGCGTCATACTGCCGCCGCCTTTTTACCGCGCCGCCTCCTCTCGCCGGAGTGCGGCCACAATTTATAGATTTCATTACATCTCCGCAGCTGGGGGTAGGGCTGTCCTGACCACATCGCTTTTTGTCGCTGACCGACCGGTCGGCTCAAACAACTAGTTGGCCGACCCGATCATAGGTGGCGCGACGGTCGTGAACGGGGGCCGCTTCCGATCGGTGGCGCGCGAGGGCAGGCGGCTCACTTCACGAGCTGGGATGCTGCTGAATACCCATTCGACTCGGAGAGAATCATGGAAACTCGCACAGAAAAACTTGAGAACGGGAAACGTAATGTAGACATGGTCCATTTGTAAGCACCAACTTCGAAGTTCCAGCACACCTTCATTGGAAGATCTCAAAAGAACCATGTCATTTTGTAGCTTGCTCAATTTGTAAGTAGGTTCGTGTTCAATCTTAGCTGAGAGACTTTTGCATTTGCTGATATCGAAAAATTACAAAATGCTTCATTTGGAGGAGAGATGGGCATATCAAGGCATACATGGGCCATCGGTCGATGGACACTGAACACGCTTCGAAGAGACGTGAGCTTGTACAACAATTGAATCACCATACTTTTAGTAACATATTTACGTAGACTACTTCCTAAGATTATATCTGATTTCGATATAACGCTTAAATATTCCCTACTTAGTGTATACTTAAAAATGAAAAGTATCGTTTTCATGACAATTAGAAGAACAGCGCATGTTTATCTCGATGGTCTAGATAAATTCATAGAGCAACGTTAATTAAAAATGTGAGCATTTTTACTGCTGAGATATTATGGGACGGACTTCTTTACGGAGTACAATGGGCCATCCTGGTCCATATCTCCTTGTTGAGTGGTTGCGTGGTGGTGGTTGCGTTGCAGACTCAAGATGGCAAATATTGTTCGATGTTGATATTCAGCTTCGAGTTTCATTATTTCAAACGTATCACAACGGGATGGATTTTAAACAAACTTGTTCACAGGTTTTGCTACCTGAACGCTTCTACGGCTATAACATTCAGAAAGTGTGCAGAATTAATGATACAATCGCATTGCATTCAGAACCCATTGTTATATTCCAATATTGGACAAAGCTTTTGTTGCAGAAAGATGGGCACGGTCGGTGGAAAATTATCACGGACACAGTTAATACAAATGTTGGGACCATGAAGTCACTGGGGTGGCTTACTAGCCTCTCCCGCGGCCCCACTCACCCCACCTTACCAGCGGCCATTGGATAACGACCAAGCAGTTCTGGCGCCGGCAGGGAAACAAGCCGTAAGTCCGATTTTTGCATATTTTTGTTTTGGTGTCATTTGAAAGCTCTGGTTCAAGTGCATTCGACGAATAGAATTCGATGCACATGCAGGTAATATATGATTAGTTATGAACATATTTGAGATGTCAATGAACCTTCGACTTCGACCAATAGGCCAGATTCGCCAGGAAGAAAGCAGTATGTGTCGAATGGTTACATAACGCGATTTTGATGAATGTGCATAGTTGTTATTACGGGTTTTCCCATGAGGAAGAAAGCCGCATCTTCGGTCAAAACTAGCATAGCGCACCATTAGGGGCGCTGGACGAGCGAGGACAAGAGTCTGGCTGCGGGACCGCCTTGCATCAGGACCGGGCGGGCACTATACCGCAGGAGGAAACTTGCAGACCGACCGCAGCTGCATTCTCCTGGCAGACGGTAAAGACATGCGTCTCATTGGGTCCAATTTAAGGCTTTTGTTCAACGGGACGGCGCGCCTACCTGCATGCCATATAATGGTTGGTTGGATATTTGGGCTTTGGGGAGCACCGACCATGACAACTTAACGGTCATGCACGCTATGCAAAGTAATCGGTTTTTGACACTAAGCTGAAGCAGGCGTTACAGATATTAACTTGAATTAGTGTTTCTTGTTCTTGCAATCGCTCAGAGCAATTTTGAGTTGCGTTTGTTGCCTTCCATCGCGCTCCAGTCCAAAGTTGGATTTGTGTTCTGGAATCCTTGATTTCTAGATAAAAAATTGGCGGAATTCCAATGCGGAGAGAATTATGTTTTTTTTTTCTTCTTCTTCAGTTTCTAACCACGAAAGCTCCTTTTTGTGCTCCCCAGTCAGTTTGGGCATGTTTATCAAACAGCAATTCGCTTGCAGTGATTTTCCAACAATCCCATTCAATCTTTTGGCGAAAAAGGAGTGAATGATTTTCCGTAGGACAACGTTTTGTGTGACAAACATCCAGGACATGGCTTTGTTTCCAATCCTCCTCCAGGCACCGGCCCAGACCATGCTGTAGACTTTACCGACGCTCAAGTCGCCGACCCAGACCCTAGTGTGGACTTATTTGGCATTCAGGACTCTGACTAGAAAGCTGTGGATGCGGTCACAACCGTCAAAATCGCGCAATAACAGCAGAACGAATGGCTTCGCAGCCGGGCATCGGTGGCTCCTGCGCCTGTCGGGTGCTTTGCAAGACTTGAAGCTCCGATGTGGACCGAATTGTTGGAACCCGGGCGTTGTGAAGGTAACTGCAAACAAACTGCCAAAGTCGGCGAGGCACGAATTGTACCGCGGACTTGCCACGGAGGAAGCCAAGACATCGGAAAATGATCAGTGGGTGTGTGCTCGCCAATGGCACCTGACGATAAAGCCGCAGGTGGCCCAATAACTGGGGTTTTTCATCGCCCTCCTGGCTTCAAAAGTGGTAACGATTAGCCGGTCCTAACTGCAGCACCAGTTCAGGTTTGCCATGCTATGGTGGTGCGCGACATGCATCCAGCCTGACGGCACCTCATTGCAGCTGACTCCATGCTCCAGATCCTCAGTAACCGCTACCGGTTCTCAGTACAGCCGTTGTGTTCAAATGTGTCCAGGTCCATGGGAAGGGTGCATACTCAGAAACGACATTCCGACGCGCGATTGAGAACCTCAACATCGGCAATATGAAGCTCGGCGCCGAGGAGTGCTCTGACTGCGCCACGTACATGCCGTAGAAGTGCGGAGGTGCGAAGGACTGGGGTCCTGACCGTCAGGAACATGACGACCGCTTCAAATTCAGAAATGAGGCGAGAGGCGCCTGCCAAGGATATGGTGAAAGAACAGCAGTGAAAGACGAAGTCGCTCTTTCAGCCGACATGATTTCCCTATCGGTCCAGGTCCCCCACAGCAAGTGAGGTCCGTGAAGGACGTGTACCTGTGTAGTGCATAGTGAGCCATTCTTCCCCGTCCGCAAGCGATCTCAGAGTTCGGGAGCGGCACCACGACTAGTGCCAAGTGTCCGTCACCTGGCATGAGGGTATATTCAGCCGAAATGTATGGGGGTTGCATCAGCTTCATCAGGCTCCTGCAGACACATCACGACAAGGAGTTCGTTCACCACCTGCCTGTAAATTTCACCTGACAAAATATAAAGTCTACCATCATCACCGACACCATGCGGATGGTAAATCGTAGTTCGCAGATTTACTGCCGAAGGCTACCTTGATGAACCAGCAAAATGGATATAATCAGTCTCAAGCGATGCAGTCGCCCAAGGGCACAATAATGTCATTTAGGTACAGGAGGTACTTTCAGATAGACGAGGTTAAACAGACGTCATCGAGCCTTCCTCGGGGCTCCCAGAAATAGCTAGGTCTTCGCGGCAGAATTTGTGGAAACAATAACCAGGCGTGTCCCCGAACACATGGGAAGCATGGGACCTGACAGAGGCACATATCTGAAGCTGCATCTCCTCCCATTGCCACCTCTCCGAGACGATTATTCTAGGATAATACTCAGGGATCAGCCCAAGAGGTGACCGGTTAATACGGCATAGCTGAAGCTGCATCTCCCCCATTGTCACCCCCCCCCCCCAAGACGATTATTCTGGGATAATATTCATGAACAGTCCAAGAGGCGACCAGGAAATGTGGCAGTGGTCCAGGACACGAACTTAATCAGGCCTGTACACCCAGCATCGTTCCAATGTTAGTCTCACTTAAACGGGAAAACTTGAGCATCTCCCCTACCCACCCAACATGATGATATCTGGATGGGGCGGGCCTCCAAACCGGCTTGATACCTACATGCGATCTAAGTGGCATGGGGCATTCAAAGTGTGTTCGTTGTGGTGCATGATGGCAATCCTTTATGAATGCTGGTTGGAAACACGCTCAGAAAAAATGTTGCTACAATTATGTGGTGTTTGTTAAATTACTATGGCTTTCTGTTTGTTCACACTTTTGCGGTTGCATTGTTCACGCTCGTCCTTCCTATGCATGTGTGTTAGAAAAAGGTAGAGAGGTTTCCTATCCACCATCCATATATGTCCAGCCTAGCACAACATCGGCCACTACGGCTCAGGCGTTATTGAACAGGGAAAACCTATTGCCTACTCATTGCGTGTAGTTGTGTGCGCCTATTTGCTTGCTAGTAGAAACTATCACGCAGCGGCTGAAATAATCTAACTCAACCAGTAATGGTTTTTGTATTCAAAATAATACTCTAGCAGAATAATGAGATATAGGGGGCGGGAATGGCCGATTGGTTAAGGTGTTGAGCTCTGGGTACCCAAGGTCCCGGGGTCAACACTCGCACCACTCGGGACATTTCCCAATCCCGCGGCCCACCGGCGAAACGGTGTGTGCGGCGCCATTAGCCGTGATCGTGCATAAAGTGCGTCGAGAACCACCCAATGAACAAACAAACAAACGAATGAGATCTAGCGCATACGGCTTCCTTCCTATAGCATAATTCAATAGAATTCAAACATACGGCCTTCTTCCCGATAGCAGAGTGAATGAAATCTGAGCATACGGCTTTCTTCCTGACGACAAGATGGACCAAATTAATCACACGCTGTGCTCTTCCAAGTTGGGCTTTTCCTGACTGATTGGATGACGGCTGACTATGCTGGAAGGAAACATTTTTCGCAATCGACTCTTGAAATATGACAGTGAGGGACGTCATGATGCCGTCGCTGCACTCAGCACGTGAAAACGAACAAACTGCCGCCCTTTCTGTTACGATATATCCAACTTCGCTACTGGCAAAATGGGTTTTTCATCCATCCTGAGCAATTTTCTGTCTCGAAAATCCGCCTACATCCGGCTTTCTTTCTTCCTGCCGACGGCAGAGTTCACACCGACGCTGAAGAATGCCATGGTCGAAATTTCCCGTTCACCTGATAAATGCACTTCTTCTCTGGGGCCGGGAGCACTTCTCCACTCATTCTTGGGTGGGGACTGCAGCATTATAGGTGTTGCGGTTAGATCACAAACTACTACACCTGCAACACCATCTTGCTCGAAGTTTGTACTGCTCAGGCCGCTTTGCGGCATCAACTTTCTCCTGTCAACACGAACTCTGAAACTTGCGAAGGCAAATTTGCTAGTGATCTTCACCCTTTTCCGACAGCCCATATGACCTGTCTTAGTCATGGAATGATTATGTCATCTTATTAGTAAGCACATTAATAACTAGAACCTTGGTGGTGGGTTGCCACAAGTATTGGTGTTGCCAATGTGTGACTCAGCCCACCCTGTCCGTGATGCAACATCGTGCACCTAATGCGGAGCGTTGGGAATCGTTTGTGCTGCTATGGCGACATGGAATATGAATATATCTTCACCAATCAAAAGGCCCATTCAACTGTGAAATGTTGGGATGCTCTTAATTTTCCGGTTCATCAGGGAACATTAGGCTCAAAGCATTGTTGTCCATGGCTGCGGCAATATTTTGATTGGTGTTGCACTGGTTATGTCAAAGGGATATGAGCATCCAGGCTTCAGTTTACAGTCGTTGGTGTAGCTTACCAATACACTTCGGCGGTCGTAGTCCCCAGAGGGACAGAGAACCAGACAGCCAGAGAGCCATAGAGTCGGAGGCGGTTTATTCCACAAAACACCGCTTCAGCCATGATGCCACATAGCACGTGCATGCAGCAATGCACAACACCAACCGCCGGCCCCGGTCATTGTAGCATTGTGTGGGATGAGTGACACTACAAATGCATATATTTAGCAGAACACTGCGTGGAACTTCTACCTGTGTGCAAAAGTTCCTTTTAGTTGCGTGCTATTATTCCGTGAACTGTTCAGGAGAGCTGTGAGGTAGATGCATGGCTGACTTCCTGAGGCGAGCGCCACACCTGAAGGGCTGCAGGTTGTCGCAGGGTGAGACCTCTAAGTCTTCAGGATGTTGCAATCCAAAGGAAGCACTAAATTCCTGCCAAAAACGAGTGTATTTGACCGTTCGTGTCACCGGCGATTCTGGACGCTGCATGACCGACGCAGTCGATGCGCCCCTAAACTCCAATAACCAATCAATCAATCACGGACGGTTCGTGGAATCGATCCGTTGAGTCAGTCAGTGACTGTGACTTGAATCAAATGATCGTAGAACGTGAGGTCCACATGGTGGGCTAAGCTGGTCCACATGGTGGGCAGGAGGCGACTTCAGATGCGGAGATATCGAGGTGGACTAAAGCAAAAATCTGCTGACATGGGATACATTTACAGCGTACCCAAAATTCCCTGAGGCTGGCAATATATGTGTCCAATGTTTGCGAAATGAACAAGAACAAGTCGCATCCACCACATGGAATAAAAATGGATGGGGAAGAAATGTGGTATTTTGATCTGCATTATTAGAATGCAGGTTTTGGGCTTATATGACAGATCATGGAAAACCCAGAGGAAAATTGTTGCACTTGAAAAAAATGAGGATCTTTCGCCTGCAGGATATACGGTGATGGAGTTCTGCATGCTTCAGAAAAAAAAACACAACTCACACGGAAAGCATTATCAGATCGAGTGAATCACGAGGTAAAGTGTGCCCTGAATAAGCACGATGGGGTCTGTTTATTGTGCTACCATGAGAGGAGGAAGAAAATACCTTACGTGACATATCAAATTAGCAGAATTCGAAAAAATGAACTCCCCGTCCTCGGTGGTTGGACTTCCACCGATCTGTACCATTTCAATTGAACCGTGGAACCCCGTTTTTTTTTGTCGAAGTGAAGCGAACGTTCCTGCCTCACATGGCTATCGGAAAGCTTAATACAAACTCACCATAGCTACCAGCTGGAAAAATGCAGAGCGGTCGCGTCCAAGCCGATGACAACGAAGAATCACCTCCCTCTTTGCATCTGCAGCACCAGCAGCCGTTGCAATTCTTCAGAGGCTGTAGGGCAGCCATTCATATTTACTCGCGTTATGAACTCTGCCCATGACCCTGCGCACGAATTGCACCCAATTAAGGTAAGTGATTCATCATCACCCAGCCACTTCCTAAGCTGCGGTGATGCAATTGAGATACGTTGATATCGTGCAGCCACTTCTGCCCGCTCTGCATCGTGTTATGCTTCTCGACAGAGACTTGATGCCCATCACGTTATACCAATAATGAATGACGTCATTTGACGGCTCGCTGATAATTAGCAGGGGTCAATCGAGACAGCCACACAATTGGGAGCATGAGCACGCTGTCTGAATAGGCTGTGATAATTCTAGATCTGCAAGCGCCATGAGACATGGTGGTAGTGAATTAAATACAACAGGGGCACGATGAAGCGGCTGTTTGTGTCCGTGCCGGCAGAGCTCAGCATGGATGCTGATTTAGTTGTTCTGATGTGTGCGCTTAATATCGTATGATGAGACTTAGAATTAAGATATATGTTATTAGTTTCACCCACGTTTAGGCTCCTGCCTTCATCAGGGTATTACAGTAAAAATCCTGAGGAGTGCTCTAACAAGGTTCAGAGCCGAAAAGACAGAAGCAATATAGACGATTGTCTTATCTACATCTTTACTTAAAAACCTTTCATCATGTTGCGTCCAATTATCATCAACCTGATAAAATCAACCAGCCACAGTTAAGTGACATCTGCTCGAAGTCAGCCTGGCATCTGCACGAGGTCAGCATGACATCTGCTCGAGGTCAGCATGACATCTGCACGATGTCAGCATGACATCTGCACGATGTCAGCATGACATCTGCTCGAGATTAGCATGACATCTGCTCGAGGTCAGCATGACATCTGCACGAGGTCAGCATGACATATGCACGATGTCAGCATGACATCTGCACGATATCAGCTTGACATCTGCTCGAGGTCAGCATGACATCTGCTCGAGGTCAGCATGACATCTGCACGATGTCAGCATGACATCTGCACGACAACACTCCGTACATGACATCTGCTCGAGGTCAGCATGACATCTGCCCGTGATCAGCATGACATCTGCTCGAGGTCAGCATGACATCTGCTCGAGGTCAACATGACATCTGCACGAGGTCGGCATGTCATCCGCACGAGGTCAGCATGACATCTGCACGACAACACTCCGTACATGACATCCGCTTCGTCTGTATGACAGCGCAAGGAGTTGGAATTTTATCCATGGCAAATACGCAAATCCGGCCGTCTATTCAGTTTTGTGTTATTTCCTGCCATTCCATCGGGATCACCTTACTGATTCACATATGTACACAGCGCCACTGCCATGACAGGCGAACCCAGCCGCGCTGACGCTCCAAGTGAGAAGTCTGAGCTGCAGTGGGGGGTGATGTAAACCATGCAGTATTCAGTTGAATCACAGCAACAACCTGGCCGCAAAATGGCGCTGACAAATGGGACTGTCATGCCACGATGGCTTCTGGTGTGCACTGCAGTCGTGCTGGCGAGGACAGCTGATGGCCAGTGTTCAGTGGCGGGCAGACGTGCTGTCCGGCGGACAGACGTGCTGTCCGCCGGACAGCAGCGGTCAGATCTCGCTCGCACGCAGCCACATTGGCGATGCAACAGCGGGCAGTGTACGGCGCGACGCCAGCAGCTACACGCGGCGGCCGCACAGACCTGCCTTTGAACACGGCAAGCGCAGCCGACAGCTGCCATACTGGACGCCGGGCCAGCCACGTCTGACGACGCCGTGACGCCGCTCTGACGCCGCTCTGACCAGCGGGACGGCCGCCGTGGCCGCCGCCTCTGATCTGGACCGTCCCCCCGCCCCCGCCCCCCGGCCGGCTGTCGCTCCTCTGCACCTGCTGGAATGCCGGCCCTGTCAGATGCGTCGCTGATGCTCAAAGCTCGCCACATCGGGCCGGGCCGACACAACACCGACTGCTGGCGTGGCGGCTCGCGCGCGCCGTGTTTGCGTTGGGTGCCTGCGGGCCAATGCCAGCTGGTAGCACGGCCATGCCGACCCGAACT
The DNA here is from genome assembly GCA_034440615.1 of Ashinkailepas kermadecensis. Lineage (NCBI taxonomy): Eukaryota > Metazoa > Arthropoda > Thecostraca > Neolepadidae > Ashinkailepas > Ashinkailepas kermadecensis. Next base: position 376,547 of record JAOTOM010005041.1, on the reverse strand, counting down.
GACGCCTCTGCTGCAGCACAACCCGGACTATCGTCCTCGGTAGCGGCCTGGCCAGGGACCAGTCAAAGGCGTCGATATCCCCCCTCGTCGGGGTACATGTACATGCTGAGGCTTCAACCAGGGGCAGATCCAGAAGTCTGGTTGGGGGGGGGGGGCACCTGCAACACGTGGGAGACGCTGCTCCTGCTGCAACCGAACAAAACTCTCCTTTGGCTGGCTAGACCTGATAGGTTTAGCTGGATGCTTGCTCCACTAAGACGGTTGTAATTTGATGTGAAAGATCATTTCTTGCTGGATGTCATCGGTGGAGGATCACCAGTGAAGGTGTTATAACATACTGCAAAGCTGCACGTTGCAGCATTTATGGAATTATCTTGCTGCATAGCAAACTAAGCGATCCAGAGTTTGTACAGGTAGTGCTGCAGCTACAAAAGCTGGTGTTGACAGCTGAAGTGCTGCACGATGCTACATTCGTCAGCCATGAGAACTGCCCTACCACTGTTTGGTCTGCAACTACTGTCAGTGTAGTATGTCGCTGCAGTGCGGTGGGTCCGACCGTTCCGCGAGTTCGACTGACGACAGCCAATCCGAACAGGTGAAGATTATTTACTGACGTTGAGTCTTAATGCATTCATAAAGAGAAACCGAAACCGGTTATTATTCAACTGGGATGACTGTCAGCGGCGTGTGTATTTCTCCCCACTGAATGCGAGGGGACTACTAGTCGAGACATTGCCTACACAATATGACATGACATCACGTGACACCACGTAGCATCACGTGTCACCGCGTGATACCACGTGACACCACGTGTCACCACATGACAACACGTGGCACCACGTGACACCACGTGACACCACGTGTCACCACATGACAACACGTGGCACCACGTGACACTACATGACACCACGTGACACCACGTGTCACCACATGACACCATGCGACACCACGTGACACTACGTGTCACCACATGACAACACGTGGCACCACGCGACACTACGTGACACCACGTGACACCACGTGTCACCACATGCCACCATGTGACACCACGTGACACCACGTGACACCACGTATCACCATATGACAACACGTGGCACCACGCGACACTATGTGACACCACGTGACACCACGTGTCACCACATGACACCACATGACAACACGTGGCACCACGCGACACCACGTGCGCACGAGGGATTCTGTTAGCTGGTGTCGGAGACGATGAATGGCATATGGTCTGATGCAGCCGCTCGTGCCGTATGACCGAACAATACGAGCCAACGAGTAGCGGTGGCTCGTTATTGTTGTGGCTGGTTATTGTCGGTGACTGGTTATTGTCGGTGGCTGGTTGTTGTCGGTGGCTGGTTATTGTCGGTGGCTGGTTATTGTCGGTGGCTAGTTGTTGTCGGTGGCTGATTATTGTTGGTGGCTGGTTATTGGCGCTGGCTTATTATTGTCGGTGGCTGGTTATTGTCGGTGGTTGGTTATTGTCGGTGTCTGGTTATTGTCGGTATCTGGTTATTACCGGTGGTTGGTTATTGTTGGTGGCTGGTTATTGTCAGTTGCTGGTTATTGTCGGTATCTGGTTATTCTCGGTATCTGGTTATTGTCGGTGGTTGGTTATTGTCGGTGGTTGGTTATTGTCGGTGGTTGGTTATTGTCGGTGGCTGGTTATTGTCGGTGGCTGGTTATTGTCGGTGGTTGGTTATTGTCGGTGGTTGGTTATTGTCGGTGGCTGGTTATTGTCGGTGGCTGGTTATTGTCGGTGGCTAGTTGTTGTCGGTGGCTGATTATTGTTGGTGGCTGGTTATTGGCGCTGGCTTATTATTGTCGGTGGCTGGTTATTGTCGGTGGTTGGTTATTGTCGGTGTCTGGTTATTGTCGGTATCTGGTTATTACCGGTGGTTGGTTATTGTTGGTGGCTGGTTATTGTCAGTTGCTGGTTATTGTCGGTATCTGGTTATTGTCGGTGGTTGGTTATTGTCGGTGGTTGGTTATTGTCGGTGGTTGGTTATTGTCGGTGGCTGGTTATTGTCGGTGGCTGGTTATTCTCGGTATCTGGTTAATGTCGGTGGCTGATTATTGTCCGTGGTTGGCAATTGCTGGTGGCTGATTATTGTCGGTGGTTGACAATTGTTGGTGGCTGATTGTTGTCGGTGGTTGGCTCTCGGTGGCTGGCATCAGACATCGTCAGCAGTGGCTCGGGACAGACACGACCACTGCCTATCAATACGCGCGACCAAGACGCTTGTCTCCATGGCTATGTACGAATTAGTGGCGAATCTGAGGGGTGACTGCGACTGCACTGTTGGTGTAACCTGTCCATGGGCTCCGCCGGGACAAGGTGGATGATGGACAACCGCATTTTAGGGCTATCAGGTTCAATTTTTCCATGCAACGCCCACAGATCTAATGCTGAACTGCAAAATTATTGAGGAGATCAGCACTGTCAACCCCAATGGCATTATGAGCATTATGGGCATTATGAGCCTGCTTTATGCATGGAACACACTGCTCACTTTCCGTGGCGCGTTCTTTAAATAATGGTGCATTGCACCTGACCGAAGTCTTCTGTTCTCTGGAAGATGAGAATTGGTAAAATGGTGCGAGTAAAATGAACAAAATATATACGAAAACGGAACACTCAGAATCACAGTATTTCATAAAGCACACCCAGTATGAGAGTGAGACAAAAACTTTCTCGTACCGCTTTTCTTCTCCTAATTATTTGTGTAAGCGTGTCCGTACCGCTTGCAGCATGTGCTCGGCGGCGGCGGCGGCGGCGGCAGTGCCGACTGTGTCTGCAGCGCGCCCGGCTCGCGGCGGGTGGCGCGGCGTGGCCGCACGCCCCACGGATCTGCCGGCCGGGACGCTGCACGCCGCACAGTGAGACGTTCTCGGCGCTCGCGCAGTACAGCGCCGGCACGGCACCGAATCGATTTGTCATGCGATCGCAGATCGAGTAAGTCACCGTTAATTTATCTCAGGGTTACTGCTGACTAGCAACGCCTTAATCCGAGTGTCCGTAGATGTGTACGAGATTGGGCTTCGTCTTAAATCCGCCTTCGTCGCGCACTCATGTGCAGTTGATGCCATCTTGCGAATTCTTCTCACACTATGGAACGTGAATCGTGAATCGGGTACTATACATTTCAATTTTGGTGCATCGGAGAGTGTATGCGCATGCAACACATAGCACACGCATGCTGTACATGAGGAAATTATAAGGCTAACTAGCACCTCGCAACCGAAACAAATTATGCTCACTTCGGTGCGGCTCACCAGAGCGATCCGTTGTCAAACCGTTTAAAGAAGCGAACGCCGTCTTGATGAAGCGAGGTTTGTAGGCAAGTCTGATCGTTTCTTTGAGATACATTGTTCTGACCGACGTTTCCTAGGCGATCTGCTGGCTACCTTCCAGTTCCTGGCGGAGTGCTACAGAGCACAACAGACTGACAAAATCAGCCGATTCGGTAAATGTTGTTAGTTCAATGTAATTATCAAGCACATAATATGATCTTCATATACCTGCTCTAAAAATAGTCCTTGTGTTGCTTCTTCACACACCTAAAAATAATGAAGTAAATGTGCATGCGCACATGCATGGATATATACATGCTCATGCTCACATACATATGCATGAATATATATATATATATATATATATATATATATATATATATATATATATATATATATATATATATACATATATATATATATATATATATATATATATATATATATATATATATATATATATATATATATATATATATATATATATATATATATATATATATATATATATATATATATATATATATATATATATATATATATATATATATATATATATATATATATATATATTATATATATATATATATATATATATATATATATAATATATTATATTAAATATATTATACGTATTATATTATTATATCATATATAATATATATATATACGTATTATATAATAATAAATATAATAATAAATAATATATATATTATATAATATTTAATATATATATTATATTATATATATTATAACGTATTATATATATATATTATATGTCGCCAACTGTATGCTGCCATGTGTCCACCACGACCCATCCTGCATATAATGAGGGACTTCCTGCATATAGCGAATGACGTCCCAGCTTGTGTCCGGTTAGGCAAACAAAGGAGGCCTATCGAGCAGCATCGAGACTGGTTCCGATGAGAGTGAGCGGGGCTCTCCCAGCCCCCCCAGTGCGAGCGGCCGATACAGAGCAGCAGGAGCCATCAGCGCCCGGCGCAGACAAGTTTTTGCCATCTGTGGCAACACTCGCCTAATTGAACTGATGTGTGTCGGCGACTGACAACTGACGCGTCCGCCCGCTGCGATGGGCCGCCGACAGGTGTCAGGTCGGTCGGGTCGGCGTCAGGTCGATCCTCGGATCAGGCGATGTCAGGTCCGGACAGGCGCAGGCACGCTCCAGCGCACCGCGCTAGCCAGCCAGCCAGCCGGTGGTCATTAGGGCGGGTCACGTGCGAGTCAGGCTAGTTTGAGATCAGATATCAGCAGCACTGATGATTGATGTGTAGGTACACGATGGCCAGAGGATCACTGACGCTGATTGCTAACGAACCTATTTTAGTGTCGTGTCTATTTTTTTGGATTTCACAACCATCAGCTGATCAATCCACCGTGGTATACGAGTAGAGGTGAATATATTGTTTTTTTAAGGAGTAACATAATGATAAACCGACATTTAACAGGAATGGACCAAAATAAGTCCAGCCTACGACGACACCCATGCATTTTGTTGACTCAAGTTCATTGCTTGTGCCAAATTTTTATTCTTGGTGACTTTTAATGTTTACATGATAGCTCTCAGTCTCAGGATTTATACTTGCGCTGCCTGCGCTGAGCTGTAGCAACGACTCACCCTCTCTTGAACTTAATCAGAATCAGAATAACTAAAGTGTTAGAAATATCCTTGCTCCAGATGTTCGCAATCAGGTAACTGAGATTTCTTCACAGATGATGGACAGCATTTTGAGATTTCAGACGTGATGTAACTAGTAAATGAATGATGTCACATCTCAAGTTTAATCACGTATGCCCACTACTTATCGAACCAAAGTAGAAAACATTCCATTCGTCCATGGTAAAAACATAGTGCTACGTATATTGCTACAACCCGACCGCCAAGCCGTTTGACCACCATACCCTTAAATGATGAAGCCCAATAGCATGACCTTCAGACAGTCGATGAACACGAGGTCAGGTGATCAGACCAAGTTAGCAGATCTTCAGAAAGCGGCCCAGGTACCCGGGCTGTTGTCACTTACTGCATAGGTGAAAGATCACCAGCGAAACTGCAGTTACTCCGGTGTGGATGCTGCCGAAAGATTATCATGGTGTTGCAAAGCCGGCTAAACAATGTAAGACCAGGGCTGGTTGGAGTTTCAGTCTCAGCAACACGGGTTGACGTGCAGTTGGAAAACCTGTAATTATCCAGTCATAGGGAGAACTCCCACCCCGAGAACTCCCCGGTTGTCCCAGTATCTTCATGTCGTCGGAGAATGTGGTCGAAATTCCACTGGAATATCATAGCACCAGCCCTGATGGTGTCGCATCGGACTGTTGACCGACACAGCGCAGTCAAGCATTACACCACTACAGCACTCAACGGCTCAATTATTACACCACTTAATCATTAAACCACTCAATCATTAAGCCACTCAATTGTTACATCACTCAATCATAAAACATTCAATCTTTACACCACTTAATCATTAAACCACTCAATCATTAAGCCACTCAATCATTACACCACTGAATCATTAAGCTACTGAATCATTAAACCACTCAACCATTAAACCATTCAATCAATAAATCACTCAATCATTAAACCACTCAATCATTAAGCCATTCAATCATTGCATCACTCAATCACTCAACCACCGATTTCCTCCTAATGTCCCAGAATGGAGACCATCAAGACAATTCCTCCATAATAGCCCTTGGAACAATCAGATTGTCATGCATGACAAATATGACATTGCAGACCTGCTATTGTGGAGACCCATTAACGTCACCATGGATTGTGGAGACTTTTAGAGAAGACTTTTAGGTCGATTATTTTTTACATGCAACGCGGTAGGTGTAATGCTAAATATCATGAAGATTGGGGGACACATCCATTCCATCCCCCACCGTGGCGACACGCGTGGCACTGCCATGTATACATACTTTACAACATCAGCTTTCTCTCGTTTTGCGACACGGTGCATAATCTACATACAGCAACAACTGCAATGGCACTTGCCCAACTGTGAAAAGGGAAGGAGTAGTCTAGGAGTACATTGCCCGTCTTACAATCGAAGTAGTGTAGGTTGGACGCTGTATAACCTAGGCAGTTGATGCGCCCCTAAACCCCAATAACAACAAATATTGTGGGTTCGAGTCTCACCTGACGCTACCCTTCGCCCGCGACCAATCGGCGTGAGAGATTGACGACGCTACATGACTCAACGGTCGATGTGTCGTAAAACCAATAACCAGCCAATCCAACTGTGCAAGCTGCCCCATGCAAGCGAGCCCGGGTCACTATCGGGCGGTCAGACCAAGGAGACCGTCGGACCACCGAACCATTAAACCGAGCCGCTATCGCGTCATCGCGTCGGCCGGCCATCAGTGATCAGGGCGGCGTGCCGCCGGGCCGGCCACAGTCGCGTGCCGACGTCCCGCCGCCCGGCGGCGCCCGCGGCCGCGTTTTTTGGCGCGCCGCGGCCGGCCGGCCGCTCCAGCCGGACAATGGCGATCGCGGCGATAGCGGCGCTTCAAGCGGGCCGCGCCGCGTCGCGTCACGAGAGCCGCGCCCCTAACGACACACCTGCGGCCGGCTGAATGGCGGCCGGCACCGGGCGGCGGCGCGCCGCGATCGCGTCGCGATACCGGCCATTGTGGCGTGTACACGACGACTGCCAGAGATGACATCGCGCCGCCGATTGGTCGGCAGTCCCGACCCCGCGCCGCCGCTGCGCGCCAGGAATGCCGCGCGCCAGAATGTCGGCCTGGTTTCCCATCTTTTTCGCCCACCTTCTCGCGTAAAAGGCCCGCGAAACGGCCGGATTTGATGCGCAGGAGGCTCCTACAAGAGCGGCCGCACCCCCACGCTCAAGAGCGAAGGCAAGAAAAAAGAAGAGAAGCAAGAAGACAGCAAGCAACAAGAGCTCCAGGCAGCCTCGACGAACACACCTACGACTCGACAAGGAACCACCCACACCAAATATCCAACTTCTCTCTGTGTCCCAGCTAACCTTGACCCCGGAGGAAACCTAACGGTGACGAGCCCACTGCTCTGGGCCATTGCAGTCGGGGCATGGACCAAAGGGCGAAACGGTCCAGGCTGCAACGAATCCGGGTATTTTTATGTAAAGAGGCTCACCTTGCGGATGGGGCGGGCCAGAACCTAACACAATGACACCCACGCCGGCGTTTAACGCCCACTCGGCACACGGCGCCTACCTAAGTCATCTTACTGAACCGCAGCACACTATCACACGAGTCTTCCTTCACTATCGCACAAACACTACACCACATCATGAACACACCACACTTCACCATCACTCGGCCCTGCATCATCGTACACACACAAAACAGCGCCAATACACGAACTCATTCAACAATTAGCGCCGTTCGCTCATACTGCGCCGCACACTCAACACCAGCCGGGGATACATTTTCGCCTTAGAGCTGGATAGGATCCCACTCGCCAACATAGTATCACTGCTCGCCGCCACAGCCCACCTCGATGCCACAGCAACAGTAGACCACATCAGACGAGAGGCCAGACCCACACACAACACCACGGTACTGACTTTTAATACACACCAGCTTCCACCACACGTACACATGCAGGGCAAGCAGTACGAGGTACGCCGCTGTGTGCCTCTTCCACGATGCTGCCACCGCTGCATGCGGTACGGCCACGGCGAACGTGCGTGCACGTCACCGGAACCACGCTGCGGTCGGTGTGCAACACACCACTCAACGTCCGACTGCACATCGGCCGAAAGGAGATGTGCAGCCTGCGACGAGCCGCATCCCGCCACCGACCCCGACTTCCCCAAGTTGGCATTCGAGATGTAGGTGTGCTGGCATGCGGCAGCCCAGAGTGCGCAACGCACCACAGCACGCCAACGCATGCGTTTCACAAAACGCAATAACTCTCCCACCTCCAAAATCCCACACTCCCAAACCACGCCCGCCGGCCGGCGCGGCTATGCAGCTGCACTTTCCTCACCCGAGATCCATTCCCAGGCTAGCACCAACCCATCCTACCAACCCACCAGCAGCCGGCTCCCGAAGTCCAGCACACCTCCCACCTTAACGCCCCGCCTACCCTCGACAGCGCCCTCGCCGCACCACACTTCTCCCCAATCCACCCCACCCCGGACCCGGCCATCTCCCACATCCATCCCATCCCATATCCGGCCCCCGACCATCTCCACCCCACCCCGGACCCGGCCATCTCCCACATCCATCCCACCCCATACCCGGCCTCCGACCACCTCCACCCCACCTCGGACCCGGCCTCCTCCCACATCCACCCACGACTCTGGGCTAAGCGATCGCTACCCAATCACAATTAGGCTCAGCACGGATGCTATCCACCACACCAAATTATTCAGACCATCTCGGAGCTTGAAAAGAGCGAACTAGACGAGATTCGAGGATCAGGTGGATCTCAACCTTGCGTGTTCAGAGAACAGCAAAATCGAAACAATGCAGATGGGCCATCAGCTCAGCAGCACGGGACTCAGTCCCGAAAAGTGATATACCTCGCAAAAGGCATCAGCGCCTTGGTGGACCTCGGATTGTCCAGGCGCAGTCGCCGCCCATCACCGCGCCCACACAGCACAAAAGACACCGCGCCCACAAATAGCACAAAAGACACCGCGCCCACGAACAGCACACAAGACACCGCGCCCACAAACAGCACACAAGACACCGCACCCACAAACACCACACAAGATGCGTGTGCGAAGGACATCTATCAGCATAGAGACAGTGCCAAAAACGCTGCCGGTACACACTTCGAGCAGGACGCCAAAACTCTTGTCAGTCTTTCGCGTCACAATTCAATAAGTTCTGCCAGCTCCAACCCACCGACAGAATCTGAAACCTGATGAAGCGCTTCAATCTGAAACGCTCTCCACCATGCCCCTTCCCCCAGCTGACGGTGACAGGACAGGACAGCACAATACTGACCCACAACAAGTCGTAGCCACCACTTTAAACTGCACTACTCCAGCGTCTCAGGCAACAACACCGACGACACCACTCAACACTAATACCACTCCGGACATATCCCAATCCCGCGGCCCACCGGCGAAACAGCGTGGGCCATTAGCCGTGATGTGCATGAAGTGCGCCGTACACCACCCAGTAAACAACAACAACAATAACACTGTCATCTCGAAGAGATACGCGAAGCGCGTCAACCTACTCCGTGCACTAGCAGGCACAAACTGGGAGGGAGACAGGGAAACACTACTGCGACTCTACAAGTTAACGATACGTCCCATCCTGGAGTACAGCAGCGTCATCTTTGCTACCATTTCGTCAACACTGAGCAAACAAATTAGAAACCATCCAAAACAAGTGCATCAGAGCAGCCACAGGAGCCCTCAGCACCATACCGATAGCCAGTCTTCTAGTAGACTGAGACATTCCTCCTCTACGCTTTAGGAAGATACAAGAAGATCTTTGCCGCGACAGCGTTAGAATCAAGTTCATTGAAAATCACCCGGCCGTGCGATGCTTTCAGCCTGACAGATACGACAGGAGCCGGATTGGGCGCAAACTCCCACCATTTAGTGTTCAAATTGCCACGGCTCTTTCAGATCTTAACCTCACAATGCCAGCCACTGCATCTCGACCGCCCACTAGGATATTCTGGATCGACAGTCAACCAAAGGTCGAGTACTTGCTCTCGAAAAAGAAATAAGACATCACATCAGAGGAAATTCTTGCCACCGTCAACCAATTCGTCAATCTGAAGAATCACAAAACACACATATTCACCGATGGGTCAAAATACGAGGTCAAAGTAGGCATCGGCATCACTGGACCAGGCCTTAAGCTTTCCAATCCTCTACCGGATAACTGTTCCATTTACACCGCTGAAGCACTGTCCATTCTGGCCGCTATCTCCATTCTAAAGAGGCGCAAAACGAGAAACATAGTAATTTGTTCAGATTCCAAATCAGTCCTACAGTCAATTAGCAACACACACGAATGCCCACATCCAGTCATTGCTCGAATCAAGCAAGCCGTGGCCCGCAATTATGTGAACAACTTTTCCTTCCTCTGGATTCCGGGCCACGTCAACATTCAAGGAAACGAGCAAGCAGACAAACTGGCAAAGCAAGCCGATTATCCCAACATGAAATCCTAACATCGACCGATTATCCTAACATGAAATATTCGGTAGACGATTGTAAAACACTCGTATAACGTCACATAAGTAAGCATCACTAGAACACATGTACAACACACAACTCTACACCTCACCACCCAAACTACACCCACAAGATCAAACCAACGCTAGGCACATGGAACACATCAAACCAATCACATGGACAAAGGAAGTCATCTTTACCAGACTGAGAACTGGTTGCACAAAACTAACACAGCCTAGAGGATGACCATTACACAACACCTGACCGCGACACCTGCAACACCACATTAAGCATAGGCCACATCCTGCTCGACTGCAGCAGCTTTGACGCTCAAAGACAACCACTTGAGGCCTTCTGCCAAAAAGAGGGCATAGCCCTCTCGCTTCCAACGCTTCTGGGTGACAACACCCAGAACTCCTCCAATTACCATTTGGCTACCTATAGGCCACCGAACTAACATAAACATTGTAGATACCACACCACCAACACGCATATCAACTCGCACTCCAACACGCACTGCATGCGCGCGCATACACTCATAGCAATAACCTAAATAGCCATCCACGAATGGCATCGGATGCACATGAGCCGATTCGTTTTCCCATTCGAAATACACACACACACACACACACACACACACACACACACACACACATATATATATATATATATATATATATATATATATATATATATATATTTAATAGCATACATAACATTGCGGTGCCATCGGACGTAGATGAGCCGAATTGCAAAACACCGTACTAACCGTACAAATTTCACACAACCCTGCATGAAAGTATGTTTCTACTAACCAATACTAACAATTAACACTCCGCAGCCGGCATGATAAGCAGTGTGGACAATTGCCTCCTTGCCCACAAGGTAAAGCTACCTCGGTGCTTTAGAACAAGAGCATGCTAATGCCGGCACCCTGGACAAATCGGTTTTCTCGTCAACCCTCTCCCACCCCAACTACAAATTATCTTGCGGAGGAGTAACGTAAACTGAATCTGCACACATCCGGAACATGTCCTCCCGCCCACCCCCGCTTTCAGCACCCTAACGTCACATGCACTATAACGTATGACTTGCTTAACTTGAATGTACTTAAACCTTAAACCTGCCTTAAAATTGCTCGTAAAACCCACTCGCTTTAAAGGAGGCACAAATGACCTCTACGGTCCGGCACGCCTCTAAGCACACTCTCCCCCACTCTCCCCCCCGCCGGCTTTGAGGTGTCGTGCGCCATTTGACATAGGTGCTTGTTGTCAGAGAGGTCACAAAAGGCGGCCGTCACGTAACGCTTGACCTCGTTGGGCCTCCGCCGTCCTCTGTTCCCCGCCTAGGGCCTTCGCCATGGCTAGCAGTCGGGCGGATAGGGGAGATGCTATCAGGTCGAGATCGTGACATATGTTTCATCTTGCTTCTTACGCCATGTGAACTTCTACAAGCAAAAAAGGTTGTTCACGCCCACGTTCCGAGTTTGGGGCTCGGAATAGCACGGCAGGAAAAATGGCCAAATCCCGACCCTACATTTTCTCCAACATCATTCGGGATGAACAGCTCCAGTCATCAACATTGCAAAATCTCAACGCCACGCGTGTGCGCGTTGCATGGAAACGGTGGATATGTAAACATGATTGTGATCTCGGCAACGTTTTCGTGGGCAGAGGTCTACTACTCAAATTCGCGGGGCATCTGCCCTATGACACTGGATATATCGGTCAAATAGCTAAGCTAACACCATATGTTGGGTGTCCGGGCACTGTCCAGGAACCGAACCCATTGACTGACTGGGTTGCATGGAGGGGCCAGCAGGAAATGCAAGCACTCTCCACCAAGAATTTCCTGCTGGGCGTACAGTACAGGTGGTAAATGTAGGGATCAGAAGCTCGCTCAGCAATCTCGCTCGAGACTGGCGGCCTTTTTAACCGGTCTGTGGGATACACACCGTCTTTTGATCGGTCGCTTTGAAGCTCATATCAAGATGTCATCATGGAAGAAAGATATAATAATAAATATAAAATAAACTAATTGTGATCATCATGTCGCATCTGAATTGCGATTCAACTTCGCATATCGTTGTTTGTATTAAAGGCGCATAGACATAAGAATCCAAGCTGAGACTTCTCCAATAATCGTCGAAATTCCGGTCGGAAACTGGTCTTCCACCAGCGTACCTATTCTGACGAGAATTCCTTGCAAGGATGCGAGGACGAGAGTGGAGGCAGAGGTCCGTTCCGTCGGCCTAGAGGTCAGGGGAACCCAGAAATTCCCATGCGGAGGGGCACATAGCATCGGAGGGGCGCCTTTGGCGGAAAGATTCGCTGAGCCGGAGGGGGAGGGCACTCGATGATACTGAAAAGCATTTTCCTCTAATAATTGGCGACTTTGGCTTTAAAAATCCACTGAGCGAGGAGGGGTGGGGTTCGCTCGAGCCATCCTGAAGGGAAACCTTTCCTGGTCGAAGAGGCGGCACCTTTCTATGGGAAGGCACATTTATATGGGGGAGTGCCCTCTCTGCATCCGCTTCTTCCAGAGGTCCCTTACGTCGCCCCAGGAGCCCTCTTCGTATGCCCGTGCCGTCTCCGTGGTGTGTGAGCCTCTTCGTCGGCCCGCGCCGTCTCCGTGGTGTGGGAGCCTCTTCATCGGCCAGAAATCTGCTTCGCCATCTTCAGACCCCTTCCCAACAGCATCGGGTAACAAAGCCAGTCCTAGAGCCCTGAACATCTGCCCCAAAGGCCCGCTCCTTCGGCTTAGGGAGGGGCCCTCGTTAACGGCCCAGGACCTTCTCCGTCGGGCCGAAGGCCTCTGTCAAAAGCCTGGTTCTCCTCCACCGGCGCTCCTTGCACGGCTGGAGCACCCTCCGTCGGCACAGGAGCCCTTCACATCGGCCCGGACGCCCTCGCCGGTCGTCCATAAGGTCCGTAAGGTGCGGTCCGTAAGCCGTGAGCCCCCTGGATAGCCCAAGTTATTGTGTGCTTTGTCACAGCCTGTGCTGAAACCTAACATGTTCAACGATCTCCTTGGCCTTCGAAGGAGCCCAATGGCTGTCATCACCTCATGGCCCCTGGATTCGCCACTGGGTCACAGCAGACTGGCCGCGCCCGGGTTTCGGTCCCAACATGTTTGGCACCTACCATCTCTGGCACACAATTATATGTCTCGTAATCAATATCCATTGGTGAATTGGCAGCTGGGTGGGTATTGGTGGAGCAGCATTGAACAAACATTGAGGATCATCGCATGCAGCGGGCCGGTCCACCTATAATACTGGTTCTCCGGCCCAGTAAAAGGTAGCTTCGTCTGAATCCTACCCCTAAGTCGCTCCTGCTCCCAACAATTTTGGAGAGGCCAGGTAGCATTCTCAACATACATCTGCAACCTTAATGCATTCAAATTTGTCCAGTTTGTAGGAATGCTTACCCTTATTTAAACCTTGTTAATGGAACAAAAAGCTTACCCCACCGAAAGTTTAACGAAACCAGCAATCAATATTAGCTAAATAGAAATTGAAAATAACATAAGCAACTGTCCACTGTTTATGCCTGGGACCGATACTCACAGTCGGCTTTGCCTGAACTAATCCATTGTGTTACATCATTTATTTCCGTCACGCCGGGGTTAAGCAGCCTTCAATCGCCGTGTGAAAACCCAAGACTCAATGAACATGAGCTTTTGAAATGGCTGGTCTGTGCAGAAGATCGTGGCGTAGACCGGGGTTGGAGTTTTCTATTTGAAAGTGCCTGAGCACCCATACTTCTCAGAATCCAGATGAGCACGCACGAAGGCTTAGGAGCATCCACAGACAAAAATAAGAATTCTTAAGCTTTCTTTTAAAAGCATGCCCTAGACCGAGAGTCATTCGAGGGGCCCCATCCCTTTAGTTTATCTTGAATAGCGCCGGAATCGCCATCGCCAGCGAGCGTAACATTGGGTACCATCTAGTGAACAGCTACTAGACAACGTTTTGCAGGAACTTGAGTTCAAGGTCATTAATGCAAGGTCAGGTCATTATGACGTCAAACATTCATTTATAGATGATCACATTTCGATACGAGTTCCCTGAATAATGGAAAAGTTATTTGCCATGTGATAATTTTAACGAAAGCATCCCGTTTTATATTGTTGAAAATTTATTCTGAAAATAAACGACCTAAACTATCGTGTCTATGTTGGGACCATAATCACAAAAACCGGCGTACAAAGTTACCCTGGTTTAGCAATTTATACTCCATAGCAATCCGTACGATAGGCGCCTTCAGAATGCGAGGGATACTTGTACACTGAGGACATTTCATGTTATATCTTAGTGACCTGACCTGATATTGATATGGAACTTGGAAGGTATTTGGAGGATATTATTTGTCATCACACGTAGTGCGGATTTTCAAATATGTTGATTAGCATCAACGTGATTTTCAAAAGAACATCTTTTCTAGCTTAAGCCTTGATATGAGCTAGGAACCTGACCGAAGATCGCACTTTGTATTCCTGTATTTTTCTTTAATCTCTTACACATGTTTCATACACTCATGTTGTATCTTTGACTTTATCTGGTATGGCTTGTCTATGAAAAATATTTTAGTGACATATTTCTCATCGATAGAAATTATGTTCGGCACAAATTTGCAATCTGACTTTAGTCTACCCTGCCTTTTGAATGGAACTTATGTCACAACGTGCGTTCAACAATTGTCGGAAAGCATGTCAGTTGTCCAAGCGATGTCACAAACTGTTCCCTCCGGCGGGGGGGGGGAGGGTGGTCAAGTTGATTCCCTACCACTGCTGTACACTGCGAGGGTTAAGCATTGTCCAGCTCTCCTACTCTTTTAAACTCCAACCCTGGGTGACCTTGGATTAATGTATATCTATAGGTCTTCGTGGTACAGCCTGTGGTGGGGTGGGAGGGCAGGGTAGCAGTAGCCCCATGATGTGTTCCCTTGCTCTCTGGACCTTAACCCTGAGTGTAACATTGAGCACTACGTAAGGATATGGTGTCATGCGACCTTGATCGTATAAGTTAAAAAAACCTCTATAATATCAAATAAAATCAAGAAAGGTTTCAGAATGAAGTGGCCTATGATCAAGTTCTGTTTTGTTCTTTGAGGGGTGCTTTCTATTTAAGAGACTTGACTATATCCACCTAGCAACAAGATTTTGCGTAGCTGGATGGGGATTTGGGAGGAGGCGAAGTAAAATGCATGAATATCAGATCAGGAATGCCCGCTTCCATATTGTAATAAATCAGCTACTAAGATTATGATTTTAGCCCTTAGCTTCTATTTGGGAGGATGTAGGGCCAGTCATATGCCTCCTTTCGGTATGACTACTTACAAAATTATTTATAGTTAGTTCTATTGCTCTAACACTGGATGCTTTGTATGCATATGATTGCTTGTTTCTACCTGTTAGCTGGCAGTGCCGTGACTTCACTGCTTATTTCGTGCTGTTATTGTAAGGTTCTTGCAGTCGTTGGGTAAGAGGAGAGGGGGCACTGCTGGTCACCGGATCTTGGGTGGCGGACCTTGGACGATCATTGATACTCAGTGCTTTGAGCAAGCAAGCAAGCATTTTGAGGAGAAAAAACTTCACACCTGGAGCCAGACAATCACAACTAATAGACAGGTGGCGAGCGAACCCGATGAGGATAGATCAGAACGTCGCTCAATCAGCGGCGGCGCTACATCCTGTCCGGCTTGAGCCGCCGCCTGCGATTGGCAGACGCTCTGGTTTTCCCCACACAATTGGCGGATCGGCCGTCGTCGGCCGGTCTGAAACTGCGTTGTGACTGCGGTGGCATCACGTGCCGCATCACCTGTCACGCAGCCGGGCCCAACTGCGTGGTACGGTGAGACGGCATGGCCACACATGCATGGGACTGGATCGAATGTATCGGTTACGTGGGAGACACCGGACGCCGGGTTTGGCTGGCCTGAGACCAGCCCCCTGCCGGCGGGTCGCCTGTTGCTGGCCGGTGGGATTGTATGGTTACGTGGGAGACCCCCCCCCCCTGTTCTGCCGGTGGGGATGGCGGAGACGAGCATCGAGCCGTAGCCGCCCCAATGGAGCACGGGTCTGGCATCGAGCCGTAGCCGCCCCAATGGAGCACGGGTCTGGCATGAAGAACACGTCTCACGAATGTGTGTGTGTGTGGCGGGGGGAGGGGGAGCGATGGTGGTGGTGGTGGGGGTTAGTCCAGGGCCGGGACCACGATAGACATAAATGATCGGGTGTGCGGGCAGATTTTCCAACGGAATCAGGGGCAATGTTCGATTTCGGACGGCTGCCAGTGGGAAAAAGATGACGGATTGACCCCCAGGGAGGCACAATCTTCCCATTTCCCCTCCCTCGGCTAGGCCACTACCCGTGACTCATGGACGACTGGACACGTGGTCAGGTCACAGTCATACAGGCCCGGTGGCGATGTGGGGACACGACTGGACACGTGGCCAGGTCACAGTCACACAGGCCGGACTGAGGACAGCCCGGTGGTGATGTGGGGACACGACTGGACACGTAGTCAGGTCACAGTCACACAGGCCGGACTGACGACAGCCCGGTGGTGATGTGGGGACACGACTGGACACGTGGTCAGGTCACAGTCACACAGGCCGGACTGACGACAGGCCGGTGGTGATGTGGGGACACGACTGGACACGTAGTCAGGTCACAGTCATACAGGCCGGACTGACGACAGCCCGGTGGTGATGTGGGGACACGACTGGACACGTAGTCAGGTCACAGTCACACAGGCCGGACTGACGACAGGCCGGTGGTGATGTGGGGACACGACTGGACACGTGGTCAGGTCACAGTCACACAGGCCGGACTGACGACAGCCCGGTGGTGATGTGGGGACACGACTGGACACGTAGTCAGGTCACAGTCACACAGGCCGGACTGACGACAGCCCGGTGGTGATGTGGGGACACGACTGGACACGTAGTCAGGTCACAGTCACACAGGCCCGGTGGTGATGTGGGGACACGACTGGACACGTAGTCAGGTCACAGTCACACAGGCCGGACTGACGACAGCCCGGTGGTGATGTGGGGAACACGACTGGACACGTAGTCAGGTCACAGTCACACAGGCCGGACTGACGACAGCCCGGTGGTGATGTGGGGACACGACTGGACACGTAGTCAGGTCACAGTCACACAGGCCGGACTGACGACAGCCCGGTGGTGATGTGGGGACACGACTGGACACGTGGTCAGGTCACAGTCACACAGGCCGGACTGACGACAGCCCGGTGGTGATGTGGGGACACGACTGGACACGTGGCCAGGTCACAGTCACACAGGCCAGACTGACGACAGCCCGGTGGTGATGTGGGGACACGACTGGACACGTAGTCAGGTCACAGTCACACAGGCCGGACTGACGACAGCCCGGTGGTGATGTGGGGACACGCGACACAGCCGATACAGCTGACTAATTATTCAAAGCATGTGTGCATAAATTTAGGCAATATTAAGCAAGGATTTAAAATGTAGTCATACATTAGCACTGCTAATTATCGCATAACATAATTACATAAGCTATTATTATGTATGCAAGCAGGCCGGTTTTTGGTACACAGTTCTGCTCGCGCTGCGATCGAAAACTGCGTTCTTAATACTAATCGCTAATTCCGTGGTGATGACTGGGTGAATATTTCAGACTGTGACTGTCGTCAGGATATCAGCAGGACAGTGTTCAACCGTAGCCACAGCTTAGACCTCCTTAATGCGTTTCTGAATGCACACCTGAGGACTTCTATAGTGACATAATCCCACGAGGCATTCCTATAGCTCGTGTTGCTCTGATCCGAACAGTGAGCTCCGTCTTAGCTCAAAGCCAGTGCAGGCCCAGATCTGATCAATGCACCCAGCCATCACGACTACAGCAATGTCCTTATCTGATCATAAATACGTATCGCGCAGCTATTCGATCCACACATCGTCCTTCACGCCGATGGCGCTCGTCCAGTGCATACTGCCCTGTGCATATCACACGTTTTTTTCCCCAGGTTTTCATTATCAACACTATACTTTCATACTAATTTAAGCGTGCACGTTTCTACAATCACCATACTCCGCATTTTATTCACACCTTATATCAATTGTATGCGTGTGACGAGTGCACTGGAGCCCCATTTTATCCCTCAGAAGCGGTACATCTCTCCTCTAGCCGCGTATCACTTCGTCGCGATTGTCTTCAAGCCGCATCTTATCCCAGATGTCGGATAAGACGGGGTTCAGCCACGTATCATAGCGTCATGATTGCTTTCAAGCCGCACCTTATCGTATGGCGTCAGCCAGTCTCTCGTCCAGCCATGCATACTGCCGTCTCGGTGGCTCTAATCTGCGCTGACTCTGCGGAGCCACACACAGAGTTGCGGGTCCCCTGGGAAATTACCGCGTCGCACGGCTGGCACAATTTTTGTCGTTTTTCAGCCGTGAACAGTCGATCAAAGGCTTGCGCCTCACCCCTACATTGTCAAGGCGGCGGCATTATCATGCAGACTTTATGGAGATGGGAGCGCCGGGCCGGTGCCGGTTAGGTCCAATTAAGGCCGCGATTTGAGGCTGTTAAAAAGGCCACGACAGGACGCTTACAAGGCATTCCAGCGCTGTGATAATGATTACCTCCGCGGGGCTGTGTCGTATGGTAACGCGCTCGCAGCACGATCAGTGCCAGCTGCGTGAGGTGTGACGCGCCAACAGCACGACCTTGGCGAACGCCCGGCGGACAGAAGGGCGAGACACGAGGAAGGCAGCCAACTGACGGGTCACAAGGATCAGAAGAATGGGAGGCTGATCATTGTGGGACAAGGAGGACCCTATTAATATCTGGTGCTCGCTTCGCCGGCCTACATCATGTGTCGCGAGTCGGCAGCATCGTGTGCACAGTAATAGTTATCCGCGTTTGAGATGCTGTAGTTTATGATTGGATATATCCCAGCATGCTTCTCTTAGCGCCAGAGTGATGACGTCGCAAAGTATTGCATGCTGCTATACCTCTACGCTGCTGGAAGAAGTATGAAACCAACAGCTCATAGACGTCATACTGGTACCATAGATACCAGTAATATTTTAGGACTTATAGCAATGTAGCTCATGATCATCTTTCGCGTATGTTCGTTTCCAGAGCCCGGACAGCTCTTAGAACTCCCAGCACAAAACGTTCCGCCAGTGTCTGCGATTGACCAGCGAACTCCATTTTCAAAGAATATCTACATACACAATGCTGTGATGCGATTTCGATACCCCGTTCACCCACATACGCATCACAGGTCGGCAAAGTAAAATATGCCTCCTACAAAATTTTACTTTCGCATGCGTTGATCCTCATATCTCGCACATGCATACCCGTCATCACCATCGAATTCATAAAACGTTGTCGTGGTTATTTGTCTCCGACGGTGGTCGTCAAGTGGACGTTTTATCGGCGCCAGATTGGCTTTAAACTCTATCATTCAGGGTGCTAGGGAAGAGGAAAAAGCATGTAATATTCGTCTAGTTATCAGTTGTGATACTACGCAGTGAGACACCTGTGTTCTCTTCCTGCTGGACGCAGGCTGGACCAGTGCTCTTCTTTGACTGAGCACGGGTAGGTGACAGTAGACGTGTCCGGCTGAATGGGGGAAATGTTCGTAATAAGTGTAAGTGTCGCCTTCTAATCAGACGTAAATTCGGAGATATTGGCTTATCCAGGAAGAACAAGATGCATGCAGACTTGCAGACACCCGCCACCTCACCCACCGTAAGTTTTGGAGGTGGAAATAATATCACAATTAATTCTTTCCTAACTTAATGTCCGAGCAAGGACCAATTGTAGAGATACCCCCGGAACTGTATCGCATTCCAATATGCCTAAATGTCCATCAGTCACAGGTCATATTTCCATGACATCATTTTTTCCGGGGGGAGGAAATGCATGCACCACCAATGATACTTGCCAGCATTTGGGGTGGAAGTAACTCAGTCGTTACTATGTGAAGTGCAGAAGCTATGGGGGAATCAACCACACTGCAATGCAAAATAGGATGCAATATATGGCAGGCAGGTAGGAACGGAAACTATTTATGACTAGGAGGAGAAGGGAGCAGGCGTGTGTGCAACAACTGAAGTCTGGAGAGGGATACATGTCAGGGGAGTGGGAACACGTCAATAACTCTGAGGAACAGGACTTTTTAATTGGTTTTCATCGGCCTAGGCTACCGGTATCAGCTAATTTCAGCCGGCTGCTGTCAACCATGCTAGCTAATTTTCTTCAGAGGTTATGGAAAATTGAAAAGCAAAGCGTAGCCTGTATACATTCCACTTTTCAACCCTATTTAATTCCATTCATTTCTGTCAATGTTCTTCACAGTGAGGATAGCGCGCGCACATACAGTGGTAATCAAGGTGCACTGGAAGTGCCCTGGAATATATGAAAACGGCCACCTGCACATTTAAACTTTTTTTTTTCGTACGCAAACCATACAAGATACAGCGAAAAGTGAAAGGTAAGTAGAGAGACAAATGACAAAATAAAAATGCAAACATACAAAATATGAACTCAGGTCGGATCCCTAGGTCCACTGAAGGGTTAAACTACAAAAATGTTTTCTTGCTCTTCTCCTTGTTACTAATAAATATTTTGAAAAGCCCAGAATGTACGTGGCGACACATTATATCCCCTGAAAGGATAATGAGCTTCAAGTCATTATTAGATCAGGTCACTGAGATATGATCTGAAACTTACTGGATGTGTATGTTTTCCAAGTGCTCTAGATAATAAAATTCGGACTATTGCAAAGTGAAATGGATAAACTAGGATCATTTTTCACACTGACCTGATCTCTGATGTGAGTGGATTTCCATATCAGATTTCAAATTCTTGAATTTTGGTTTTAATTTTGGAGGTAATTTTCAATCAAGATCATTGTTTCCATTCTTTTTTTAAGCAAAAATTACCGAAGACTGTGGAAAGCATATGGATTTACCTTGGTGGTACTCAAAACCTTTCTACGAGTGCCATCAGTTTCGAAAATTGTCTCTCCAATAGTTTGTCACATATTTCCAGGTATTTGACCTGGATGGAAGCGGCGACTTTGACTTTCGCACGTGTTACTTGTGTTAGAATACGACTTCAGTTTGCACATCGTCAACATTGAAACACGAGAAATCGCATTTGTTTCCCAACCAGGGTCCGGAAGCTACAGTGAAGACGGGCAACTGAATGCACCCGGACATTGACCTGTTTGACCTGGTCTGGAAGATCAACCAAAAGAAAAAGATAAAAATGTTTCGAGTAATTATAAAGGTGCAAAGATGGAGCTACGTCACGCTATGCCGTTCTCGCATCTATCTATCTTGGTTAGAACGGAAGTTAGTGCAGGGAATTGAGTCCCCCATCTACGCTGCGTGAGTAGGCAATTATCCGGTACTGCGAGATTAAGGACCTATCTAGACATGACCTTGTACACCATTGGTTTTGAAAATTTATCTGAGAAGCTACGTTCGTGTCTCATCTCTTGAACATTTAATGCAACTTCTGTACAAGCACTGTACGGAAGAAACTGGACTAAAGCTAGTCACTCGCCCGTTATCATTGCACACAGTGGCGACGCAGATGTCCGTATGCTCCGCCTTCGTCCCTCGTTCCCGTCCATACACCCATACAGCCAGACTTCCGGGGCTGCGCCGTCTCGGGGCGCCGCTACTCGTCCCATTCGACGATCATCGCGGCGCAGTGCGCCGGAAAACGCGCCGCGACGGGCGGCGCTGCCGCTCCCAAAACGCCACTTTTTATCCCTTTTGTGCGGCCCGCTCGCTATAATGTGTCAATGCAGGCGGCGCGGCCGCCGACGGTTATAATCCGGCGTATGCAGAGGCGGCCGGCGTCGTCACAATGCACCGATGGCCGGCGCGATGATTGATAGTGACGCGGCCAGATATGACAGCGGCGCAGGAGAGTGCTGAACAAATAGGCCGGAAAGGGTTGCCTGGACGGATGACGAGCCCTCCGGCGGCAGCGCAGACAGGGAAGCGTCGGGACGGCGGCGGGGCGGGCGGGAGAGACAGGCTCGAGTGGGAGAGGCAGGGGGTAGCCAGGCCGCCGGCGATAGGGTCGAGTGGGAGAGGCAGGGTCGGATGGGAGAGACAAGGTCGAGTGGGAGAGGCAGGGGTAGCCAGGCCGCCGGCGATAGGGTCGAGTGGGAGGGGCAGGGTCGGATGGGAGAGGCAGGGTCGGGTGGGAGAGGGAGGGGGTAGCCAGGCCGCCGGCGATAGGGTCGAGTGGGAGAGGCAGGGTCGGATGGGAGAGACAAGGTCGAGTGAAAGAGGCAGGGGATAGCCAGGCCGCCGGCGACAGGGTCGGATGGGAGAGGCAGGGTCGGGTGGGAGAGGCAAGGTCGAGTGGGAGAGGCAGGGTCGGATGGGAGAGACAAGGTCGAGTGAAAGAGGCAGGGGAGAGGCAGGGTCGGATGGGAGAGACAGGCTCGAGTGGGAGAGGGAGGGGATAGCCAGGCCGCGGGCGATAGGGTCGAGTGGGAGAGGCAGGGTCGGATGGGAGAGACAAGGTCGAGTGGGAGAGGGAGGACAGAGTCCGACTGCCACAGGGTTTGTGAGAGATACAGGGAAGAGTCGGAACGGCGACAGGGTCGGGTGGGAGGAACAGGGTCGAGTGGGAGAAAAAGGAAGTGGCAGGAGAGATTGGGATCAGCCGGGACGGCGATAGGGGTGTTCGCTACTCAGGCAGATGAGGAACGAAGGGAATTGGTGGAGGACAGAACAGCTAACCGATATAGGCACTGGTGGAGCTTTGTGTACTTTTGAGGGTGCACGTATATATCTTGCTCGAAAACATGCATCCCCACCTTCTTTATAAAATTGAATCATTATGCCTGATAATGACATTCAAAGAACAATTTCAACAAATAGATGAAACCAAAATGCTGTAAAATACACGAAATACAGGAATATGGATCACAAATGCTAATTTCTGCCTTGGCTCGGACACCCCAGAAAGTACCATTCAACGCGCAGCAAAATTGTATTATTGCAGCTTTGGTCTGGCAGTTTTGCTGTTCATCTCCACGCAGAATCACACGATTCCGCTCCTGGAGATGGAACGGGAGTAGCCAGAGGAAATATGGAGTAATTGACAGCCGATGACACTGCAAAGAGCCAAATCTAATCCGACGCCGAACTCGATCCTCTGATCCAAATTTGACTTCAAAAACTCAATACCCGGTGGCAACAGATTCGCCCGACTGTCCGCCACATACGTCACAGGAACAAAACCAATAGGTTTGTCGCCTGATCTTCAATCACAGCCGCGCCCGACTCGTACCTTCGTTTGACCTGACCCAAGGTCATGAACCCACCTGCCCTTCCATTTCCCGACGGTCGGACCGTCCCCGGTGGGGGCCGAACCCGGGACGGCAAAGAATGCACGCAACTAAATGTCTCGCATCTCGTGCGCCCCTGTAATAAATTCATAAGCGGAGCATCCGGTGCGGCCCTGTGTTGTGGGCGCGCGGACCCCCGGTGTGACGGACGGGCCAAATTCAAATTGTCTTCAAAACAAAAACCGGCCGGATAATTTGAATCTGGACCCGGCTTATTTACCGGGCGGCCGGCCGTCTGCCGCAATCTCGATTCGCCGCCGCCTTGTTTATCTGATGCAATAACCATCTGTTCGGCGCCATGACGGGAGTGCGCTGCTTTGATCGGGTTTCAATTTTGTGATGTTCAGATTGGGCTTCCGGCGCGGTTTTTACGGCGGCGCGCCGTCGTGCCGCGGCTCGACTGCGTCGTTCGTCAGCGGCGTGGTGGAGCTCGTCGACGAGCCAACCGCCAGCCGCCGCCGTCATCCACTGCAGAGAACGCCACTGCGGCAGATCCGGCTGGGTCGTGTCACCATAACTCGACCTGGCCCCACGTGGCATCGCACATCGGGAACGCAGAAATCATATCAACCTGTATCAGGAGTCGGCGACGACTTATGTGGGGTCGCTTAGGCTCATGAAGCAGCGTCGGGTCGATATTAAAGCATTAACGCCTAATCGAATGCGTCTAATGGTCACAAGAGAAAGGGAAAAAAGCAATTTACCGGGGATGAATGTTCTCGATTTCCATGTACATTTGATTAATTATAAATATAAACATACAATTTGGATCCCATATGCGTTCAAATCAGAACTAAAAACCCCATCTGGTTGTGAAACTTGTACCATTTGCGATGGAATTCTCCAACAAATGATTTTCCTCTCGTCCATTCGATTTTGCCATGAAGAGGGATATCAGTGGTGAACAGTGGGAGTGGGAAAATGGGCACTCTGCCGTCTGTGCTGTACGCAGTGCTTGCGGCAGGTCAATCCAGTGGTGATCTCCAGGGTCTCTGGGAGGTCAACGTTCGTCGGTGACCTGCGAGTCTCTGGAAGGTCAACGGTTGGCTGTAACCTGTGTGCCCGTGAGAGCTCAGCGGTCGCCCTAGCTGGGGACATGTCTCTGGTCGTCGGTCGCCCTAGCTGGGGACGTATCAGTGACGGGCCAGCGGTCTCCTTGGCTAGGGACGTGTCTCTTGCGAGCGGTCGTCCTGGCTGGGGACGTGTCCGTGACAGGTCAGCGGTTGCCCGGTCGGCCCTGGCTGGCCCTCGGACGTATCCGTGACAGGTCAGCGGTCGCCCTGGCTCGGGACGTATCCGTGACAGGTCAACGGTCGCCCTGGCTCGGGACGTATCCGTGACAGGTGGTCAGCGGTTGCCCTGGCTGGGGACGTGTCTGTGGTCAGCGGTCGCCCTGGCTGGGGACGTATCCGTGACAGGTCAGCGTCGCCCTGGTTCGGGACGTATCCGTGACAGGTGGTCAGCGGTCGCCCTGGCTGGGGACGTGTCTGTGACAGGTCAGCGGTCGCCCTGACTGGGGACATGTCTCTGGTCAGCGTCGCCCTGGCTCGGGACGTATCCGTGACAGGCCAACGGTCGCCCTGGCTGGGGACGTATCCGTGACAGGTCAACGGTCGCCCTGGCTGGGGACGTATTCGTGACAGGTCAGCGGTCGCCCTGGCTGGGGACGTATCCGTGACAGGTCAACGGTCGCCCTGGCTGGGGACGTATTCGTGACAGGTCAGCGGTCGCCCTGGCTGGGGACGTGTCTGTGACAGGTCAGCGGTCGCCCTGGCTGGGGACGTGTCTGTGACAGGTCAGCGGTCGCCCTGACTCGGGACGTATCCGTGACAGGCCAACGGTCGCCCTGGCTGGGGACGTGTCTCTGGTAGGCGGTCGCCCTGGCTGGGGACGTATCCGTGACAGGTCAACGGTCGCCCTGGCTGGGGACGTATTCGTGACAGGTCAGCGGTCGCCCTGGCTGGGGACGTGTCTCTGGTACGGCCGGTCGCCCTGGCTGGGACGTATTCGTACAGGTCAGCCCCTGGCTGGGGACGTATCCGTGACAGGTCAGCGGTCGCCCTGGCTGGGGACGTGTCTGTGACAGGTCAGCGGTCGCCCTGGCTGGGGACGTGTCTGTGACAGGTCAGCGGTCGCCCTGGCTGGGGACGTGTGCGCGGCACACAGTGATGAACGCGCCACCCGCCACCGATTCGAACACAGATAGCGCCGACCGCAGTCTGCGCTGCACCGGCTCTCGACCACTAAATGATTGGACAACTGGAATTTTACTGCATATTACAGTTTGGAGTTATGTTTGCCGGACGGCTCGCGATAACCGCCCCGGCCCGGCCGCTGAGGGCCGACGGTCCGTCGCCGCGCCGTCCCTCCGTCGGTGCACGCGGGTTTTATGGACGCAAGAGCGACAGATGCGGGCTGTGTTCAGCGCAGCGGCGCGCACTGAGTCCGCACTGGAGGCGGCCATCGGGAGGTGTGCCGGCGAGAGCACACCCGTTAGTTCCGTTTGCGCCGAGATGAGCAGTGTTCATGAGCACGGCAGCCGGACGGACCGCTAATGCCGCGGCGGCCGTGCTGCTGGTGACGATTTATGGCCTATCGAGTTAAGCGGTGAATGCTTGCCTGCCGGGAGCTGGCAAATGCATGGCCTACGACAGACTTCATTCAAAGGCCGGTCTGTTGTAAATGCTAACGAGGCGCACCTAACGAACATATTCTGTGCAGTGGGCGTCGTCGTAAAGGAAAATATTGGCCACTTCTCACCTTTACCGTATGCGGTTTTATTTATCTGTCCAAAGGAATGCACAATAAGCTAGTCTAATCAAGGTGTGACCTTGATCTACGTGTGAGAGAGGTTTGAATTGCTAGCGTGAAACATACCTGCGGAGGAACTGCTGGAGTAGCAAAGCAATGCGTACAAACGCTGGGTGCGTACAACGCTTTAGTTCCCGGGGCTAAGCAAAAGACGAACTAACAAAAAACGTATGAAGACGAAGGTGTTCAGGTGATATCACAAATCCATTGGGTTGATCTAGCATACACTTACCGCCATGTTTTTGCTGTGATGCATGACAAAAAATTGTGTGTACGTGTTATTAAGAACGAATTATCTATTGCCTGCGCCTGGCGGATCCAGAGCAAGGGGAGGTGTCCTGGTGACATATGTCCCCCCTCTGCCGGTCGGAGAACAGCATACCTCTGATTGGAAAACGGCACACCATCGTGAAGGCCCAACTGCACTCTCGCTGCCTCCAGTTTTTCTGTCGAAGGCGCCTCTCCGGAAGACTCGAGTGCCCCGAAACGAACATTTTCGGCGAAAAGGTGCTCCATGGGGGAATCGCCGCCCGTTAGTGATGTCAGTACACCCGTCGGATATTGCCCTGATCAGTGCCGATTCGTCGCTGAAATGGTGCCCCCTGGATTGGTGCCGGCATCTCTTCCTCAACCAACATTTTGGACCGACCAGTGCATCGCATGCTTTTACATTTGGTGTTTTCAAAGTCGTGTTTTCAATATGAGCGAGAGGGCATACCGGCCGAGTTTGTTCCCGTGTACACTGCACGGCGCCTTTGCCACTTACCGACGATTCGTCGAGCGCCCATTAGGTGCCCTATACTGGCTTTAGGTGCTCCGAGCGACCTAACGGCCAAACGTGGAATTGTTTGCTATTATTACACCATTTTTTTTAAAGATATGTTGACCAAATGGCTTTCTTCTGGAATAAAGAAGTAGTTTGACGCACTATATGATCTCGCTAGATGTGTGTCCTAAAGTCCCAATAACCAACCAAGAAAGTTATGGTATCAAGGAATAATTTCCGCGAAATTACGAGAGGCCGGAAACTGATAGAGACGATCGCAGCAGCACGCCGGGTAATAGAGCCAACATTCACCCAACTTCGGGCCTGAGGCACTCTGATCAGAGCTGCTCACACCCCGTGGTAAAGCCAGTCCGAGGTCACTTCTTGTTCCACCCCGAGGTGGGGTCAATTTGAGATAGATGTTCGTCCAACCCCGAGGAGCGGTCTATGTTCGTCCAGTCCAGTGCAGGGTCAATCTGAGCGTAGTACTTGCATATCCTCGTGATGAGGGGGTAAATGTGAGACCAGTGATTGTTCCGCTGTGAGTGGTAGGGCTAATTTTAGGTCGGGTGTTCGTCCATCCCCGGGCTAGGATAGATCTGAGGCCAGTGTTAGTCCCACCCCGAAGTAGGATCAATCCGAGGTCAGGACTCGTCCCACCCCGGATCAGGGTCGATCGTAGGACAGTGCTTGTCTCATCCGGGATGAGGTCAACCTCAGGTCGGTGTTTGTCCCACTCTGGGTGATCAGGTGATCAGGGTCAGTATAAGCTCGATATTCGTCCAGTCCTGGAGTAGGATCCCAGCTCGGTGTTCGTCCAACCTTAGAGTAGGGTCCTACCTCGGTGTTAGTTCAACCTTAGAATAAGGTCCTAACTCGGTGTTGGTTCAGCCGTGGAGTATGATCCTAGCTCGGTGTTGGTTCAGTCTTTAAGTCGTGTCTCAGCTCGGTGTTGGTCCAGCCCTGGGGTAGGGTCTTACCTCGGTGTTAGTCCAGTCCTGGAATAGGGTCCCAGTTCGGTGCTGGTCCAGCCCTGGGGTAGGGTCCTACCTCGGTGTTAGTCCAGTCCTGGAATAGGGTCCCAGTTCGGTGCTGGTCCAGCCCTGGGGTAGGGTCCTACCTCGGTGTTAGTCCAGTCCTGGAATAGGGTCCCAGTTCGGTGTTGGTCCAGCCCTGGAGTAGGATCCTAGCTCGGTGATGGTCCAGCCCTGGGGTCATGTCCCAGTTTGGCGTCAGTCCAGTCATGGAGTAGGGTCCCAGCTCGGTGTTGATCCAGCCATGGAGTAGGGTCCAAGCTCGATGTTAGTCCATCCTTGGAGTAAGGTCCCAGCTCGGTGTTAGTTCAATCCTGGGGTATGGTCTTATATCGGTGTTCATCCAGCCCTGAAGTAGTCTCCCAGCTCCGTGTTAGTTCAGTCTTAGAGTAAGGTCCCAGCTCGGTGTTGGTCCAATCCTGGAGTCGTATCCCAGCTCGATGTTAATACAGTCCTGGAGTAGTGTCCCGGCTCGGTGTTAGTCTAGTCCTGGAGTAGTGTCCCAGCTCTGTGTTGGCCCAGTCCTGGACTAGTGTCTCAGCTCGGTGTCCGTTCTTGCCTGACAGCCAAGTCGCTCCAACGCCACGGTTATCCCATCTTGACACGGCGGCAGGATCGATCTCAGGTCGTGGCCGGCTTGACGCCACATCCGGGAAGGAGTCGAGGCGCGTCGGGTGGCGTCAGCTCGCGTGAGCCGGGCGGCGCCGCTGACACGCCAGGCCTCTGACGGCGTCCGCTCGCCCACCATCGCAATTGCGTGATGCTTGACATTGACAGCGCGCACCGGGCCGGAAATAATGCGTCCGCCGCCGCCTTCGCCGCCGCCAGGAACTGGCCGGTCGCGGAAACCCGACCGGCGCCGGCCGACTGAAACAAAGCCTCACCTCGTGTCGGCGTCACCCGTCCCTGACACGTCACGTCGCGCCCCCTGGTGTCACATCCGACGAGTCCCAATTACGCGCTGTAAATTAGTCAGAAATTCCAACGCAAACTCAGAACTCTGTTAGTTGTCACATTCGGTTGGGATAAAACTATTCACATGGGAGCTCAGGAGAAACGGAGAAGATTTAGAGAGACATTCCTTTGGTAGTGAGACCGTGCAGGAGTGGTGCAGGATCCTGAAGGCGGCCTGCAACAGCTGAACGACCGCTCCTGCGAAGAACTCGCTGCCGACGGTGACCATCGCCGGTCGCCGGGGGCGAGATATCAGACGGCGGTCGACTGAGGGCGCCGGCGGCCGGCAGACCTTCGCCGTTGCGTGATCGGCCGTCAATATGACCTGACAGGCCGGACTGATTGAATTAGGAGTCGTTTGGCGGCGGCGGCCGGCGCCGCCAGGTCGCTCCGATTGGTGCCGGACGACCGCCCGAGCGGGCAGCGTGACCGCAGCGCCGACGGTTCGCTTCCAGTCGAGCTCGGCGCCGCTATTACCGGCCGCGCTCGGCACGGTATTTTAATTAATCTCCTTCCAACGACCACACTAAACCCCACCCCTGATAAGTTATTACTTTATTGACATTGCTAGATGACCATTATTTTAACGACTCATGCTTAACAAAGACACCGCCGGCTACTAAGGCGAGCTTTTGTATTCATATATGCTCAGAGTCTCATTACAATGTGCATGCTACAGGTCCCAGCCATTCGGAGATCGCATCTGCGCACCGGCGACCAATGGCGCGGCGCGTAAGACGCGGCGTCGGCCAATGGCGGCCGGCGACACAAGGCCGGAGACGTCCCACCATCGATCAGGGCGACTGGTGATCACGACTTGACATCGGGTCCCGGCCGCGCCAGGTAGGAGCTCCTTTGTCTCACGGCCGCCGGCAGCGCGCACAGGCGAGACAATGGACGCGGTGCGCCGCCGGCCGGCCCGGCCCCAGACACGATAACCTAGCCGGATAGGACACCGGAGGCGGCGGCGGTGGCGCTGGTGGTGGTGTGCAGGCGGCCCGTGCACCAGGCTGGCCACTTCCTGGAAGCTACAGCATGATAATCTGATGAGATGGTTAGGTTAGATGGCTATGTCGGCTTGCCAGCTAACTTCGGGCGCGCGCTCAGATCTGCTGATCGTGCATGGCGATGCGTGTTCTTTTCCGTGATTGCGACAAGCTGAGGCGCGGGTGGGGGACGGCTTCAACGTGACGTGCTCCTTAGTCATTAGCGCAACCAAGCAGGTCTGACGAATATCAGCCCTACCCCAATCAAGGTGCATCCTGGATTTTGCTTTTGTTCACATGCAAGCCCGGTGACGTTCCCTTCACCCAAGATGTCTGGTAAAGCTTAACCTGGACGTCACAGGAGCGGGAGCATTCGTATTCCGTACAAATGCCACAAATTACAGTTTTACCAACGCGTTGGGTACCATTTCTTGGGGCCCCCTTCCCAATAAAGATCATGGTGAGACCCGAGCTCACATACTGGAGGAAGATAAAAATAACGCCACCTTAATTCAAAATTATCCGGGTGGTAAATATTTGTCGACCAGGGAAGGCTGAAGCACGGGTGTCACTATGTGAAAATCGTTAAAGGGGCAAGTAATCTTTTTGATGGCCAAAACTGCCCCGAGAACCATTCGTACCTAGTGTACTCCCATAAGCCCAATGGTTAAACTTCAACCATATTTTTGGAGACAAATTAAGTATTGAAGGGGCCAAATCCATAATTGAGGTGACCAGTGGCCCCCTTAGCGCATACAATGTAACACCCCTGGGCTGAAGCACTTCCTACTTCAGGCCAAACAGTTGTTGCTCAGCCCAGAAAGGGCTGCTTAGGTTTCAGCTGTGCTTACATAGAAATCACTATCATACTCATTTCAGGATTCCAAGCTTGGCCTGCAGAACGAAAACTGTGCAGTATCCGATGCAGTGGTGGCTTAATCTTGTTGTTCAGAGGTGTTGTCTCTCATTCCTTGAAACGACACAATTTAACGTTAGCCCCTGTTCCGTTGACTGCAAGTAAATGACATCAAATGTGACCTGCGACCCACCTTAAGCTTGGATGTGGCCTGTGACTCACCAAAACTTGGATGTGGCTCGCGACCGACCTAAAGCTCGGATGTCACCCGCAACCCACCTTAAGCTCGGATGTAGCCTGTGACCGACCTCAAGTTCGGACGTGCACCCGCTGTCAATTCCATGCACGTCAATTTCTACCTTTTACAGTGCATGAGCTCAAGGCTATGGGTTTTCCGATACATCATTGCTGACATTTTGCGATGTTTTTCCCACAGTCGCTACGCTCCCATGCGTTTCTGGTTTAATGCCTTACCTACTCCCTGATACGTTCCACAAAAGCGCAACGGAGGAAAAAGAGACGGGAGTGTGTCGTGGTTACCGCACCATTTTTTCCCCATTTGTCATATCATTCATACGATTTCGTCTTTCCGGAAGTTCCCTGCAAAACGTTGATTGAGATCTCAGCAGAGAAGTTGTCGTCCCCCCAAAGTGCTTTTGCCTTTTTCGCTCCAATCTAGGCTTTGGTAGCTTTTCATTAATCCACCACTACAAACCCCATGTATTCATCCTTGTGTTTCTTCTGCCCATGTTCTATGTTATTCTTTCTTTCCCAAGTACCAACCTTGCTCCCTCAACTACTCTCTTTTATATATTCCTCTCACTTTCTCTTCAAGTGTCTTATCGCTCCTTCTCCCACTTTTTCTTTCTCACTTTCTCTCTTTCTCTCTTTCTCTCTCCTCTCCTCCCTCTATCTCCTCTCTCCTCTCTCTCTCACTTTCTGTCTCTCCCCACTGCCTCCCCCTCTCTCCCTCTCTCCTCTCCCCTCTCCCCCTCTCTCGCTCCCAGAGATTGATTTACCGACCCGCAGCTAGCGATCCGCCAAATGTCGGGCTGCCTGTTGGCGCCAAATGTTGGCGCCCAGTGCTGCCATGTAGTGCACCCCGCACCAGTGCCGGCTGGACGGCCTTGCAGAGGGCATCAGATGCAATAACAAATGATGGCTACACGGCCTCAGCCAATAACATGCACCGGCCACCCCCTGCTGTGAGCCGGCACCCAGCGCCCGGCCCTCTCACACGCTGGTGCCACGCACCGGAACCGCCGGCGGGCGGGCATCTTTTACAGTTTAAAATGCTCCAATTCATCTTTTCCATGCGGAATATTGACGGGCGTTGTACGGCTCTGCACCAGCCGCCGCGGCCGGAGCCCATAAATCACCTCCGCCGTTATTGCCGACCGAGCCCAATCAGCTGTGCCATTTCTCAAACTGTCGCCGCCACATGCTGCAATGTCCCTCAAAACGCGCATTATTTAACACATTTTTAAGGGCTTATTTCGAGCGCGCGCGCGTGGCGGCGGCGGCGGCGGCGGCGGCGGAGGCGGCGGCGGCGCGGCACCGTCTCATCAGGCCGGCTGGCGGACGGAACTGACGCGGCCGGCGCGCGCCATGCGGCCGCTCTCGTGCAGTACCGGGCGCGGCGCGTCTTTGTCGGCGGCGGCCGTGATGGACGGACGGGCGGGCCTGCAGCGGTCGCCGGCGCCGACCGGGGCCGGATCAGGCGCGACCGGGGCCGGATCAGGCGCGGCCGCCAGCCGGCAGATCAGAGGCGCCGCCACCGCGCGATCGGCGAGCTGCCGCAGCACCGCAGCGCCGCAGCACCGCAGCGCCGCCGCCCCGCCTCAGCGCCGGACGGCCGGCCGATCGTCGGAACTCGACTCACCTGTCGGCTCCGGACGCGCCACAATCGCCTTTGCTGGATGCGATTTGGATTTGTGGACGGCTGGCGGCTGTGCATATGTGCCGACAGATGTGCCGACCGATGACTCAATGGTGCCACTGTCACGAAGCTTGTGAACGTGTGCTACATGACGCTGTACACACTGGCGGCGCCGTTCCTGTGGCCTGCGTGGTGATGCTATCCCCATATTTTTGGAAGTGCCCAAGTATGTCGCTAACACTCGTGGCCAAGCAATCAACTTCATCTCTGCTATTTTGTTCATGGCTTTTATAATTCTCATGAATTTCCATTATGCACACCCTGGTGGTATTTCAAACAGGTTTGTTGAATTGTTGCATGACCATAAGGTACGCTTAGATAAATGAATGCTTCATTGCCACAAAGTGAATTGAAAACATATCATATAACGTATAGCGTATAACATATAATATAACATAACTGGACATGTTTCATCAGTGCAGCAGTACATGGCCCCCGCAGGACATTCGGAACAATGTAATAGAGCTTTGCTTTGCTGTAAGTTTTCTGGCAGTTTTGTACCACTCCAGGCAAGCATGACCCTGGAAAATACCAGTGGTGATATTAGCACTAGCACCTCAGCAAGTTCCGTCATTAGGTACTGATATATAATCCAATTGGCGTTCATACTGCAGCCGTTCAAGAACAATAAAGTCGTCCAGCAGCGTCTAACTACATCATTGTACTGATCTCAAATGCTTCCATTCATGGCTCTGTCCGCTATTAAGTGAGCAGGCGAGGAATGCGTCTAACATTTCAGCCATGGGGCAGCTGGCACCGCAGTCAACGCTCTACTCATCCCCTTTCGGTGATGCTGAATTTTGCACACTTGGGAGGGGGAAGTTTGATTTTGAAGCGGCTCAATTCCAATGGAGAATCAGCATTTTTTATGACTGGCCATCCAATCCAAGCTTCTGGCCGGTTGCTTTCACTGCCAACACCCATTAGACGAGACGCCGAAGCAGGCTATCAACAGGAGTTGTTAGTTCTGGGAGGATCAACAGATACTGTTCCACATTTACGGTGCATTTCTGTCTACCGCACCTGTATTAATCTGTTGCCTTTCCACTAGATTGCATGAGCACCATAAATTAATACGATACTGTTTACTCGCCGCACCGACCAGGCCGTAACGCAAGAGATAAACTTCCCGATGAACCGCAGTCTGAGAGGGCTAAGGATCAGGACCAAATTCGAGCAATGCTCGTATAAGGCCTATCATATCCTTCTGTCATGCTCCCACTTCAATACTTGAAGTCGTACGATGTTGGCATTTAGATGACCGAAGTCATCTAACGTTGGCATTTAGATGACCGAAGTCATCTGATGTTGGCATTTAGAGGACCGAAGTCATCTGATGTTGGCATTTAGATGACCGAGGTCATCTGACGTTGGTATTTAGATGACCGAAGTCATCTGACGTTGGTATTGACATTGATTTGTAACATCCATAGGGTTGGTGTTACTTGGGATACTCCTCAGCCGGTAGAACAATTGAAGTAATACGGATGGGCACCGCATTGATGCTGTTTTATAGGAATGCTGAGAGGGTAGAATACTTGCCAGATCAAAAATGCAGGCCACCATGATCGATTTAGTACATTGGTGCCAGGCGCCAACCAAATTCCTGGTTGTCTCAAACGATCCTTGTTTTGTTCCTGTAGGCTTCTATTCCCAGTCTTAATCATTAAATAGACGCATCTTTCAATTAGCAATGGTCTCTGCAGTACCATGAAATGTTCCATCCAACAGATCTTAATGCTCCCCATACAATGGTTTTGCGATTGATACCAAAATCTGCCACTTTTCACACATCCATGCGGTAAATTGTCGACTTTCGCCGACAATTCATATGCTTCTAAATAACTGTGGCATCCCTCCAGCGAGATTTAGTTTTCGTTAATCCAGCCTCGGCATTTTTCGAGCTAACGTGGGTTATGCTGCAGATATTAGATGCAATTATCGAACAAATGTTGAGTGCTGTAACCGTTCCATAGCTAACTCTGTTCCATAGCTAACCTTAGCAGGTCCGCCACTCTCGGTTTAAGCAGGCGCTTGTACTGCTGATTTTAAGATCG
The DNA here is from genome assembly GCA_034440615.1 of Ashinkailepas kermadecensis. NCBI lineage: Eukaryota > Metazoa > Arthropoda > Thecostraca > Neolepadidae > Ashinkailepas > Ashinkailepas kermadecensis. The sequence goes on along the minus strand of JAOTOM010005041.1, from coordinate 341,294 downwards.
ATTGTTTCTCTTACAGCATCGTTTACCTAGCTTGCACCCATTGTAATATGTTACATTGCTGCCTGTTAGTGTGAGAACAAGGGAAGTGATCATAGATATGCTTACTCAGCATTGTCTAGGATATTGGCATAGTTGAAGCTATCGGAGTTTGTGGCATCTAACACCTCCCCGTCCATCTCCATCAGAAACCAATCCGTGTGTCTAGTTGGTACCGGCTGGAATTGATAGTCCAAGATATTGTTATGCCCACGAGCACAAGCTGCTCTCTGTTGGGTCATGCATTGTGTTACAGTTCGGCCTCAAAGGGATATTCTGCCTTTTTGACGAACATCATGAATGCATGTGACAGTGTCCCCAGCATCAGCTTTGAAATGATATAGTATCTTATTTTAGGTGTAGTATGGCTGGGTACATAGTACTTTCACTCGGCCACATCATTCAAAAGTGTTGTTTAATGAGTGAAGGCCATTTTTGTTTGTACACCAAGAGCACGAAGCCACAAACCAACGCGTGCAAACGCGAAGCAGCTGGCAATATTTCCATCAGCGTGCGTCTACGTTCTTGACGAGGGTTGCCGGCTTAAATGATCTTGGTCCATTACGGCGCGCGCCGCGGTGCGGGCTAATGCAAGACAAACAGGAGTGTGTGCGGCCGAGTCGATGCGCCTGGGGCGGCGCAGGTCAGATCACCCGATCTGCGGCTGCAACGCCGCAAAAACCCACTGATAAGGATGATCCAATATGAATATTAAACGAAAGGGGCCGGCGACTCGGCGACCAGCCGGCAAAAACTGGCCGGCACGGGCGGGATGGCTCACGGGCCCGTCGACGGCACGTCTCGTTATTATGTTCTAAATAAAGCGGCGGGGGGCTGGCGGCGTGCGGTCATTTCTCCCGGCCGGCCGCCGCCACAGCGGGGCGCCGCCGCTCGACCCGACCCGTTGACAAGAATTCGATTTGAGCCGCATGAATATATCATGATGGGTCGACGTGTGTACGGGTGCAAGGACCGGCGCACGCGCGACCCCTCCGGTCGCGGCGGGGGGCGGCGGCCGCCGCGCTTTTTACCCGGTCGCCCTCGGTCTCCCGGAACGACCGGCCGGCCGGCCTGCGTGCGCCCGTGACGTTTGCGGGCGAATTTCGATCCGGCTGATGGACGGGCGGGCCGAAGAGGTGACGTACGACCGACCGCAGCGGCCGGCACGATTTGCCTCATCACGAACACGTGAACTCGTGAGCTGGCTTTATGCCGGATTTTCATGTCGCTTTCGTTCGCGGCACCCTTATTACCGGCGACCGAGTAATGGCGCTGCAGTACCGCTCGTGCGTCTCCGGCCCGCAGACCTTGAATCACGACACATGCTCAGTGCAGGCGACGCCTTGATCTTTGACCTTGCCGTGTTGTGTGGCCTTATCTGCCCGGGCGGTAACACGCCGCAACAACAGGATCGTGTGTTTGGAAACTGCCGTGTGGTCGGAGGTCCCGAGCAGACGAGTTCAAGCGGGGACCGTCGGGACTCACATGGAGGCAGCAGGATCTACCACAGTAGGACCGGACGGTTTCCCTTGCGGTTTTTTCCCCAGACGGTTTTTGGTCAGCCTGATAGATGAGGCCGGCTGGGTTCGGAAAAAAACATTCTCATCATCGACAGTTCCAGGGTGAGGAGTTTGTCGTAGGCGACGTCATCTCACCTCCCACCACTAAGTTTCTCGCCACAGTATTCGCTATTCAGACTGAGGCAGATGGTAGCCATAGTCATACTTTACTTGCAGTCTCTAAGCAGACAGAACACCACAGGGTCTCGGGAGGACCAAAAATCACAAACCCTATTTTTTTATCGTCATCCCCTTTTTGCTTGGAACCACATCCCCCTTGGATATTCCTTCACTAAAGGAACGTTCACATTAAAAGAAGAGTGCAGACCATCTGCTAAATCGTTTCCGTCCGTCAATGTCACAGGGTTCTGTTTAGTTTAGTCGTTTAGGGAGCGGCCCAGTTCTCCAGCGAACCTACGATTCAACTACTGATGACATGCAGCAAACATTGCATCCCATTCAGCCTGAATTTTTGTGTGATTTTGCATTCACATGCCTTCAGCTCCATGACAACCAGAAACTGCTCAGAGAAGTCTTCCCAGATGAAGCCTCGATGCTAGTCAAACTGCCTGACTGGGCTTTTGGGATGTGGCGTGTTCCAGTTGGAGGCATCTAATTGGAAAGTTGCACCCCTAGTAGCGACGGAACGCGCAGATGAGCGGGAAAGAACATCGAACACCTTTCACTGATCATCATCATGCGTACTCACGACGTCGATTTGAAAGATTAATTGGGGGAGAAGTAGCAGCACATCCATTAGATTGAAAGCTCCCAAAAATGGAGGAGGGAACTCCATGGGGTTCCATGATAAGTCTTGAGAACGGTGGGGTGCGAGTGATATCGACACTGGGATCAGCGACCCCTGGAAGGTACATGACGCGATTCCCGACTGCACTGTAGATAACATATGTTTCTGTGGACCTCGTCATTCATCGCCGATCAGGCGCGTCGTTACCCCCATCCGTCTCAGTCAGTGACCAAACCGACGGAACTCTGACTTTGCGATAATGTGCTCCCGGTGAGCTTGGGCTTCTATACCATTGCAAATATACAATGACATACGACCGACCAAGTGGTTTTGGTTGTGTTGGAACAAATGCTAGTCTTGAGTTGAACTGGGCATACTCTATGACTACATTTAGTACAATTACATCACCAGGTTCAGCTTCACTATATTAAGTCTTCTATTTTTTCCAATAAAAGCATGTGCATCACAGCTTTATCGCTATGTTGCATGGCTACTGCGTTACTTCTACTTGATGTTACTCGATTAGAGTCTTGGAGGCCTGACGATTAATACTGCCTTCGATAAATTAATCACTAAATACGGCTTGCAGGCACTAATGATCCCAGCAGCAGTTGTTCTGATTGTTTCTGGAACGCATGGCTGTTAACTGCAGGTTGAGCGTCGATAACGAATCGATAAGTTCGCCGAATTCCCCTGCATTTATCAGTGTCTAGTTGTGTCTCCAAACACCTGTAGCGCCGACCGGTAATGTATTCACTGGTGCGCCGTGCCTAAAACAACAGCGGCTCATTCTGCGTCCAACAGGCGTCCGGCGGCCAGCTCGTGACCGGTGAGCGCGGTGCGCCGCTCCTCAACTGCGGCCGGCTGCCATTCCGGCGCGGCGGCCGCCATGGCGGCGGCGTGCAGTGGCGCACCGGAGCCGACCATTAGCGGGAGCCGCAGGTGACTCGCCGGGTGGACGAGGACCGGGCGGCCGCACATGTGGCCGTCGGGCCGCACTCCGGGCGCCGCGGCTCGCTGATGAATCGCGCCAGCCGCGCTTCTCATTTCGCTGCAGCTGAGCCGGAATTCCGACGGCCGGCAGGTGGAGACTGCGCCGGAGCTGTCGGGAGACTGTCGGGAGACTGTTGGGACTGCCCTCTGGGGCCGTTCTGCCCTAGCTGTGATGCAGGCCAGTTCTGTCTCTGGCATAACCCGGGGCGGTTCGGTCTCCAGCATAGAGCAGAATAGTTCTGTCTACGCTTCAATTCAGGGCATTTCTGTCCCTACCGTAATCAAGGACAGTTCTTACTCGGTTGTAATCCAGGACAATGATGCTCTGCTACGATCCAATATGCTCGTTGAGAATGGTGGTTGCAGATAGCCCTGCATGTTAGGCCCACACTCCAGAACAGTTCTATGCGACGGTGACCATGTTTTGTCTCGTCTCGATCACTGGCGATGTATGTGCTCCACCATCGCAGGAGAGGTACCAATAGCCGGGGTTCTTCTAGCTTCAAGAAGTACTCGCTAACACTTGCCGTAAAATTGGAATTCTTTCTTACAACACATGATCCAGTTCGATGCAAACGTATTCTTTTTCTACAAAGCTGGGCAAACCTAACCAAAGTGGAAAAACCCAAGGAAAAGTAAGCGTTCTTTAGAGACGGCCGGTCGATGACTGGGATCTGTCTGTTACTGTCGCATTTAAAACATAGTAAGTTTCCTATCTCCTGGAGAGGCTGAAGACTCGACATTTTCGCCCGAGCTCCCCAATAATTGCTCACTTTGACGTGGTACCCGATGGGCCAGTCCCTCCAGTGCTTTTCTATATCTTTCAGTGCGGCTGCAAGGAGCATGATGATGCATCACTGTTACATTTAATCTGACCGTCTGCTTGACATTGTAAAGATATTTCCAAAACATACTATATTTTATAGAGATTGAGCTGTCGTGCACGGCACTTTATCAGAATCATGATTCTGATGAAGTGCCGTGCACGATAGCTCAATCTGCATAAAATATAGTATGTATCGGAAATATTTTTGCAACTTCCAGGGGACGGTCAGATTCAATCTAACAGTGATCCTCCAGTGCTTTGTTTTAATTCACCGTCCGAAATATTGTCCAGCCCAAACATTTTGCCCATAGCTCGGTTCATGTCGGGAGGTCGAGCGAAGTCGTCCATAGTTGTAGGTGAAAAGAGAAGGTAAAATGTAAATACAAAACTAGATAATGGTTCTGTATCTCATTTTGCAGTCATTGCTAAAACCAGGTCTGCTTTGCTGAAGTTGATATGTATCATTCTTGCAGGGCATAGATGAGGATATTATGCACGTCAAGGTCAGGAAAAGACAAGATGGACTTCAAAATTATTTGCTGCCACTTTTCATTGCTGTTTGCTGCATGACAATATGCACGTGGGAGTGGGGTGGGTTGTGATGGGGGCGTGCAGTTGCGCACCTGGTCAACCAGGTGCGCAGCCAGAACACTGCTGGGGCCCGAACAGTGGTCGCACGTTCCTAAACCTTTTTTTGTGCGGAAAATCGCACGAACGTGACATTTTCTCGACATCTGGACAGTCTGCCGGACTAGGAGCTGGACTCAGTGTCCTCCACGTCTTGACTGAGTTTCGGCTGTCAACTAGGTAGGATTTTTCCATCCTCACCAATACTTGGCTACCAGGCACCACTTCGCACGTGATCTGAAACAAGATCGTCAGTTGTTGCAAGGGCAGAGAGGAAGGAATGTGGAAGCTACCACTCACAGAAAACGGAAATTGGCAAAGTGTAACCGGACTGCTGACCTTATTTCCAGCGTCACACTTTGAAATCGTGACGTTTACTCGGATTAGCGACTTCTCATCCTACCGCGTTTAAGAATTTCACAACGACGTATGGACTGGGAACGAGGTGAGGTTTCAATAGCCTGGATTGCCGGCGTTTGAGGCCTTCTCAGATGTGTCCCTATTCAACTACTTGGCACAGAGACGCGCAGCCGAGTGCCTTCGTTTCATTTAAAGCAAATCGAAAAAGTTTTACGCGGCCAGTTCGAAAGCGAAGCAATGCCAGAAACATCTTAGCGCTGCGCGATAACGCAGCGAAGTGAAGAAGTACACATTGTTCGCACTGGGTAGGCATCGGGTGTTGTCAATGCGGCATGGGTGCTGCAGGGTACCTGGTGACCTCGAAAAACACACAGGAGGGCAAAAATGTCCAATCCCCAAAAATTGCATTGCAGTTAGCTATGCGAATCAGTTATCGAATGGCATTTCTATTCTCGCTTGTTCCCTGAGTTTTTTCGGAATGTTTCGTACTTAGCAGCGATTCTGGCACGATGTTTTGAAGGACTTTTCCGAGGCTGGAAAGGCAACACAAATGTACGTCACCATATTCTCCGCTTGAAAATGTTGTATCCGTTGTTGCTGTGGCGAGTCAGCACTTGACCGAAATTAGAAAACGCACCACAAAGTCCGTATGCCTCGAACGTCCTCGCCCTGTCCTCGGAAGTCATCATCTCTGGACTTATTCTCAAGCAGTGCTGTTGCTCGTCTCACCAACACCCTGTGACTTCATGAGCGCGGTGGTGGCTGGTGGCACGACACTGACGGACGGTCGCCGTCTCCGATGGGGCAGACCACTGAGCCGCAGGGGTGCACCACCTCTGACATACCATTCCGATGCAGGCCGAGACGCTTATTCTCAATAAACGTCCCAGTCGCGCGCAGTAGCAATCGAGTACACCCCGACTATCGGATTATAGGCGCCACGGACATTTGTCTCCGGGTCAGCAAAAGACGCCGGCCCAGCAACTGACCAAAACGACCTAACAACAACCAAAAACAGCCCACCAATGACCAACGAACAGCTCAACAACACAAAAGCTACCCCAAAGCGGCTCAACAACACAAAAGCTACACCAAAGCAGCTCAACAACACGAAAGCTGCCCCAAAGCAGCCAAACAACACGAAAGCTCCTCCAAAGCAGCTCAACAACACGAAAGCTACCCCAAAGCAGCTCAACAACACGAAAGCTACCCCATAGCAGCTTAGGAACGACCTTTGACCATCACTGACTCGATATCGTCATTTGTATCACGTCGTTTTCACAGTGCCAAATCAGTAGGAAATACCGAGTTCAACAATACCCGAACAATATTCAGCGAATGGGTGCATTCTCTTTGGCGATTCCCTTAACGGCACAGCATACGGCAGGATGTCTTTCGTTGCAAGCTTCCGAACATGGCAATGGAAAGTTAGTCATTCTCGGTGAGTATTCACAAATTTGCGTGCAATCATTATAACACTGGCATAACACTGGTAAGCTACAACGGACAACCATTGCTTATCCATCTCCTTTAGCAACTTCAATGCCATGCCAAGGACGCCTCAACACGCTGGGTGATGACAGTCCACATTGCGATATCGTGGTGAGTAACTACACGATGCTCTTCATACGCTGTCAGCTGTTTGCCATGGAATGATCTACGACCTGTGGCGATGCGAGCACCGACAGTATGGATGCATTGGGACACAACCAGCCCAGCCTTGGGCCGTGTCGTTGTGTATTGAGGGCGCATTGAACCTCGATTAAAATCAGTGGCGCAGCCAGGGGATGTGCCAAGCTGGCCGAGGACCTCCTCACCCCTTTGAGGACATAAATTCTTCTTTTTTCCATTGAGTCCTACCTGGAGCCAGATTTTGCCCCATTTTGCTCGCCAGGCTTGCCCCTTCCTTTCGAAAATCCTAGCTGCGGTTGGTTAAGATTATGCTTCTGGAACGGAATTGCAAGATTGGATCGTCAGCTTAGGACCTCCGAGAACAGCTAGCATACTTAGCAAGGTTAACATGTAAGCCCACTCTCAACAAACGTGTGCACTAAAAGCTTCCTCATCATATTAGTGGAAAGCTCACACGAAAGGCTCGTTGCGCTATGCTGTGCCGCAACATTTCGGTGTACTGCGGGTCAGTATAGTCCGCTCGCGACCCTGGCCTGGACTGAACCTCCAGCGCAACCTTTTGTGGACGTAATGCGGCACAGGCTAACCTAGTTGTACCAGTTGTAACCTAGCTTAAAAGTTGGCCAGCCCGTAGCCAACACCGACGCAAAATACCAACCTTGATGCCATTCGAACAACAAAAAACGTTAGATTTTGAACCCAATGTGTAGTTTTGTCTACCTAAGAGGAGGTATCTATGTCATGGATCCACAAACCTGCTGCGCACACTCGCAATGCTACATTACATGTTTTGTCCACTTTATATTTTAGTTTTTACCGTATCTAGAATAGACATCACAGCATGGGCGACGCCACCAGAGGGGCAGAGGGGGATGGGGCTCGTCAAGATTTTGGACAGCCAGTACTCCCCTTTCTCGCATGCGCCTCCGGCGGTCGATGTAACCCGTCTGGAAATGTCTGCTAGTAAGCGGCCAGAAAGTCACCACTAGGTATGCCGCCGTATCAGCCCGTCCAGACAATGCCGGCACGTTAAGCGTTGGTCACAAAATTGTCAGTTGAATTGTGACTTAGCCAGCGGTGGAACAACGGATTCTCATCTGTGGGGGATGGTGTTCTCGAAAAGGGGACATGGGAACAAAGTGAAGGGCATTAAGTGATCCACACCATAATTCACTTACGCTACAAGGGCTCATGGGTTTGCTGGAATTTGGCAGTTCCTCACGAACGAAATGAGTCATTGCATGATATTTTTTTTCTCCATTTTTATCCGAAAGCCGGGCAACATTGCATTTCTCGACCAATTGGGGCCCATCCCTTTGCGAGCTTTCTGGATGCCATTCTGATTGGCAGTCGCGTTGGCAAGGACATCTATTAACTTCCAAGGAATTATACATATTTATCTAACAAACAATCAATCGGTAGAACAAAATCTGCTGAAACGGAGAGTTAAACTTCAGCTTGAGCTAAATCGGACCGGGGATATAGCAAGGCGGCGACGATTCGCCCGAATTCCGAAGTCGGCAGGGGTCATATTAAGTTGCTGAAATACAGTATGTAGCTTGTAGTGGACCGATGCAAGCCTGAAAGAGGTCGATCAAAGTAGGTTATGCTTTCCAATCGGAACATATACAGTTGTAAGGCTGCCGCTTCGCGTCAGGTATGGTTCATCTAAATTCGGAGAGTCGAGGGAAGTCGTGGAACCAACACAACGCAGGGAAGGGGTTAATGTAACCTCCTTACGGGCTTTCGGGTTGATTTCGAAACCGCCCAAGATATCAGCTTCTAACTTGGCATGCCTGCACACAATTGAATAGCATATCGCTTTGCTTCACACTTAATCCGAAGTCATGTTCGGAACTGGAGTTAAGGTAGTTCAAAATCAGACCAGGCGTCCAGGCGCGGATCATTCTTAGATCTATCTGAAAACGTTACATCCGGCACGAGCACTATTAATAGCTCTGTAAATATCCTTGAGCAGCCCAGGTCCTTTTCTTCCGTCTCATGAAGTACTAGGCAGGCTTAAACAACATATTGGCATCCTGCTTGAGCTTTGAAGAAATGGTGTCTGAATTCCACAGCTTTGCAAAAATGCTTAATGCTCATCTGAATATATCAGCATGATGCAGCTCAGATTGCGGTATATATATAGGATGGGATGCTACAAAAAACAAAAACCATTGGGCAATGTGAACCAGAACGATTTGTGGAAAGTTATTCCGTTGCTCGAAGCGTATCATCGGCACTGTCTCACGGTTGAGTTGTCGGGACATTATCAGCGGGTGTTTGAGCTGTCTGTGGTCGGGACATTATCAGCGGTAGCGGCAGCTGTCTGTGGTCGGGACATTATCAGCGGGTAGCGGCAGCTGTCTGTGGTCGGGACATTATCAGCGGGTGCGGCAGCTGTCTGTGGTCGGGACATTATCAGCGGGTGTTTGAGCTGTCTGTGGTCGGGACATTATCAGCGGTAGCGGCAGCTGTCTGTGGTCGGGACATTATCAGCGGGTGTTTGAGCTGTCTGTGGTCGGGACATTATCAGCGGGTGTTTGAGCTGTCTGTGGTCGGGACATTATCAGCGGTAGCGGCAGCTGTCTGTGGTCGGGACATTATCAGCGGTAGCGGCAGCTGTCTGTGGTCGGGACATTATCAGCGGGTGTTTGAGCTGTCTGTGGTCGGGACATTATCAGCGGTAGCGGCAGCTGTCTGTGGTCGGGACATTATCAGCGGTAGCGGCAGCTGTCTGTGGTCGGGACATTATCAGCGGTAGCGGCAGCTGTCTGTGGTCGGGACATTATCAGCGGGTGTTTGAGCTGTCTGTGGTCGGGACATTATCAGCGGTAGCGGCAGCTGTCTGTGGTCGGGACATTATCAGCGGGTGTTGGAGCTGTCTGTGGTCGGGACATTATCAGCGGGTGTTTGAGCTGTCTGTGGTCGGGACATTATCAGCGGTAGCGGCAGCTGTCTGTGGTCGGGACATTATCAGCGGTAGCGGCAGCTGTCTGTGGTCGGGACATTATCAGCGGGTGTTTGAGCTGTCTGTGGTCGGGACATTATCAGCGGTAGCGGCAGCTGTCTGTGGTCGGGACATTATCAGCGGGTGCTGGAGCTGTCTGTGGTCGGGACATTATCAGCGGGTGCTGGAGCTGTCTGTGGTCGGGACATTATCAGCGGTAGCGGCAGCTGTCTGTGGTCGGGACATTATCAGCGGTAGCGGCAGCTGTCTGTGGTCGGGACATTATCAGCGGGTGCTGGAGCTGTCTGTGGTCGGGACATTATCAGCGGTAGCGGCAGCTGTCTGTGGTCGGGACATTATCAGCGGGTGCTGGAGCTGTCTGTGGTCGGGACATTACCAGCGGGTGCTGGAGCTGTCTGTGGTCGGGACATTATCAGCGAGTGCTGGAGCTGTCTGTGGTCGGGACAATGTTATCGGGTTTGCAGCTGTTTCAGCGCACTGGTCCGCAGTTTTTATCACGAGACATGTTGCCTCATGGCGTTAGCTGTCACCGGGTTGACTTGCACTGGCTTCAGTCCCGCATCTGATAGCGACAAATCGAGATTTGGAAGCGCTCCAGGTGTGACTAGTGGACGATCTTGGGGGAACACGTGGTGCTTGCGTGTGATGGGAGCGTTCTGGAGGTCAAATGCTGTTGGAAAAGCATGTGAGTATCTCACTTCCCTTTGGTTCTCGTGATTTGGAAACGCTTCCATAGGTTGACCACTTTAATAATCCTTGTACCGAGGGTGATGCCCTTTTTTCATCTCATTCGACGGGTTCATGTAAAATGCTTGGTATGATCCCTGCTCAGGAGAGTTCCGCTCCACCCAGTGATTTTGAAGACTTACCACATGTAGTCTTGCATGATAGCTCATGCCAATCATGGCGATAAAATACATTCCTACAAGCATTCATAAGTGGACGATGACAAGCACGGGCCCGGAATAAAAAGGAAGGATCTTCCCTTTCCTATTGGAAATCTTAATGTAATTTGCAACATCGGAAAAATTATATTTACTGCTTACACGTGAAGAAAGTGTATATTTTTTTGCCCGGGCGGAACTAGGAATTACAAAATAGAAGTTTTGTGCTATGCGCCTGCCGTTGGCAGGTTAAAACACTTGATTAATTCCTATAGTTCCATGGGTAAAATATAGATGTTGATGCGGATGCTGTGCTCTACCTCTTCTTCTTATTCTTTTCCTTCTTTGAAGCAGTAACGTTTGATTCAGCAAGTCGAACGCGACGAGCTTTGAGGTGTTTCATTTCGGACAAAAATACTATCAATTTGCGAAATATAAACTATGAAGTTGACCTTTGAAGTATGTTCTACTCCTGAAGCATATCTCGAAATTATTGCAGTGGAGCAGAAAGCAAGTGCTTGGTAAATTTTATATTTTATGTACCTATTGCATTTACGATTCGTATTACTTAAAAAGCGGTCATGACAGTGCTGACTTTAGTAACTTCGAAGATTCTTACAAGCCTGAGCCAGAATTGTCGTGACAGCTCGATACGGCCGCCCTCCCCATCTTCCGCTGACACTCGCACTCATTTCAACACTTCTTCGCTGGAAATCACCGGGCCGACCAAACGCCAACACACATAGGGGCGATCCGATGGCACCCTCTCATTCCTATTCCGACCGCGGTCCAGCCAGCCAGAGATAGTTTCAATAAATCCGGCGAGAACTCAAAGATTGAAACTGTCTTCAGTGATAATGGAGTATTTTTGTTTCTTATCTGGCGATGCGACGCGGGTGGAATGTTGAGCAGCCGAGCGGTCCGCTCTGGATCTGTTTACACTGGTGGAATGTTGAGCAGCCGAGCGGTCCGCTCTGGATCTGTTTACACTGGTGGCAGCCGGTGCCAGCCGACGACCTCTTTGATCTGAGTCTCCTGGAGCTGCCGAGTCTGCATAGACCGGCTGCATCAAAACAGTTGTGCACTGGTAGTGTTGCGTATGTTCCCTTGCACAGAGGCGCACCTGGAAAATGACTCACCACCATGACCCGTATGCCTCTCCTTCTATGCACTCAGGCATTTATACACGCAAGATGAAGACAACGAGGCTGGCCAATCAAGTTGTCAGGTTCAATAGCAGCAGCAGATTATTACTTTTAAGATTTACAAACGATATTTAATTGTCATTCATTGCATGGTTTTCTTATTGTATGTATGATTTATCACTTATTACAGAATATTTTCAAATGGTTGCACATATTTTCTAGATCGGGAGCGAAAGAATGAGGGACGGAGAGGAGAGGGGACGGGAGGGGAGATATGGGAGTTCTTGGTACCTGCATTGCTCCCGCTGAGTTCATCGAAGCTGGGATGATAAATAGAAGACAACGGTATGATTATCTATGATGACACTCTACTAATGATGTACATGGAGACCCATTATGCTGCAGAAAGTTTCTTGAGATGAGATGAACTATGGCGCCGAATAATCATAAACTTTAAGATGGTCCATTCCTCCGAACACCGTAATCATTCCCACACGCCAGTTCCTGGGAACTACTTAGGCTGCATAACGTTCTGGTGACACTGTGAAGAGATCCTACTGAGACTCCCAGAGACCCTGCTGAGGCTATGAGACACCCTGTTGAAGTGCTGAGGCTGCAGACGTCATGTTCCGGCTGTGAGACACCCTGTTGAAGTGTTGAGGGTGCAGATGTTATGTTCCGGCTGTGAGAGACTCTGTTGAAGTGCTGAGGCTGCAGACGTCATGTTCCGGCTGTGAGACACCCTGTTGAGGTGATGAGGTTGCCGACGTTATGTTTGGGCTGTAGGCAGTCTCCACTCCTCGTTGTGCCGGAGAGTACTTTGCCCTTGGGTCCACGCCACTCCGTGCTGTGGTTGAGCAACGCGTTCTTGTCCGCAACTGTGACAGGTATGCCATTTTTGTGACGACGATTGAGTGTTCCTTCATTTTTTAGGAAAATAGATTTGGGGAGCTGATTTAGCTATATTTTGTGCCATTCACTAAGCTATTCAAGTACGTTTTCAACAGCATCGAAATTGAAATGTGAAGGATGGTGTGGTGTCCCGATTAACACTGTGTACGAAAGCATTGACAATACTTAAGGCCATGCAAAAGTAGATATCATGGCCATTAAACAGAAAGCATTGCATACCAAAGCAGATGTTCTATGGTTGTCGTTTAAGATGTTGCAAAATAAATAGCACGCGATCTTGATGCATGCACTTAGCTAAGCCTAGTCTAGCGTTAACTAGGTTTCACCTAGTGAGTGCCTGCCGCAGCTTTCGTTAATTACGTGAGCGCCTGCCGCATCTTTCGGTCACAGAATCGTTCATAGAACGTCATCAAAGGCTCACTAGCCTGAACACTGGGCAGTTGATTGTGTTTGCAAGCGGTTTAACATCGATGAGCGCCGCAGTAACTGTCGGAAATTACAAGGTGTGCCGACTAACTCACAGTTTGCCCGGCCATTACATTTACACAGCTTTTGCACTGACATCAGAACAATTCCCAGGCATAATGCAGGCATCTATGCACCAATTCCAGATCGGTGAAACAAAAGACCAGGCTCCCCAATTACGCTTCTTCACGCGAGGAGAACATCTACCTTAAGGCTGATGGCCAAATTTGTCATGGAACCATTATAATCAACATGATATTGCATATTTGTCTGAGTAAGAATTAGAAGCTAATGCGATGAAAGAGTAGTGATAGTTAAAAGGAAAGGTTGCTGGCATTTGGCAGGGCAAACGTTTCCATTACAATATTGAAGGAGCAGTAAGCGTACCATAAATGGGCATTGAGGAAAGTTACCACGGCTGCTTCAAGAAGGGAGAGGATTATTCACCTGGAACCAGTGGATGGTAGGTGAACCAAGGCAACCAATAGGAGCAGTAGGAGCGTATCAGGAGCAGCCAAAAGGCATGCGGTGATAAATTGTACCGAAGATTTGACACGATAAACCACTCTCGTCATCCAGAGGTCACGCAACTTAAGCTCCTATACTCGCGAGGGAAAATCCACCTCATATGCCAATTTACTAGGGAAACATCCACAGCCTTTGTCACAGGGCAAGCAATCGCAGCTACTACAATCGTTACCATAAGGGGATTTGGAATATGTTTTACTTTGCTAGGAAGCTATATGTGGTGGGCTAAATGAACAGGGTGAAGTGTGCGGAAAAGGGACACAGGGCAAGGCGCTTCCTCTTTTCTGAAACGTTAACTGTTGATTCCATGTAGGTCGGATGGACGCAATCGACTTCCAAACATCTCCCCCACTTTTGCAAAAAGTTCCCACGCCCTTGTATGCCAGGCGGAAACGCCTCGACTTCATATACTGGAAGCATATGAATAGACTAGAAAGTTGTCTAGCCTGAACGTGACGAACACCACGACGAACAGCTTCCATGTCGCCTCATGATGCAGCAGTAGACCATTGGAGAGGGCGGGGTGAGCCATCGGCCAGGAGTGGCGCCAAAGACGACAAATCTTAAACAACGTCGGTCATGCCGTCCATGCTCACGGCTCCTGCCGCGGCATACCATGGCTACAGCGACCACGGGAAGGATGCCTCCTGCCGCGGCATACCATGGCTACAGCGACCACGGGAAGGATGCCTCCTGCCGCGGCATACCATAGCTACAGCGACCACGGGAAGGATGCCTCCTGCCGCGGCATACCATAGCTACAGCGACCACGGGAAGGATGCCTCCTGCCGCGGCATACCATGGCTACAGCGACCACGGAAGGATGCCTCCTGCCGCGGCATACCATAGCTACAGCGACCACGGAAGGATGCTGCCGCGGCATACCATAGCTACAGCGACCACGGGAAGGATGCCTCCTGCCGCGGCATACCATAGCTACAGCGACCACGGGAAGGATGCCTCCTGCCGCGGCATACCATAGCTACAGCGACCACGGGAAGGATGCCTCCTGCCGCGGCATACCATAGCTACAGCGACCACGGGAAGGATGCCTCCTGCCGCGGCATACCATAGCTACAGCGACCACGGGAAGGATGCCTCCTGCGCGGCATACCATAGCTACAGCGACCACGGGAAGGATGCCTCCTGCCGCGGCATACCATGGCTACAGCGACCACGGAAGGATGCCTCCTGCCGCGGCATACCAGAGCTACAGCGACCACGGGAAGGATGCCTCCTGCCGCGGCATACCATAGCTACAGCGACCACGGAAGGATGCCTCCTGCCGCGGCATACCATGGCTACAGCGACCACGGGAAGGATGCCTCCTGCCGCGGCATACCATAGCTACAGCGACCACGGGAAGGATGCCTCCGCCGCGGCATACCATAGCTACAGCGACCACGGGAAGGATGCCTCCTGCCGCGGCATACCATAGCTACAGCGACCACGGGAAGGATGCCTCCTGCCGCGGCATACCATAGCTACAGCGACCACGGGAAGGATGCCTCCTGCCGCGGCATACCAGAGCTACAGCGACCACGGGAAGGATGCCTCCTGCCGCGGCATGCCATAGCTACAGCGACCACAGGAAGGATGCCTCAGGTCCAGTGGCCGGTAATGACGCCGCAGGCTCAGTGACAGGTGAGGACGCAGCAGGCTTAGTGGCCAGTGATGACGCCGCAGGCCAGTGACCAGTGATGACGCCACAGGCTCAGTGACCGGTGATGACGCCGCCGGCCCAGTGGCCAGTACGCGGCATCGCCGGCCGCGCCGGAAGCCCTCTGGGCGCGCGGCCTCCGTCTATGATGGACGGGCCGGACGGCGGCGTCGGCTGTCGTCTGGCGGCGACGGCGCGCCCTTTACCCGGCCATTAGCCGGCCGCCAGACTCGGTCGGCGAACAATGATGCCCGTCCGCTGAGAGGCGCCCCGCCAGCCGGCCGGCCCGCCTAATGAAGCGAGCACACACTCACACACACACACAGAGATCAGCCACCGGCCGGCAGACCCGCGGCGGCACCGTCTGCAGCCCTCCTACCGTGTCCATCACTCTTCTGGCGGGACGCAAGAGCAAGAGCAAGCCTCCTGGCAAGTAGGCGTGGGACGCCAGTGGATGGCGGATGCCTGGCGATACTTACGCTTGTCACCATTGGTGAATTGCGCTTTTTTCCGTCAACCCGCTTCGATTCCTTTCTGTTGCAGTTTTTATGTGGAGGTGAGGAACGAGATATGGCGATATGCCCGAACATATTCTGGGCGTGATTGGACAGTGACTGGACTTCTATGACTTAAAACTTCGTAGCCAGTCTATGGGGTTGTTCCTATGTCGTTCCATGGGTGCTTAAATGCCCCATCGAAGGTAAATATGGATTTGATACGCAATCAGTCATGTAACTATAGAACAATGACTGGAAACTCCAAGCTTCAAACTTTCTTAATTCTGATGCAAGCCCATAAGCTCAATTGTCGGTGGGTTCGAAATCCACATTGCCCATACGCCGCTTTACCAAAACCTTTGTATGCGCTTGACAGATTAGTTTGGGAAATTTCGTGTCTTTCGTCAGCCCATGCCAGATCTAATGCTTCTCGGTCTCATGCATTGACATGATCAACTGCGTGCGACACACGGAAGTGCAAACAGGGTTCTGGTTTATCTATTACAAGACGTGGTTTCTGATTCTGTGCAAGAACGGCTGTGCAAGAAGAACGAAAAAGCTCTGGATTTAGAAAGTAAAAAAAATATAGCCTGCTTTCCATCTAAGTGGGTGAACGGTTTTATCGCTGGCAAAAATAAACATAGAAGAGAATGGGAATGGAAAATAAGAAATTCAGAGATAATTGGAACATTGGAGAGGCACTATGTCCCGGCTAGAGGTATTGCTCCCCGGCCAGAGGAGTGGCAGGGGTGTCCCAGGCAGTAGCAGTGTGCCTCTGCCATAGGTGCCCTGTCTCGGCCAGATGCAGTGTGTTCCGGCCAGGGCAGTATGCCCCAGTCAAAGGTAGGGTGTCCTGGGCAGAGACAGTGTGTCCCGGCTAGACACTATGTCCTGAGCAGAGACAGTGTGTCCCGGCTAGACACTGTGTCCCGGACAGACGCAGTGTGTCCCGGCTAGACACTGCATCCCGGGCAGAGACAGTGTGTCCCGGCTAGACACTGTGTCCCGGGCAGAGACAGTGTGTCCCGGCTAGACACTGTGTCCCGGACAGACGCAGTGTGTCCCGGCTAGACACTGCATCCCGGGCAGAGACAGTGTGTCCCGGCTAGACACTGCATCCCGGGCAGAGACAGTGTGTCCCGGCTAGATACGGTGGCCCGGCTAGACACTGCATCCCGGGCAGATACAGTGTGTCCCGGCTAGACACTATGTCCTGAGCAGAGACAGTGTGTCACGGCTAGATACTGTGTCCTGGCTAGATACTGCATCCCGGGCAGATACAGTGTGTCCCGGCTAGACACTGCATCCCGGACAGAAACAGTGTGTCCCGGCTAGACACTATGTCCTGAGCAGAGACAGTGTGTCACGGCTAGATACTGTGTCCTGGCTAGATACTGCATCCCGGGCAGAGACAGTGTGTCCCGGCTAGACACTGTGTCCCGGGCAGAGACAGTGTGTCCCGGCTAGACACTGTGTCCCGGGCAGAGGCAGTGTGTCCTGGCTAGACACTGTGTCCCGGGCAGAGGCAGTGTGTCCCGGCTAGACACTGTGTCCCGGGCAGAGGCAGTGTGTCCCGGCTAGACACTGTGTCCCGGGCAGAGACAGTGTGTCCCGGCTAGATAGGTGGCCCGGCTAGACACTGCATCCTGGGCAGAGACAGTGTGTCCCGGCTAGATAGGTGGCCCGGCTAGACACTGCATCCCGGGCAGATACAGTGTGTCCCGGCTAGACACTGCTGCATCCCGGACAGAGACAGTGTGTCCCGGCTAGACACTGCATCCCGGACAGAGACAGTGTGTCCCGGCTAGACACTGTGTCCCGGGCAGAGGCAGTGTGTCCCGGCTGGACACTGTGTCCCGGGCAGAGACAGTGTGTCCCGGCTAGACACTGCATCCCGGACAGAGACAGTGTGTCCCGGCTAGACACTATGTCCCGGGCACAGACAGTGTGTCCCGGCTAGACACTGCATCTCAGGCAGAGACAGTGTGTCCCGGCTAGACACTGTGTCCCGGGCAGAGACAGTGTGTCCCGGCTAGACACTATGTCCCGGACACAGACAGTGTGTCCCGGCTAGACACTGCATCCCGGGCAGAGACAGTGTGTCCCGGCTAGACGCTGTGTCCCGGGCAGAGGCAGTGTGTCCCGGCTAGACACTGTGTCCCGGGCAGAGACAGTGTGTCCGGCTAGACACTGCATCCCGGGCAGAGACAGTGTGTCCCGGCTGGACACTGTGTCCCGGGCAGAAGCAGTGTGTCCCGGCTAGACACTGCATCCCGGGCAGAGACAGTGTGTCCCGGCTAGACACGGTGGCCCGGCTAGACACTGTGTCCCGAGCAGAGACAGTGTGTCCCAGCTACACAGTGTGTCCAGAAGCCCGCGAGGCAAAACTACGTTGTCAGCAAACTATCCTTTCGGCCAAAAAACACAGCTGGCAACTCTACTCGAACGCCTTTAACCGTTACACCCCCATCTCCCAAATCTGGACCCAACTTCGCTCCTTTTCGAATGGCAGAGCCCCACACCGCGCATTCCCACAACTGACGATCAACCAGCAGCGCATAGCCGAGCCCACAGCCGTCGCGGAACACTTCGCCACCTATTACTCTGACATATCTTCCAATACTCAATACTCACAGCACACCACCGTATTCCTTCGCGACACCCTTGCTACTTGCCACTTCGACTCAGACAACACCGAACCCTACAACGCACCCTTTACCCCCTATGAATTAAAATTATCCCTCTCCAAGGTATCCAGTAGGGCATCTGGACCTGATCACCTGACATATCTCTTCTTCCAAAATCTCTCTGACTCGGGTAAAGATAGCCTCCTCTCGGCGCTAAATCAACTATGGACTGACGGCACTTTTCCACCTTCTTGGTCTACTAGTATCATTATTCCTATACCTAAGCCTTCTAAACCTCGACATCTCCCCTCTAGCTATCGTCCTATCTCTCTCACTAGTTGTGCTTGCAAAATTTTTGAGCGCATGGTCAATGGACGAATCAGAGTCTATCTCGAAAACAACCAAATTATATCCCCCTTTCAGAGCGGCTTCCGACCAAGGCGAAGCACCACCGACAACCTGATCGAAATTGTGGACTCAATCCAGCGTGGCTTCGGGAAAAAATCCGTAACCATCGCCCTTTTTTTAGACCTAACTTCCGCGTTTAACAAAGTACATAGTTCTGCCCTTCGAATTAAATTACACCGAATTGGTATCAAGGGCAGAATGGCCACCTTCATCGCCAACTTTCTAGAAAATCGCTCCTTCGTCGTCCGCTGCGGTAACATTCATTCCCGGTCCCACACTCTTGACCAAGGTGTCCCGCAAGGCAGCGTCCTATCTCAAACACTCTTTCTTATTATGATCAACGACGTCTTAGAACAACTTCCCCAAATTTCTCCCCTTCTAAAATTTTATCTTTATGCCGATGATTTGGCTATTTGGTGTACACACCCATCGACAGATTCAGCTAATCACCTTGTACAACTCGCCATGAATCACATTGATTCATGGTGCTCTCTCTGGGGGCTACAGATCTCCCCCACTAAATCGGTCACTATGCTCTTTTATCGGCTTCCCAGACACATCCAGCCTAGCAAACCGCTCCGCTTTCGCGATAAAATTATCCCCCTCCAAACCTCTTTCAAATATCTCGGAATTATCCTCGACAAAGGACTTTATTTTAGCCCCCACATCACCCATATTAAACAGCGCCGCGCTGTTCGACTCAATCTCCTGCGCTGCATCTGCGGTCGCGACTGGGGTGCAGACAGGACGACTCTTACCAAAATGTACATTGCACTGATTCGTTCAATCCTGGAATACAATGCGTTTATCTTCGATAATATATCTCCAAGT
The DNA here is from genome assembly GCA_034440615.1 of Ashinkailepas kermadecensis. Classification (NCBI taxonomy): domain Eukaryota; kingdom Metazoa; phylum Arthropoda; class Thecostraca; family Neolepadidae; genus Ashinkailepas; species Ashinkailepas kermadecensis. Next base: position 321,585 of record JAOTOM010005041.1, on the reverse strand, counting down.
CACTGGAATGCACACAAAACCACGCACTCCGCCTCATCACCAGAGCACACAAAACCACACCTATCACTAGCCTCCGGGGTGAGATCAACCTCCCTAGTCTACAACAACGCAGAACACTACAACTCGTCAGATACCACTTCAGGACAACAACACAGCTAAATCACCCCTCCAATGTGGCATGGACTAAACCCTCGGTTCGGCGTTCCAAAAACAAAAATAAATACAGCATTGCCATTCACTTGAAGCAGGTTCTCACATCCACACTGAAATTTCCGGAGGTTACCCCTGACCGGGTTCCCCCCCCCTTCTCCAATTTTGGCACATGAAAGACCCCAAACTCGAGTATCTCTTTCGGCAAAATAAAATCCTGCTCACCCCCATCGAAGTCAAAATTAAGTTTTTTGAATATCAAGAGGCCCACCCACAACACACCTTCTTTTACACTGACGGCTCACGTACCAGCAATGGTACGGGAGCCGCCTGGTGCGGTGGGCCAGACACTGGTCAAACCAAATTAACACTTCACCATTCGGTATACACATCAGAACTAGTCGCCATATTCACCTGCCTGCAACACATCACTGCGCAACACATCACTACCCCTACTACAATATGCACTGACTCACGATCCTCCGTGGACGCCCTCGCGGCACTACACAACACCACGCACCCCACGCTCCACGCCATCCGACACCTATACAATGACAACCACGCACACCTTCAGCTCACCCTGCTCTGGATCCCCGGACATAGGGGTATCCCGGGAAATGAAAGGGTTGACGGTCTCGCCCGCGCGGCGATCGACCTCCACACCAACAATAGAGCTCCGGTCCCTCCAGGGATCTTCTATCCCTTACTAATAATTTATTTTACAAACATATTCAGGACTGCTGGTCACATAACACCACACACCTACATGATATCAAGCCCACACTCTCCAGCTGGCCCTCCTCCAACCAGCACACACGTCTGAACGAGGTGACACTCGCCAGACTTCGCCTGGGACACACCAAATTGACACACGATTATATTTTTCATAGACCTCACCGCCTTCCACTTTGTAGCACATGTCACGCACGCCTTACTGTCACCCATATTTTACTTGACTTCCCAGCATATGCTCCTCACCGTCGCTATATCATCCAGTATTTCACCAAGATCCATTCACAACTTTCGCTTCGAGCTCTCCTCGGGAATGACCACCCGGCACTCCTCGAGTTACTCTTCCGCTTCCTACAGGACACCAAACTCTCCGAACTGATATAAAGCCTCCGTTGCACTTTCCTGAACCAAGCTAGCCTGATGTGAAGTCAAAAGTTATAACACACACGCCACACTCCGTACTGGCTGTATGACTCCGCTCCACATCTCTTCCTCACCGACATCGCAAAACACATACATATAGGTTATCTCACACTAGGTAGACAGGATCCGATCCAATTTGGCTAATACGGACGGACTTCCTCTTAAATTGCGCTTGGTTTTTTACCTACGGGTTTTCCAAGCAGCTTGGTTTTCCCCTTTTAGGGGTTTCCAAGCTTTAACTTAAAACATACACCTACACATACAAGGTCGGGCCTGAATCCCACGACTCGCTCTGGGTGACAGGCCTCCGCTTCGCCATCAAGGTCGCAGGTGGGCAGTGGAGCCTCTCCGTAGGCTGTGAAGCTGTCCACCCTCCAAATGTCCTTCCAATGTTATGAGTGTCTGTATGTATGTATGTCTGCACATGTACCTGTATGCCATGCGTGTATCGTCTCTACGCCATGTTTCTTGTTTGACGGCGTCTCTCCTTTCTTGACTAGTTGATATAACCGGATGTCACATAAGCCGGATTAACGTAATTCCTTCTTTAACGTAGCAATCTCTAGCAGATGGCACTTTGCCTCCGCTAAAGATTTAGGGGGAAAAAAGAAGAAAAAAAAACAGTGTGTCGTGGTCAAGGGCAGTGTGTCTCGAACAGGGGAAAAGTGCCTCGGTCAGGGGCAGTGTGTCCCGACCAGGAGCAGTGTGCCCCGAGGGGCAGTGCGTCCCGACCAGGGGCAGTGTGTCCCGACCAGGGGCAGTGTGTCCCGACCAGGGGCAGTGTGTCCCGACCAGAGGTAGTGTGTCCCGACCAGGGGCAGTGTGTCCCGACCAGGGGCAGTGTGTCCCGACCAGGAGCAGTGTGTCCCGATCAGGGGCAGTGTGTCCCGACCAGGAGCAGTGTGTCCCGACCAGGGGCAGTGTGTCCCGACGAGGGGCAGTGTGTCCCGACCAGGGGCAGTGTGTCCCGACCAGGGGCAGTGTGTCCCGACCAGGAGCAGTGTGTCCCGACCAGGGGCAGTGTGTCCCGACCAGGGGCAGTGTGTCCCGACCAGGGGCAGTGTGTCCCGACCAGGAGCAGTGTGTCCCGACCAGAAGCAGTGTGTCCCGACCAGGGGCAGTGTGTCCCGACCAGGGGCAGTGTGTCCCGACCAGGGGCAGTGTGTCCCGACCAGGAGCAGTGTGTCCCGACCAGGAGCAGTGTGTCCCGACCAGGGGCAGTGTGTCCCGACCAGGGGCAGTGTGTCCCGACCAGGAGCAGTGTGTCCCGACCAGGGGCAGTGTGTCCCGACCAGGGGCAGTGTGTCCCGACCAGGAGCAGTGTGTCCCGACCAGGGGCAGTGTGCCCCGACCAGGGGCAGTGTGTCCCGACCAGGAGCAGTGTGTCCCAGTCATAGGTAGGGTGTCCCGGCCAGAGACAGTGTATCCCAGTCATAGGTAGGGTGTCTCGGCCAGAGGACCTGTGTCCCTGCCAGATGCAGTGTGTCCCGGCCAGGGCACTATGTTCTGGCCAGAGGTACATGTCCCGGCGATAGACAGCAGAATGACAGACGGGCGCCATTACCAAATAGCAGCCGTGGCAGACACTCACGCGCGGGGAGAGGAGGGGGAGGGGGGCGTCTGCAGCACGTCACCCGCCGCCGTCCGCCAAGGTGCGCCGCCGCTGTCGCCATCGATTGCGGCGCGGGTGGCGCGCCGCGCGCCGCCTTTGTGCGCTGCCAGATCGGCCGACAGCAGCGCTAATTCCGCCGGCGGCCGGATGTTCAGGAGCGGCACGGAGACGACGCCATCGACCATCTGATCCGCTGCAGCGGGCGTCCACCAGCGTGGTGTCGCTGCCTCTGAAGCGTGCCGACTCGTTTCGACTAGTCCCGCCTCGTCCGGCGCATTGGGCTCGTCCGGCTCGTCACAGTTTTTCTTTCTGTCTCGCTCGGCTTGTTTGGATCTTTAGGACCAGTGTTTGGCGGATCGGAGTTCGGCTGAAGCCGGCTCCGGAGAGGAGAGCTTCGATTTGAATACCAGCTCCTGGGTCGGTTTGTGGCTTATAAGAGAACTGAAACGTTGCTGAAGCTTTTCAGCAACTAACTGGATTACAGTTAAAGTCCTATAATTGCACCTCATGTCCAGAATGATCCCCTGGCCCAGTATATTGCACCCCCCCAAAAAAAAAAAGCACACAACAAAAGTATAGAACCCTGTATCGTTGAAAGTAAGTAAATATATTAGCAAATGTCGACCCTAGCATCACATTCTTGGAGATCCGCTAGCAAACCTGTGTCCAGATATTTCCCCTGCACTGCACGAGCATTCGGGATAACAACAAGGCACATCCCAGAATAAATTATTCAGTATGTGTAGGCTGCGCCTGCTGTGTGGTGTCGCAATTATTGCAGGCTATGGCGGTGCTTTGTGCGTACCTATATATTGCTGACCAGGTCAGCTGTTGCTTGCGATTCGCCCTCGAGTATTTTGTTGTATTTTTGTGGTGTGCAGACATTCATTTTGGAACACATCATTCGTTGATCACGCCTATTTCGTGGTCTTTTAGAGCTATTGACATTTAGCTATGAATCGTATTGGAATAAGCTATATGACCTGTGCAGTCGATGAGCCCCTAAGCTACGTATTGGAATAAGTAGAAGCAAGCTGAGTTTGATTCATCTTTTTCATCAAAATTTCCAGGTGGTGCTTTGGCACTGGCGGTGCGCTACGGCCGGAACGTTTCTTAATACCAACATAGATTGAGTGATCAATTTCCAAAAACTTGAGCGGAAGTGAAGCACTGTGCTTTGGCATGAAGTTTTCACTACCACCCATGAATGGAAGTGAAAGTTGTATGCCATGTGTGGAAGTGGACCGCTTGATACCAGCGGTTCCATCCATATGTGTACTATGCAGTCTTTTGGCTGTACGATTCATGTCTCCATGTCCTACTGTGACGTGGATGATGGGCAAGCTCAAGATGGTTGTGTGGAAATTAAAGGAACATGAGCAAAAAGAAAATGAAATGTAACATAGATGCAATGAACTTAGCCACGGCAAGGTTTTTGTAGGGATAATCATTAATCACTGATCCTTCCATTTTGTTCATACAGCATGTGCATACGCGATACTAAGTTTGGAAAATATTCAACTTAATTTATTCCCCTCAACCTGCGTGGTGGAGCCCGTGATAGGTAAACAACAAACTTGATTAATTATTTTATCACAGGCAATTCCGAATGACATTTTGTGACTTTCAGCCTTTCATAGGTATCTAGAGCAAAAACTCCGGCTACAATCAGCTTTGAAAGGCAGCCAAGCTTCCCCAATGCTGGTCAGGTCGACAGGCATCAACTTGCAAACAGAGGTGAGGGTGGCACGCAAACAGAGGTGACGCTACGCCCCACTTACCTTTCGAACATTTGAACCAGAAACCCTATATACCTCTATAACTCAAGAAAATAAGTGCGCTCCACTTCTTCGTACATTCCCACGCGTTGTCGACAGGTACCTAGGTTTACTAAGTGTGCACCAACGCAGAAATTGCTGTTTTGGGAATGCTTATGACATTTAGGTACATTTCATTACGTTATGGCTGCGAAAAATTGTACGAACTATTTTATGCCCATTCCTTCGCTGGTGATATGTTGAAACTTCGAATCTCACCGATGGTTTTGCCATGCATGTACATATTATTCACAGCGAGGATCGGTAAGTACAAATAAGGAACGTCGCATTTATGAAACAATTCGCTGATAATTAATAATTACAATCCTTCGGTTGAGAGCGCGTCTTTGCCGTGGAGCACCTCTTGACAAAAAATAATTTTCGAGATGAGCCTTGCGAGCCAAAATATATTAATCCGAATATATACCTTCTTAGACGTAGTAGTGAGAAACTCTACTAAACAATCGCAAATAATCATTTGGTTACATGTATTTTGTATATGTACCTATATTTCGAACACAGGGAGATATGTCACTGCCACAATCAGTCAGTTTGGGACGGACCATGACAAGTGGAACGTGCACGGACCGGAGAAGCAGAGGGAACGAGGCTGGTTTTGACTAGGACACCTCTAGTCGACGATCTACATCGATGGCCCTGACTTTGATATTTGTTGGGGGCGAAGTAGACTCATCTCTCGTACTGTCTGTGGTGACGCCCACCCATGGTCGACCCACCTCCGAAATCTGTCAATCATAAAAGTGAGGTATCTCTGTACAACTTCTGAAAATGTTTGAGATAGTGCAATGCAAATGTGGTCAGCCGAGCAGTTCACGCGGGCGGCGGTTACAAGGGAGCGCCAACGCGCACGGTAATGGCAGGGGTGAAGGTCATGTTACGTATGCACCTACTATTTACTATCTATTTGTGCATGATGCCGACACCCAAGGCGTTTTCGACTGGGGAAGGGCGGGGGAACTACCGTCCTTCAGGAAGCCTCATAGTTCCACCCCACGGACACCGCTGGTAATGCGAGTTGTTTCAGCTTTCAATTAGCCAGAAGTACACTTTTGGAGCCGATAATTATATCCTAAGACCATGCCGAAGGTTCTAAGCCATGATCTATTTTCTAATCTCTCGGCAATGGCTCATGGCGGAAAACATTAAGCTTAGCCTTAATGTAACACTTAGGGATCCAGCAGTGTGCTTTTCTTGGCCGAATGAGGTGCGAAACAGTTTGCTTACCTATGCCTATGCTTTCATTGTGACAATGATAAATAAAGCAAAACATCCTCTGACACCCTAGTGCAAAGCCAAAAGGTTGCGAAATCTACGCAACAGTTCCAGCACGTGGTTGCTCATGGGTAGGCACCAGTGAATTGCGTGTATCCACCGCCTATTGCACATAAGAGGAGAGTTGTGGGATAAAAATAGTGCGCAAGATATGTAGTGTAACAATATGAATGTACAAAGCAGGTTTGTGAGGACACAAAGTAGGTTTGTGGGTACACAAAATAGGCTTGTGGATGCACGTGGATCCATGAAGAAATGCAATGTTTTACCTTCATCTTGGAAAATATGAAAAAAGCAAAAACCTGTCACCTCGGTGCCATGTTTCGTTCTACGGTGGTAGTTGTTTCTGTATGACCGTTCTATACATGCTATTTACCGGCCTGCCTACTACTATTCACGCCACAGTTGTATCTCGGCCATTCGCGGATATCACGACAATATTTCTGGGGAGAGCTTTGCAGCCATGTAAATCTCATGGCATTGCATTTTGCTTTGCAATTTTCTTTGCTCTGCAAAACTTGCGTCAAGCTTTGTATCTTCACCTAGGTGCTATATATGTTGCACTCAAATTAAGTCTTCACGATTAACTCGAGGTTTCGTAAATAAGCGTTGTTTTGGTTTCCGAATACATCGACTGACTGGCCAGCTGACACTCAAAGTTATGTTTGAGTTGCGCAGCGTTTGTGTACCTGGAGAGAGCGGTTCTGAGTAAAGAGCATGCTTCTCAAAGCCAACAAGTACAGGATACTCTGCCATACGGGGAGAGAACTCCCTAATATTCTCGGCTCTCAGCATTAAGCCATGAAAAATCCACCAAAAAGCACTCTAGTTTCCGAAACGGATTTGAGGTCGGGTTTCGTATCTCTGCCTCGTCTTGAGCCCCTCCAATATTCAACCAAGACCATGATGATTATGAGTTTGGACGGCATGCGCCATCAGGCAACCAGATATTCTTCTTAGGTAGACCATCTTTAACATTATGAGCCCTTCAATATCTTTTTCAAAGCTTCTTTAGCGTTGCAGCTAGCTGGGAGTTACTTTTTGTGAGCTACTGCCGTGATTTATAGACAATTAGGCTCCTTCTGTAATGCATATGCGCAGGGGCGGTCCGTGGCACCCAAATGAGATGAGGCAGAACAAATCGCGACTGTACCCACCACCTCCCCCTCCCCGGAACAAAATGTCCTCGGATTTTCCCCACTTTATTTCTTTGGTTCCGAAAATTAACAGCTGCTTCTCTCAGGGGGTGCATCTGGGTGAAAATTGTGAGATGGGGATGCACTTGAGCCTTCCCGGAGGGGAGCCTTTTCCCGGCCGGAGTGGCACCACCTTCCATGAGGGGTACATGCCTCCAGATCCCTTTGCATCCGCCCCTGCCTGGGCTTCCCAAAACAGCGCTGGCGTCCCTGGTCCTTTCTTGATGACACGTAATTTTCCCTTATATGATAGATAAGAAAACTATGTTTTGAGGATTATTAGTGAAATTTCTTAGTCTTGATGATGGTCGATATTTGTGCGGCGATATTTGATATATATATATATATATATATATATATATATATATATATATATATATATATATATATATATGTATATACGACGGGGTGCTTGGTTTTAAGGGTATCGCAAATGGGTGAGGCAAATGACTTCTCAGTTTTGCAAATTCCGCTATAGGCAATGTGCTACACCTGCAAAAAGACAAATATATATTCCATACCATCATGTATTTTTGTGTGCATCGTCCCACTAAATAGAAGTCCTACCTAACCTTTACAGGTTAGGTAGGACTACTATTTAGTGGGACGATACACACAAAAATACATGATGGTATGGAATATATATTTGTCTTTTTGTAGGTGTAGCACATGATGGCAGCTCCTATAGCGGAATTTGGTAAAACTGAAGAAGTCATGAAGGGTCTGAAGTTCTTTTTCTTGCAAGGCAAAGGAGCAGCGGAAATCCACGGCGAGATGAAGGAAGTCTTGAAGGATGACTGCCCGTCATACTCCACAGTGAAAACCTGGGTGTCAAGGTTCCAGACTGGTCATGTCGAGGTCACGGATGAACCCTGGTCGGGACGGCCAACTTCAGCGACCACGGAGGACAAAGCAGACGCTGTGCACGTAAGCAGTAAAGTTGTGCTTTAAGGTGTTTAGGAATTCTTGGAATTTATCATTCGAATACAATGTTAATGAATGTGACTAAGATGATGGGACCACTCATTTTCTGGGCAAATGCTTACTTTTCAGGTTGTGAGCAAAATAACACCAAAAAGGGGCTTTGAGTTAGGTAACATAGCATAAAAATAAATGTATAAAAATACAATAAAAATTCAGCGTAACACCTAACCTAATCTGCCTAGCCTCCCTTTGGTATAAAAAAAATCGAAAAAGTTCAAGCATTTTATTTTCTAAAGATTTTCAAAATGTAAAACCTAACCCATCCTAACCTAACCTAACATGAGTAGCTCTTGAAGATAAAATGATTTGTTAATTTGCAATTTAAGGTGTTTTTGTTTTTATTTTTGAATTTTTTCTTCAGAATACCATGTTCATGAGGGTGACTAAGATGATGGGACCACTTATTTTCTGTGCAATCGCATTTTGTTTCAAATTGGAAAAAACAATTTGAAAAATTTTCGAACTTAAAAAGCTTAAACTAACCTAACCTAACCAAACCTAACCAATTTGTTTGCTTTATGGAAACAAATGTGTGTACAAACTTGTCTTGTTACCACCTTAAAGCACAATAATACCTGTTTGGTTAGGTTAGGCTAGTGTATTTTTTTTGTTGGAAAATTTTTCCAAAACTGAAATTTTCGAAAAATCGGAACTTTTTCCCTCAAGAGCAGCTGACGTTATGTTAGGCTAGGTTTGGTTCGGTTTTCTAATTTATAAAATGTTCAGAGAATATATTGCTTCAAATTGTTTACTAGTTTTTTTTCTCCAAAGGGAGGTTAGGATATGCTAGATTAGGTTATGTTTGTTATGGTTATTCGGTTATCGTACGGATTCACTAATGAGTGAATCCATACCATTCCCACTGGAGTCTAAAAGCTACATCATAACCTTACTTCTATAGCGTATATCACAAGAACCCATCTCGATTCTACTGCTCACTCAGGACACTATAGAAGTCAATTAATGAAAGTGTTACTTCATTACCTGCATTGTTAATGTAAACAGAAAGAAGTCCTTTGAACCATATGCAATGTCCTTCACAGTGCTGCTCCATCCACCTCCAACTCCAACCCTGACCAAACTTCAGGAGCGCATCCATCTCCACAGCAGCCTGCGGAACAAGGTGTGTATTGCAGCAAGAGTATTATGATCTGAATTCCAAGGTATTCCTGTTGCCTAATAGTCCATCCTTGCCTATCCATGTAGGAAATGTTTGACTTTCCTCAAACTGTCTGGAGAACTTGGGAGTTGAAATCGCGTGTGAGTGATGAAACAGATGTTGCAGAATAAATTATTATTAGAATATAAAAATTCCTTATGTTGCAGAATTGCGCGGCACAGTAGCATGCCGAATGGGGAGGGGACATTGTGGGCAGTTGCCCCCTGACAGGTTGTGGGGCCCCCAAGAATCGCGTCGAGCTTCTGAAGAAAAAAATTGCGCCAGTCTCCTTAATAATCCCGTGTGGGCCTCCAACAATCGCACCGGAGACGTAGAATCGCACTGGGGTCAAAAAGTCGCGCAGGGGCTTCTGAAAAGGACGCTGGGGCCTCAAAAGTTCCCACCTGGGCCCCTGAAAATCACGCTGGGGCTCGAAAGAGTCGTGCTGGGGTTCAAGAAAATCAGGACGGAGGCCACAAACGGTCGGGCCGGGGCCCCAGAAAATCACGCTGAGTCTAGGGGTACCAAGAATTCTCGCCCGGATCCCTGAAAATCACGCTAGGGGCATGACAGGTCGCACCGGGGCTTCAAAAGTCTCATTGTGATCACCCAACAAACGAAGCCGGGGCAACGAAAAACAGTCCCGACATGGAAAATCACTCCGGGGTCCCAATAACCGCTCCAAAATCCCACAAAACGTGTTGGGCCCCCAAAAACGTGTCCTAGCCACTAAAGCTCGAGCTAGGGAACCCAGCAAGTGACCACGGGGCCCCCAAATATCGCGTTCGGGGCCCAAAATTCCGTCGGTAATCCAAAAATGTAATGTCGGTAATCAAAAGCGTATCGAGTTTCGCAAAAAGGGACAGGGCCTTAAAATATGCGCTGCAGCTCGAAACAAACACATCTGGAGCGATAAATAAAAGCATAACGGAGGCCCTCAAGGCACACCAGGGCCATCAGACCGCACGGGGCTTCAAAAACAGGCTGGGGCCCCAAAAATGGAATTGATCGTAAACAAGGAACAAATAGACCGGATACTAAATAAACACATCGGCGTCTTCGAAAACGCGCCGATACCACACAAATATCATCGGTATATATAAAGGCAACAAAGCTGTAAAAAAAGAGCCGGGTCTCAAACATGTGCCGGGCCCGTAACAAAAATTGGCTGGAGCCCTAAAACACATCCATAGAATAAGAAAATCGCAACGGGTAAAAAACGAACACCTAGCCAGGATCACGGCTCGGTAGCCAATCTGGGAACTTATTTAACCAAAGAGATGAGGTGCATCAAAGCTCAGTGTGTCTCCGGATTTCTTAATCACGAGAAAACGTGGGAAGAAGAGAACTAATACATCGAATTGAATTTATCGATTTTGGTTTCCAGCGAGCCGCCATACCAGGCATTCCACATGTCAAATGTGGCACAAGACTATCATGTGACAGTAATTAGCAAACCGTGGGAGGCCTAGCAGACACCGGAGAAGAGCACGTAGAGTGGCGAATGTGCCGACTGCGCAAGGCACGTGCACGAACGTTGGCGTTTTTACGACCGGGCGTTATTAATTGGAATGCCTGATATTGCCAAATGTTACATTTTTTAGTGATTTGTTCAGATGTAATTTCAGCAGTGTGAGGTGACTTTTCAAGGGATACCAAAAGAAAAACCTTCAAACAGGATGGGGGGGAGTTAGGGTTGAAATCCGGTCATTCAGAAATAATGGTGGTAGATTTGGCCCCATCCACAGAACAGTTAATTTGGTCACTAATTATTCTATAACACAAATATAAAGAACCCCCTTTGAAAAACACAAATATTGGTAAAAGTCCGGGGATTTTTTTTTAATGGGGGAAGTTGGGCACATTCCAAATCAGTTTGCCCCCTCTCGAAAATCCTAGTTACGTTACTGCCATGGCATGACATTTAACCTGTTGATGGCTATGATCCGCCGCAATGGACGGTGTACTCCGCGGTCCCGGTCCGCCACAGTGGACGATGTGCTCCGCGCCCCGATCCGCCACAATGGACGGTGTACTCCACGGCCCTGATTCGCCACAATGGACGGTGTGCTCCGCGGCCCCGGTCCGTTACAATGGACGGTGTACTCCACGGTCCTGATCCGCCACAGTGGACGGTTTGTTTCGCGACCCTGATCCACCACAGTGAATGGTGTACTCTGCGGCCCTGATCCGCCGCAGTGGACGCTATGTTTCGCGACCCTAGTCCGTCATAGTAGGTGTGCCCCACGGCACCGGTCCACCACAGTGGACGGTGTACTCTGCGACCCTGGTCTGCCACGGTTGATGATGTACTCCGCGGCCCTGGTCCGCCACAGTGGACGGTGTGCTCCGCGGCTCCGGTCCGTTACGGTGAACCATGTGCTCCGCGGCATCGGTCCGCCAGAGTGGACGGTGTGCTTCGCGGCTCTGGTCCGCCATAATAGAAGGTGTGCTCCACAGCCCCGGTCCGCCACAGTGGACGGTTTGCTCTGCGACCCTGGCCCGCCACAATGGACGTCACGGCCGAAAAACGGGGTTTTCCTGGATTTTTGGCATCCATAGCATTATCCTCTTCGCAAAATTATCCTCCATGTTGTTTCCTCCATGCGTTTTCAATTTGGACGTCCGATGGTGTTCGACAATGATTTGCCCTGTGGTAAAGTGCTCAAGATTCACCTGAAACTTCAAAGTGAGATTCTGATGCCAAGGTTTGAAAGAAAATATCCTCTCCGTATTCCATCACTCAGATGTTATCCTCTCATCACCCAGGATTGCAAAGTATAAATCCAACCCTAGTGGACGGTGTGTACTCCACGGCCCTGGTGAGTCACAGTGAACGGTGTGGGATTAGTCACGGCTTTGCATCATCTTTCCGAGCAGTTTTGTGTGCATTAGTTGTCACTTTCTCTGCATTCTACCGTTCACCTTACCATTAATAGGCACCAATGTCACCGATGTATTAATATTTCCCAATTCGTCACAGACATTGAATCTGCTTGAGACACAGCTGCTCTTGTTGTGCATTTCGAGCGATGAATATTGATGCCATCAGAAAAGCAAATTCTGTCAGCAGCGAGACTGACCTTACTTCCACTAGGATAATGATTACAGGTACTAACAGCAGTGCGGTCAGAAATGCCTTTGGGCGCGGCACCCTTGTGGCCTTATTCGTGTCCCTCGCACTTATATGAAGACTCCTTACGTCTGTCATGTGTTCCTACTGTTCGACATTTTGCACCTCTTTATATTTGCCCTTCATATACTCTATATTTGCTTTACATGATAAGGTCCGGTCACACGAAGTCGGGTCATCTCGGATCATTGTTCACACAATGTCATGGTGTACTACTTCGGTGGCTCTAAAACTGAATTAAAATTAAAATTCACAAGGAACAGTAGCATTCGGCATAAGACGACATTGCGGGCGCAATGTCGCTAAGGCAGCTGACGCGCACAAAAATCCCAACTCCACACACAAGACGGCAGTGTAGAATAAGCATAATACTTGACCTGACCTAACACCATTGACCTTGCCACATATCTGACAGCCGAATGTCTATATCATTCTTTCATCATGTTCTGCACGAAAAGTTTTCCCCTTACTGCGATAAGAAGAGAGAATTTGACCTGACCTCCGTTTAGTAACCATGGCCTTGATTAAAATTTTGGGAAAGCAGAGTTATTTGATTTGATGAAAGAACAGTATGATCTGGATTTGGTGTTGCTATGCTGCAACCACTGCGAATCTCGGCATTTTGGAGATTTTGGAATATTATCCTGCTTGATCCGTCCCAAGTCAATTTCAAGGGGAATCATAAATCAAATTGGTAAATGAGGTCAAGAAGGCAAATATGGTAGAGTCCAAGCACCACCAAAGGTATAGAAAACTCCGCACTTAACCTTCTGGAGGGAAAGGATTACAACAGGGCTGCAGTAACAGGGCTGCAGTAAAAATGCCCCCATTGCGACACACCTGGTGCGGGGACCATTCCAATTCCGCCGATTTGAAAACTGCTTTGATTTCTGTTATTACTCCCACTTTTCAAAGTATTGTACTTTTTATTTCCGACTCTAGCAAAGGAACCATTCCAGCCGACATATCCATTTCAAAACCGTCGGATGGCACTTCTGGGAATCTCCTGGGCTGACCTTTTCTGACTCCTTGGCCGTGACCGGAGAGGCATGTACCCGGTGTGTCCTACTCTTGCTCTTGGCTGCGCCATTGGGTACGGGTGGAGTTTTTAGATTGTTGTAGAAAAGTAGTAGGACGATTGCGCTGATTGATGTCTATGATCCGTTGTGCATTTTAGTTTGCTTGGTGTCGTGTGTGGTGACTGACTAGACTCGGCGATCACGATGACTACATCAATGCACATGTTTGATCAGAGGACATTGTTTTCGATTTCTATGCTTTTGTGGAGGCTGTGTCCTCTCTCCGATCCCGAATTCGCCCCACCAAAACTTTGGCTTCGCCCCTCCCTAATGTTAGACACCAAGGAAATAGCTTCACCCATCGTCAACACAGTTCAGGCCTGCTGTGCTTCGATGCTCCATCAAGGCCGGTGTGTTTTAGACTGCATATGGGCGCATAAATATTTTATTCAAGCCAGTGTGTTTGTTGGTGTGTAGAGTGAGGGGAGGGTGACGGTAACGATGACGATGACGATGACGTTGACGATTACGATGGACCCGAGTGCATTGTATGACTGTTGTCGCATGCTATGACTCAAAGTTTTTATGTTGACATGTACTGTGTACTGCTCTTTTGCTTATGTGACTTCACCTGTTACTGGACGATTTTGCCCGTTGGCGAGTATACTGAATAAACATAAACAAACACATCGTCAAATAAAAAATCAGAATTATTGAGGTCTGAAAATATAGTGGACGAAATCCGATCAGTTTGTGTTTGGGGGGGGGGGTCTAGTACGTTGACACTTCGCCCCCCCAATGTTGTTAAAAAAAAATCGACACCCCTGCACACACACGCACACACACACACACACACGCGCGCACGCGCACGCGCACGCACACGCACACGCACACGCACACGCACACGCACACGCACACGCACACGCACACGCACACGCACACGCACACGCACACGCACACACACAAAAAATATATTGTTTGGACTGTCAACAATTTTTCCTAATATTGGCATGACTACTTTTGTTCATTCTACACAAGCATGACACACCTAAAAGAGGTATTTAAGGAAAATCAATCAGTTGTTCTTGCCAAACAAAAACTTTATTTTGGATTGAAATAGAAGCCCCTGAGAGTAAATCAGAAACCAGAATGCATCGACTGGACTTGTTGAAGCTTACCCAGCAACTTCTTTAGGTGCCATTTCTTTGGGAAATACATATAAGCAATATTTTCTTTATTTGAACTCATGTCGCCTAGCATTGATACTGCAGATGATACATAATCCTCCAGTGATGTAGTGATATTAGGTGATCCAACATCAGTAGGATTAGGTAATCCAATATCAGTAGGTTTAGGTGATCTAACATCGGTATATTATGTTAGGTTAGGTCAGGTTAGGTTGAGTTATGTTTTTATTGTAGTATTACATTATTCTTCAAAATATGCTGCCCCACACAACTAACTTTTTCTGTATACTTCCCACATTTCGTTGAAGTGAGGGGGTATAGCCTACATCTGCATTGCCACATTTTTTTTATGTGGCTGTTTGAAATGTTATTTGATTGATTTTGATGTTCTTTTCAGTAAATTCATGCTTTAGGGTGTTTTATGAATTATTGGAATTGATCGTTCTAATCAGGGCCTCCTCTAGCATGTTAACTAAGTGGTATGCGACCCACCTAGTGGCGTGAAATCCCACCTAGTGGGGCGAAAAATCCAACCTACTCAAAGGAAGCTCCAATGGAGACAGCAACCAAAATAACCTTCGTACAGTTCCGGTAGCAGAAGTCATTTTTTTTCTTCGAGCGGTGCATTTTTATCAAGAAGATAAAATGGTAGCAAGTTGACAGCACTTCTACTTAGGTCAAATCGACGAGGAAGGTTCAAATGCGAAATATTTCTGTGAAAAAATGCATGATACAAAACCGGCAAATGGATCCATTATCGGTGATATTATTAAAACATGACTTTCTATACTTTTACGCACACCACAAGAAGAGCGGGGCGACGCGAGCCAGGCCGCATGACATTAGTGACGAGAGCTAGATATTAATTTGTGGTCTTTTCTTCGATTTTTATAAAACTAAAAGACAGATGAAGCTAGATGCCTTTGTAAAAAGACCAGGTATGTAACGTGGTGGAATGTTCATCGTTTTTTCCTCCCCCAGGCGACGCTACCCCATTTCCCCCGGATAAAGGGGCTAGACCCCCCCCCCCGAGAGGCTATGGGGCCCCCAAGAACCGCACCGTGGTTCGTAAAAATACGCCGGACCCTCTAAAAATCCGCTGTGACCCCCAAAATTCGCATCCGGGCCCCTGCAAAAAAAATCACATTGGTGCCCCGGAAATGTCTCTGGGGGCCAAAAAACCATTGAGGCGCCCGAGAATCACATTAGGTAGCGAAAATATCTCTGTGACCTCTAAGAATGACGCTGTGGGCTCCAAAATGTGGGACCTGGGCCCCAAAAAAATCGCACAGTGGTTCTGAAAATCACGCTGGGGCCTCACAAGGTAGGGCCGGCGCCCCCGAAATTGCGCTCAGAACGCAAAAAAAGTCTGGCCGGGCCACTGAAAATCTCGTTGGGGGCCGAAAATTCGTGCCGGGACCACCGAAAGTCACGCTGTGGGCCCCAAAAGGCCCGGCCCATTTTTACACCGGGGTCCCTTGAAACCACGAATGAAGTCTCGTCGGGGCTGGGGCCCAAGAAGTCTCGCCGGGCCCTTGAAAATGACGCTGGAGGCTAAAAAGACGGGCCGGACCGGGCCACTGAAAATCGCACTAGGGGCTCAACAGGTCGCACCGGGGACCAAAAGTCCCATCGGGACCCCAAGCAGATGA
The DNA here is from genome assembly GCA_034440615.1 of Ashinkailepas kermadecensis. Taxonomy (NCBI): domain Eukaryota; kingdom Metazoa; phylum Arthropoda; class Thecostraca; family Neolepadidae; genus Ashinkailepas; species Ashinkailepas kermadecensis. The sequence continues at coordinate 305,228 of JAOTOM010005041.1, read as the reverse complement.
AGCCGGGGAAACGAAAAAGTTCGGACAATAAAACTCTGGTGTCCCAACGATCGCACCAAAATCCCACAAAAACGTGTCGAGGTAGCTAAACCTCGCACTAGTAATCCAGACAAATGACGCCGGGGCCCAAAAATAATCCCACTGGGACCCACCCAAAAAATAGCGTCGCAGCCTTTGAACAATATACTTGGGGTACGAAAGGTCGCGCAGGTGCCCCACAACTTGCAGCTGCCCCACAAAATCAATTCTTACCCGGAATATTACTTTGCGGTCTCACAAATCGCGGCAATGAACCCCCCAAAAACGTCGAGCCCCGGAAAATACACCTGCCGAGCCACTGAAAAAAAGTCGCACAAGGAGCCCGAAGAATCGTACCGGGACACAAAAATATCGCGCAGGGGCTTTGAAAAAACTCTACCCAAAAAAAATCACACCGCGACTCGATCGAATCGACCCGAGCACTGGAAAATTAAGAACAGGTCACGAAATAGAATTCTTGGAAGGGTTTTTCTCCTCTGAAGGATGCCATCGCTTGAGAAAAGAAAAAATACTCGATGAGCAACCGCAGTGGCGTACCAAAGGGAAAATGCCCTCTCTCCATCCTGAGTAGGATGGGCTCCCAAGAATCGTGTCGGGGACCCCAAAAATTGCGCTGGTACCCTAATTCGTATCGGGGCCCTCCGAATTCGCGTAGAGGGTTCCGAAAAAAGGCCACAGAAATCTCTCACCGGGGCCGGAAAATTTGCAACAGGGCCCGCCTAAAGCGCGCTGGATCCCAGGTAAGCACAACGCGCCCCGCAAACTCTGGGCGGACCACCAAACATCTCGTTCTGGATCCAAAATTGCCGTCAGTAGTCCACAAAATTTATGTCGGGGCATCCAAAACTCACGTCGGGACTCCAAAAAATGGCGTCGAGGTCCCCAAATAAGCACAGCGTGGCCCCAAAAATCGCATCGGGACCCCCAAAAGATCAAGCCCGAGCCCTCCAAAGTAAGAAGTGATTAAAAAATGTCTGAGCCAGGAAAATCGCTCGGGAGCCCCAAACATAGCACCAGATGCGTTCAACAATCGCAAACGACCCGTAAAAACGTACTGGGGCTCGAAAATCGCGGAGGAACACAAAAATATGGCGCCGGGGGTAAAAATATCAGACCGAGATTCGGACATTAAACAAATCAGAAGAGGTCCCAAAAAATCGCGTCGAACGCAGAATACTGGCGTCGGGTCCCCAGAACCATGCGCCTGGGCTCGAAAAGTCGCGCCGGGACCCCAAAGTCGTGCTGGGGCCCCACAAATGTGCGTCAGGAGCCCCACACTAACACAGCAGGACCCTCAGAGCACAACGGGAGGTCGAAAATGCGCCGGGTCCTCCAAAGCACACAGAGTCTCGGAAAAAAGCGGCAGGGCCTTTAAACATGCATTGCATGCGTAAATGAACACACTGGGAACTCTAAAAACTACACCGTAGGCCCTCAAAGCACACCGGGGCCATGAGACTGCATCAGGACTTCAAAAGACAGGCCGGGGCTCGCAAAAAGCAGCATGGATAAATAGGAACAAAAGGCCGGGCACTAAAGAAACACATCGGGGTGTTAAAAACGCCCCGGTACATAACAAAATTAATCGGTGCATAAAAAAGCAACAGCACCCTAACAAGAGCCGGGGGTCTAAAAAATGTGCCGGGCCCCTAACAAAAAAAAAATGGCTGGAGCTCAAAAACACATCTGTAGACGAAGAAGAACACAACGGATCGAAAAAAGGATACCGAGCCAGGGCCTCGGTTCGGTAGCCAATCTGTGAGCATATTTAACCAAAGAGACGAAGTGCATCAAAGATCAGCGAGTATCCGGATCTCAACCACCAGAAAATGTGGGAAGAAAATAACTAATCATGGAATTAAATTTGTCGAATTTTCCCAGCGAACCCCCATGTGAAGCATTCCATTGCGTAAAATATGGCGCGAGACAATTAACAAATGGTAGCAATTAACAAATCGTAGGAGGCCTAGCAGAATCCATAGAATCGCACGAAAGTGGTGAATGCGCCGAATGCGCAAGTCGGGCATACACATGCACGAACGTTGGCGTGGTAGCAAAAAAAGAGGAGGCCTAGCAGAATAGAACGAAAAAAGTGGTAATGCCAAGTCGATAATGGAATTGCGACCGGGCTATGAAATTGGAAGCCTAAATATTGCATTTGTAAGTTATTTTCACAGGTGTAACTTCAGCATTCTGAAGTGACTTATCAAGGGATACCAAAACAAGTCGAACAGGGTCGAGGAGTTAGGGCTGAAATCCGGTGACCCAGAAACGATGGTGATAGATATTGGGCTCCCTCCACATGACAATTAAGTTGGTCGCTAATTATTTTCGTTTCAACAAAATAAAAAGGAGCCTTTTGAAAAATAGTGGTCGAAATCCGTTGCCCTTAAACCAAGAATAGTGGTAAGTTGGGCACCCTTCAAATTCGTTTGCCCCTCACATGACGCAAACCCTAGGTATGCCACTAGGGGGGGGGGGGCTTAGGGGGGGGGCACGCGCCGAAAGTTGACCTTTCCCCAAGCAGGCGGGCTAGATCCGCCAGTGCCGCCATATTATGCTGATTAGGTATGAGCAAGAAATCTCACGAAGTGAAAACTCCTTAGAGGAGGCCCTGATTCTAATGCAATGTTTATGCAGGTGACTAGGATGATGGGACCACTAATTTTCTGTGCAAATGCTTGCTTTTCAGGTTGTGAGCAAAATAACACCAAAAAGTGAGCTTTGAGTTAAATGGTGGTGGATTGGTGTTTAGGAGCGCATCGAATGCAAAGGTCATTTTGCGCCCATAACTGTGTTGATAGCTAATCTACTATGCTCCTATAGTAGTCAGTAGTTAATAGTCTTCAGGGGCGGCGATATACATCAAAACGGGCTTGTTGAAGGAAAGTAAAAATGTCTCCAGACGATACAACCCCAGAGTCATTGCTTAGTATCAGTCGACACTCCTAGTCTGGCCCCTCGCCAGCTCACCGATGGATTGGGATTCCGGGTCCTTAGGGCACTCAATCCCCCCCCCCACCACGGAAAGGTGGTGCCTCGTCGGGGGGGGGGGGACTTTGAGTTAGGTAACATAGCATAAAAAGAAATGTTAAAAAATGAAATAAAATGCAACATAACATAGCCTAACCTAGACCAACCTCACTTTGGATAATTTTAAATAAAAAAATTGAAAAATTTTAAGCATTTTATGTTCTGAAAACTTTGACACAAAAAACAAAGCCCATCCTAATCTAACCTCGGCTCTTTTTGAAGAAAAAAATTATTTTCAAAATTTAACAAATAATTTAACAAACATTTTCCAACTTAAAAAACCTTAGCTAACCTAACCCATCCAAACCTAACCCATTTGTTTGTTTTATGGACGCAAATGTGTGTAAAAAACTTAATTTTGTTTGTTTGTGTGTTTTGTTACCACCTTAAAGCACAATAATACCTTCTTTTCTTGATTTGATTGATTGATTACTTGGGTTTAAGGGCGCGCCGACTACAGGGCCATTTGGCGCCCATCTTCTTTTCCTGGTGAAATGACTGCTTATTGAGATATAAGTACGACTTCAAGTGCTTGAAGTAAAAAAAAGTTTCCATTTCCCAAAGTTATGGATGTAAATTTTGTTCTTCAAATTACATCAAGACACATATTTTTTTACCAAATGGATTTGGGAAGCTTAGGAGGTGCCTAACTACCTAAGCATGAGCTCAGAGCAACACTGTTTCATAAAATGCTACTAGGTTTTGCATAATGTGGGAGTGAAGAGCAAGTTTGCTCCAAATCACTGTTTTTGTTGTTGGCTGGACTGATATGTCCGTCCTGGAAACACCAGAGAGTGCATGGAATTTACAGAGCTGGCTAAGCATCACATCGAAGTCCAGTAAGAGTACACTGGTCACTAACAAACTTCCTCGTTGGACTTTCGGTTATAGTATTTGCCACTTCTCGCACCTACCTAAGTGAGTGGGTATGTAACTTGCTCCTGTCTTCAATTCCGCACATTCCCTTATTTTCACGAATAAATGGGAACATTTTTGTGCAAAACATGGCCCGATGTACCTCAAAAGTGTCCCTCACACAGCGATCTCCATTAAAAGTAGAATGGACTCCATTCCAAAAAAGCCGCATACTCTGCGCTTGTTATGAAACGAAAGCGCAATATATGGCGATATGTGCCAGAGGCTTGCCTTTGCCGACAGGTGATAGAGCTGTTTTGAAGATAAGATGTAAATGTGAACTTCAATTTTCACCATAATTACGAGTCATCAATGCATATTTGTTTCCAGTTTTTCAACTTTGCTATTTTCCAGTGGATGAAAGCATCATTTGTATGAAAATAACATACAAAAATACTTCCCAGCTCTACTCAGGTGCGACACTGCCTTAGTGCCTTACATGAGCCGACCGCCTCTGCATATGCGCCATGCCTCGTACTACTGGATGCAGCAAGGATGGAGTTGAAACAAAACGGGGAAATATCTGACTCCAAAAACTTGAAGTTCGGCACGAACTTTTACATTTTTTCTATTTTGATTTAACAAAATGCAATAAGCATAGTTCTAGGGAATTGTCGCTAAACCCTGATAGTTACATTCACGTCGGAACTTTTTCACTTTTTGGAGCGTTCGTGTTAATTATTGGTGCCATCACGACTGTGTGTGCCATTAGTCCTAATGCATTCTCAGTCAGGTTCATTCGAGTCTGTCTAACGAGATAGGCGTCTCTCTGTAGCTTCTTTGCAAGTGCATGTGCAATGCATGCTTGGGTGCGCCATAGCGTGTACATATTTAATTACTTTCATTGACTCTACCATCCATAAATCTGGATGGATACTGTCTCACACATCACACATCCCAGGAACACATCGAGAACCATCGTACAATTTATTTATATCATAACAATGCGAGACATGACATTACGTCGTTAAACCACCTTCTCACCGTGCACCTGTAGATGCCTCCAACCTAGCCTGAATAACGTCAGAGTCGACCGGGGCGGCCGAGCGGAGAGGACAGAATAAATAACCTTCAACAAAATAAACTCACCGAGAAGATAGAGCAATCAATCATCACAGCAGATCAAACTTAATCGTATGGAAGGCCTGTTACGTATCTCAATATATATCGACATTAAGGACTACATCAGACGACCTACATCGGGGTTCACATATACCAAGTAGCTGCGCGGAGTAAAGCTTCATAGGGGTGTCACCTCGAGCGTGTCAATCATGTAATATTTTACATAGCCACACACGTGACTGCGTGTTGCCGGCCATCAGCTTTGATTTTGTGGCCCACCGCTCTGTCCGCACAGCGCTCTCCCGTGCTTGGGGCCGGTTAGCACTTCGTTATGGCTTTGTACGTATCTCACACACGTTTATAAACAGCTCCCGCTCTGAATGCAATGCCACGGAGAAGGGTCGCGAGCGTCGCGCCGGCGACGTCTGTCGGCCGCACATATATTATTGTAGTAATTACAAACTGGTCGTCTTGAAGCGCCACATTGACCTAGCCGCTAACGATGATGATAACAACACTGTGATTTGATATCGGCTCTTCGACCAACCACAGCGCGGGCGCGCGCCTGTACACGTCACAACACAGTGCACTCAGAGATCACCTGGCACGACCGGCGGACAGGGAGCCCGCCTTGGCACAGTGAGGCCGCTCGGCCGGCCGGCCGGCGCCGCCGCCGCCGCCGCCGCCGCATCACGACACCTTGGCCAGCGTCTCGTTGCCGCTCTCGCGGATGGCCGGCGGCGAGCCGGGCGACGGCGAGCGCGAGTGGGCCGGCTGGCCGCCGCGCGCCAGCGTCGCCTGGTAGTTGGCGGCCAGCGCCGGGTGCATCAGCGACTGCAGCAGCATCGGGTGCGGCCGCAGCGCGCCGCCGTCGGCCAGGCCGGCCGACAGGCCGAGCGGGAACATGCCCGGTTCGGCACAGAGGCGCGCCAGGTACTCGCTGCCCCAGGCGGCCGGCAGCCCGCCGAACGCCGCCTCGGCCCGGCCCTGCTCCGACGACGAGGTCGACAGCAGCTTGCGGTGTAGGTTGTAGTTGGAGCTGTGCCGGTCGCGGCTGCGCTTCGAGGGGAACTTGGCCTTGCAGCCCTCGATGGTGCACTTGTGCATCACCTTGAGGTGCACGTTCTGGTAGTGCGTCTTGACGCCGAAGTGGTTCTGGAACATCTTGCCGCACACGACGCAGCGACGCGGGTTCTCCTTGTCGATCGGGATGTCGGCGTTGCTGAAGTAGCCGTCTTCCAGCTGACTCGGGCTCGACGACGGGCTGACCGAAAACGACGAGCCGCCGTTGGACAACTCCTCGTCGTCCTCCTTCGTGCTGTCCTCGTTCCCGTTTGACACCGTTTCCGGCTTCAGCAGGTGGTGGGACGGGCTGAGCCCCATGGGCAGGCTAGTGGGTGGAAAACCTTGCTGGCCCATGGGGCCTTTGGCTAAAAAATCATCGAAGTTACCTTTGGACAAGCTCTCGAGGCGTTTCAGGGCGTCGAAGCTCTGCTGTTGTCGCGACTGGCGTTCGCTGGCGGCAGCGTTCTCTTCACCATCTGGGGATTCGGGACGATCATCGGGCGCCGATCCGCGCCGCTCCTCGTTTTTTGGACTCGATTCCTCCGGCTCTTGCGTGGCGGCGAAAGGAGGGAATGAGGGCTGCCGCGACTCCGACTCGACCTCCCTCTCGTCACCGCTGTCGTCATCTGACTTGAGGTTCTTCAACTCCTCGTCATCGTCGTCGTCGTCCTTGTCGTCGTCCTCGTCGTCGGGAAGGTCGTCCAGCGACGAGTCGTCCGACGACATGTGAATGTCATCGTCGTCGATGCGCACCGAGAACTTGATCGGATTCTGGCTCTTCCGCTTCCGCTTACTTTGCGGCCCGTGCTGGCCGTTCAGGCGCGCCTCGCCGTTGCAGCTCTGGTTGTCGACGCTGCCGTCGGCGTCGTCGTCGTTCACGGTGCTGCGCTCGTCGTTGGAATCTGAGCGGTAGCGCTTCTGCGCGTCGTCGTCGCGTTGCGCCTCGAGCAGGCCGCGCCGGCGCATCTCCTCCTGGTACTGCTCGAGGCGCCGGCTCATCGTGGCGTTGAGGCTCTCGGGCAGGCCGCCGGGCAGGCCGCCGGGCAGGCCGCCCGGCAGCACGAACTGCTGCTGCGAACGTGGGTACGCCAGGTCGAGCGTGTTGAGCGAGCTGTGCAGCGTCTCGAGCGCCTGCTTCTGCAGCTCGGGGCTGGGCAGCATCGGCAGGCCCGTCAGCGGGTTGAAGCCGCCGAGCAGACCCGGGTGCGGGAAGTTGGGCGTCAGCGTGGGCGGCAGGCTGATGTGGCCGTGCGACTGCGACATACGGCCGTCGTGCGGCGAGATCTTGCGCCGCATGTGCGGCGTGTGCAGCTTGGGGTTCGGGTTGGCGCTGTGCCGGTTGCGGCTGCGGCGCGAGCTGAACATCATCGTGCAGCCGTCCACCGAACACTTGTGCATCTCCTTCAGGTGCACCGCCGAGAAGTGGATCTTGAGCGCGCCCTTGTCGCAGAACGTCTTGAGGCAGGCATGGCACTGGACGCGCTTCTTGCCCGTCACCGGGTTGACGAGCGCCGTCGGGTTCGGCCCGATCGGATCCCACTGGCCGCGCCGTTTGATCGGCGTCAGCGCCTTGCGCGCGCGCCGCTCCAATTCCATCGCGCTCGCCGACAGGTTCAGCGCCGCCTGCGGGTCGACGTGCGGTCGGGAGGGCGGCTCGGCGCCGCCGCCGCCGCCGCCCGTCGTCAGGTTGATGGCACTGGAGGTGGGCGGGCCGGCGGAGGATAGCGGCGGCAGGGGCGGCGGCGGTGGCGGTGGCGGCGGCGGCGGCGCGGCGCTGGTCATTGCCGGCCGCGACAGGTCTAGCGAGCCGTCCGGACTGCGACGCTCGAACGGCTGCATGCTCTGCAGCTTGTTGAGCGGCGATGGCGCACCCACAACGCTGGCCGGCGGCATGGGCGGCAGCGGCGGCGGCGGGGGCGGCGGCGGTCCGAACGCCCCGTTGCTGGGGCTGGAGGTGGGGTGAGGGAAGGGCGGCGCCGGCAGTCGCAGGCCCGGCAGACACAGACCGGGCCGCTGCAGCAGCTCGGGCCGCAGGAACGGCTGCACTCGCTCCACCAGCTTCTTGATGTCGGGCTCGAGTGGAGGCCGCTTGCCGTCCTTCTCGTCCTTCTGCAGGAACTCGAACGCGATTGGCCGAGTCTCCTCGAACCGCATGAATTGCTGCAGAATGAGTGGCTCCTCCTCTGGACTGCACTTGGTCCAGACTCCGTCCTGAAACACGAACACGCAGCACGTCACCACAGAGCAGAGTGGGTGCGGAACACGACATTGCGACATAAGTGACGGCACCTGATGCATTCTCATCACCATGTCGTGAGTTCCAACATTTCATCCTCAGACTGTCGTACATGCTTTAGAGCACCAAATATCTACTGGCACTGTAGAACATTCAGTGCTCACAATCGTCAGCTAGTCGTCCAACAAGCACGTGCACTGGTACAGCGCGCGATTCGATCAGATCAGCACTTGTGGTCTCAGCATTGTGTCATTTGGCTTTGGTTGGAACCATTTGTCGATCCGTTGCAAGATGCGCTGCGGACCAGCCTAAAGATAGCCAGGGACAATTATTGCCGCGCCAGCCAAGCCAAGAATATCGTCACAGGTCGAGTATTTTTATCGGCGTTTGAAACAAAAACTACATTGATTGCCTGGACCCAGTTGTGTTTGGTTGGGCGGTGTTTTGGCGGGTGGCGTTAGCTGTCAGGGTTTCAAAGTAGCGTCCAGCGAGCCGGTGTTTGTTCTGGAGCGTGCCCGGTGTCAAACAAGCGGCCGACGCTGTTCCGTGACACTTGATTGGCCAACAGCGGCAACTGACCGCCGCGACTGCCGCCGCCATCTTGTACGTCGGCCGCGAGGTGAAAATATCTTGGAAACACATTAGATCGGTGCGCCTGGTGGCTGGGACTGGGCCTGCGGGCGGCTCGTTATCGGACGGGTGCAGCGCGCCTGCCGGTGGCCGCCGGCGACCTACAGGTGACTGGATCGCGTCGTGGCCCCGCTGCGGACCAGATGTGTCCGAGCCGCACAGCCAGCGCAGGGGGCTGGTCTGACAAAGTTCCCCAGACACTGCCCCCGTTCTCCGCCACCATCCGCATCGGACTCCCGAGCCCCCGATTCAACCACTAGCTCCTCCTCCTCCCCCGCGGCGTCGACGGCAGACGGCCGGTGCGCGCGTGGGTCGTCGGGACACCTCGAAGCCTGCAGGGCCGGCTCGGGGCCAGCGCGCTCCCGGGCCGATGCGCCCGCGGCGCCAAAGTCAACAGCAGGCGATCAGCACCGCGGCGCGGCCTGTCGAACGTCGCCGCCGACACTAACGCGGCGCGAATCACGGCCGGGTCACGGCGGAGTCACGGCGCGGATCACGGCCGGGTCACGGCCGGGTCACGGCGCGGATCACGGCCGGGTCACGGCGCGTATCACGGCCGGATCACGGCGCGGGTCACGGCGCGGGTCACGGCGCGGGTCACGGCCGGGTCACGGCCGGGTCACGGCGCGGATCACGGTGTTGATCACGGCCGGGTCAAGGCGCGTATCACGGCCGGATCACGGCGGAGTCGCAGCGCGGATCACGGCCGGGTCACGGCCGGATCACGGCCGCGCCGCGGTCGTCGCCGGCGCGCCGTGACCGCTGCCGGTCGACGTGGCGTGACGCGCCGACAAAAATGGAGTGGTGCCGACGCGTGGCGGCCGCAGCGCCGGCTAATAGCACGCTGCTACACGTCGGCCGGGCGCCTATTAAGCCGCCCCGCAGAAGAGCGGCGCGGCCGGCACCACGCCCTGCGTGACGCCGGCGCGCGTCACGACGGCTCGAGCCGCCCCGCCCCGTCCTCCCAGGGTAGTGCACTGAGCGCCGATCCATTGGTTGCGATTCTACGCACATGGATCTCGTGTATGCTCTCTCTCTCTCTCTCTCTATCTCTTTCAAAGTATGTTTTAGAATAAATGTGACCTTCAATTTTCGTCAGGGTTTTTCGGGATTGGATTTTACTTCGACGGGGAACTGTCGGTCTGGTAGCGCTTCCGGCTAGGCTTTAATGGATCCCTCACGGCTTTGATTCTTCAGGGAATACGCAGCGTTGAGGTCACATTACCAGTCAATACGAAGGCGGCACAAACCATTCGCAACAATCATATGACCGGGAACGAGACATGGTCTGAGCAGAGACGGAGCTTTAGTGAAATTATCGGGAGGGCCCAGCAAAGCAGCACAAACGGATGCATTCAGAACGTAATGGGGAGGGGGGGGGGGCGTGGGTCCCATCTTCAAATCCGTAATTATTGGAGGGCTTGAGCCGCCCAGAGGAGAGGCTCTCCAATATCTGTGTGGTCCGACCCGCCCGCTCCCATGCTGCTGATCTTCCCCGGCGTCCGTGTCCTATCCGCCGCGGGGCAGGCGACGATCCGCACTAGTCCACATACCTCGGCGACTTCAAAGCGCCGCCGCCGGCCGCCAGGTTGCCGGCCTGTGGCCGCCGCGATCGTCATTTATCATGGCCGGCCGGGGACGAGCGACAGTGGATGGGACGCACCCGTTCATAAGACAGTAATTGACAACTCTCGGAAAATTCGGTAATTACATCCCGGGTAATGGGAGGCCGGAAAATAGTGCCAGTCGCCATTACGCCAAACTGTTTGTAGCTACCTCGGCGCGTCGCCATCCGTCATTATATCTGAATACCTGAAAATTGCTTACTTATTGGCGCTGCTCGGATGTTTGTGCGGTGGTGGCTCAACAGGTGGCGTATGGCGGACCGCGCACCAAATTACCCATTACCGTTGGCACATACATTAGAGCCCGAGCATCGGCTGGCTGCTCGGCCGGCTGTTCGGCCGGTGATTCGGCCGGTGGATGCTCGACCGCGTGACCTGGACGAGGTCGGCCGTGCCGGCGGGGAGGAGCGTCTGTCCTTGTCGGCGACACGGCGCGCCGGCCGCTGCTACAGATCGTGCGGCGCGCAAACCCGGCTGCAGAGCACCCGCCCGCCCCCTCGTGTGTGGCCCGGACCTAGTGAAGCCGGATGACCCGGACCGGACCGGGCCGGGCCGGGTCGGGCCGGCCTCAGGTCCGGTGGCAATGGTCGGACTGGGCTGCGGCTACGGCTACAGCGGCCCGCACGGCTTCCGACTGCCACAGCCACAGGCCCGACTGCTGTCCACAGCTCCAGCCCAGACGGCCACAGCCACAGGCCCGACTGCTGTCCACAGCTCCAGCCCAGACTGCCACAGCCACAGGCCAGACTGCTGTCCACAGCTCCAGCCCAGACGGCCGCAGCCACAGGCCCGACTGCTGTTCGCAGCTCCAGCCCAGACTGCCGCTGCCCCATGTTCGTACTGCTGCAGCGACGGTTCGGTATGGAACAACAACAGTCCGGGCTGGGGCTAGATGTTGCTGCAGCCACAGTCCGAAGTGATGCTTTTGTCCCATCCGGGACAGTTGCTGCAGCCCCGTCCCTGGACATGCGGCACAGTTGCTGCAGCCCCGTCCCTGGACATGCGGGACAGTTGCTGCAGCCCCCCCCCGTCCCTGGATATCCGGGACAGTTGCTGCAGCCCCGTCCCTGGACATGCGGCACAGTTGCTGCAGCCCCGTCCCTGGACATGCGGCACAGTTGCTGCAGCCCCGTCCCTGGACATCCGGGACAGTTGCTGCAGCCCCCGTCCCTGGACATGCGGCACAGTTGCTGCAGCCCCGTCCCTGGACATCCGGGACAGTTGCTGCAGCCCCCCCCCCGTCCCTGGATATCCGGGACAGTTGCTGCAGCCCCACCTCCGGACTGCAAATGAAGCCATGGGTGACGATTTTGGGAGAGTATTTCCTTGTTGGAACAAACATAGCATTAAGTCATGATGCACGCTAGGTATTCAACATGCACTATGGACCAACCTCCTGAAGTCTGAAGAGAGGTCCCCACCGGTGGCTGATGGGGGATGGGTATGCAACAGTCAGGTCTGGACCTCATCTGGCCACAGCATCGAACTAACCCGAACCAGAAGTCCAAAACCAAAGCTGGATACGGGATGACAATGAAGCCACAATGACCACCACCGTTCTGCTCCCAGGTTCTGTACCGGGGCTGGAGTTATCGAGCTAGACTTTACCGCCTGGATCCTGCCAGACTGAGCTCCAGGTTACCTGACTCAAGACAGGTGGCTCAGTGGTTCTCCGGCAGCCAAGCCTTACCGCCTGGATCTTGTCGGACCAAGCTCCAGGTCACCTGGCCCGTGACAGGTGGCCCCATGGTTCTCCGGCAGCCACTCGAGGACACCTCGTTAGCACAGACTGGCTAGAAGCCACCGTTTCTTGGACGACGGTGTGATTATCTCCTTTGGATGATATCAACTGAGTAGAGGAGCGCAGGGATTGGCGAAGAAGCCAGGGGTGCTGTCGAAAGATAGATGAGTGTCCTTCCGCAATGCTCTGCTCTGATATTCAAGAAGTCCTCGTCAGGACTGCTATGGTCGGCGCACTGACCGAATTCATGTAATTTATGCTTTATCCACAGGTCGATTTGAACGGTGAGCTACTGTGGCATTTTCTGATCAACGTGACCGGGAAGAATTATTGCAGCTTATTTATCAGCTATGATCAGACCGGAGATAATCTATAGCCCATATTTCCAAAGCAAACAAACAAATATCTCAATCATTCCCAAGTCGTCGGAACTCTACGCTGGTGCAGAGCAGATGATCGCCGCGTCAACCAGCGATGGCTCTCCGGGTGTCGGAGCAAGGTTGATGGGCGCTGCAGCACCGGCACCGCAAGTGGCCGCCAGAGTGGCTCGTGTTCAGGACCACCACCGTAAGCATGCCGGACACAGATGGCACGTACGTGACGATCTCGCAGGACATCGTGCACGAAGCAGGACATGCTGCGTGGAGTGTGGCTTCCAAGCAGGAACGACGTCCTTCAGCAAAGCTGCACTGTCATTGAAAGCTGAAGTTGATAAACAGCTATGACATTAGTTAAATTAAATCAGGATAAACCGGGAGATATCACAGATCGAGAAATGCGCCGAGTCATTACAAGGATTAATTGCCTTGCTAGTATTAGCTTACAATAGAAATACCGTATGAACAGTGGCGTATGCAAAACACGCTGGAACTATTTTCTTTCTCATGAATCTCTTATTTTCCATATGGACGATGAAAAACCTAAGGACCAGGCCAACTTTTTACCCATGGCAGACATCTTTACTTCCGTCGCGTCGTCAAATTTTCAAATTCATTGCTGCATTGAATGCAACGTTTTCGACTCCGGATCAAAGAAGAATTTCTCCTGGTTGCTCCGGGAAGCTAATTATTTGGCATAAGGAATATTCGTATGCTGACAGCAGCATCTAAGACTTCAAAACAGATAAACTAGTCAATGCACAAAGTCTTTGCCACCATTTGACACTGCTGGGTCGGATTGGCTCCGATACAATAAGGTCATGTTGGGCCTTGTAAGGCGTCGGGTCAATTCGAGCCCACAGATACCCGCGCCGGGTGCGTCCGAGTGGATCCAAAAATACAGACTGGATCCACCACCGTCTGGGCTCGCCAATGCGCCACCATGAGGCCGAATCCAGTACCGTTCCGTGCCGGTGACGGGTCGCCGTATCCGGCGGCCAGCCAGCCAGCCAGCCAGCCAGCCGGCCGGACGGACGGACGCGCGCGACCGCGGCCGCGGCCGCCGAGTATGCCCGCCGGCGTCCGACCGCAGTGCGGCCGAACGTCACTTAATAAGGGGCGAGGCGGTCACGACACGGCGCGGTAAGAGACTGGTGCCTGGCGGCGGCGCCGCCGGCCGCCGGCCGCTGTAATGGATGGATGGAATGTCGGGCGGACATGATGCCCCGGACGACACGCCGCGCCGCGACCGCCGCACTGTCTGCCGCGCCGGAATGTGGTCCACCGCCGGCGGACGGCGCCGCACTGCCGCCGACAATTACAGCCGGAGAGCGCGGCGGTGCTCGCCGCCAGCCGGCGCCGCGCCGCGCCAGACACAGCGGCGCTGTGGCGGCGACACGGCAGACACAGCGGCGCTGTGATGGCGACACGGCAGACACAGCAGACACAGCGGCGCTGTGTTGGCCGGCACCGCAGACACAGCGGCGCTGTGATGGCCGGTACAGCAGACATAGCGCCGCTGTGTCTGCCCGTCTGACAGCGGACCGACCAGCTGTGTCGCGTCACGGAGCAGCACACCTGCGTCGGTGAAGGTAAGTCACCAGCCTCACATACTAAAACCGCCGCGCGAAGACGGACGACCCTTCCGGGCGGAGACGCAGCGGCACCTCCAGTTATCCGGCTCAGCCAGGAGCCGGCGCGATGGCTGCCAGCTGAGCCGGAGTTTTCACCGCGACCGAACATTATCGATGCGTTGACCCCGAGCCAACTCATCAGACTACTGCGATATTATCAGCCGACACGGGGCGAAGCTATGCAAGGGCAATTTCTGCCGCATCACCAACAAGTCCACGGACCCCCCCCCCCCAAAAAGTGATTGTCTCGAGCAGAGTCGAGCGCCATGGACAGCCACCCAAACACAGTCCCGACATTCTGCCCACCTCTGCCCCCCCCCCCATCTCCCCCTCCACCGCTCCCCTGGCAGTCGGCTGGCGACGCTCGTCGCTTCTTGACCCGCGGCTGGCGGCGTCGCAGCTCTGCCTGGAGGCTGTATTGATTCGACGTGAGGTGACGTGCCACAGCCAGGTCGCTAGCGGAGAAGTGGGACGGGCGGGGGGGGCAGACGAGCGCAGACGCCGTTAATACGCGCAGAGACGCACCAAGGCGCGCCGAGACGTCGAGACCCAGAGATTCAGTCGGGCAGACGGGACGCGCCGAGAAGCGCCGACAGCACCCGGGGCGCACCCGCCGCAAACGTCACGTCGGCCGCACGGGCGGTCGGCCGCGGCTCCGCTGTGGAGCCAGCTGTGACGAAATCGCGACAGCTGTCACACGAGCCGTGACGTATGCGCCGCCTGCCTGCGCCGCCACTGTCGCGCTCCATCACAGTTATGGCTGAATAAAGCCGGCCGGACACAGGTAACTGGCCACAGCGGGCCGTAAAACAAGACGCAGGACACGGCCGACACGAATGCCGAGGGGGGGAGCGAACCCACCCATCGATGGCAACGGGGGGTCGAGAGCGGCCGCTGGGGGTGATGGATGAGCGCGCCGGCCGGCCAGTGACGCGGCACTAGCGGCCCGATGGATCGCGCGCGCCGCTGTTCATCATCGGTCGCCGATACGGCCGACAAAAAGCGGCCGCGATCGGCGCGCCGCGGAGTCATCCGCGCGCGCGGCCGCGATCCGCCGACCGACACGGCATGCGGCCCAGGTCTGCAACAATGCACGGCCGCCGAGCCCGGGCGGCGCCGGCCGGGGCGGAGGCAGCCGACCGAGTGGTCACCGCCCGCCGCAGACAAAGGCGAGTCTGGTGACCGCCCGCGCTCGACGGCGCCGCCGTGCCGAAACGTATTTATAACCGGAATAAATTCCCGGTGTCTTGTGACGCGGACACTGCCGGTCAAAACGCAGTGCAATTAGAATGATTTATCGGCAGAAATAACGAGCCGAGATTCCACGAGCGGCCAGATCGTCCGATACCTTTGTGAGCCGAGGACGGCCGGCCGAGATAAATGGCCGATTATGCCGCCGCGCGGACACGCATTTGTCTTCCAGTGGCGGCGCCGGCGCGCGAGGCGGGGCTGCCGGCCGGCCCGGCCGCAGCCTCGCTCAGATGTCACCGTTCGCCCCTCCCTGGCGACACGCGGCGACATCCTTGGCCAATGAGCGGCCGGCGCGACCGGCGGCGACCAATGAGCGCGCTAGGTGCTCCCTGTCGCCGGCCGGCGACATCGATTACGTCCGTTGGGGACACTGGGAGCGCGCCAGGTGACAGTGGGGCCGGGCTAGCGGCGCCGCCGCCCCGCCCCCGCCCACGCGCACACGCCGGGGAAGAAAAAAACGGTACAAAACCGCACGGCCCACGCTCTCCGAACCGACCGGGGAGACCTGCAGGCACGATTGCATGCAGGTAGGTAAACAAATCAATAGGCTGGAGGCGCGGCGGCGGCGGCGGCGGCTGCTGCAGCGGGGAGGGGCGGGGAGGGGAGGGGTGAGTGCGCGCGGCGGCAGGAGATAAGCGGCGCCAGAGCACGGTCGGCTGAGCCGCGTCACAGCCAGCCGCTGACGTTCCCATGTTTACCCCCGTTTAGTCGGACGATGATGTATGGTGCGGTCAAATGGGCATCCATTTTCTCATATCACCCATGTAGATTGCGTGTAATTGTTTTCGGCGCGACCAAAAAAAGCGCGCACCGGGGGCGTGGGGACGACGGGACAATGGACGCGCCGAAGGATCGTTGCCGGCTACAATGACCCTGCACGCCGCTGTAAAAAGGCGGCGATTGCGCCGATTGGTTCGCGTCCGGCGGCGGTTGTGAGTGTGCGCCGGTGCATGGGTCTCGGTTGACTGGCGCTCGCCCGCCAGCTGACGAAGCGCGCGTGCGCCGCCGCCGCCGCCGCCGCCGCCGCCGCCGCCGTGCGCCTCGACCCGCCGCCGCCACCGTGTTTGCCAATGCCACCTTCACAAGATGGCGGATAACCGATGGGCACGAAATTAATTTCGTGAAGGCGATCGCGGGACACGCGGCATATCATTTCCGTCGGTAGGCGAAGTGCGGCAAAAACACGCGGCCATTATGAATATTAATGCCGTCGGCACGCTGATCTTTATTCAGAGAATGCCGAGAGGAATTCTTCACAAATTATCTGGGAGCTGAGAGAGCGTGGACAGCCTGGCTATTGTCCTGCTCGCCCTGGTCATAACCCCTCCGGTCTTCGGATCGGCGCCTACATCAACTCTGCGTGCGCTTTCATCAGGATGTGAGTCGCGCCTATCCTCTCCAGCATCGAGGGGAGGGGACGTGTGTGGGGGGGGCAGTGGGTCTGCAGCGGGCCACACGGGTCGTTAGCAGCGTTTTGCAGGGGGTGACAAGGCCGATGATGAATCTGCCATCGAGGGGAGGGGAGGTGGGGGGGGGGGCGCCGATGATGAATCTGCCATCGTCGCCACCCCTAATTGGCGCCAAATTAGCCGGCTCGGCGCGCCGCTCACCTTGATGTAGCCCTGGATGTACTCGTCGCGACTCCAGCCGAACGCGCGCAGGATCTGCGCCACGTCGTCGTCGCTCAGCTTGCCGAACAGCCGGTCGAGCAGGATCTTGAGCCGGATGGGCACCGCCTGACAGCCGAACAGGATGAGCGCCGCCAGGTCGAAGATGGCGGCCGGCGTGACCGGCTCCGGCTGCAGCGCCGGCGCCGCCGCCTGTCGCCCCAGCTTGTCCAGCGCTGCAACACACAGTCACGTCACGTCACGTCACGGTCGGCAGGGCGTCACACCGCGCCGGGGGACGTCACACAGGGGACACCATCCAGTCACGTCACGTCACGTCACGTCACGACCGGAGGGCGTCACACTGCGCCGGGGGACGTCACACAGGGGACACCATCCAGTCACGTCACGTCACGTCACGTCACGTCACGTCACGACCGGAGGGCGTCACACCGCGCTGGGGGACGTCACACAGGGGACACCATCCAGTCACGTCACGTCACGTCACGTCACGACCGGAGGGCGTCACACCGCGCCGGGGGACGTCACACAGGGAACACTACACCGACATAATCTCCGCTAACATTGGACTCAGTGACACAAGTAGACCGATTGATATTTGCTCAGCTCAGCGTTACACCGATGGCTGTTGCAGAGAACGAATCGACTTAAAGCCATGCATATTCTCAGCAACCCAGAACATTTTGTCGTGGCCGCGAGTTACATGGTACAGAGAGTACACATGGTTTCGTGTGTTGCTGATGTCACGTCACGCCACACAACACCGGGCAAACGTCACGCAGGAAGTGTCACACTGACATGACGTCAAGGCGTATCACAGGTACGCCAGACGGTGTCAGCAATTGGAGGTAGGGCAGGGCAGAAGGACCATGAACAGTTTCTAGGAGTATGGACAGTTTCTAGCAACAGCCATGGGTGTCACTTTATGAAGTTGGTTGGGATGGGGGATGACCTTTTTGGTGACCAAAGTTTCCACGAAAACCATGTGTATTTAGTTGTCGCCCATAGGCCCAATGGTTAAGCTCCAGCCTGATTGGGGGGGGGCGAAATCGATGATTGTGGGGGCCGATTCAATGATTGATGGGACCGGTGGCCTCCCTTAGCATATGCAAAGTGACACCCCCTGGCAGCAGCCCTATGGTGTTTCACAGAAAGAAACAACTTGAAAAATGATCGTCTCTACTAACTTCAAAATCGTTCCTTCACTTTGCACTCTGTGATACCATTGCGTCTGCTCGGCTTCTATGAAGTCGGATCGCGTCAGCTCCACGCCCATCCGGTTACGTCAGCTCCAAGTCCAGCGGGTAAGTCAGCTCCAGGTCACCTGAGCTCCCAGTCGCATCAGCGCCACAAGCACGTCAGTATTCAGTGTGGCAGCACGCCGACGTCACGTCACCCATCAGCCGTCACGTCAGAGCAGCGACGTCACGTCACCCATCAGCCGTCACGTCAGAGCGGCGACGTCACGTCACCCATCAGCCGTCACGTCAGAGCGGCGACGTCACGTCACTCATCAGCCGTCACGTCAGAGCAGCGACGTCACGTCACCCATCAACCGTAACGTCAGAGCAGCGACGTCACGTCACTCATCAGCCGTCACGTCAGAGCAGCGACGTCACGTCACCCATCAGCCGTCACGTCAGAGCGGCGACGTCACGTCACGCGATGGGTCACGTCACGGCCGGCGCGCCCGGGTCGGCGGCTCCCTTGAAGGCGGCGTTTTTTCCGCCACTGCAGGCCGGCCGGCGAGGTCATGCAATCGGGCGGTGATCCCTGCGCGGCCGTGCCCGCCACTGACGGCACCGCCAACGGCGCGCGTGCACCGGCGGCGCTCGCGCCAAATTACACGGCAGGTCGCGCCGCCGACGGCCGGCATCGGCCGCGTATGGCGGCCGGCCTCGTGACACGACGGCGGGCGTCTGACACCGACACCCGACCTGTCACCACGGCCTGACACACGGCCTGACACACGGCCTGACGCACGGCCTGGCGCACGGCCTGACAACCGACCTGACACACGGTCTGACCCACGGCCTGACACACGGCCTGACACACGGCCTGACACCCGACCTGACGCACGGCCTGACACACGGCCTGACGCACGGCCTGACAACCGGCCTGACGCACGGCCTGACAACCGACCTGACACACGGCCTGACACACGGCCTGACGCACGGCCTGACACACGGCCTAACGCACGGCCTGACGCACGGCCTGACACACGGCCTGACACACTGCCTGACACACGGCCTGACACCCGGCCTGACGCACGGCCTGACACCCGACCTGACGCACGGCCTGACAACCGACCTGACGCACGGCCTGACAACCGACCTGACGCACGGCCTGACACACGGCCTGACACACGGCCTGACGCACGGCCTGACACACGGCCTGACACACTGCCTGACACACGGCCTGACACCACGGCTTGACGCACGGCCTGACACACGGCCTGACGCACGGCCCGACAACCGACCTGACGCACGGCCTGACAACCGACCTGACGCACGGCCTGACACACGGCCTGACACACGGCCTGACACACGGCCTGACACACGGCCTGACGCACGGCCCACACCTGACGCACGGCCTGACAAACGGCCTGACGCACGGCCTGACACACGGCCTGACACACGGCCTGACGCACGGCTTGACGCACGGCCTGACACACGGCCTGACGCACGGCCTGATGCACGGCCTGACAACCGACCTGACGCACGGCCTGACACACGGCCTGACGCGCGGCTGACCCGTCCTACGGCACGCAACTCGCCTGACACACAGGCCGACGTGATACAGAAAACTGGGCTGAAGGGTTTGACAGACCTAACACTGACACCTGACCAGACACTCAGTCTGGCACGGACACCGGACAGCTCGACTGACAACAGCCGCGGTCGCACAGCGGAATGTTATGTCAGCTCTGTCCTGCAGAAACCACTGCCGTGTCCAGACCGTCGGAGGCCGTCTGTTTGCCTTGGACGGGAAGCCACGCAAAGCGGCCATTCGATCCGACCGGCAGTGTGTGGGGGGAGGAGGGGGGGGGGGGGGAAGGGGGCTCCGAGGCGGTGGATGGGAGGGACGGGGAATTCACAGCAATAGCGACCGCAGCCCGCCCACTTCAAAGGTGTCGTGGGCGACCCTCGTTTTCCATGGTCGGTGGATTCAGGGCGGTATCGGCGGAAGAGCTCCGAGTCCTGACCACTGTCACACGACGATTCGCAGTCTACAGGAACGTCAAATGGCCTCACCCTGGGGCGAACAGCACACTGGGACGAACAGCACCGCCGCACCGGGACCAACAACATGGATGTCATCAACGGCGCCTCTGGGACCACCAGCGTCTCTAGGACCGACAGTGCCTCTGGGACCACCGGCGTCTCTAGGACCGACAGTGCCTCTGGGACCACCAGCGTCTCTAGGACCGACAGTGCCTCTGGGACCACCAGCGTCTCTAGGACCGACAGTGCCTCTGGGACCACCAGCGTCTCTAGGACCGACAGTGCCTCTGGGACCACCAGCGTCTCTAGGACCGACAGTGCCTCTGGGACCACCAGGGTCTCTAGGACCGACAGTGCCTCTGGGACCACCAGCGTCTCTAGGACCGACAGTGCCTCTGGGACCACCAGCGTCTCTAGGACCGACAGTGCCTCTGGAACAACAGGCACCTCTAGGACCGACAGTTCCTCTGGGACCATCAGCGCCTATAGGGCCGACAGTTCCCCTGGGACCATCAGCGCCTCTAGGACGGACAGTGATTCTTGGCCCACCCACTCCGCTATGACCAACTGCCGCAGCAGCTCATCACAGGCAGCTCAGCGACCTCGATTGGCTCCGCACGATGGCCCGGGAAGACGCATCGTTTCCTCAAGCGGCTGCCACTCACTGGACGTTCTGGCATGACGCCGACAAACAGACCGCACACTCCTTTCCAAGTGATCGGTGCCATGCAAGAGCAGAAAAGCATACCCATTTCATCAGAGCATCCAAAAGCATACCCAAGCATCAGATGCCTTAATATCATATTACACAATTGGCTGATTTCAACGTCACTGATTTCCGACAGCTGGAGGCGACTTTGGACTCCGCTGCGGCTGGAATCAGGAACCGATAGCTGCCTTGCCTGCCACTGACCGCAGCAAAACCATGCAACAAAACGCATGCTCTCGGCGCGCCGAACCGGGTCCAAATTATGTCTTAATTGCCGCCAGGTAATTGATGGTTGGTAGTAGCCGTCGGATTCACCAGATGGCGGCGCTGCTCCTCGAAACGGCAACCTGCCACAGCTCCCGTATCCCTGGACTACGGTTGTACAGTGTGCACGAGCCGGCCAGCGCCAACTGTCGGGAACGGCAACTACAGGGAGCGGCAACTGTAGGGAGCGGCAACTGTAGGGAGTGGCAACTGTAGGGAGTGGCAACTGTAGGGAGTGGCAACTGCAGTGAGTAGCAACTGTAGGGAGCGGCAACTGTAGGGAGTGGCAACTGTAGAGAGCGGAAACTGTAGAGAGCGGCAACTGTAGGAAGCGTGAGCTATCGGCCCGACCATCGACAATTGTCGGGAGCGACAACTGTAGGGAGCGGCAACTGCAGGGAGTGGCAGCTGCAGGGAGTGGCAACTGTAGGGAGTGGCAACTGTAGGGAGCGGCAACTGCAGGGAGTGTGAGCTTTCAGCCCGACCATCGGCAACTGTCGGGAGCGACAACTGTAGGGAGCGACAACTGTAGGGAGCAGCAACAGTAGGGAGCAGCAACTGTAGGGGGTGGCAACTGTAGGGAGTGGCAACTGTAGGGAGCGTGCGCTGTCGGCGTGACAATCGGCACCTCTCGAGGCCTGTCGGACCGATGGCTTGCCGTCGGCAGGGCCTGTCGGCCAGTGACGAGCTGTCGGGCCGACAGCCGCCGGCGGACGCGCGAGACAGTCGGCAACGCCGCCCGTGACGTGCGTGACGCCAGTGACGCGCGCAGCAAAAAATGACAAGCTATGAATGTAAATGCTCTTAGCCAGCCCTCACCGAGTCGGGCTGACACCAGATTGATGCGATATAAAGTGGTTGTTTGGGCCCGGGATGACTGGAATTTGGAAAGTGTCATGGCAGAAGGGCATCCATAATTCATGGTGAATCTAGAAGACACATGTGCCGCGGGTTATCCTATATGGCGCACACGCTGTCCGACTAATTAACCCGACGCGACGTGCGGGGTGACGGTCGAGGCTCTCCTTACTCAGAGGTCACCCAGAGAGCCAGTACGTAGCTTTCCCCACATGGCGGTCTCCAAGTGCCTCGTACCTGTTCGGAGGCTGTTACAGGCTTCAGAGGTTACCCAGAGAACCAGTACGTAGCCTTCCCCACATGGCGGTCTCCAAGTGCCTCGTACCTGTACGGAGTTTGCAGGCTTCAGAGGTCACCCAGAGAGCCAGTATGCAGCCTTCCCCACATAGCGGTCTCCAAGTTCCTCGTACCTGTAGGGAGTCTGTTGCAGGCTTCAGAGGTTCCGTTCTATGTAACGACCTGTTCCGCTAATGTGCCCGGTGACCACTAGGGGTAGGTCATGACGTTGATGTTCTCTCCAGGGGTGCCAGATGCGAAGCTTGGCACCTGGCTAAGCCGACACGCCAGGAAGGTTTGGTGTGGGCGGAGATCGAGCGACACGACCCGAGGGCATGGAGAGAGTAGACAGGGATAGCTGCGGTCCAGGTGGTCTTCAGGCGTAAATGTTAGGCCACGTCCAGACTCAAGACGACAACCATAGCGCACTGGACTCGTTCCAACGGAGGACTCACATCGGCGGCGCTCGTCGGCCCAGGTGGCGCAGGCACCGGCCGGTGGAGTGACACGCGACACAGACCCATGTGACGTCATGTGGCGATACGAGGTGATGTCACCTACAGTCTGCATATACTGTATAGTGTCACACACAGTCACAACTGTACTGCGGCGACAGCAACTCGCCCTCGCCGTGGCCGGACCACGCGAGGTGGGGCGGTCCGCTGCTGCCTCCTGGTTCAGCACCGCGACCCGGCCTGGTGCCGTGGTCCGGTCCCGTGCCGTACTGCAGCGGTACCCGACGGTGTCACCGACGCGGTCCGGTCCGGGCCCGTACTGCAGCGGTACCCGGCGGTGGCACCGACGCGGTCGTCCGATACCGTGGTCCGGTCCCGTGCCGTACTGCAGCGGTGCCCGGCGGTGTCACCGGCGCGGTCCGATCCGGGCCCGTACTGCAGCGGTACCCGGCGGTGGCACCGACGCGGTCGTCCGATACCGTGGTCCGGTCCCGTGCCGTACTGCAGCGGTGCCCGGCGGTGTCACCGGCGCGGTCCGATCCGGGCCCGTACTGCAGCGGTACCCGGCGGTGTCACCGACGCGGTCGTCCGATACCGTGGTCCGGTCCGGGCCCGTACTGCAGCGGTGCCCGGCGGTGTCACCGGCGCGGTCGTCCGATACCGTGGCCCGGTCCGGTGCCGTGCTGGAGCGGTGCCCCGCGGTGTCGCCGGCACGGCTGGCTGGCGCCGCTGGCGCAGTTGGCGGGTCGGCCGATTTACGGCGACCGGCCGCCGATTTAGCGACGCGGCCGCTCTATTCGCGGCCGTCCGGTGTCAACTGGGAATCGATGACGGCTGTCCCGACTAATGGGCCGGTCCAATCTCGCCGGCACCGGCCGTTCGAATCCATCAGGCGCCGCCGCCGCCGCCGCCCGCTCTCTTGCCGGCCGGGCGGCCCGGGCGGGGGCGGGGGCGGGGGCGGGGGCGGGGGCGGCGGCGGCGGCGGCGGCGGAGCGACAAATGGCCCACAGCTCCTCGGTGACGGCGGCCGTGCCAGGGCGTGACAATGGCGACGACCCAGGGGGTGGAGCTTAGCTGCAGCACAGAGCGGCACCGGAAGCGAGCGCGCGCCCGATGTGGAGTGTGCAGAGGAAGGGTGTGTGGACAAAAGAGGGCGTGTCCGGGCAGGCATGAGTTTCAAGAGCTAATCAGCAGTGTGTCTGGAGAAGAAGGGCGAGGTTTTTGGATGAGGAATGCTTCTGGACGGCGGAGCGTGTTCGGAGGAGGGTGACATGGTGTGTCCGGAGCAGGGGGGGGGGGGAGGGATTAGGAGATAGTGACAGCATATCTCGCGCCAACCAGACCCAAATAAATCAACTTTAGGATTAACCCTACGGAGCTGCATGTTCAATAATGAATCTAAAACGGGTATTACCTCCTCTCCTAGCCAAACGAGGTGCCGCCGCCCTTGGTCCAGAGTACTGGTCAATGATCTGTTCAGATCACTTCCTATTTCACTCGTGAAAGCTTCGGTACCGAGGAAGATGCGCGAGATGAGTCAGATGATATGCTGTACCACCAACTCAAGGTGGATATGGACATATGGTCCACCCCTGTGTAAAGGGCTGGACAACACGACAGCCCAGTCTGACCCCTTGATCCTCCCTTGACCAGATCCTAGACCTGCTCTGGCGGTGACGCGCCATGGTCGGTTGATCCATCCCAGGATCCGCCCTGGAGAGCAAACCACATGTACCAGGAGCTTCGGCTGATCGTTGCGTCAGCTGAAGATAGGGGCGGCCGTCTTACGTCGTTAGCCGAAGGCATATACGGATCGTTGAGGTGACACGCTTACTACATATTATGCATATTACACATGAGAAACAGACGGCCATCCTAGCCGTGATTTCGCTGTGAATGCTGTGAAGAAACAGTAGCTACGTCTTTAGGACGGCATTATTCTGCAGCGAAGCCGACGTGGCGCTTTAATATAAAGCCTTTATTGGACCCATACATCACGTTGGTTTTCCAGCCGGTTTTAATAGCGGCCGTACGAGGTCGTGTTCGTTCCGACCCAGAGACGCCAATGGGCACGGAGGGCGGTACTGATCCCATCGCTGCCGCCTGACTGCCGCCGGAGAAGCTGTGCCGCCGGGCGGTTGCGGGGCGGATGTGTGTGGGGGGTGGGGGGAGGGGGGGGGGGTGGCGGCGCGCCGCGGCGTCACCGTCACCTGTAACGTTAATCGGCACCTCTCGGACGGCCGCCGCTAACGACGCTGCCAAGCGGGTAAACCAAACAAACGGGCCACCGGTCGGCGTAAACACCTGATGCCGTCCGTCAGGCGGCGGACAATGGGTGCGGCCGGTCGCCCACGCCGCGCCGCCACCGCCACCGCCACCGCCATCGCCATCGCCATCGCCATCGCCATCGCCACCGCCACCGCCACCGCCACCGCCACCGCCACCGCCACCGCCACCGCCACCGCCACCGCCACCGCCACCGCCACCGCCACCGCCACCGCCACCGCCACCGCCACCGCCACCGCCACCGCCACCGCCACCGCCACCGCCACCGCCACCGCCACCGCCACCGCCACCGCCACCGCCATCGCCGCCACCGCCACCGCCGCCACCGCCACCGCCGCCACCGCCACCGCCGCCACCGCCACCGCCGCCGCCACCGCCGCCGCCACCGCCACCGCCGCAGGCCGCGCTATCGCGCCGGATCGACCGCGCGGCGGCGCGCGGCGCGCGGCCGGCTCGCCGCTCCTCATACATCAGGACACCGTGTAATTAGCGGCCAGATACGAATTATAAATGCCGGTGCGCGGCATTCCACCACGGGCCGGCCGAGAGCTGTAATTTTCCGACTTTATCGCCAGCCTGCACAAAAACTTCTGTCAACCGGCGTTATGAAACATTGTCCGGCGCGCCGGCTGCAGTAATCTGGCCGCATTATGCAGGCATTCGGCGTGGCCGCCGGCGGCGCTGGCGGCACCGCCCCGACGCTCCCGGCACCACCCAGGCGCTGGCAGCACCGGCGTCCCAGCCAACCTCCTCGCCGACTCCCCTGATGACGGCTCAGATACGCCCGCCCGCTGACAAATTCGGTGCGCCCCTCGCCCGACGACTCTGAGCTGTCACCCACCCGGGGCGGTTCGCCATGAGGCAGAGACGTCCAACCGCCGTCCAGCTTCGGCAGTAATATCCAGCCGCCGTCCAGCTCCGGCCGTAACATCCAGCCGCCGTCCAGCTCCGGCAGCAACATCCAGCCGCCGACCAGCTCCGGCAGGAGCATCCAGCCGCCGTCCAGCTCCAGCATGAGCATCAGATAGCAACTTATATCGCTGGGAGCGCGACAAATGTGGGAGCTTGGGAAGTGAATAGGCACCCCGTTGCGAGCCACACCATGTCATTCCCATTCGATATTCGTTGCGGGATGTGAGACGTGTTTGCTCTTAAAAGATACTTCCTTCCGGGCATGGGAGGTGTTGGATGCACCTTCGACTCTCGCCGTGATTGACACGTCGCGGAACGGCAGGATAGAGGCGACGAAGAAAGACGACAACCACGCGACTACGGAACAGAGAAGGGAACAGCCCAGTCTTCAACGCAGCCTCCACCCGTCAGTTCCGGACCGTCGATGCTCGGGGACGAGGTCGAGGGTAGCCACACACCCGTGAGCGGTACTGGAGAGGGGATGGCGGCGGGGGTGGAAGCTCTCTGATTAGCCGGAGGGTCGGCGCCGGCAGCGGTGGTGTCGCCACCTGCCCGATCGGCCGTCAGCGAGCCGGAGTGGGCCGGAGCGGGCCGGAGCGCGCCGGAGCGCGCCGGCCATCACCACCTCACCATCCATTCAACGATTCTCTCCACGCCGGAGCGGCCGCTTTTTCTCGGCCGTTCTTGGCGCGCTTTTTCCGGCCGGGCGCGTCTCGCGCGCAACAACAGCTGTCACACTGTGATCTCGACGGGTGAGTAAAAACCGCGTCTCCATGTCAGCTCCTCAGCCGGGGTCCGTCGGCCAGGTCCGCAGCGACGTTCAGCCGCCCACCTCTCTGACGTCACGCGTGTGCTGCGCCGGCGCCCATCAGCCTCTGGCGCCACTCGTCAGACTCCAGGAGACGTGCGGCCGAGCCGGTCACCAGACGTCACACGACGTCCGGCCGAGCCGGTCACCAGACGTCACAAGACGTCCGGTCATCACACGACGTCCGGTCACCACACGACGTGCGGCCGAGCCGGTCACCAGACGTCACAAGACGTGCGGCCGAGCCGGTCACCAGACGTCACAAGACGTGCGGCCGAGCCGGTCACCAGACGTCACAAGACGTCCGGTCATCACACGACGTCCGGTCACCACACGACGTGCGGCCGAGCCGGTCACCAGACGTCACAAGACGTCCGGTCGTCACACGACGTCCGGTCGCCACACGACGTCCGGTCGTCAGCGTCAGCACCGGATGGCCGGCCGGCGCGATGCTCCGGCTCCGTTCACACTGCGGTGGCATGCGGCCGGCTCTGTGGTGTGAGCTGGACGCGCTTACGACGCGGCTCCCAGATCTGGCCACCGGACAAGGGCGTCACCGACAGCCGAGATGGGCGTCACCGACGGTCGAGATGGGCGCGCCATGTCGCACCGACCCGGCGAGGTCACCGCGCGACCCGGACGCCGACAGTTTGCGATAATGCGCCTGTTTAGCGGCGGCACAGCCGACACTCGGTCTGGCTGGTCCGGCCGGCGGCCAACGTTCTGTCACCGGCGGCGCGCGCGCTCATTGGTCCGTTTGCGCGCGCGATGGCCGAGCGCGCGGTAATGTCACCGTGTCACGCCAGCCGGCGACCGGCCGCGGCGCCGCCGCCGCGCCGCCGCCGCGCCGCCGGCCACGCCGAGCCTCCATCTGCCGGCGCAGCTCTGCCAGCACGCCGGCAGACATCGAAGAGGCGTCGCCAGCCGTATCCTTTAGGGTCATTGGTGCATGATACCCCGGCCGGATTTATGGCGACCGTGTGGGCAGCGATGCGATAATTGTGGGTTTTCAGGCGCGCTATTACTTTGCAGAGCAGTAAAGCTGTCATTGAGAGGCCGGTTACTCCTGGCAGTCGCGTCCTCCAGCATTTTCGCTTTATTATGCTAATCGCTCGCCGGGTTATTGAAACCCTGATCACTGCCGGACGGGCCGGGTGGATGACCGGGTGACCACACGACGCGACCTGACCGGACTAGCGGTCGGCCAGTCGCGCCTCGGTCCGACGGCCTGCACCCATTGGTCGAAGCCTGAGAGCGCGCGACGCAAACCCCCTGGCGGCGACATTGCCACCTAGCGCACACGCCCGCTTGCATGTATTATTATGTAAATCAGCCGAGTGTAATGACTGCGACCTTGAGTGGCCGTGTTTTACGATGTGGTTATGATGGAGCGCGATGCGTGGAGTTTATCGTGCGGTTTTTACATTATTTCCCGGTGCAGGGGAAAAAGAATGAGGCGGACGGCCGGTCGCCGGCCGGCTGTCTCCCAAGTGCCAACTAATTCGACACTGCAAAAAGCCAGCCGCCCGCGCCGCCGACCGCCCAGCTGCGAACATGGACAAACATGGATTTTTCCGGGCCGCAGGGCAGCAATTTTGCCCACGCATGCGACGCCACCAAAGGAAGTAATTAAGGAGCGAGGTGACCGTCAAAAATATTCGCAAAAAATAAAAAGAAACCAAACGGCTTGTAGCAAAAAAAAACACGGCACAAGTGTCTCTGACAGAAGGCGCCCGACACAGACAGCTCTATTGCCGGCCTTAGGACACATGCTGTGCAGTCAGTCTACGAAAGGGACTCACTCCGTTGAAGTTGTTGTCTGTGGCTTTACGACGCATTAAGCAACTAAAGCCATATGGCGTCGAGTGCCTCTCACTCTGGCAGGGAGGGCGGGCACACCCACGCCGTTGCGTGGCGTTCCTTCGGGGTCGGGTCCATGCTGCCGTGTGGGGCTTCTTGGATGCGCCACATGCGTGTCAATGCGCTAGCGGCCGCAGAGGGTCGCTTTGGCATGGACACGTGTAATTCTTGGAGGCAGTCCCTGGGAGAGGCGATACTGATCAAGGCTTCCGAAATGTTAAAGGTAGCGGCCAACAGACCGGTTGTGGAGGACCACTCGACTGATTAAGGGACCCCGGACTGATGAAGAGGGACCCCGAGTCGAAGAAGAGTGCTCACGAGGCTGAGAGCCCAGGGCTGAAACAACGTGAAGGGAGTCTGGGCCGACGGAGGGGCCCCGAGTCGTTGAAAAGGTCCCTGGGCTAATGCAAAGGGCCCCTGAGCCGACGGAAAGGGCCCCCGAGCCAAGGAGACCAAGGAGCCAGGGTTGAAGAAAAAGGTTCCCGAGGCGAATCAAAGGGCCCCAAGTCCATGGGAGAGGGCGCCTAGCTTTAATGGGGTCTGATCCCTCTCCGTTCCATGAGTACCTCTCAGATTTCACACGGAATCCTATGAAATTTCTCACCCCAAGCCCTCCGCATACCTAGAGCCTTGCAATTAACTGGTCCCTTTTCCTCCCTTCCATTATGCTTACTATGAGTCATCGATGGGCTTCATCATGCGTTGTAGTTTCACCCAAAGGCTCGAATGGACATTCTGAGCATGAAACTTAGGTGATACAATATTATTCAGGTTTTCAGTTTCCACAACGTTCCATGCTAGGATGGCAATCGGGTCCACGAGACGGAGATACTTTCACTTGTGCGTCTTTTGAACATGATCAGTGACCTCTGGGTCAACAAAATAACTTACCCTCAATACAACTCATTGAGCTTTCGAATGCCCTTTGCATGAACGGAATCGGTCCACTTGTCGCACAGATACGAGGGGCGCAACCTCCTTATATTGACTCGTGTAACAAATTATACATCACTGTTACATTAATAACAAGATTCACCCTACTCGAGCTGCTTGAACTGATAAAGATATGCACGCCAAACTGTCTCGACACCACGAAACCAACGAAGACGAACATCAGCTATGGTACGATAATATTGTAATGCCCTCCACACACTTTTGGAGCGCACTTCCCACCACCTCTCGGTCAACTAAATACTGCATGATATGGTTAGGCTCAGTGAGATAAGGGGCACTAAAGTCCAGGTGGCACCAACATTCTCGATGCACCACCCCCTCCTCAGCTCGCCAATGCACCCTTGGCCAAATTCTGGATCTGCCACTGCAACTCTTGCGCTGTGCCAAACGCTATCGCAAATGCAGTCTCCCGTGCTGTGCCGAGCCCAACCTATCGTGCTGTTCCCAGCTCAGCCTACCGTACTGTGCCGAGCCCAGCCTATCGTGCTGTGCCGAGCCCAGCCTATCGTGCTGTGCCGAGCCCAGCCTACCGTGCTGTGCCGAGCCCAGCCTATCGTGCTGTGCCGAGCCCAGTCTCCCGTGCTGTGTCGAGCCCAGTCTCCCGTGCTGTGCCGACGGCCTATCTGGTCCGCGCCCCGCTGGCGTGACTACCGAGCACAGTCCCCTTCTTACCGGTGTCGGCGGTCGGTCCCTTCTCGGTGTCGGCGGTCGGTCCCTTGGCCGGCCGTCGCTCCGCGCCGCTCACACCCCACGTGTCGCGGCGCGTCGGTGCGGGGTCGATACTCACGCGTGAGGTGGCAAACTCATCAGCTGCCCGCTCGGCCGCTCCACAGCCGCACCAACTGACCAGTCGGCACACCCCCAGTCGGCACGCCAGGCCTCCCGGTAACACTGACGGGCGCAGCGCGCCGTGCGGAGAGCCAGGCAAGCTGACCGGACAAACGCATATTACGCCTGACCAGGCGAACTGACCGGACAAACGCACATTACGCCTGACCAGGCGAACTGACCGGACAAACGCACATTACGCCTGACCAGGCGAACTGACCGGACAAACGCATATTACGCCTGACCAGGCGAACTGACCGGGCAAACGCACATTACGCCTGACCAGGCGAACTGACCGGACAAACGCATATTACGCCTGACCAGGCGAACTGACCGGACAAACGCATATTACACCTGACCAGGCGAACTGACCGGACAAGCGCATATTACGCCTGGACAGGCCAACTGGCCGGATAAACGTACGTTACGCCTGGCTAGGTTAACTGACCGGGCCAGCGCACATCACGCCTGGCCATCACGCCTGGCCAGACCAACTGGCCGGGCGACCGACTCGCCAGGCGAGCCAGCCTTCAGTTTGGACCCGGTAGAGTGGTCCACCTGCTGAACTGATGCAAGGGGCCTGGCTAGGTGACCGCAGTGAGTGTTGGCTGACCCGACGGAGGAATCGCTGAGTGTCGACAGGTGACAATCAGCTCACAATCCGACACGAGACGATCTGGTGAGGCGGCTCGATCGTCCCGGGCGCCAGTCGTCTGGTGACCTGACGTGATCTGGGAAGTGACCTAGCTGTTGACCGACTGGTGACCTGACTGGTGACCGAGACTGCCAACCCGACCTGTGACCTGACTGGCGACCTGCCAGTGATCCGGGTGTAGCGTACCTTCACCACGGGTGCGCTCGCTGTCAGCAGTGGAGGCTGCCAGCCCGGTCGACAGCCGACCCCATGTCCCACAGGGGCCGTCAGGTCGCTCCCCTCCAAATGGCCACGGTCGCCGGCCACTTGGGCGGTCAGCTGAGCACGCAGCCGCCGCCGCGGAAGGGTTGAACTCCCCACAGGGATTACCGGCGCGGCGGGGACCATTTGGCCGCGCCGCCGATCGGATCATCGGCGTCGGCGTCGGCGCGGCGCGATCGTCGCCGCGCCGGGACCGAGCCGCGGCGCGTGTGTCACTGCGGCGGCGGCGGCGGCGGCGGCGGCCGGCTGACCGTCGTCCGGCGGCCGCAGAGTGGAAGCGCCCCGGTCAGAGTGGACAACTTCATTGGGCTGCCATTACGGCTCATTGTGCCGGCCGCCGACCATCCATCGACGGTAACGACGGCGGCGGCGAGACGCACGTCGACGGCGACGCGGCCGGCCGGCCGGCTGGCCATTTGTGCGCGAGCTCATTTCCGGTGCCGTGCGTTCCGGCCGGGTCGCACAAAGCTGGGGTAATGAAGCAACGAGGCAAACAAAGGCGGCTTGCGGATAGGTGATCACTTTGTTAGCCACTTGTCGGCGCCGGCGTCGATTCGCAGAGGCGACGGCCGACGCGCCGCGTCGCCGCGGCCGGCTGCCCGGCGCCACCGACGACCCCGTGTCGCTAACGACGCGACCATCGTCGGGCGGGCGATGGTGCGGTGCCGACCCCGGGGACGCCCAGCTGATGGTCGGCACCCCAGGGATGCCGCGCCAACGGTGAGCTCGACACCGGGGTAACGAGAGCACACCGACGACCGAGTATCGAACCAGACTGCATGGAGATGACCACTGCGGCGGGGCGCACCTAATGAACGCGCCGGCCCACTCTGAATACTGATGGGCGACCGCGGACGACAGAGCAAGAGAGGGAGGGGGCGAGCTGGGGTAGGGGCGCGAAGGACGCTTGACTTCCGTCTCCCGCTGGCCATCGACGCTATTTATAGCCCGAAAGGGAGCATCGCGCTACTGGAGTGACATAAAATGCGGCCGATCGGCCCGGTCCGAACACTGGCCTCCCCACACATAGTTTCCATTCAGCTGGTCAATCTGGTCGTCAGCCGTATCTGCTGTGTCCATCTGGGACGGCGACGGGCGACCGTGGCGCGGCCAGACATTTTCGCCTTTTGTCCGCGCGGCCGGGGCCGGCGATTTTATCTGCCACTTAACTGGCCGATGTTGTGCGATAGTCGTCAGCAGCGGCAATAAAGCTGTCGGCCGCGCGCGTCCCGCGTCGCCGGTGACGGCTCACTCCAGTCGGCGACGACGCGTCGACGCGCTCCGGCGCACACGGCAAACACGCGGCCGGCGGCGGCCGCTGGGGCGTGCGGCATGACGCGTCCTCTGTATCGCGCCACGCCGCAGCTCGCCGGCGGGCGGCGGGCGGCGGGCGGCGGGCGGCGGCGGCAGCCCGTGTTTTATGGGCTCGGATCACAATGACGGGTGAGCGGGTGGCGGTGCCTGTGCAAGAAACGCCCGTGCCTCGAAATCAATTATTGTAATCGGGCGTACCGAGATGGTCGTTACGCCGACACGCACGCCGACCGGCGAGGACGCCGCGCACGCCGCGCAAGGACGCACGCCCCAGGACGTGGGCGGCCGGTGGCCGTGCGCTGCGCACAGACTTATTTTGACAGCCGAGATGGCTTTGGCGGGGCCCCGATCGGGCCAAAACGGCCGGCGATAAGGAATCCATTAGTGGCGACACGGCGACCGGACTCGGAGCGGACCGGACGGGACCGACACGGACCAGCCGGGCACTGCGGACCGACACGGACCAGCCGGGCACTGCGGACCGACACGGACCAGCCGAGCACTGCGGACCGACACGGACCAGCCGGGCACTGCGGACCGACACGGACCAGCCGGGCACTGCGGACCGACACGGACCAGCCGGGCACTGCGGACCGACACGGACCAGCCGGGCACTGCGGACCGACACGGACCAGCCGGGCACTGCGGACCGACACGGACCAGCCGGGCACTGCGGACCGACACGGACCAGCCGAGCACTGCGGACCGACACGACCAGCCGGGCACTGCCGACCGACACGGACCAGCCGGGCACTGCGGACCGACACGGACCAGCCGGGCACTGCGGACCGACACGGACCAGCCGAGCACTGCGGACCGACACGGACCAGCCGGGCACTGCGGACCGACACGGACCAGCCGG
Source organism: Ashinkailepas kermadecensis (assembly GCA_034440615.1). Lineage (NCBI taxonomy): Eukaryota > Metazoa > Arthropoda > Thecostraca > Neolepadidae > Ashinkailepas > Ashinkailepas kermadecensis. Next base: position 271,466 of record JAOTOM010005041.1, on the reverse strand, counting down.
GCACTGCGGACCGACACGGACCAGCCGAGCACTGCGGACCGACACGGACCAGCCGGGCACTGCGGACCGACACGGACCAGCCGGGAACTGCGGACCGACACGGACCAGCCGGGCACTGCGGACCGACACGGACCAGCCGGGCACTGCGGACCGACACGGACCAGCCGGGCACTGCGGTCCGACACGGACCGACACGGACCAGCCGAGCACTGCGGACCGACACGGACCAGCCGAGCACTGCGGACCGACACGGACCAGCCGGGCACTGCGGACCGACACGACCAGCCGGGAACTGCGGACCGACACGGACCAGCCGGGCACTGCGGACCGACACGGACCAGCCGGGCACTGCGGACCGACACGGACCAGCCGGGCACTGCGGTCCGACACGGACCGACACGGACCAGCCGGGCACTGCGGACCGACACGGACCAGCCGAGCACTGCGGACCGACACGGACCAGCCGGGCACTGCGGACCGACACGGACCAGCCGGGCACTGCGGACCGACACGGACCAGCCGGGCACTGCGGACCGACACGGACCAGCCGGGCACTGCGGACCGACACGGACTCGTTCCCGCACAGAGCCGGACAGACCCGGCCAGATTCGAAGCCGCCGCCTCGAACCCCAGCCAACGGGACCCGACCACCAGCGGCCGGCCGACCCGACCACCATCGGCCGACCGACCCGACCCGACCACCATCGGCCGACCGACCCGACCCGACCACCATCGGCCGACCGACCCGACCACCATCGGCCGACCGACCCGACCACCATCGGCCGACCGACCCGACCACCAGCGGCTGACCGACCCGACCCGACCACCATCGGCCGACCGACCCGACCACCATCGGCCGACCGACCCGACCACCATCGGCCGACCGACCCGACCGCCAGCGGCTGACCGACCCGACCACCAGCGGCCGACCGACTCGACCACCAGCGGCCGGCCGACCCGACCACCATGGGCCGACCAACCCGACCACCATCGGCCGACCGACCCGACCACCAGCGGCCGACCGACCCGACCACCATCGGCCGACCGACCCGACCACCATCGGCCAACCGACCCGACCACCAGCGGCCGACCGACCCGACCACCAGCGGCCGACCGACCCGACCACCATCGGCCGACCGACCCGACCACCAGCGGCCGGCAAAGAGCGCTTGCCAATGGGTTTGACAGGGCTTTTCTCACGGGCAAGTGAGCCCTAAAAGCCGACGTTAGCGGCGAGCCGGCGGCGCGGGGAACGCGTCGCCGCTCGGCCGCCCATTCAGCCGGCTCAAAGCCAACTCGGATGGAAGCGACGTGCCGTTTGCCAATGGGTTTGGCAATACAGCGCGCCGCCGTGCTGTTTGTCGAACACACTTTTGCGGCGCGTCGACGTGTGGTGAAGCCGCCGGCCAACATCTCCAGCGACGTGTGGTGAAGCCGCCGGCCAACATCTCCAAAGGACGAGCCCGAGATACACCCGGGGGTGTCCTATCGTGAGCGTGCCGCATTGCCGGGTGATGCTTGTGCCGAGTGTAGGGATCCTGTACAGATGTCTGATGTATTGGTTACATCGGTGGACGCCTCTCCGCAGGTGAGGGGGCGGCACATTGTATTTATGGTTCGGCATATATATATATATATATATATATATATATATATATATATATATATATATATTACAAATCATAGACTAGGTAGGCACTAGGGCATAGGTTCAACTTGCTTCCAGCAGGGACTGCAAAGCCCCTTCTCCACGCCCGTAGTTTCCACACATGATTACATCTTGCCAATGGCCTGATGGTATTCTTCCCACTAAGCTGAGCGCGCGTCCACTGGGGAAGCGGCGGTAGTCGGCGGCGGGCGTGACATCGGACATCGGATAGTTCGCGGCGTGACATCGCAGTCACCGGACCGTGTCGACGCGCCGCCGGGAGGGCCGCCGGGAGGGCCGCGCGACAGGTCCGGCTGTAAAATGCTCACCGCCGGGCAGCCACTTACTCAGATTGCGGCGGGCGCGGCGCCGGCCGCCACCGGCCGATGACACCAGGGTGCGCGTCACGGCCAGGAATGTCACCGACCGACCGGGAGATGACACAGGGCGGCCGTCACGGCCAGGAATGTCACCGACCGACCGGGAGATGACACCAGGGTGCGCGTCACGGCCAGGAACGTCACCGGCCGACCGGGAGATGACACCAGGGTGCGCGTCACGGCCAGGAATGTCACCGGCCGACCGGGAGATGACACCAGGGTGCGCGTCACGGCCAGGAATGTCACCGGCCGACCGGGAGATGACACCAGGGTGCGCGTCACGGCCAGGAACGTCACCGACCGGCCGAGAGACGACACCGGGACACGCGTCACGGTCAGGAACGTCTCCGACCGGCCGAGAGACGACACCGGGGCACTCGTCACGGTCAGGAACGTCTCCGACCGGCCGAGAGACGACACCGGGACACGCGTCACGGTCAGGAACGTCTCCGACCGGCCGAGAGACGACACCGGGACACGCGTCACGGTCAGGAACGTCTCCGACCGGCCGAGAGACGACACCGGGGCACGCGTCACGGTCAGGAACGCCTCCGACCGGCCGAGAGACGACACCGGGGCACGCGTCACGGTCAGGAACGTCTCCGACCGGCCGCCGCCGCACCCGGCCACGCACCTAATGGGCCCATTTAGCACGGCACCGTTCCTACCGGTGTGGCGAGCGATACGATCGCGGCGCGCGTCCCGTGTCACCGCAGCCGGGCGCCGGTGACAAATGCGCCGCGATCGTATCCGCGGGAGGACACGTGTAACTTCACCTAATCCTCGGGCCGGACCCGTCGGCCGGTGGGAGGCCGGGCGGCCGGGCGGCAGGGCGGACGGTGGCAGCGGGAGCGTCGGGCTGGGAAGGAGCGAGGGATGAAGGGTGTGTGTAGGGGGGGGGGGGGGGAGCGGTGCGACACCGGTAGCCGAGATGGCGCCGACAGCCGTGCACGGCGCCGATGATGGGCCGGACGGTCGTTGTGACCCGGTGGGCCGGAACAATGGCCGATCCGACGGCTGCCGGTGGCCGTTAAGACCGGCCGCGGCGCCCGCGGACGCACCAGGCGGCTCCGGTTCGGCCGCGCCGTGTTTTGCCCGCCTCGCCAGCTCGTTAGCCGGCAGCGGCAGCGGCTGCGTGCGCGACCCGGCCTGACCCGGCCCTGTTTGTCGGCCGGCCGGCGCCGTGACCCGGCTGCCGGAACAGGCGAGGTCGCCGCTGACACGACCGCGCCAGGCCCACACTGGCGGAAGGACGCCAGCGTCGCCCCAGCTGCAGCCACCGACACCGACCTGGCCGGAGGTCACCGTGACTCAGCCAAACCACCAGCGGCTAATCTAAAGCAGTTGAGACCAGCTTGGTCGTTACACTAGCGGGACAACGAGTCTGAAGCCGAATATCGTGGGTACAGAGGGCGGCCACGGCTGCACCTGACGACCATGACCTGATCTGGTGATCGCTGCCGCTAGTTCTTTCCACGACCGTCGGGAGTCAGTTTGGGGCAGGCAGCCGTGACCTTTTGTCTCCGGCTGCAGTGTGCCCCCCCTGCCCCCACGGGGCCGCCACACGTCGGCCCACGCCACCTCTGCGGCAGTGGCGGCGAGCTGACCTCAGCTGACCTCGGCTGACCTGGGGTTACATGAAGCCGCCGTCGTGACCTGATGTATATTCAATGAACGCAGGCGTGAGATGGCCCACATGGCAGTCTATAATCGAGTGGTGACTGGACGTGCGTGTGGCTCTCCAATATCCACGTGTGGCTCTCCAATATCCACGTGTGGCTCTCCAATATCCACGTGTGGCTCTCCAATATCCACGTGTGGCTCTCCAATATCCACGTGTGGCTCTCCAATATCCACGTGTGGCTCTCCAATATCCACGTGTGGCTCTCTAATATCCACGTGTGGCTCTCCAATATCCACGTGTGGCTCTCCAATATCCACGTGTGGCTCTCCAATATCCACGTGTGGCTCTCCAATATCCACGTGTGGCTCTCCAATATCCACGTGTGGCTCTCCAATATCCACGTGTGGCTCTCCAATATCCACGTGTGGCTCTCCAATATCCACGTGTGGCTCTCCAATATCCACGTGTGGCTCTCCAATATCCACGTGTGGCTCTCCAATATCCACGTGTGGCTCTCCAATATCCACGTGTGGCTCTCCAATATCCACGTGTGGCTCTCCAATATCCACGTGTGGCTCTCCAATATCCACGTGTGGCTCTCCAATATCCACATCGTGAATGCTGAACTCAACACCGACCAAATAAACAGATCAAGAACAAACAAGTAGTGCAAATAACAGGAACATTACATATTACTTGTCAAATGCTGAAATATACGTTCGCAGACCACGGCTCAATGATGTAATTGAGGATACCTGCGCGCATCTGCCGCACCAACACAGAAGGAAAGAGGAATATATGTTTTTGTTTCAAATTAAAGGAATGGCAAGGTTCACACTCCGTAACAGGAAACCAGCATTGGTATACCAAGACGTTTATTTGTTTGTTAGCTATAGTACACCGTGTACGCCTAAGTCAGGTACAACCTTGATCAAAGTCTACATCATGTAGGTATAATGTAAATACCATCTGCACTAGCAGAGTTTTGAATGCTCTGATAAAATTAAAGGTGGTGCATTTGCAGTTATGGTGCGCTTCAATTGATCATTCTGAGGACAAAGCTAACATTTTCATGAGTTCAGGTGGTGCTCAAGCGAGGCGAAATGATGCTCAACGATCACCAGTTAACACTAAAACTTTTTCCCGTGGTTGAAAATTTGTTCAGCTGGGAAGAAATACACAGTCCGTATACTTGAAATATTGGCTTTCACTCTACGTATATTTTGGTGCAGTATAAACTTGCAGATGTGCATACATTAGATATATATATATATATATATATATATATATATATATATATATATATATATATATATATATATATATATATATATATATATATATATATTATTTTATATATATATATATATATATATATATATATATATATATATATATATATATATATGTATTCTATATATTTATATATATATATATATATATATATATAGATATGCACATATATGCACAAATGTGTGTGTTCGTATGTGTGTTGTGCTTCCGAAATTGAATCATTTGAACCCATGAGCTTCGTCATGGAGCCAAACAGTCCTCGTAATTTGTTGCATAATTAATCATCTCGCTACACATGACAAATGTTCCACTTCATCTTCACAATCATTGGCTGAGTCACCGACACCCATCGGACCAACCAATTATACCATAATCCAAGCGATCTCTTCTTCTCATCCTTCTGCATGCACCCCTATATAACTTACTCGGCGTTACCGGCACCTTGCATACACTTAAACAGCCTTTGAACTCGTGGCTATTAGCATCACAAAAAAAAACATTAACAAAATTACATGAATCTGCATGAGATATTTGACACAGGTGTCGGCCAGTCTAAGCTCATGGTTGATGGGTGCCCATGCCATTGGTAGATATCTGGTTGTTCAGAACGAGGATAGTTGCCCAGGTTTCCTCTGCTCTGTGGCAAATGTGATCCTGGGCAATGCTTTTCGTTATTTGCTGGTAGACATCATTATAAACAAAACTATTGGTAGGTAAGTAGGTACTTGGATTCTTTTACGACGCATCCGACTGCTGGAACATATAGCGTCGCCAACCTCTCACGCTGGTTGGTCGCGGGTGGACTCGGTAATCCCGCCGGTTGTGGGACTCGAACCCACGATTTTACGACCAAGAGTCCAATTCCCTACCAACTGAGCTCGTCTGGTGTACGAAGTCTCCTGTCGTCTGCATCGAACCTCCAGTCGCCTGGACCTTATGACCGCTGGACCTCCTGTGGTCTGAACATTATGAACGCTGAACCTCCTACCGTGTGGACGTCTGGCCACGCCACATGCAGTCTGAAATCTGCTGGACGGCAAACACAACCAATCTCAAAATTCAGATGCGAGACAAAGGAGGCCTCTAAGCTAGTTTCCTCTGAATGCATTGGTCTCTAGAAAAAATGTAGCTACCATTGCTTTACCGTATTAACCCGACATTTGAAAATAGAGGTGCGCGCAATACCCAGATGGCAGAATATCCAGCAGCTACAATTTGTAGAGAAATCTCCCTTTCTCCAGATACCATTGTTGAACGCTATCTTCTCTGGGTCTTTCGGTTTCTAGACATTCTGTTGCCTTCCGGTGCTGTTTGACATTATGGTCGCTGGACCTTTTGGTGTATCAGCGTGTTGACCAGTTTCCAAGAACCACCACACTGTCCGACATCAGAGGCACAGAGCACCGACCAAGAACCGCACGCTCGGAAGCAGGGGTGTGGAACTGCGTCAGCACCGTCAGCAGCACCATGACCAAGAAGAGCCCAGTGGGACGATAATCGGGATGCTGCTGACAGAGAGCAGGAACTCTGTTTTCTCCCGGGATGCAAGAACTGCTTAAACATTGGGCGACTACCGTCGTCACCGGGAAGACACGAGACGAGTCACTGTTGAGGACCTGGACGGATGTTGCGACCGGGGATACCTGAGACGGACCATCGTAGTGACCGTGAAAACACGACCCGGGTCACGGTTGGGGAATTGGACTATTGTTGTGACCGGGAATACCCGAGACGGGTCACTGTTTGGCCAGAGACGGCTCCCAGCTGGCAGCTTGGTGTATGGCACTGTTTACAGAGCAAGCGCCTGCACCAGCCGTGTTGACGGTGCAGTACAAATGAAGCGTTGACGTGCCACTTCTTCGGCGCAGAGGTAGTCGTGTTTATCGTTTGTCACGATGCCACCTCACTATAGCAGCAACACTGAGATGAGACTATACACTGGATCTGAGAGCTAGGGCGGAATTCTAAGGATACCATCGGGAGTGTCCAGCATCGCTAAGGCTGATGTACAGCTATACAATGGGGTGACTGGCCCACGGCGTCCCCTGTTAAAACCTGTGACTCTTGCAGCAATCCACCGAACACTGAAGGGGCTCGAGAGACTCTCCTAAGAACCAGGCAATTATACTTGAGTCCAAGAGGGCGCTCAACACTCGAGCACGGTCTAATTAACTCTCCTATGAAGGTCGATGTCTCAATACCCTCATAAAATGTGAACATTGTTGTGGGTGGAACATGATTCTGACCTGCAACTCTTTCAAAACGAACTTGACATCGACAGACAGTTTCCGGTAGGGAACATTTGCTGCACACGTAGCAGACAGTTACCGGTAGCAAACATTTGTCACTGTACGCGTAACTGCAGGCTCACACAAATATGCTCGTCATGAAGCAGTCGTGAACTGACAAGGATACTCCTGGAGCTCTAATTTGTACCTTTAAATTCGGAGTGTTTTGAATTTGATATGATTAAAAAACATGGTCCAATCCAAGCGAATTCTGACTAACCTTCTGTATTCCCCAATATTTCATACTGGGCTGTAGCTTAAAAACAATTATGATTTTCAGGAGGAATTCAAACAATGAAAGATAAATAGGTAAATGGCGACAAATAAGACATGCCTTAAAACCTTTCCGCGCCTCCTCAAAATTTGATACGCACAGGCCTGGTTGAAGCTAATCTATTCCAGATGCTTTGACCTAAAACTACGTTTACGAGCCATTCAAACAACCCATATGCTTTCCTGAAAGGCGGTGCCATTGTTGTTTGCATTAGGTACTGACCTCACCTGCATATGAAGAATATGCTAGTTGCATTGTTCAAAATCAGAACCTTCCACGGTTAGCACCGAAATAACCCAACACTGCTCGACTAATTCCACAAATCAGTGGCGCTGCACACCAGCCACCAGTTGCAGCAGATGTGCTTTCAGTAACGAAGGCAAGTATGAACAGCCTTAAATACGTGACGTCGATATATCGCCTGGAGGGAGTCGCAGTTCGCGCACTGCAAAACATATTAGTCTCCAAGTAGGCCCGTGGCTAAACGATCTTATGAATATGCAAAGGATGCAGTGCAACCGTATTTTACAGTTGTACTGACTGCACGAATGTGTGTTCATTGGTAAGACACGTTGCTCCATCTCGCGTACATTTTCCCTCTGCACCAGGCGTTGACCGAATTTAAAACATTAGTGCAGTTTCAATTCATGAGCTGCATGAAGACCGTGTGGCGAAAACATATATCGCATGACAACAATGTCTTGCCAAGGCACTTCCGTGAGACATGCATAATAGCGGCATTTTCATCTGTGCTGCGGGGCGACGCAATGGAGGAATTTCCAGCTGTGCTGCCAGGGCTAGGAAATATTTTCCATGTGTCATTTTTCAGCACTTTCCTCAGGATTAGGTAATAAAGAAATTCCGTCTTTTCAGCCAAAGCAAAAACGTTCACATCGCTCCAGTCAACAGACACTATTTGGATGCAGCATGCCGTTCGACAAGGAGGCTTAGTGTTTGAGCTATTCACTAAGCCTCCACACCAGAGCGCCGTTAACACAAGCAAAAACCCGCACGCTTCCGCAGCGACCGGCCGCGCGACGCATCCAGGCGTGAGTCCATCATCGCCAGGTGGTGCCAAACGCGACCCACAGATGGCACCACGTGTAGGGTGGCTGGCCGCTCGCAGCCGGCCACGAAACGCCCACAAGACGCCGCTATCGCGCATGCAATCGGGTCGGCATGTCGCCGGCCCGTCACCGCAGGCCGACTGACGAGATGAGCGGCAGAAGTCGGCCGGGGCGTGCCGGAGCGTGCCGGCTCCTGGCGGCGGGACGCGGCCATGGCGAGAGCGCGGCAGCGGCAGACGCGGCCGGCCCAGCCCGCCACCGCTCCTCCACTGACACCACCCCTCTTCCACCGGCGACGCCGCTCCTCCAGCGGCACCGCCACTCCTCCACCGGCGCTACAGCCCGCCACCGCTCCTCCACCGGCGCCACCTCTCCTCCACCGCCCGCCGCCGCCGCACACAAAAAGGGGTTCACTTGGATGCCGCGCTGTCAAAATACGATTGTTTGTCGCGGCGGCGGCGGCGCGGCGGTCGGTGACGACGCACACGACAAATCGAATCGGGTCGCCTGTGTAATGACTGTATTTACCAGGCGCGGCCGGTCCGGCCGCAGCCGCCGGCCAGACGAGCCGAGGCCCGTCGCATTGTTCCCGTGCCATTACGAGGGCAAATCCTGCCAGCGACAATGTGCCAACGATCCCAATGGCCCGCGCTGGAGGGTGGCTTTACGGGATGATGTCTTCAGGCAGGCAGGAGAAAGTCCGGTCGGACGCGGTGCCAAAATGTTTAGCCAACAGCTATATTCACTGACACAGTGCGTGTGGAGCCTGTTATTGCGGCCAAATTGGCAGGCACGTGCAGATGACATGAAACTAAACGTCGGTATGGATGGATAGGAGATAAATGTTTCCGGACTCCTGCTTGGATGGAGCTTAGTGTTAACGGGTGGTGCTTGTGCGCCACATATTTAGTAGTCAGCCTACAGTAGAAGATTATATATATAGATATAGATAGATAGATAGATAGATAGATAGGTAGATATATAGATAGGTAGATAGATAGATAGGTAACAACAGCGAAACCCGGACAGTACCACTGCAGCAAAAGCACCAGCTGGAACTATCAGAAACTTAGAAAAATTTCACTAGTGGCTGTCACGCAAAACAATTGAAATGTAATCAGGTGTGCAATTTTCAGAACATAATGGCTGGTGGATATGATATTTTGCAGAGTAAACTGCCAATTTTGGCGTTGTATTTCCATCTCAGCCAGTTCATTGTGATACCAATCTTCTAGGGATTTTGTAGAGTGGAACCATTTCTAGGTACCAGACCAGTAGACATCGTTTTCAAAAAATATATGGCAAAGCAAAGATATTTCACATGTCGAGAGGTTCCTGCGGCTACAAATAGTGCATTCACTACCTTTTATTCATACAAAAGCTGCATAAATGCCATCAATAGACGCACAATGATATGTTACTCCATAGGTACACAAAGTAGGCTTGAGCGTGCACAAATTCCAGGTGCATGCGCGCTAATAACGTAATGAGAATTTACAGCCGTGGATTTAGCAACATAATCATCATTGTAAAAACTGGAAGGTTTCACTGCTAAACCACAAAGAAATACAACAAAAAATAATGATGCTTGTTTCACCTACCAAAAAGCAATAAAAGCAAATATCTGATATAGGTAAAAGACCCACAAGTTGAATTTTCCAATGGCGTCTCCGTGTACCACAAAAAGCATAGTGTACAATTCATGTATGATATTCCCAATATTTTTAACGCCTGAGTGGTTTTCGACAAAGCTTAAGTGGTGCCGAAGCACGACCTGTCAACACCAAAACTTCACCCACGACAATAGGGTAGCCACATCCAAGCCTTCCCACGATAATCGGATATTTACACAATAGCGTTGTAAACATTACGCAAACGTTCGTAAAGAACTGGCTATTAATGGGAGAAACTGTTGGGCTTCATTTAGACATAATTCCAAGCACACACCAAAAAATAGCTCAACTGCGTCGTCAATCGAGCCACCGATGGCACTCTGGACACACGGCACACTGTCGCTCCGGTGCTGATGTATTTGGTCACATTGCGCAGTCACCTCTGGCTGATACCTTTGGTCACATGGTGCATAGTCATCCTTTGGCTGGTACCTTTGGCTACATCGCGCATAGTCACCTCCTGGACAGTACATTTAGTTACAGGACAAATTGTCGCCCCACTATTTACGGAATTTAACACGCACGTTTTTAAGTGCCAGATGAACGATTCGAGCTACACTGGCGCCATGCTTTGGCGGCCTGGCTTATTGTCGGTGTTAGTGCCAGAGATAAAGCGTAGCTTCATGTCGCATATATAGCTATGACATAAATAACACACGGACCTGGGTATCTGGGAAATAACAACAGACATGGACCTGGGTGTCCTGGAAATAACACAGACACGGACCTGGATGTCCTGGAAATGACACTGACACGAATCTGGGTGTCCTGGAAATAACAGCATGCACGGACCTGGATGCACTAGAAATATCACAGACACGGACCTGGGTGTCCTCGAAATAACAACAGACACAAATCCAGGTGTCTTGGGAATAACAGCAGACACGGACCTGGGTGTCCTGGAAATCGGTAGTGACAAATGGCTCGCTAAAACAGAATGGCCAGGTCTGGCACATCGCAGACATCATGGGACTCGGCTTGGGGTGAATACTGTTGCTATTGGGGTGAATGCTGCTGCTACCGGGAATGCATCGGCTTCTGTGATAACTTAAACTTGCCAAACTTTTATTGAGGGCTGACAGAAGTAATTTAATCACTTTTTAAGTGGATGCGTTATGAATCTACTTCATTTCATGGACCTGACACGGCCTAGGAATAACTGTACTTGTACAAACGAATAGCTGACATCCTAAAAGGTAAAATAGTTAGTTACTGAACTCACCTTGGAAACGCTGTAGAGTATACCTATGCCATGTCAATGCATAAATAATACAAATGGTGCATTTTCTTGGAAGTGGAGGAAGCACGTTCTTTGCAAATTCAAAGTTGGATTTCCATTTCATTGGAGGAAGTGCGCGGCATTTATTTCCCTCCATTGCAATCTCATTTCATTGGTAAATATTTAGCCCGATATTAAATGTATTATCCCGGCCAATTGTGTGACCATGAAAACGCATATGTTGCCTGTTAATGGCTTTGCAGCAACAATGTGTTGCCACAAATTAAACTAAGTTCGAAGTGATTGCAATGGTGGACACAAGGCCTATAAATAAATAGTCTTCGCTATCTGCAAAAAATCAAAGGCTTTCTGTGTAAGAGGGCTATTATATATAGGGCTATAGAGAACTGTCTTTTAAAAATATAAACAAAATAGCACATTTTAGTGACCAAATAAATTTACTAAGGATGGTAGACAACGATATATGACAACCGTTCCTGATTCAGGACTGCCTATCAATATAATGCGGTAGGATATATAGTTCAGTGACACCAAATGTAACAATTTCTATCTTCCTCGCAACTATTTTCAGTGTTGCAAGAGTACCCAAAGAAACACTGCTCTACAATTGGCCATAATGCAATAATTAAAGTTTTTTTTCGCAGCCTCAGCCATGCTACGTCGATCAACTCTCCCCAGCAGAGGCTCAACACAGTTGCATATGATCATCTGATGCGATATCACCATCAGCACGCCCGACTGCGCACCACGGTAACTCATGGGCGTCGCCACAGGTTTTGGGTAGGGGGGGGACGAGACGGTGTTAGGTCGACTCTCCATGCACAGCCACCGGTGCAACATTACGTTTCACGAACCATGGGGGACGCGTGCCTCGTCTCCACCGCGGCGGAGCCCACGAGGTCACCAGCACCCGGTTTGACCAAAACTACTCACCTTTCTGCATCTCGGTCCGCTGGTCGGCCGCGGTCGGCGTCTCCCTCGTCAAGTCTCTGTCTCTCATCTCCAGACTCATTGTCATCCTCCGACGTCCTCACGGAGCACAGCCAGTCACCCTCGACCACCAATGTAGTCACCGGCGATCACCAACAGTCACCGACGATCACTAGTAGTCACCAACGATCACCAACTGTCACAGATGATCACCGACTGTCACCAGCGCTGTCGCCGGCAGCGATGTAGCCGGCCGTGTCGGCAGCAGGACGGCCGACAGGTCGCGTCGACAGACGAGTGGCCAGTGCCGCCAGCGTCTCTGGCCGCGGTGGGGCGGGACGGCGTGCCGGTGCGTGTGTCGGCGCCGGCACCGGGTCGGGCTCTGTCGCGCGCGCGCCGCGTCCGCCCGCCGCGCCGGCCGGCCTGACACTATTCGTCACACCTTCGCGCCGCGCGCCGTCCAGTCGGCCGCTCACGAAAATAGCCGCAAGCCCGGCCAAGATTCGTCACCGCCGCCGCGCGTCCAGGGTCCGGCGCGGCCACGCAGCCTCTGCCGGCCGCGGCTGGAGGCCGGCCGGCGGGCGGCCGCCGACCGCCACCGGCCGCCCCTGCCGTCACCCCCCGCCGGCGGGGCCGCCGGCGGCGCGCCGCGGACCGCCGCCGCCGCCGCGCCGCCCGCCCAACAGCGCCGCACTCGGCCCGACAAAACCGGACAGTGCCGACACTGCGACAATGTCGGACATGGCGCGCACGACCGGACACGGCCGAACAGCACCTGGCGGCTGCGCACAATGTCGGGCATGGTCGGACATGGTCGGACATTGTCGGAAACGGTCGGACAATACCGGACAGTCACGGATAAGGCCCGACAGTGTCGGTCACGGTCGGACAATGTTGGATAGTGCCGAGCAAGGCCGGACAATATCTGATAATGCCGAGCAAGGCTGAACAAAACCGGGCAGTGCCAGACAGTGTCAGATTGTACCGGACAAAGCCGGACAATACCGGATAGTGCTAAATAGTGTCCGATGGTACCGGACCAGACAGTGCTGGACTGTGTCGGACACGTCCAGACAACATCGGACTGTACTTTCCGTCCGTCCGGACTGTCGGATTCCGCCATAAGCCACCGTACAATGCTTGGCAATCAAGAGCGAATGATTCGGAAAATACCGGTTACTACAAAACGAATTATGAATTCATTGCTTCAAGCGTCACACTAGGCCCAATGCTAATCTTGATCATTGTCGGCTCTGCAAACAGCGCTAGGGTAGCATTCAAATTACACAAAATATATACGCCAGTGGACAACACTTGACACCGCTGGACGACGGCGGACGTGATTGGACGCTAGTTGATGGCGCTAGAAATCGTCACAACGCCAGATACTGCCGAGTTTACGGCCCTGCCTGGTCCCTGGATGGAGATCCATGCACAGCCATGAACCATGGGCTCTCGCCACTGGACGTGACTCCCTACTGCTGCACAATGCCGGACGTTGCTGGCGCCATGGGACGCTGGGCATGACTGGACGTGACACGGTGATACCGTAGAGTGCTGGACGCTGACGTGCATTTCAAGGTCCGGCAGCTGGGCGTGGCTGAAGACAGCTGAACACGGCTGAGCTGCTGCACGGTGCCGCCACCACCGTCTGGCAGATAAACTGCCTCGGGCAATCGCCTGGCCATTCAATAACAGCCGGCTATCAGTTGGCAGCGATTTGACGGCGTGACCAAGTGTTTCTGCTTCAGCGCAGCATGACCGACCGTATCTGCTGCCCTTCCTTTCTCTTTCGGTCACCGAATTACCCCCGGTAATTTGATTTAGAGTTGCTCCAGTTACCGAGTTCCAGACGCGGCGGACAATACGTTTTTTCCTCGGCTGTCCCCGTTCCGTGCCGTCCCCACCGCAAGCGTGCCGTCTGGTAACTCACATGTGGACCTAATTATGGACAGGGCCCGACCCTCTGTCTCCCTGTCCCCAGCACCCCCCCATCCTCCCCTGCGGAGGCGCGGACGAACGCCGCCAGCCGTCAGACTTTCCGTTTCGCGGCGCAGGCGGCAACGAGTGACTTTCGATTTCGGGCGCGCGCGCGCCCTCGGCAAGTTGAGGTCGTGCCTCACGGCGAGCGGGTACACGTGGATGAAATCACGCCCGTGGAGTCCGGCCGATGGAATCGCCGATGGCGCCGACGATGAAGCCTGTAACGTTGTCGCCGTCCCGGCACAGGCCCGTCCCGACGGAGAGGCCGGCCGATAGGTGCTTTGTTGTCGAAAACACGGCCGGCCTTCGTGCCCCATCGGTGGGGGTCGCAGACGAGACAGCGCCAAATTGATGGGGCCCGGTCGGCAAATGTCGAAGCCTGTAATTAGGTTTTTCACCGTGAAATAATGCTAACCGCCTTGGCCCGTGTCTTTTTGTCCTTGGCCGAACGCCAGCCGGTCATCGCGCGATATATTTCCTGACGATAAAAAATGTGTCCGTCCAGCGGCGTGCGGCGCGCGGCACGCGGCCACGCCGCTGACGCCGCTGACGCCGCTGACGCTACTGACGTTACTGACGCCGCTGACGCCGCTGACGCCGCGCCAGTTGTGCAACATGGACAGCGGCTAATGAGTGGGTGGCATCATTAATGCGGCGTCGGCGGCGCGCCGAAGTGCGTCGTCACCGGAGTTAATCGGCGCGTCGTCATACAGGCGGACACGGCGTGCGGACGGCGGCGGCGACAGACTATTACCGCGGCGTCCCCGCAGCTGGAGGTCGCCACCGGCCGCGTCGGCCGCCGGTCCGGTCACGTGCCGCCCGCCGGCCAGCGGGTGGGTGCAGCACCGACCCCCGCCGGCCGGCCGGGAGTGCCGACATTCGCCACCCGGCCGACCCCCGCCGGCCGGCCAGGAGTGCCGACACCCGGCACTCCGGCCGACCCCCGCCGGCCGGCCAGGAGTGCCGACACTCGCCACCCGGCCGACCCCCGCCGGCCGGCCAGGAGTGCCGACACCCGGCACTCCGGCCGACCCCCGCCGGCCGGCCGGGAGTGCCGACACTCGCCACCCGGCCGACCCCCGCCGACCGGCCAGGAGTGCCGACACCCGGCACTCCGACCGACCCTGCTGACGGGCTACCCCGCGACAAAGGAGCGTCTAAATGTGGCGGCAGCCGGACACTCCGATCCGCCGTCCAGGAGTGCCCTGAAGCGGTACTCATGAGAGTCATCGCCAACAGAACGGTTTGTTCCGCCCCGCGAGTGCCTGCCGCTCCATCGTCTCCTAACGGACGCCGCCCCGTCTCAAGGTCTGCAAGCACGGCCTGGCGTCGTGACATTCGGTTTTATAATGTCAACAGGAATGGTTGTGCATGCTGATCGCTCATAGACGTCTGCAGGTAATGGCATCGTAAATCGGCCAACTTTGCATATTGTCCACCTCTAATGTCGCCGTGTCATTTTCCGCTTAATCCGGTCGCCGGCCGACGGCACTAAAGCCGATTGCTTCTCTCGCTGTTGCTCTCATGATTAAATCAGCCGTTCAAAAATAATTATCTTCAGTGGCCGAATCGACGCCGAGTGGCTGGCTGTGCACGACAGGTCGACGACCTGACGAGACCTGCCGCTGACTGCGGTGGATTGGTGCTGCAGGGCACGCAGACTACTTGGGACGCCAACCACTCGCCAGACGAGACCTTCTCCCGAGGTCACCGGGTCACCGTCGCCGGGTCACCGTCGCCGGCTGACCTCCGTAGAGTTCATGGCGCGTCGTCTGGCTGACTTCGCCGCAGGGCATCACTGTCGACTGCTCGACCTCGCCTCCCGAGGAATCTCGACCGGGGTCGTCGCGACTTCGTCAGCACACCTCGGCTGGAATTGAACAGCTCGGGAACGCTACTTGCTGGCGTTGCAAAGCATGGGAAAGCAAGCAAGCAACTGTTCCCGGGCATGTTGCTTGAGTGGACCACCGAAATCATCAGCTGGCGGCTTATCACTGCAGATATTTAGTTCCGTTTTATAGCGATGCGAAATGGATCCAATACATGAGCCGGACACTGGCTGAGTTCGCCGAAGTTCCCCGAAAACTGCAGGTGGCGCTACTTGCATTGTTTTTATTTACTGCTTTTTCTTGCATGGTCATAGGCTTAATTTTGCTTTGATATGCTACACGCGGTGCCCAGTAAAACTTGGCTGATATGCTAAAGTACCACCTGATAGCACTAAAGCTATGCACATTAACACGAGTCAGCTCTCCATGGAGGTGTAATTGACCCGCTATTGGATATACCACCCCATGTCACCCTTGTCACAACTTTTATAAGTTTGTTTTTCACGGACCTACACCAGCTACCGTATGCGTAATAGGAAAGTAGCTAAGATCATCTCCCCATAAAATACAAATATAATTTTGCTGGCCTTGTGTTCTATCCTAAGGTTTCGACACCATGCATAAGGGAATAAATTCTCCCTCAATATTATGAAAGGTTGGCAACACGCCGATGGGGTTTGCATGAAAATAATTGATCTAAAAAACTAAATATTCGACTTAAACATCTTGTCCTGGTAGAGCCCATATTTATCCCAACCTCTTCGTGATCCTGCACCAGAGAATGCTCACCTGCATTGGCTTGAAGGCCATTGTTGTCCTTGACGCGTGTACACAATAAATAGATACAACTGGAGCTATTTTCAAACCTCATAATATTGGTCTCTTTCCATCGGATACATGTCTTCATCAAATTGGAGATCGAGCGGCAGGCCTTGCCTAAATTATCAACCCTCACTCTGGCCCTAATGAGCTGATTTGACTGAGCAGGTCAATAATATCAGGTGATCGTGATCGCCTCCGTCATCACTTCATGTCATCGGACCATCCGACCTGGTATCAGGGATGATCAGGCCATCTGGGGTGTCCAGATTCATCACCGCAGCCAGCCCAGTCGATGTACTGAGGTCAGTCAGGACCCTCGGGTCAGTCAAAGCACTGAGGTCAGTCAGGACCCTCGGGTAAGTCAGAGTATTGAGGTCAGCTGGATATCCAGCTGACCTTCCCCACCCGGGCCGGTAGCCACTGTCTCTTGTCAGCAGAGCTCCCAGACCGGTAGCGATTGTCGCCCGTCACGAGTTCCGGGACTGGTAGGCATTGTCCTGTCAGTGGGACTTCCCAAGCCGGTAGTGACTGTCCCATGCCTGCCTGACTGCCCCCTTTCAGGAGATCTCCAGGCCAGTAGCGAATTACGCCTGTCACGGGCTTCGGAGCAGGTAGCGACTGCCCCTTTCAGGAAAAGTTCCGGTGCCGGTGACGAGTGCCCCTTTTGAGGAGATCGCCCGGGCCGGTGGCGAGTGTCGCCTGTCATGAGTTCTACAAGCGACTGCCCCTTCCAGGACAACCTTGAGCCGGTGACAACTGCCCATTTCATGAGATGCCCGAGCTAGTGGCGAGTGTCGCCTGTCGGGCGGCCATGTAGTGACAGCAGAGACAGCTCCCTCTGGTACAGCGACCATTAGGACAACGAGCCGGGCGGGCAAAAGTGCCGCACGGACAGGTGACATTTAACGAGGCGCGGCACGAAAGGCGCCCGGTTAAACTGGCAAATTACAGCTCATTAGTTTTGATAGATGTCCGACGCCTTTTCGCGCCGGAACGGACGCTCGCCACCACCGACCGCTGCCGTCCGCGTCCGCGTCCGCGTCCACATCCAGTGACAGCGTCCGTGCATGCCACGCGACGTGGCGTGGCAATCGACCAGGCTGGGCCGTGCCGGGCCACGACACCGTTAAGACAATGCCGGCGCGCCGCCGCCGAGGTCGGGTGGGCGGCGCAATCTCGGCGTGTCATGTCATGTGTCTGGAAGCAGGGCCCGCTGTCACTGGCGGCGGCTGCGTGTGACATGGCCGCTGATGAGGCATTGTTTCGCCGGTCGCGGCAGCCGCCATTAGTCGGCCGCACGACCCGGCAAGCCGAGCGCTGCGGCAAAGGTGGCGCGGCGGCGAGGTGGCGCGGCGGCGAGGCGGCGTGGTGGCAGAGGCGGCGCGCCACGCCGCAGCCGCGCGGTGACGCATGACGTCATCCTCGCGCCGCGCTCGCCGCTGATTTATCTGCAACTATTACAGGTTCGCCACGCCGGTCGGCGCCCCGCCGGCCGGTCGGCGGCGGCGGCGCCTTTCAACCGGCACGTCTCGCCGTGTGCCCACCGTGCAGTGTCATCTCGCCACGCGCACGTTCTGCAGACGGCCGGCGACCGGACGGTCGTGTGTCGCGCGCTATCGACGGCACGTCCCGGCGAGCGTCCGGCGGAGAGATCGGCAGCATTGCCACGCGGTCTCCGAGTCGCCGCCGAGCCCGACGCGGAAGCCGCCGCCGCCGCCGGCGTCGGCGCGGTCAACACACGGCTCGCCCGCCAGATCGTCCATTACGATACGCCCCGGCGTAGATGACATCACCGTATTGTTAAATTCAGCCTATTCATGGCCCAGATGTGGGCAGGCACTTAGGCTGCATGCAAAGTCGCGCGCCGCGCGGCCGGCCGCGACACGTGACCGAGAGCCAGCCCGGCCGACTGCGACACGTGACCGAGAGCCGGCCCGGCCGGAGGCGGCGTATTGTTCGCCGACCTCTAGTCCAGAGGTCACGCTCGGCTGCGACGTGTCGCGGCTGGCGGTTCTCGGCGACCAGCGGCTCTCCGGATGACCAGCGGTTCTCGACGACGGTCAAGCACGCCGGTCCATCGCGCACCAGCCTCCCGAATACCAATCCACCGCGTCGGCCGGCGACGGCCACCGCGTCCGCGCCGGCGGCGGCCACATGACCTATTTACATCTCGCGACGTTCAAGCCGTCGTCGATCCCCTCCAAACAATCGCACCTTTCGTCAGCGGGGCGGGGCGGGCGGGCGAGCGGAGGGGGGGGGCGTTCATGTAAAGCGTTTCAGGCCGGTCGGCGGCGGCCGGCCGGCTGCCGGGGAGGGCGCGCGAGGTGGCGGCGGATCAAAGGCGGCCGGGTGTGATTACTGGGGCGATGGTGCGGCGGCCGGCCACCGCTGGTCAGTCCCCTGACGCTGCCGCTCGGCTGAAGAACCGCCGGCGGCCGGTGGCGGGCCGCACCCGGTGACCCCACCGCCACCGGGCGACTAGCACCGCCGCCGACCGTCGCCGACATCGGACACACTCGGCGCGCGTCGGGTCGCGATCTCCTCATGCCCGGCGGCGCCCGCGCCGTGCGGTCCGCACGCCTCCAGCATTCGCCGGATGCAGTCCGGCTGTCGCGGCGTAACCCGAGCCGAAGCCGCAGTCGGGCTCTATGTCCGCCTGTGGCCTGCCAACAGCCGGCGACCTTTCTGCACGGGTGGCGGCCGCGGGGCATCGCCGGCTCAATCCGTCGCGCCAAACTAATCGGCCGGCCAGCTGCAGGAGCGCGGGCGACAGCCTGCGTCACGTGAAGCCACGTGACACCTTCCCAGTCGCCACACACGGCTAATGATTTCGTGCCGGCCTGACAAATCGGCAGGATTCCGGTCGGCGCCGCTGCCAAGCGACGACCGTCGCGATCGACGCGCGGCGGCGGCGGCGGCGCGGTCTGCGACGAGCGCGGCGCAGTCTGCGACGAGCGCGGCGCAGTCTCGCTTTGATCGGGCAGGTGTGGCCGGCACGGGCGGCGCGCCACGTGTGGCCGGCCAAAGTTGACGCCGGTAAGTGGCGGATCAGACGGCCGGCGCTGTTTGTTTTCACTGGTGCCGGCCTGCCGTAGCCGTGAGACAGCTCCGTCAGGCGGGCTGCCCAGCGGCCGCGTCCTGCCGTCATGGTCGCCGACCGGCCGAGTTTCAGGTGTGTTTTTCCATCGGCAGATCCACCTTCGTCCCGTGCACAAAGCGGACGGCCGCGTCGCGGCGGCCCCCCCCCCCCCTGACGCGGCGTGTCACGCAGATGGGCCGGTGCGGCCCGCGCGGCGACCGGGCACGCCCCCGTCATCCTGCAGCCACAGGCGTGGCGGCTGTCAGTCACGGCAGCTGGACGCCGACCGGACATGGCGTCCAGACAGCCGGCCCGGACAGCCGGCTCGGACAGCGGCAGCGCTCGGCGGACGTCTGGCGCAACCGGCCCGTCGCGCTGTCGTCGCCGACGCCGACGCCGACGTCGACGTCGTGGCCGCATCTGGCCTGCCGCTGCCGTGTCAACCCAAACAGGCGGCCGCCGCAGCCACGTCGCTGTCGATCCGGCCATCAAACTCGCGGCCGGCCTGCTTTTTCATCTGCCGCGATCAATCATCAGTCCAGTGTAGCGTTTCAGCCGCCTATTTCTGTCCGGGCGGTGGCGGCGGAGGCGGCGGCGGCGGCGGCGGCGGCGGCGTGGGTCGACGACTCCGGCAGCCAGCCGACCGGACAGCGCGGCCAGATGCGGCGCGCGACATCGCGCCGCGTCGTGTTCGCGTCACGCGGCGCATCGGCCGTCGGTCGGCGGCGGTGGAACTTGCGCTGTTCGCGTCACCGCCTGACGAGCTGACGACACGTGCGGGGCGGCGGCAGACACCGCCCGCGCCCCCTCTCCCGTCGCCGGCGGCGCTGTCGGAATTCGGCCGGGCGCGGATCGCTCGAGCGCGATCGCGACAAAAAGCGCGCGACAAACGAGCCGTGAGCGCGCGTGACGCGCGGCGACAGATCGCACGCGCCGCGCCAAATTGCCGCGACTGGGATCGTCGACGCCGTCGGCGGGCCCCGCCTCCCTACGAGCGCATGACGCGTCAGACGAGGCGGCGACACGCGTCTGTCGGAGCGAGGACCCAGCCGTCACCAAGATGAGAAGATAGGCTGGGCTATCTGCGAGACGACAATGTGTCACAATGCCACAGTGCATTCCTTCAACAGCTCAAAACTTCCACAGTTCACATCTTCCATAGTTCACAACGTCCGTAATTCAATACGTCCACAGCTTACAACTTCCACATTTCATGCGTCCGCATCTCCCAAATCGTTCACCTTGAGTGCACATACTCCACATTTCAAAACATCCACAGTTAGCACCGTCTCGACGCAGCTCGGCCGCCACCAGCACGTCGCTGTCGCGGTGACTCAGGCGGCGATTTGTCCGATCCGGCGCACCTGAGGTGGAGTACGGTGCTGACTGCCGCCTACTGCAGCTGAGGCTGGCCGGCGGACACAACAGCGGACGGCACAACAGACGGCACAGTGGATGGCACAGCAGACGGCTCAGTGGATGGCACAGTAGACGGCACAGTGGATGGCACAGTGGATAGCACAGTAGATGGCACAGTGGACGGCACGGCTGACGGCCGTGCTGACCCGCCGGCGATTCGAGATGGCCGACCGATAGTGGCCGGCCGATAATGGCCCGCTGGTGGCAGCGCCATCGGCCGGCCCCGTCTGCTGTTGTCGCTGCACCTAGTCGTTAACGACACATGCAAATGACGAAAAGAGAACCATTCCTCGCAGGACGAGGGCACCCGTATAGGTGTGGCTCCACGCCCTTCTGGCGGTGCTCCAGTGCTGCGAATTACGTCTCGAACACTATCAATATTGCATGAGCTTGACTAGAAAGTCGGAGGCGTACGCCAGAGTAAATGCGTTCTCGTCGTCTATACGATGTCTCAAGAACCATCTCAGTGCCATCAAACGACCAAGCGATCGAACGACCTGCGTGTGTGAATCGTCGGGCTGAACAGTTTCCTCGCGTTCAGTTCAACTGACACACGATACGCCCGTAAGTGGCGGCGCCGACCCGGGTCAAGGTCATTCGTCCACATGACGGGCTGCACTTGCGTGGGATGTCAGACTCGGGTGACGCTTGCAGATAGCCTTGGGCTACTCGTAAGTGCGTCCGACGCAACCTGCAGACGACGGAGCACGGTCCCACGCAGAGCGCAAGCGGTGGGAACCTCCACAAACGACTCGCTCGTCTGTGCGCCTGTAGCTGTCAAGGCCAGACAGTGTCAGCGGGCGGCTACCGATCGGCACAACTTTGGCTTCCCCGGTGTCTGTGAGAAAGAGCATACAACTTTGTTGCCTGCATGGTTAATAGTAAAGGCGGTGAGACTCGTGTGTTGGGGCGGCGGGGAAATGGAGTGGCGTGCCAATTCGTCCACACTCATCCGTGCGCATGTGCTGGAATGTACTCATGATGCAAGTGTGCATCCACCGCTATCCCGGCTCGCGCTGTGCGTTGTTTGTTCTCAGTCCTACCGACCGCGCTATTTTTGTGTTCGTTTAGGTCTTCCTCAGTTCGGCTTCGAAACAGTCGAATCTACGGTACGCCGTGTTGTCGCAGCGGGCGCCCGCATCCTCAGGCAAGATTGCGACCCGCTGACCACCCCGCGCCGCACCGCTCGTCCGACCCGGTCACGGACCAGTCGACCCGCCCGTGCACCAGGGCCGTGACTGCACGACATCTCGGTGGCACACAGGCCTCGGAGAAGAGAGGGCGTCTCACCGCAGCACCCAGGGCCGGCCCAGGCGGCGACAGAGAGCGGCGTCTTCACAGCACCGTCCTAATCAGACGGTGCGCGCCGTAAAACGTGTTTTGTCGTCGTTGGTCGGCCGCTACACCTGGGCCTTTTTGTTCGGGCCGCGTTCACTTTTGTCTTTTACGGCCACATCGCAGCGTCGCAGAGTCGACATAAAGCTCGAATGCCCGGCGCGGAGACGAATCAAACGGTTCAATTAGGTGAGTACGGCAGGAGGTGGCGCGGCGGCGGTCGGCGAAGGTCGGACGGGGCCGTAAACTGGCCGGCAGACGGGGACAGCGCGCGCGCCGGCCGCTCATGGGCCTAGTTATGAGAGGCCGACGCTCGTCCCGACCGGCTACCGACCGCCGCCACCTGTAAAATCTTTTCACCGGCCGTATCTAAAAGACGTAAAAGCGGATGCTAAAATTCCGGATTGTCACCCATAAAAGCGGGTAGACACGGCGCTGGCGACGCGGCGGTGCTTGGACGGCCGGCAGGTCATTCGTCTGGCCGGCCACCCGAGGCGGTAAAGGTCGCCGTCCGGCGCCCCGGCGCATCACGACCACATTGTTACCGATAAATTGGAATGCCGCCCGACAGCGGCGGGGCATTAACCGTAGAAGAGAGCTGCCGGAGAGGCCCGGCCGGAGAGGGCCTCCTTATTAGCCGTCGCACCCTGCCGGAGAGGGCCTCCTTATTCGGAATCGATGGAGGTGTTGCCGCGCGTCGTGTTCGGCCCCAATTCGGCCGAGTCTGCCGCGTGATTTGAGCGTGCAGATTTCTGGCCGAAATTGGCCGGCTGAACGGAGCACATGCGACAGAACATCCTGCTCGCCTCAGTCGCCGCTCTGGCTGGGCGTGCTCCGCCACATAATGGCCACGCTAAATACAGGCAGATATACGACGGTTCATTACAAAAAATTTGCAAAGCCGACCGTCCGTCGGGCTTATCCAACCTCCGATAAGGGTAAGTGATATCACATGCAGCGAAACGCTCGACTTACCGGTAAGCTTTGCATCTCGTCGCCAGCTGGACGGTGCCCGGTGCCAGATCGATAGCTGATTGGACCGGCGGACACCTGGGGGAGGTGGACTCATAGTGCGATCCAGTGCGCGATAGGCGCAATGAGCGTGCCCGGGGCGCCGCCTGACGCCGGCACCATTGTGGGCCGACGCCCCGGCGTGCGGCCGCCGTCCGCGCGCCGGTGACAAAGTGCGATCGGCCGCCCCCCGCCGACGCAATAAGTGCGGCAACAATACGACGCCCGCGACAACAATGAGCGCCGAGTGTTGGACAATGCGGCGCGGGTTCAGGTGATCACCGCCACCGCCGCCGCCGCCGCCGCCGCCGCCACCCCGCTCGAGTATTTGCCCTGGCGTGACGACGGCGGCCGAGCGACATCTCGGCCGACAAGTGCCGCGCGCTGAGGGGCATCGCGCCGACCCGGACCGGCTCGAGCACCCTCGACACATTCCCGGCCGGCGGAGCGACAACAGACGGCGTTGTCGCGCCGCCGGCCGGCCGCGTCATTAATGCCCGCCAATTAACCGGACCGAGAGGTGACCGGGCGCAGATGAAAAACGCGACGACTCGCGACGCGACACACTTTACGGCCAGTAAAGCGACGGCCGCGCTGCAGAAACTAATGAGCCGACAGAGCCGACTAAACCTGGCGGCGGCGCCCGCGGACCGGCCGTACTGTCGCCGATCCGAGCGACAGTACGGCCGGTCCGAGCGGCAGTAGACTGGTCCGAGCGACAGTCGACCGGTCCGAGCGACAGTCGACCCGTCCGAGAGACAGTCGGCCGGTCCGAGCGACAGTAGACTGGTCCGAGCGACAGTCGACCGGTCCGAGCGACAGTCGACCCGTCCGAGAGACAGTCGGCCGGTCCGAGCGACAGCTGGCCGGTCCGGGCGGCAGACGACTGGTCCGAGAGACAGTCGACTGGTCCGAGAGACAGTCGACCGGTCCGAGCGACAGTCGGCCGGTCCGAGCGACAGTCGACCGGTCCGAGAGACAGTCGACCGGTCAGAGAGACAGTCGACCGGTCCGAGAGACAGTCGACCGGTCCGAGCGACAGTCGACCGGTCCGAGCGACAGTCGACTGGTCAGAGCGACAGTCGGCCGGTCCGAGCGACAGTCGGCCGGTCCGAGCGACAGTCGACCGGTCCGAGAGACAGTCGGCCGGTCCGATCGACAGTCGACTGGTCCGAGCGACAGTCGGCAGGATGGGAGAACACACGGGACGGGAGGTCACGGACCAACAGATCACAGACCAGGCGATCACCAACCAGGATACACTCGACTAGAAGACGACAGGCCAGAGACCACTGGCCAGATCACAGAACAGGAGATCAGACCAGGATATCACGCACCAGGGGTCACCAACCAGGAATCACCAACCAGAAGATCACGAAACAGGAGATCGCGAATCAGAGGATCACAGACCAGGAAATTACCAATCAGGAGACACTCAACTAAAAGACCAGTCACGAGATCACCGACCGGAAGATCACTGGCCAGGGGATTGCGGACCAGGAGATTACGAACCACGGCATCATGGACGAGGATATCACGAACCAAAGGATAACAAACCATGCGATCACAAACCAGAGAGCACAGATCAGGGGATCATAGACCATAAGAGCACATGATAGAGGTCTACTAACCAAGAAACACTCAGAAGATCATGGTCCAAGGGACAACCCACCAAAAGATCACTGATCAGATGATGGATCAGAAGACCACAGGTCATGATAGAAAGGGTACAAGGAGCCCAGATGAAGAAGGATATCACCGAAGTGGCCTATTAGACAGTTGTTCAGGAATCTGGGAATTTTAATTTTACTCTTCACACTGGCCCGGTCCCGAATCAGACCCCGGTCCTCTGTTGAGTATGACCAAAGGTCCCCCCTCGACCTAGCTCGTCCCGATCGAGGAGGCTCTGACCCTGGTACCATGGTCTGTAATCTGATCCAAAGTCACCCGATCACAGTGTTGGAAAATAGACTCTTTCTGTAGTTTTGGAGTCCGGAACATAATCATCTTCAGAAAAGTGTCCTCTCATTTTATCATTTGCCGTGTGAATATTGCTGTCAATGAACCTCTCCGTGATTAAGTGCTCAAGATTCACTGGGAAGCACAAGCCGAGATTCTGATGTCACCGGTTGGAAGAAAAATATCCTCTCTGTATTCGACTACCCCCAAAATTTTCCTCTCCACATCCAGGATTGCAAAGCACAAATTCAACCCTGTCCGATCAAGGCTGTGACCCAGGCGCCCCGGTCCCGAGGCTGTGACCTGGACAGTCCCGGTCCCGAAGCTGTGACCCAGGTGCCCCCGGTCCCGAGGCTGTGACCTGGACAGTCCCGGTCCCGAGGCTGTCAACCAGGTTCCCCCGGTCCCGAGGCTGTAACCCAGGCTCTCGGTCCCGAAGCTCTGACCCGGGTGCCCCCGGTCCCGAGGCTGTGACCCAGGCGCCCCGGTCCCGAGACCTGGACCTGGACAGTCCCGGTCCCGAGGCTGTGACCCAGGCGCCCCGGTCCCGAGGCTGTAACCCAGGCTCTCGGTCCCGAAGCTCTGACCCGGGTGCCCCCGGTCCCGAGGCTGTGACCCAGGCGCCCCGGTCCCGAGGCTGTGACCTGGACAGTCCCGGTCCCGAGGCTGTGACCCAGGTGCCCCGCGGCGCGGCCGCTCGGCGGGCGGCCGCACCGGCTGCCCGCCGTGAGCCGGTCAGCCGGTCGTGCCCGCCGGGATGAGGCGGCGCAGTTTTTGTCCATCTCCTGTGACCGGCGCTCGGCCTCGGCCACTTCAAAGTCATTACCTGTCGGCCGCGGCGGGAGGCGATTTGTGAAGCCGGCCGGGTGCTTTCCATAATTCGGCTTTTTACGGCGGCGGCCGGCGCTGTTGACTTATGACAGGTGCGCTGCACTGGCGGCGATGACCGGCGCCGCCACGCGCCGCGCTGGCCACTCATGAATCCGCACACTAATGCGCGCGCGGG
Source organism: Ashinkailepas kermadecensis (assembly GCA_034440615.1). Taxonomy (NCBI): domain Eukaryota; kingdom Metazoa; phylum Arthropoda; class Thecostraca; family Neolepadidae; genus Ashinkailepas; species Ashinkailepas kermadecensis. The sequence continues at coordinate 244,606 of JAOTOM010005041.1, read as the reverse complement.
CACGGCCCGGGTCAGCCGGCGGCCGACCCCCACCGTGACCCCTTCGGCCGGCGTCCGACCCCCGCCGGCGTCGTGTGCGCCCACAATGCGCTCTGTTTTTGTTAGCGGCGGGCGCCGGCCACACGGGGGCGGGCGCGCGGCGACAAGCGTCGACACCCCTCTGTTTACGCGTGGCTCGGCTTTGTGCCGCCGTCGGCGCCGATGAGCGACGCGTCGGCCGCGACGAGAGGAGAGGACTCACCGTACGGTCGGTCCGGCCCGACGTCCGGCGGCGGGGTGTACTCACCTGGAAACGAGACGGAAAATCGTTACCAGGCGAGCGTCGCGGCTGCCCACGGGCCTTGGTGGAAGCCAGCGTTCGTCTGATAGGGAGGGGTAGTAAGGGAGCGCACTCAACACACACGGACATACATATAGCCCACGCAAACACATATGCGTATTGCACATACTCTATGGGGCAGCTGATGTTTTCTTAAATTTTACCGGGGTTATTGATCCGTTTTCACGTACCCGTCAGTTTCCAGAAGGTCCCCAATGTTAAATAGTGCCATTTGTTGTGGTTCTACAAGTTTACACTGAGTGAATATGTGTCTTCGGCAACAATGTGCGAGATCCCCCCCCCCCCCCACACACTTTGCAAAATCCTCTTCCTGTGCATTCGGCAATTTAATGCGACGTAAGTCTTCGGAAGCAGCTTCTGTCTTGATCGCCGTCGTTTGGAGAAGATTATCCAACGTATCACATTATCCCATTCTCTGAACGTCCAGCAGAGCGCCATGTAGTCACTACGATAGATCCAAGATGCTCCCTCCCACAGCCAAGCAAAGCTGACATAGACGCAGGGAATCCCAGATTCCCAAATTAGAGTGGCCTATCTTAAATGACATTCCATTTTTTTCAAGATCGTTTCATGTCTACCACTACTAGAGGTGCCACGTTCTTAGACCGGGGACCAGCCCGGCAATTGAAAAAAAAAGACCAGCGGTCTTTTACTGGTTCAGGTCAGGACAGGCCGGTCTATTTCCGGGCCAAGTCAGAATAGGCTGGCCAACATACCGGATCGAAGAATGCTAAAATGTGTGTATCGCGCATGCTGTATGTGTATTTTAATGTTACATGCTATTAAAACAAATTTGTTGTAGGACTGAATACCAAGTTACGACTAATATGCAAAACATGTTACTTATTCTCTTCTGAAGTTTTTTTTTTACCTTAGGCGGTTGTTTCAAACGCCAGGCCAAATTTGATGGGCCCGGTCCATGGGCTGAATCTACACCCAGCCTTGCTGGGCCGGTGTGTTACCTGGTTTAGTTTTTTTAGCCCGATCCTACATCTATATTTGCTGGGCCGGTGTGCACTCGGGGAAAATGTCTCCCAAAAGTGGCACCTCTAATTACTACGTCTACATAAATATCCAGATGACACTGCTCCTACTAAAAACGTCTTCTTTTATAGAAGGACACCCGCACTTTGGGCGAACCACTTGGTGCATGCAGGTGCAAAAGCACGCACCTGATTTCACTCCCAAACACCACCCAGAAGCGCTACAGTTTGCAAGGACGCCGTCGTTATCCAAATTACAGACACAGGTGCATGCAACTCTTTCCATCTGTTTGCTAACAATGACTGCGTTAGCCAACTTCTGGAGACACCCTGCGGACCTGGGAGCAGTCACGTTAGCTGCCTCCATACCTGCTGGACCAGCATTCCACCAGGCCACAATCACCGCGGCGGAAATGGCCGCGCATGAAGCCCAACTGGCACACCGACCGGTTCGCGTCATAGGCCATCGTTCAGCGATGTTACCTCTGCCAGTGGCATCCAAACTGCACCGCTTTGCAGCACCGTAAACCATCTGAATGGGCCATCCCGCCTTCAAGGGAGACCAGAATTCCTTTGACAATATTAATTAGAGGGTGGAGCAGCGCTAGGGGTCTGGGGTTATGAATTATTAAACTGAAGTGTCCACCCAGAGTCGGGCGCGAGGGTTTGTTAGGCCGGGGGGCGGCATCCATTTTTATCGTAATGGCAGAGAGAGGACACCGCGAGGTAAATAAAACTAATTAGAGGTCCGACCAGCCAGGAACAAAGGCACTCGGGTGGAGGTGAGCGAGGTCGCCGAGGAGGATGCCTTTCGCGTGGGATAGGTGCCGAAGGAGTTTCCACCGACCGTTTGCGTGGGCAGACGACCCGGCCGCGCCGGTGTACGACCGCGACACACCCAGAGCACACCCACAGAGTCGCCACACAGAACCGCCCGGGGCCACGCTCCGTCATGTCTCTAATCGTGTCGTTCAGAGCCGCGCGGCTAATGAAGGCCGTAAAGCACCCCGATGGCGGCGGCCGCATGGCCGGGCCGTATCGGCCGGCCGGCGGCGCCGTGCAACATTCGCCACCACAATCCAGTAATCGGCCGTTTCGTCGCTGTCAGGGCCGTTGCAGATGGGAGCGGGGTCGGCGCGGCCGTTCGCCGGCATCTCGGCCCGGATCGGTGGGAGTGGCTCGGCGACGGAGGCCGATTCGTACCGGATAGGGAAGGTGTGGGCGGGCCGCCGCCGGCCGCCGACCACCCGCTGCCCGCACGTCCAGGACAGACCGGCCACTGTCCTGCTGCGCTAGGTCAGCACCGGTCAACACGGGGTCAACACGGGGTCAATACGGGGTCAGTACGGGGTCAGCCCGGAGTCAGCCTGGGTCAACCCGGGGCCGGCACGGAGTCAGTACGGTGTCAGCTCGGGGTCGGCCTGGGGTCAATCCGGGGCCGGCACGGGGATAGCCAGGGGTCAGCGCGGGGTCAGTACTGGGTCAGCCCGTGGTCACACCGGGGTCAGCCAGGCGCAGCCCGGGGGTCAACGCGGGATCAGCCAGGGCTTAGGCAGGGTCAACCTAGAGCCACCCCGGGGCCAGAGGGAGGTCAGCCCTGGTCAACGTGGGGTCAGTACGCGTCAGCACGGGTCAAGCCAACCCAAACCGACTTCAGAATCGGCATCGCGTCCAGCAGCGCAGCGAGCCTGATATTAGCCTAACGACGCCGGCACCGGCCGCGACCACTAATTATTGTTTACCATCGGAAGTGGAGTAAGTGAATCGAACGATCAACCACGTCACGTGCGTCTGATATCGCCGGCCGCCACCAACAGCAAGGACCAGCTCGTTCCGGAGACGACCTCCCACATTGTATTGGCGAGGTACTTGTCATTCAAGTCAGACTAACAAACAGCTGCGTAGAGTCCTACTGATATTTTCCCCGGTGCGATTGGGCAACTTCATGCAACTTCATGCATATGTGCACTGATTATTAAGTTCAGAGCAGGAGCTGGTAGGCAGGCAAACATCAAACTGGAGGAAGCTAGGGCGTGGGGATTTTCAAAATTGAGAGGGATTGAGGGAATATTAATTATATTGAGGGAAGGCTTTGAGTTCCATGTGAAGTCATATTTATCATGCAACGCCTATCAGATTAATGGCTCAAGCACCTAAAAAGGGACATGTCCGCCTCCTTGTTCGCACTTCAAGGGAGGTAAGATCAGCTAACCAAGAAAATTCAGTCTCACCACAATATCGACAGATGGGTCCACTTTTGCGTAATACCGACAGGCCATGCAATCGTAAGCCGTATTTTGGCAACACTTGCACATCTCCCTCAGCACAGAGCCGTGCCTTCATGAAAAAAAACGCTTTGGATGTGTGCCGTGTTAATTTGGATCCATTGAAAATTATTCGATACGGATGAATCAGAGCGAAGTCAGGCTGACACTAAATGGTTGCGTAATGGTTGACCCCCTTCAACATGTTGTCACATGGAGTCCATGAGCCAGGCCAGGGGATTTCAGGTGATGATCCACCCATACCCCGGAATCAGAGTTATTACGTGAGGAACAGTCAACCAGAGCCCGGGAAAGACACAGTGCAGTAGGAATACTTGCTGGACTGAAAGTGTGATTGCCGGTGACGCATAAGCAATAGCTGACGTATGAACGTCTACCAGCGCCACCATCAGGGTTTGGCAAGGACGCACATAATATCCAAACGGCACATCGATCAGCAAATTCAGAACCACGCGATACCCAAACCGAAAGGGAGCACATGTGGCACAGGGCCGTCCCCTGGACATCTCGCTAAGCTCTGATAATGGGCAGCGACGTGCCGTCGGAGCTGTGCCCGGTACGACGTCTGCCCGCCTGCCGGGCGTCTGCCAATCGTGCGCGTGTTCGGAGCACTTCCGCCGCCCCAGAAGATATGAGACGCCATGAACAGACGGGCGGCCGCCGCCCTGCCAAAGCAAATAGTCCGGTATCGACGCGAACACCGCCGACGGCACCGGGTACGGCGGCACCCGGGTCAGACGGGTGACTGGGGAGGAGGGAGGAGGGAGGAGGGTCAGACGGGTGACTGGAGATGACGGGCGACTAGGGAGGCGGATCAGAGGGATGACTCTGGAGGAGGGAGGAGGGTCAGAGGGGCGACTGGGGAGGAAGGAGAAGGGTCAGGGGTGACTGGAGAGGAGGGAGGAGGGTCAGAGGGGCGACTGGGGAGGAAGGAGAAGGGTCAGTGGGTGACTGGGGAGGAGGGAGGAGAGTCATAGGGTGACTCTGGAGGACGGAGGAGGGTCAGAGGGGAGGCTGGGGAGGAGGGAGGAGGGTCAGACGGTGGCTGGGGAGGACGGACGACTGTTGAGGAGGGAGGATGGTCAGAGGGATGGCTGGAGAGGAGGGTCAGAGAGGTGACTCGAGAGGAGGTCACTAGGAGTCAGACGAGGACTCAGGTCAGAAAAGTGGATCTGGTCGAAGCAGATACTCGGCCAGAGTGGCTACTCGGGTGAGTCTAGCTACCTGGATCGGGGTGGTATGAACCACCGTTCAGAGGCGGATTCCGGAGCAACGTTGTCCACGATATGTCGCGTGCCAAAGACGTGACGTGACGTCAATGTGGTCGTGCGAATGTGGACATGCCGTGGCGATGAGCCGCTGCAGTCGCCGGTGTGGACCAGATGGTATGGCACCGCCGTCCCAGCGCGTACCAGCGGCTAGTAGCCAAAGCCAGCGGCCAGTGATGTGCACTAGCGGCCAGTAGCGTGTATCAGCGGCCAGTAGCGTACACCAGCGGCCAGTAGCATATACCAGTGGCCAGTATCGTGCACCAGCGGCCAGTAGCGTGTACCAGCGGCCAGTAGCGTGTACCAGCGGCCAGTGATGTACATCAACGGCCAGTAGCGTGTACCAGCGGCCAGTAGCGTGTACCAGCGGCCAGTAGCGTGCACCAGCGGCCAGTAGCGTGCACCAGCGGCCAGTAGCGTGTACCAGCGGCCAGTGATGTACACCAGCGGCCAGTAGCGTGTACCAGCGGCCAGTAGCGTGTAGTAGCGGCCAGTGATGTACACCAGCGGCCAGTAGCGTGTAGTAGCGACCAGTGATGTACACCAGCGGCCAGTAGCGTGTATCAGCGGCCAGTAGCGTGTACCAGCGGCCAGTAGCGTACACCAGCGGTCAGTAGCGTACACCAGCGGCCAGTGGCGTATACCAGCGGCCAGTAGCGTGTACCAGCGGCCAGTAGCGTACACCAGCGGTCAGTAGCGTACACCAGCGGCCAGTGGCGTGTACCAGCGGCCAGTAGCGTACACCAGCGGCCAGTAGCGTGTACCAGCGGCCAGTGATGTACACCAGCGGCCAGTAGCGTGTACCAGCGGCCAGTGATGTACACCAGCGGCCAGTAGCGTGTACCAGCGGCCAGTAGCGTACACCAGCGGCCAGTAGCGTGTACCAGCGGCCAGTGATGTACACCAGCGGCCAGTAGAGTGTACCAGCGGCCAGTAGCGTACACCAGCGGCCAGTAGCGTGTAGTAGCGGCCAGTAGCGTGCTTCGCTCGGCGCGAATCTGACCGGCTCTGGCTCTGACGACAAGGCTCTGGCTCTGGCGACAAGGCGCGCGACCGTCGGAATTTGCGCGGTGCGCCACAGTCGACACCGTCACCTTGAGGAGCCGAGCGCGCACTTTTTATGGCGCCAGCCAGCACCGCAGTCGTGCATATGACGAGGTTACGCCTGCAGGATGGTTGTAAACAAAACGACGCGCGTCAACCCACCCAACGTTCGACGGCGCACTGGGAGGGAGTGGGGTCTGGGAGGGGCATCGGCCCCCACCGACGGGAGTGCGGTGTGTGTGTGGGGGTGGGGGGGGGGTTGACATCAGCCCTCACCGACGTGGGCCTGGAGGCGCCAGCCTCCACCGACCGGACTAAGAGGGACGTCATCTCCACCGCCCGGACTGAGAGAGACGCTATCCCCATCGACCGGACTGAGAGGGACGTCTTCTCCACCGACCGGACTGAGAGAGACATCTCCACCGACCGGACTGAGAAAGACGTTATCTCCACCGACCGGACAAAGAGGGACGTCATCCCCACCGCCCGGACTGCGGGAGACGCTATCCCCATCGACCAGACTGAGAGGGACGTCATCTCCACCGACCGGACTGAGAGAGACGTTATCTCCACCGATCGGACTGAGAGAGACGTCGTCCCCTCATTGGTTGGTTATCTGGTTTTACGACACGTCGACCCTTGATGCCAACTGAGTGTACGCCAGTCCCCTCACGCCGATCTGGTCGCGGGCGAAGCCTCAGTAGCGACAGGCGAGGATGTCGTACCCCCTCAATCTAAGCTCTTTCGATTGCGAGACGAGCCTCTTAATGCCAACTAGACCACTCGTCCCCTGAAAACCTGGTGAGACGTACCAGTCAATCGCGACTGAGAGGGACGTCATCTCCTCAACCGACCGGCTACCCTCAATACCGACTGAGAGAGACGTCATCCACTCCACCGAGTCGAGACTGTACAAGAGAGACGTTATCTTCACCGACCGGACCTGGTCGAGACGTACCCCTCAATGCCAACTGAGAGGACGTCGTCCCCTCAACCAACCTGGTCGAGACGTACCCCTCAATACCGACAGCAGCGTGTTGGTCAGGCGGCAGCCGCACCCGGGCACCGACCACGGGGCGAGACGGAGACGGAGACAGAGACGGCGCGGCTGCAGCGTCTCCGCCGCACCGGGTGCTCATTACGGGCCCCGGCAGCCGGCGGCTCGGCTGGGTCGCGCTAACTCGCCCGTCGCACGGACCCACCGCCTTTGTTAGCATCGGTAATTGGAAAACGGCCGCCGGCGGTCGTGAAGTTCGTGATTCGTTGTCGGTACTGAACGGGTCATGCCCCACGGCCGCGCCCGGTCCACTGCCGGGCAGGACGGACCACTGGTGTCTCTGGGGCAGGGCAGACCGCTGGTGTCTCTAGGCAGAGGGGACCACTGGTGTCTCTGGGCAGGGCAGACCGATGGTGTCTCGGAGCAGGGCAGACCTGCTGGTGTCTCTAGGCAGAGGGGACTACTGGTGTCTCGGGGCAGGGCAGACCGATGGTGTCTCGGATCAGGGCAGACCACTGGTGTCTCTAGGCAGAGGGGACCACTGGTGTCTCGGGGCAGGGCAGACAACTGGTGTCTCGAGGCAGGGAAGACCTCTGGTGTCTCGGATCAGGGCAGACCACTGGTGTCTCGGGGCAGGGCAGACCTCTGGTGTCTCAGGCCAGGGCAGACCGATGGTGTCTCGGGGCAGGGCAGACCACTGGTGTCTCTAGGCAGAGGGGACCACTGGTGTCTCGGGGCAGGGCAGACAACTGGTGTCTCGAGGCAGGGAAGACCTCTGGTGTCTCGGATCAGGGCAGACCACTGGTGTCTCGGGGCAGGGCAGACCTCTGGTGTCTCAGGCCAGGGCAGACCGCTGGTGTCTCGGAGCAGGGCGGACCGCTGGTGTCTCGGGGTAGAGAAGACCACTGGCGTTTCGGTGTAGAACAGACCGCTAGCATCTGGAGGTGGAGCAAACCGCTAGTGTCCCGAAGCAGCCGATGCCCCTGCTGCTGTGGCGTGATTGGACTAGGGTAGCAGCGAGGAGACGGCTGCACAGCTACGAGATGAAATGTCACATAGAGAGGCTGCTGAATGCAAGATGGTGCTGCAGAAGAGACCACAGCTGCCGGAAATCACAGCTGCGGAGCCATCATCACTCCAGCCGCGGTCGACGACTTCGACAGTCAGACCAGCGGTAGGGGATGCCGCGCCGCCTCACCACCACACGCGGTCGTCGGCGGCAGACATTGCTGCCACGTCCGTCGTCAGCGGAGGCTCATTCGTCCGTGTGGCGCCTCGTAAGTCTGTTGTCGCCGCGGCACCTCGCGGAGCAATGCCACCCGCTCATATCTCCTGCCTCTGACCGGCAATGTGACGGTCGGTAGTTCCTGCCTCTGACCGGTACTGTATTGGTCGGTAGTTCCTGCACAAAATACATGTCACCCTTCAGTCTGAAAAGTGGGGAACCACCTCCCCCATCCCCCACATGCTCCGCGGTCTCTGCCCACCACCTGGCGGGCGCTGCAGCATTGTCCCACTACCTGACCCTCGCCCCAGCACTTCCTCACCACCTGGCGGTCGTCCCAACATTGTCCCGTCACCTGGAGGTCGTCCAAGCACTGTCCCACTACCTGGAGGTCGACCCAGCACTGTGCCACTAGCTGACGGCTGTCCCAGCGCTGCCCTACCGCATGGCGGACGCTGCAACACTGTCCCACTACCTGGAGGTCGACCCAGCACTGTGCCACTAACTGACGGCTGTCCCTGCACTGCCCCACATCCTGACGGGCGTTCCAGCACTGTCCCACCACCTGGCGGGCGCTGCAACACTGTGCCACTAGCTGACGGCTGTCCCAGCACTGTCCCACCACCTGGCGGGCGCTGCAACACTGTGCCACTACCTGGAGGTCGACCCAGCACTGTGTCACTAGACGGCTGTCCCAGCACTGCCCCAACACGGCGTTCCAGCACTGCCCCACCACCTGGCGGGCGCTGCAACACTGTGCCACTAACTGACGGCTGTCCCAGCACTGCCCCACCACCGGGCGGGTGCTGCAGCATTGTCCCACCAACTTCTAACGGGCCGTTCGGGCGTCTGGCGGCCGATTGATGGCACCATCGCGGTGTCGCCGGACTGCCCGACGGCGCCGCATCTACAACTGATTGGAACCGCGTCGGTGTCGCTCCACACGGAGCATCAATAACCATTGCGCCGTTATAATGTGATCTACGACGGCGAATTGGAACATTAGAGGGTGTGTATCGGGAATTTTGATTCTCGACCGCGGCGACAGTACGTGACCAACATGGTGCGGGTGATGGCGGTAGAGCGGGGCGGGGGCGGGGAGGGGAGCGCTCTCTGTCCGAGGGTCAGAGGCGGCCGCCGTGTCGGCCGACATCCGACATCGGGTGTCGACCGACCGCCGGCCGACACTGAACAGGCGACCGGACTTCTGCACGCGACGGCGGCTGACGGGGCCCGGCCCGATAAACTTCATTCGCCACCGCCGTAAATATGTGTGGAGGCACAGTTGTGGTACCGGCGAAGTGGGCGTAAATTCTGCCGCAGATGACACTTGAAAGTAACGACTTGATAGGCATCTCGGACACGGGATGAGTCTGCGTGCCCGCGACCGCAACAAGTGCAAGATGCTCGCTAACCCAAACTTATGTCTCGGCGCCTTTGTCGCATGAAAGGCTACTTCGTCTCAGTTGCGGCGCATTCCATCAGCTGTCCACACCGCTTGTTTTATGCCGGTTTATGGCTATATGATTGCTTTATGGCAGCGCGTCGGCCACTGCACGTGACACTTGTGCCGCGCAGCACCCCTCCCATTCCCCACCCCTCCCCCTTCCCTTCCCGGAGCGGCACGCCAAGTCGCAGGCAGGTCATGATCTTTCGTTCCATCGTGGGCGTACCAATTGGAACAGGAAGGGGACATTGAGGAGGTTAACAGTGAACACCACATTCATGCATGAAGCAACTATTATTTGGACATTAGGCACCACATATCAAAACTTGAAGTTTTCCGAGAAAATTCAATAATATTCCTAATATCGGCTCTACGTGGAACCGCAATGCAATAAAATATCCACTCTATCCAACCTCGAGATCATTCATGTACACCTCGCTACATATAAGTGAACGTTAACATTGATTCAATGGCAATACGTGGCAACAAGGGACTGAGAAGTAGAAATGGAATTTGGCATTTTAACTGTCTACGGAAATATTGCGGCGTCGCACGGAGCACCTGCATCCGCATTGTCATGTGTGTTGACTATGGACTAAAGAGAAAGAAGGCAAGATACAGAGAGGCAATGAGAAAATGGAGGGAGAGGGCGGGAATAAGGTGATGAGAAAGGGGAGAAATGAAAGAGGAATAATTAGGCATACGAAGAGGGATGAAAGGGGAGAAAAGAAGACAGGTGAGACAGACGGGGACGGGGACGAGGACGGAGACGGAGACGGAGACGGAGACGGAGACGGAGACGGAGACGGAGACGGAGACGGAGACGGAGACGGAGACAGAGACAGAGACAGAGACAGAGACAGAGACAGAGACAGAGACAGAGACAGAGACAGAGACAGAGACAGAGACAGAGACAGAGACAGAGACAGAGACAGAGACAGAGACAGAGACAGAGACAGAGACAGAGACAGAGACAGAGACAGAGACAGAGACAGAGACAGAGACAGAGACAGAGACAGAGGAAGAGGCAGAGGAAGAGGCAGAGGCAGCAGAGACGGAGACGGAGACGGAGACGGAGACAGAGACGGAGACGGAGACGGAGACGGAGACGGAGACGGAGACGGAGACGGAGACGGAGACGGAGACGGAGACGGAGACGGAGACGAGACGAGACGGAGACGGAGACGGAGACGGAGACGGAGACGGAGACGGAGACGGAGACGGAGACGGAGACGGAGACGGAGACGGAGACGGAGACGGAGACGGAGACAGAGACAGAGACAGAGACGGAGACAGAGACAGAGACAGAGACAGAGACAGAGACAGAGACAGAGACAGAGACAGAGACAGAGACAGAGACAGAGACAGAGACAGAGACAGAGACAGAGACAGAGACAGAGACAGAGACAGAGACAGAGACAGAGACAGAGACAGAGACAGAGACAGAGACAGAGACAGAGACAGAGACAGAGACAGAGACAGAGACAGAGACAGAGACAGAGACAGAGACAGAGACAGAGACAGAGACAGAGACAGAGACAGAGACAGAGACAGAGACAGAGACAGAGACAGAGACAGAGACAGAGACAGAGACAGAGACAGAGACAGAGACAGAGACAGAGACAGAGACAGAGACAGAGACAGAGACAGAGACAGAGACAGAGACAGAGAGAGGAGAGAGAGAGGAGGAGGAGAGAGAGAGACGGAGAGAGAGAGAGAGGGGAGAGAGATTAGAGGGATGAAAAGTGAGCGAGTTGAGAGAAGGAGAGAAAGGTAACATAAAGTACAAGCAGGAAAGCGAGAGAGGCTAAGTGGAAGTGAAAGTTACAAAGACAATGCACAAAAACAAACTCTCAAAAAACCTTGCAGCAGAAAGCAAAAAGAGGAAGACAGTCTGTCAAACTGCCCAGAAGGTAACCACAGCCTGGCGCCACTCGGGCCACCCCAGGCTTCTTCCGGGAGTACAGCGGTTGCGCGGGCGGGCGCGCGCCACCGCGCCACCCCGCCGCCCCGCCGCCGGCACCCATCGGGTGACATTTCTGTTTTGGTCCGCCGCCGTTCGCGCGCTTTATGTGACTGTTTATTTGCCCAGCGTGGTGTGATGTATTTGTTGCACTATTTCTTTGACAGCAACGACGGCTGCGTCGCGCCAAAATAGATATATGGGTGTGACGGATGTCGACAGGGCCACCGACGCCGCCGGGTGGTGACAAGCGTGCCACTGATCGACATCGCACACGCAGACAGCCACGCCGCCGGGAAGTCAGACAGCCAGGCGGGCCTACAAATAGACCGACAGCGTACCCAGACAACCAGACAACCCGGCGGACAAACAGCCAGGCAGCTAGGCAGCGCAGACGACCAATAAAGCAGATAGAGAGCCAGGTAACGAGATGAGCAGGCAACTAGGCAGATAGCCAAATACCTGCACGACCAGATACCAACAGTTAAACGGGCCGACAGCCACACAAGACAACCAAACCAGGCAGCCAACCAACAGGGTAATAAAAACGCTACTTACACGGACAATCCAGCAAATTCAGAGTCAGCAGTCTCTAGCCACCAATCCTCGATTGCACCGGGGCCTCTGACCGTGGGAGAGGCCTCTGGCCGTGGGAGAGGGTCGGGGGGGGCACACACAAGCCGGTCTGCCGACACAGCTTAATCAGACCCCACGGTAGCTGACCGCACGGCCGACCGATCTCCAGCAGCCGCCCACCCCACCGCAGTCGTGTCGCTGCAAAACAGGCCAACACTTCGGCCACCGCGACCGCCGCCAAAAGCCGCATTACCGCCGTCCGACCCACGGGAGCGGTCCAGTAATTATTATTTACGCATACAAAGTAGCCATGAACAGCGTTTCGTGACTGCATTTAAGGCAATCTCTAATGGAATCGGCCCTTTGTTATGTAATTACCGTTGCCGTGTCGACCCCATCCGAGAGCTGGTGCAAAAAGCGCCGCCAGTACAAACATCTCGTGGTCTTTTCCAAATAACGATTACAGCAGATAGCGGCGGCGCGCACACGGGGCGCCGCCGGCACGTGACATCTCTACTAAATAATACCGGGCCGGTGTCCGGTCATATTGACGGGCACATCGACCCGACCGCCGCGGCCAAATTGGTGCGCCCGGCCATGTCGCCACCCGGCGGTGTGCATGGGCTGGGACTGCTCGGCGCGCGGGCGTGAGTCACGCTGCACTGCCGAGCACACGGGGCGAGTCTGGACGCGCCACATGCGACCGACCGCCGACGCGGGAGGCGACCCGGCCGCGCCGCCGTGCACGCCGTGTCGTCGATACCTTTGATGTGACCGCAGATCGGCGGCGGACGATCGGCGGAAGCGCGACACTTCCGGCCGACGCGCCGGTGGCCGGTCGTCGTCGCCGACCGACTGCCACCGTCGGTCACGCGGACGGCCGTGACGCGGACGGCCGTGACGCGCACTGACAGTTCTGTCATCTGTCGCGCCTCTCGGAGACCGGGGGCGGTGGACGGCACGTGCAGGCTGGCGTCGCTGCCGACCGACTGCCACCGTCGGTCACGCGAACAGCCGTGACGCGGGCTGACAGTTCTGTCATCTGTCGCGCCGCTCGGAGACTTGGAGACAATCGACTCAGATTTTGGTTGGAAAGACTGCAACGAAGTTAACCTCTTTTTATCCGAAGGTTGGAAAAAAACGAAGGTGTGTCGCCTACAAAACGTGACTTCGGTGACCAATTTAGAGATACTCGGGCATATTCAGGTGGAAGGATGGACGTATAACTATCTCAATCACACTAGAAACCGAAGGACTGCAAATGTTTTACCGACTGCTGTTGTCCTTTAGTTGAGCTGGCATTAGCTTCCTTCGCCGATAAAACAACAGACACCGTTCTGTGTATCATTTTCCAATGATAATATATTCTGTTTCACAGTCTGTTTTCCAATGATAACGGGAGCCATCTGTCAGCTAGGATCGTTGCCAAGCATCGGCTAGTGATACCAGCTTGGTGTCTCACGATTCTGGTTTAGGTTCAAGTTTATCATCGAAAATGGAAGCTAATTTCGACATACACCCTTCGTTGCTGGTTTCTGTTGTATTCGTCTCGTCAAAGTCCAGTCAAAGTTCACAGTTTCCCTCTGTCGTTAATGTCTTGTATTCGAGGTCATTTCCACAGCCATGGAAGTCAGCAAGCTCCACAGTCAGTCGGTCAGTTCCGCTGTTGTTTTGCCGATGGGATTCACATCCGTTGGTGTTCGCTCAGTTGTTGGGAGTCGCCGCAGACAGCCCGCAGTCGGTCTTCGTTGTATCGCAGCTGGAGACCATGACTTCGGTTAGTCTGTTACGATCTCCACCGGCACCTACCGGCGCGGACGAGGCGCTGGCTTGGGAAAGAACGAGGTGACAGTGCCGGCGGAGGACGAGGTGAAAGGCCTGGCACAGGACGAGGTGACCGGCCTGGCGCAGAACGAGGCGACGCCGATAAGGTGACAGGCTCGCCACGGGAGGGGGTGACGAGCCCGCGGGACGAGGTGACCTGTTTCGTATAAGATAAGGCGACACCAACCAGGTGACGGGCTCGCCACGGGAGGGGGTGACGAGCCCGCGGGACGAGGTGACAGGCTCAGCATAAGACGAGGCGACGCGAACGAGGTGACCGTCTCAGCGTAGGACGAGATGACAGGCTCGGAATCTGGTCGTCAGCACGGATTACCCGCTGATGAATAGCTGCATCGCGCGCTTAGTGCCAAGCAAAAACACGATAAATCCCACAGACCGGCCTAGATTGGCTGCACGGCCAGAAAAAGGGCCGTTCGGCGAGGCTCAGAACCCCATGAGGGTGACGCGTCTAAACATTGGTGACGGCTGGTGACTCATCCATGCATTGGTGCTGGTTAGTGACGCATCTTGATGGCGGTTAGTGACGCATCTGGCTGCTGGGCCGACAGCCGATGGTGACGGCTGGTACGTCGTGACGGAAGTAACGGCGTACGGATGGAGTGCGTGCTATTCCAGGCTGGCCAGGGTAGGGCCTCTGCCGTTCTCTGTTGGTATCTTCGTGTCACCGTCTTACCGCGCCGCGACTGGCGTGCAGCGTCTCGTCTCGTCTCGTCCCGTCCCGTCCCGTTCCGTCCCGTTCCGTTCCGTCCCGTTCCGTCCCGTTCCGTCCCGTCCCGTCCCGTCCCGTCCCGTCCCGTCCCGTTCCGTCCCGTTCCGTCCCGTTCCGTCCCGTTCCGTCCCGTTCCGTCCCGTTCCGTCCCGTTCCGTCCCGTTCCGTCCCGTTCCGTCCCGTTCCGTCCCGTTCCGTCCCGTTCCGTTCCGTCCCGTCACGTCCCGTCACGTCCCGTTCCGTCCCGTTCCGTCCCCCCGTCCCGTCCCGTCCCGTTCCGTCCCGTTCCGTCCCGTTCCGTCCCGTTCCGTCCCGTTCCGTCCCGTTCCGTCCCGTTCCGTCCCGTTCCGTCCCGTTCCGTCCCGTCCCGTTCCGTCCCGTTCCGTTCCGTCCCGTCCCGTCCCGTCACGTCCCGTTCCGTCCCGTCCCGTTCCGTCCCGTTCCGTCCCGTCCCGTCCCGTCCCGTCACGTCCCGTTCCGTCCCGTCCCGTCTGGCAGAGTTGCCCGGCGCCGCGCGTCGGGTCGGCTCGGAGCGGTGGTGACGCGACTGGACGAGACGGGGCCGTCGGCCGTGTTTGTTCGGCTCGGTCGCGGCGGCCGGTCGCCGACTGCGCATGCAACCGTGTGCAAACACCTGGAAATTGTGCAAGTAATCGGCCGCAAAAGCCTCCTGTTGTCACCGCTGTAGCAGCTTCTGTTTGAGCTTGATTCGGCAGCGCGGCGGCGGCATCCCAGGCCGGATGACGGCCCTGGCAGGCCGCAGAACCAGCCGAGCGAGGCAGGCCGCAGACTCAGCCGAGCGAGCAACTCGGCAAGGTCAGCCGAGCGAGCAAGTCGGCAGTCAGCTGGGCGAAGAAGTCAGCAGACTTAGCCGAGTAGAGAACGTCTGCGAGGTCACCTGAGCGAGAAACCCCTCAATGTCAGCTGAGCGAGAAACACCTCAATCTCAGCTGAGCGAATGGCTCATCGGAGTCAGCTGAGCCAGACATTCCCCAAGGTGAGGAAAACGAGAAGCTTCTCAAGATAAACTGAACGAGAAACCCCTCAATGTCAGCTGAGCGAGGAGCTCTTCAAGGTCAGTCAAGCGAGAAGCTTCTCCAAGTCAGCTGAGAAAGAAGATGTTCAATGTCAGCCGGGTGATGTGCACTGTGCAGACTGCCAAGCGTAAGATTCTGCGGTGACCAGGGAGCAGCTTTTACATTCAGCTGGAGACATATTTCATGATCGCCCCAGCGGGAAGGCCAGCGAATGAGGTTCGTATGTTTACCGGGATGATGACTTCAGTCAGACGCAGGAAGCTGACAGCTGACAATGCCACCTGAGCGGAGTTGGTTGCATCTTCTAAGCGAGGACTGCGAGGCCATTTCCAGCTCATCCGAGCGAAGACTGCAGCTCATCCGAGCGATGCCTCCAGCTCATCCCAGAGACGCCTGCAGCTCATCGGAGCGAATCGTACAGCTCATCCGAGCGAATCGTACAGCTCATCCGAGCGAAGCTTGCAGCTCATCCGAGCGAATTATACAGATCATCCGAGCGACGCCAGCAGCTCACACGAGCGAAGCCGTATGCTTAACTCATCCGAGTTAAGCATACAGCTCATCCGAATGAAGCCTGCGGCTCTTCCTTGCGACGCCTGCAGCTCATCCGAGTGAATCATACCGCTCATCCGAGCGAAGCCTGCAGCTCATCCGAGCGAATCATACAGCTCATCCGAGCGAAGCCTGCAGCTCATCCGAGCAGCTAACAACAATCAGCCGGCGGCGAGCGCAATCGAGTTAGGAGCGGCGGCTGGTCAGCGCCGCCACATGGTAATGTAATCCTCTGATGGCAGACCCACTCGCCACCATGATGCTTTTGACAAGTTTCCGCTCAATCCTTTTACGGGGCCGCACGGCGGCTGGGCCGCGGTCGCGCCCGCTGATTTAAACGGTATAACTAGTCCAGAAATCAGCACAAACTGGGAGAGTCAACACCGGCGGCTGTTTGATGGCGGCGTTCCGGGAAACGAGTGGGAGTCGCCCTGTAACTCAGTGAGATGACGTGAGACGGTGCGTTTTCTGGCTGCTCGAGGCGGTCGCAGCTAAGCCGACTGTCAACAATAACGCGCCATGTAAAACTCCGCAGCAGAACACGCAACTGAACTTGGGGTGCATACAGGCTGGTTGGACTTATCGTCGGCAACGTGGGTCAACTGTGCCATGCCCATGGATTCAAGGTCAGCAGGAGTTGGCTCCACAGCGTTACTCGACCCTATCGAAGATCCTATCATATCGGTCACGTTACAGACGTATCGTCGGTAACGTGGGTCATTTATGCCATGCCCAGCAGGAGTTGGCTCAACAGCGTTACTCGATCCTATCGAAGTCTCCTCCGCAAAGTTTGGAGGGCTTCGCAGAATTGTATTCGCAATCTTTGTGATTAATCTGATACAACTCAGTCATTGATTTAGTTACATGGGGTATTACATTGGATACAGAGCATGACAGCGGGCTGGTACAATTTTCGCTGCATGAATTCACATGCAATAAATGGCAAGCATGTTGTGAAATGTCCAGAAGAGATGTATCATTCTATAGCTATACACTATATATGTGAGCATTGCACATCCAGTTACTCGACCGTGAATGCCGGAATATGACATGTTCCCACCGAAGAAATACGATTCAGGAGAAGCAAGCTGCCGTTATCAAAGAACATTGTGTCACAAATAGATTGCAAATGTTCTGTACCTTGTGTCAAAACACGAATTCGCTACAGTCATGATGTATATTTAAGTAAGTATACTATCTTGCAACGGAATGTTCAATCCATTACACAGTTCGCAGGACCTAGGGTCATGTGGTGAATCGCGACACAATCGATCCGGTGCTCTATGACCTTCATTTATCTATATCTTAACATAACCATTTTTTTCACACGTGCGTGGCGGTATGGAATTGCAATTTGGAGAGTAGATTACATGACTGCTCACGCCAAGACATTCCCAAGTCGTAGATAAACCCGGCGTGCTGATTTGCTGCTGTCATTCACCACAGCATGACGTCACTAACCTTTGATTGACCCGCCCAGATTAGCACGTATTAAGACCGCTTATCCTTCGCCAGCTCCAATACCGGAATTCAGAGACGAACAGGATGGCTATGTGGCCAACACACAAGAAGCGCCGTCAGCGGATAGACGACACTGGAGAGTCGTCAGCGAAAAGACGATGCTGGAGCGTCGTCAGAGGACAGACGACACTGGAGCCTGGAGCGTCGTCAGCGGGCAGACGACACTGGAGCCTGGAGCGTCGTCAGTGGACAGACGACACTGGAGCGTCATCAGCGGACAGCCGACACTGGAGCCTGGAGTGCCATCAGCGGACAGACGACATTGGAGCCTGGAGCGTCGTCAGCGGACAGCCGACACTGGAGTGCCATCAGCGGACAGACGACATTGGACACACCGTTGGCGGTGTGCCTTTTACGCGCCTTTTTGCCACCAGTCGCGTGACAAAAACCGCGCGCCGCCGGCCGCCCGGCGAGAGCCTGCGCCTCTTTTCTATGAATATGAATGATATGCAGAATCGCGGCCGGCGCGACCGGCGCGACCGGCGTCGTTTGAAGTGATTAGCGCGCGGCGGTGTCCGCGACGCCGGCGCGACGTGTCACGGCCAGCGTCACACCCGCCGTCGCAGCCACGGCCAGGCTGCTGGGCCGGCGGCGCGTACCTCTGCCGGCGCCGCTGAAAAATCCACTCCATCAGAGGCGCGCGACGGCCGGTGTCCGACTTCATTACCATGCCATTGGCCGGGGTGACAGTGCAGATCGTGCATGGTCGGCCGCCGGCGGTCTCGGAGCGTGCGCCGAACACCTGGCCGACACCAGGCCGGCCGCCGCGCCATCCGCAGCGCAGGCCTTCCCTGCCGACAGGAAAGTCCGCGCGGCTCACGCCCCTTCTGCGAAAGTGCCGGCCCTGCGAGCCGCAGCAGGGGCCCCGCGGGGCGTCAGGACATGTGTGCCGGAACTGTGGAGCGTCGACGCGACCGAAGATCACAGTGCTCGGGCGGCCCTGCGTGCAGCAGGCGCCGGTCCGCGTGCTGCGCCAAGTTCCGACCGACCCTTGTTCGCAGCGCTTGCGCGAACCTTCCGCGACCGGAGCGGTGATCTGCCCCCATCGTGAGACTGGCCGGCGACTCACTGCCAGGTCCCGCAGCTTTCTGGTGGCATCGCCTCGAGGCTGCCATGCGATGCCATGATGGAGACCTGAGAAGCTCACTAAGCTCCCTTCGCTCACGACACGACGTGGTCAAGTCGTGCGGCTTTGCTAGCCCGCAAAAAAATGAACGGCGCACTTTGATCCCGTGAGGGGCGTCTCCAGCCTCGTGGACGAACAGAGGAACACGTCGAATAATATATGCGGATGGATCCCGTGATTCTGTGCAAAACATAACTAGGAAAATGTTGGCCTAGGTGCGCTACAATAGTGCTTCCCGCCAGTCACAGTCTGTACCCCTGTTGTGAACACCCAGTCACGTAATGCGACACACACCATGTTAATGCGTTGCATTGCGAATAGATGTAAAATGCCGCACCCAAGCTTTTATGAAGGGTAGTGAAATGTATATCGGCCGACAGGAAGTAAGCTGTTCTATTTGCCTGTAGCATGTGCTTTTTTCTAGCTATGACTGTTTATCGTGATTACTATGGCAAACACCCGTCAGCTTGATCGATAAAATGCAGCCGAGTAGTGCGAACAAACTCAAAGTGCCGCGCCAACACTTTGGAAAAGGCAGTAAAATGCACATCAGCAGACAGGTATCTAACTTGCCAATCTCCCTACAGCATGCGTTTTTACAAAGAGAGCAATGCTTAGCCGTGTAGGCAGGAAACTGGTCAGATGTTTTCCATGTTAGCTTGACGTAGCAATGATCTTCAACTTCATCGATTAATTCACGCGCCAGAAATTTCGTCGAACGCTATGAAACCAACCTGATGTAAGAGACGGCGGCATTTACTTGTCAATTACCTGATGGGTTTTCAAAATAAGCTCAAGATTTCGTGCTTTTCCCAGGCATTTATAGCATGTCGTCTAGTTCTCCCCGTCGGTCGCATGGCAGCGCTAGTAGTCAAATGCCGCGCTTGTTGCGGAACGGTATGCAGCAAGCTCTGTCGTCACCAGCCGGCCTGTGACCCTGCCGTAAACACTCAACCTATGACCCTGTCGTCAATACCAGATCTGTGACCCTGTCATAACCACCCTGCGTGACCGTTGTAATACCGCAAATAACTTTTAACTCTGTGATTCTGTAGGAAGTCCCTTGCTCGATAGCTCCGCGGGCAGTCAAGCAGGTCTTGCCGATGTCATCCTGCAGAGACCTGTGATCCCGCAGCCAGTCGCTGGCCGCCGGTCCCTTGAGAACGCCCTGGTCTGTGATCCGCACACCTGACATCATGGGCTTGGGACCCCGCGTGCCGACGCCGGGCCTGCGACGTGGCGGAGACGCTGGCCGCGATGTCATGCCGAGGAGTGACAGCTAAATCCTCTGGGCGGAGATGTCGCGCCGAGATCGAGCCGCCGCCTGTCGTGTTGGCCGCCACTCGTGCGCACTGGGCCGCCGATGTCGCGGCTCCCGTGCGGTCAGGTGCGGTCAGGTGCGGTCAAGTGCGGTCAGAGGCGGCGGCGGCAACCGTCTGGGGCCGTCTGCGGCGACACTGTTCCGTGTCGTGACGAGTCCGCGGTAACACAGTCCCGTGTCGTGACGAGTCCGCGGCAACAAAGTCCCGTGTCGTGACGAGTCCACGGTAACACAGTCCCGTGTCGTGACGAGTCCGCGGTAACACAGTCCCGTGTCGTGACGAGTCCGCGGAACACAGTCCGCGGCAACACAGTCCCGTGTCGTGACGAGTCCGCGGCAACACAGTCCCGTGTCGTGACGAGTCCGCGGTAACACAGTCCCGTGTCGTGACGAGTCCGCGGCAACACAGTCCCGTGTCGTGACGAGTCCGCGGCAACACAGTCCCGTGTCGTGACGAGTCCGCGGTAACACAGTCCCGTGTCGTGACGAGTCCGCGGCAACACAGTCCCGTGTCGTGACGAGTCCGCGGTAACACAGTCCCGTGTCGTGACGAGTCCGCGGCAACACAGTCCCGTGTCGTGACGAGTCCGCGGCAACACAGTCCCGTGTCGTGACGAGTCCGCGGTAACACAGTCCCGTGTCGTGACGAGTCCGCGGCAACACAGTCCCGTGTCGTGACGAGTCCGCGGCAACACAGTCCCGTGTCGTGACGAGTCCGCGGCAACACAGTCCCGTGTCGTGACGAGTTCGAGTATGAGCCAGGTATCGCGCCTCAGAGTCGGCCAGCCGAGTCCTGAGCCGACCAGCCGAGTCCTGAGCCGATCGGACACCGTCGCTGATGTCGCCCTGCGCCGCCGATAGGCCGGCTTTTTGTGGCTGTGACATGGGGACACGTAGACGGCTTCAACTTACCACTGGCATGCAGAGCTTCTGGCTACTATTCTGCCTACTAACTCCGCTACGTCGTTTTTCCTGTGGAGCATGGGTTAAGGGGTGGGGTGGGTGGCGGTGGGATAGATTTGATGGGTCTCGGTACTTTATTTTCATCTAACGTTCATAAAAGTAAACTTCATGCATATATATATATATATATATATATATATATATATATATATATATATATAATATATATATATATATATATATAATGCATCAAAACAGAATGCAAGGCGCATCGCGCGTGTGATGTGGGAAGTGCTGCACGATTACAGCACATAAACTCTCAGCGAGACGTTATTTTAAAAAAATCATATTTTAGCCCATAATGTTCATCACCTGGTTATACCACCCGTCCCATTAGGCTTCCGCCGTAGCTTAAGGTGTAGTCTATAACTGGCTTCCCTCTCTGGTGTCTCGGTAGCGGAGCCCACGAACCATGACTCTGTATGGTATCGGGGCCATGTGCCATGGTTCTGCGTGGCAGCGGAGCCCACGAACCATGGTTCTGCATGGTAGCGGAGGCCACAGGTCATGGCTATGCTTGGTAGCGAAGCCCACGGACCATGGTTCTGCATGGTAGCGGAGCCCACGGGTCATGCTTCTGCATGGTAGAGGAGCCCACGGGCCATGGTTCTGCATGGTAGCGGAGCCCACGGGTCATGCTTCTGCATGGTAGAGGAGCCCACGGGCCATGGTTCTGCATGGTAGCGGAGCCCACGGGTCATGCTTCTGCATGGTAGAGGAGCCCACGGGCCATGGTTCTGCATGGTAGCGGAGCCCACGGGTCATGCTTCGCATGGTATAGGACCCACGGGCCATGGTTCTGCATGGTAGCGGAGCCCACGGGTCATGCTTCTGCATGGTAGAGGAGCCCACGGGCCATGGTTCTGCATGGTAGCGGAGCCCACGGGTCATGCTTCTGCATGGTAGCGGAGCCCACGGGCCATGGTTCTGCATGGTAGCGGAGCCCACGGGCCATGGTTCTGCATGGTAGCGGAGCCCACGGGTCATGCTTCTGCATGGTAGAGGAGCCCACGGGCCATGGTTCTGCATGGTAGCGGAGCCCACGGGTCATGCTTCTGCATGGTAGCGGAGCCCACGGGCCATGGTTCTGCATGGTAGCGGAGCCCACGGGCCATGGTTCTGCATGGTAGCGGAGCCCACGGGTCATGCTTCTGCATGGTAGAGGAGCCCACGGGCCATGGTTCTGCATGGTAGCGGAGCCCACGGGTCATGCTTCTGCATGGTAGAGGAGCCCACGGGCCATGGTTCTGCATGGTAGCGGAGCCCACGGGTCATGCTTCTGCATGGTAGAGGAGCCCACGGGCCATGGTTCTGCATGGTAGCGGAGCCCACGGGTCATGCTTCTGCATGGTAGAGGAGCCCACGGGCCATGGTTCTGCATGGTAGCGGAGCCCACGGGTCATGCTTCTGCATGGTAGAGGAGCCCACGGGCCATGGTTCTGCATGGTAGCGGAGCCCACGGGTCATGCTTCTGCATGGTAGAGGAGCCCACGGGCCATGGTTCTGCATGGTAGCGGAGCCCACGGGTCATGCTTCTGCATGCGCCAAGTGACTCCGGTGAATGGTTGTATGATTAAATGCGGGGTGTGCTTCTGCCGTGTGCACGCCAAACAAAACTGCTGCATCATTCGGCCGGCATGTAGCTGTCTGATCTGACTGTGGAGATCTGCTGCCTTCGACTGGTGGAGATCTGCTGCCTTCGACTGGTGGAGATCTGCTGCCTTCGACTGGTGGAGTCGCCGACCCTGCAGGTTCGATGCAGCCGACAGCAACAGCTATGATTAGCACAATATTTCAGGTTTTCATAAAACAATTCAGAGCAGCAGCACTCAGGATTATGAAGAGGCAAATCTGGAACCCTAGTGCATTCTGTTCAAATCTCCTTCGGGAACAATAACTTTTTCCCGCTTGAATGTTTTTGCCTTGCTTTTTAAATTCGCTGTTGCTTTCATCCACTGCATTTAAGTCACGTTTCACTGCAGTCCACTGCAGTCGTCCATTGCATGCAAGTCACGGTCCACTGAGGTCCACTGCAGTTCACTGCAGTCCACTGCAGTCGTGCACTGCATGTAAGTCTCGGTAGACGCTGGTTGCCCATATTGTTGTCGGCTGAGTAATAGTGCGACTCCAGTGCACCACTCTAAGTACATCACTATCAAGTACTCAATTACCTAAAGCATGTGGCCATTAGCCGGGGCTCGGTTTCGAATCAGCGGATCATTACATGACTGTCAGTTGGGCCAATCATGCCAACCACACGGACCGCTGTGCCAGACCAATCATGCCGACCACACGGTCCTCTGTGCCAGACCAGTCATGCCGACCACACGGTCCTCTGGTTGGTTATTGGTTTTACGACACGTCGATCGTTGAGTCATATAGCGTTGCCAATCTCTCACGCCGATTGGTCGCGGGCGAAGAGTAGCGACAGGTGAGATTCGAATCCACAATCTTTCGATTGTGAGACGAGCATCTAACCCCTAGACCACCCGTCCCCGATCACACGGTCCTCTGTGCTAGACCAGTCATGCCGACCACACGGACCACTGTGCCAGACCAATCATGCCGACCACACGGTCCTCTGTGCCAAACTAGTCATGCCGACCACACGGACCACTGTGCCAGACTAGTCATGCTGGCCACACGGACCGCTGCGCCAGACCAGCCGCTCTTAGGAATTGGCTCGCGCCTGCAGCCAGCGTAGCGAGGTCCGGCAGACGGCGCGCCGGCCGTACCGTGACTGTGCGTAGTACCGCCGTCTGTACTGCGGTACTGCGGGAGTGAGGCGGGAGCGGGGTGGGGGTGCCCAGGGAGACGGAGCGCCGGTAATACAGTGACTGCGCAGTACCGCCGTCTGTACTGCGGTACTGCGGGGAGTAGGACGGGAGCGGGAGCGGTGCAGGAGTGGGGTGGGGTGGGGTGGAGCCGCGCCCTGACCCCTGGCGCGTCATAACTGACCGCATGACACCGACCCGGTCCGACCTTGCCACGCCGCACGAGAGCGCGCCGTTTTTCCCGCGTCCGGCCACTCATGGCGCGCCGTTTTTTGGTCCGGGACCCGTTTTTCGGCGCGACGTTTACACTAAGACGTGTCACCTGTCCACTGGAGATGCCGCCTCCTCTGCATATTCGCTATGCTATTTTTGTGAACCGGCTTTGAAGAAGGCGCTCTTCTGGAGAGTTTTGCACGTTTTTGCCGCCGCGCCCACCCAAACCGGATCCAAAGCTAAATTAAATCATGCCAGGGCCAGTGTTCTTAGCGGCGCGGCTCATTTTCGTTTTTAACTAGTATCAGTCATGGCCGGCCCTGATTATCTGCAAAGGCGGCCAGACACAAGAGGGCGTTTCTCGATGGCCACCCTCTGGATGCATTCCGAGGTGCTCAGACGTTCATTCTGTTGACGACGTAAATGTTCGTTTGCATCTGTGGTGTATCTGATTACATGTCCTGTTCTTCATTAATTCGATACAATATATTTCCAGTTGAACATGTCAGCTTCAGAGGCGTAGCCAAGGGGAAGAGAGCTTAGCCTTGAGGGGCTCTTGCGAACCCCTTAAGGCGTAAGCGTAGATATATAACCCAGGAAAATTAAAGTACATCTAACAGATTTTGTGGAAAGGATCACTGAGACCTGAAGATGTTCATTCCGAGTGCTGGCAAGAGCCATGAGACAAGAAGGGCCCCTCTGAGAGCTGGAATGCCCATTTCAGTTAGAGAGGATCCACTTGGCTGGAAAGGCCCCTAACAGCTGAGGAATAAACAGAACCCCGAGGGCCCCCGAGGCACAAACAGGATGCCTGAGAACCAGATAGGAATCGGCTGAGAGACGGCTAGAATGGTTCTGAGGTTTAAAAAGGCCCCATGAGGGATGAATTTGGCTCTCTGAGAGGAATAATAGAGACAAATCTCAGAGCTGAAATGCCCCTGAGATGACAGCTAGACAGAACAATTGAGGATGGCGATGGGCCCTAAAAACAGAAGAGGGCCCCGAGGGATGAAGAGGACCACTGAGAGCCTGAGAGGACTGGACTGGGATTCCCCTAAGATTAGGAGAGATCTCTGATGGATGAACTGGGCTCCCTGAGAGCTAAAAGAGAGTCGCTGTGAACTGGCGATTGTTATGAGGAATGTTAAGGATGAACTTCAGAGGTAGAATGCCCTTGAAACAAAAAAAAACTTTAAAGAGCTATATAGGGGTCCTTTGCAAAAAGTGTCCGAAATCCGAGACTTTTGGGAAAGTGGGAAGGGGTCTCTAATTAGTGAGGACGGCCCTCTTCAGATCACCGCCCCTCCCCCTGGACGAAGTCGTGAATTATGCTAACCACGAACGTTTATTTTTGAAAACTACAGGGGTGGGGGTACAATGCATGATGACAATGGGCGGGCCGAAATGGATTGGGGGTGGGAGCACACTCCATATGGTCCCATGCTAAAAGTTGAAATAATTGGGGGCAAAGCCGACACTGAGAGGCGCTTGATCCCTCAAAAGTATATAAAAAACACCGCGATGCCAACTATGTCACTATAATGTCAATTGTGCCACCGACAGCAATTTAATTTAAAGTTTACCATGTTACTTCCAACAAAGTGCAGGCGGCCCCGTGCCTACTGAATTCGCCCAGCTCCTGCACATGTGGAGGTCATGCTAGCAATCCAACAGTATCCAGCCGTCGAGAAGGTGCCCTCACCATCCACGCTGTGTGATATTGCGCTAGCATCGATGACATCTCATCTCGCGTACGCCACGACACCCAGTGCCAACCACACGCACCGAGAGTCGTCGATCCGAAGCCCGCACCGTCCCCAGATGCTCAGTCAGCGAATAAACACGCCGTACCGGCGTCAGGAATGCGCGACAGGGAAATAAAACGACAGGAATGCCGTTTAGTGTCACTGCTAATTGCACGTGGCTGGTCGTCAACGACGACGGCAGTCGGGATGGCAGAAATACGCGCCCGTCGCGCCGGTGATACCTTTGTTGTCACGCGGCCGGCTGAAGGAGGGTGATTGGAGGCGTCACGAGCCACGCGGCCGGCTCAAGGAGGGTGATTGGAGGCGTCACGAGCCACGCGGCCGGCTGAAGGAGGGTGATTGGAGGCGTCACGAGCCACGCGGCCGGCTCAGTGAGGGTGATTGGAGGCGTCACGAGCCAGAAGGGGGGTGAAGGCGTCACAGCCACGGCCGGCTCAAGGAGGGTGATTGGAGGCGTCACGAGCCACGCGGCCGGCTCAGGGAGGGTGATTGGAGGCGTCACGAGCCACGCGGCCGGCTCAAGGAGGGTGATTGGAGGCGTCACGAGCCACGCGGCCGGCTCAGGGAGGGTGATTGGAGGCGTCACGAGCCACGCGGCCGGCTCAAGGAGGGTGATTGGAGGCGTCACGAGCCACGCGGCCGGCTCAAGGAGGGTGATTGGAGGCGTCACGAGCCACGCGGCCGGCTCAGGGAGGGTGATTGGAGGCGTCACGAGCCACGCGGCCGGCTCAGGAGGGTGATTGGAGGCGTCACGAGCCACGCGGCCCGCTCAGGGAGGGTGATTGGAGGCGTCACGAGCCATGCGGCCGGCTCAAGGAGGGTGATTGGAGGCGTCACGAGTCGGTCGGAAGGCCAAATTATTCCCCATGTGTTCGTTCCACCGCACACACAGACCAGTCGCGTTTGATCCATTCATGGATGACGGCGATTTTCGCGAAGCTCGGCCTCGTCACCGACGAGCAGATCTGGTGAAATTACACATCTGCTATATACTGCAGCTAGGGAGCCAATACCCTGTTAGGCATGGGTAGTGGGCAGACGGGCCACCGTTACCCGGTGGCTGTGGGACTTCGGATTTGAATCTCACCAACTGCCTGAAATTTCGGCTTCCCCTGGCCGCTCTGTGTGAGATGGTTCGGACACGGCATCATGGGCTACGCTTCGTAATGCAGCCCTATATTTGCACTCTTCCATCCTCATGCAGAAAGCTTCGCCAAATTTGTACCTCTATATTCGCCATTGTCAAGACGGAATGCAGCGCGCTCCGTGGGGGAGGGGCAGACCAGAAAGGGACGCCTCTCTGGTGATAATCTGTCCACAAAGAGGCGCCAAATTGACAGCTGCCACGCGAGCTGGCGTTGCAGAGCGGCGGCTGTGCTGCGCACGGTGCTGGTGCCGGCGCCGGTGCCGATGCCGGCATCGTGTGTCAGGAATGTGCCACCTGGCGGCCGGCCGGCGGCGCTAATGTCCGGGCTGACCTGCGGCACACGCGGCTGATGCGGCGTCAGATGGCCGGCCGACTGACACCCGCCGCGCTGACCCGGCCTGCAAGTGGCGGCACCGCCGGCTGAGGCGGCGTCAGATGGCCGGCCGACTGACACCCGCCGCGCTGACCCGGCCTGCAAGTGGCGGCACACGCCGGCTGAGGCGGCGTCAGATGGCCGGCCGCCTGACACCCGCCGCGCTGACCCGGCCTGCAAGTGGCGGCACCGCCGGCTGAGGCGGCGTCAGATGGCCGGCCGACTGACACCCGCCGCGCTGACCCGGCCTGCAAGTGGCGGCACACGCGGCTGAGGCGGCGTCAGATGGCCGGCCGACTGACACCCGCCGCGCTGACCCGGCCTGCAAGTGGCGGCACCGCCGGCTGAGGCGGCGTCAGATGGCCGGCCGACTGACACCCGCCGCGCTGACCCGGCCTGCAAGTGGCGGCACCGCCGGCTGAGGCGGCGTCAGATGGCCGGCCGACTGACACCCGCCGCGCTGACCCGGCCTGCAAGTGGCGGCACCGCCGGCTGCTCCATTTGGCGCACCCGCCGCGCCGGCTGTCCCGTCCGCGCTGGCCCGGGGCAGTCATCTGAACGGGCCCGGGGCAGCCATCTGAACGGGCCCGGGGCAGCCATCTGAACGGGCCCGGGGCAGCCATCTGAACGGGCCCGGGGCAGCCATCTGAGCGGGCCCGGGGCAGCCATCTGAACGGGCCCGGGGCAGCCATCTGAGCGGGCCCGGGGCAGTTATCTGAACGGACCTGGGGCATCTGAACGGGCCCGGGGCATCTGAACGGGCCCGGGGAAATTATCTGAACGGGCCCGGGGCAGTCATTTGAACGGACCCGGGGTAGCCATCGGGCCAGGTACAGCATCCCAACGAGCCCGGAGCAGTCATCTGAACGGGCCCCGGGAAACCATCTGAACGGACAGGGGCAGCTATCTGAACGGACCCGGGAAACCATCTGAACGGGTCTGGATCAGTCATCTGAACGGGCCAGGTGCAGCCACCTCATCGGGCCAGGTGCAGCCATCTGAACGAGCCTGAAGAAACCATCTGAGCGGACAGGGGCAGCCATCTGAACGGCCTCAGACTGCTGCGTGCCCCATTCGAGCAGACCCGGAGTGGGAAATGTCCCATCTAAACAGAATCGGAGTGGGTAGTATCCCATTCGAGCAAACCCTGGCTGCGGCATTTCCAATCTGGGCAGACCCCGACGGCAGCATGTCCTTATCTGAGCAGACCCCGACTGCAGTATGTCCCATCTGAGCAGACCCCGACTGCAGTATGTCCCATCTGAGCAGACCCCGACTGCAGTATGTCCCATCTGAGCAGACCCCGACTGCAGTATGCTCCATCTGACCATCTGAGCAGACCCCGACTGCGGTATGCTCCATCTCAGCAGACCCTGTCAGAGCGGACCGCCAGCTCGCCAGTGGCGCCAGACCCGCACGGCGCTGCCACAGCAGTCGATTGTGATTCTCGAGCCGGTGCCCAACACATCCCAGTCGAACAATCGCTGCTGAGCGGGTGCGGCCGGCCACGGACCCTTTGTACTGCACCCCCCGCCCGTGCAAGGGCGCCGAACAGACATCATGGTCCATTCATGTGCGGCTACAGGTGCGGGCGGGCCACGAGGTGCGCCGGGTGTCCCGCGCTGGAGGTGGTCCTGGCAGGTGGTCGTCGAGATCGCGCTCCGTCGAGATCGCGCGGAGATGGTCTCCGGAGTCGGTCGGCTGGCGCGCCAGATTTTCTCACCGCTCAGAGGTAGGGCACGGAGACATGAGGCAGGGGAGACGAGTTACCGAATTGACACGCTCGGACAGGTCCGCATCCTGTGCACGGGCGCAGGGGAGGACATCTGCCGGGGGCTTCAGACCGCCGGGACAGACCATGTCGCCGTCCGCGCAGCTGGTCCGGCAGCCGGCGGCCGGCGGCCGGCCAGGCGTCCATCACGGTCGGCCGGCAGCCACCCTCGCCTGCGGCCAGGTCCGCCTCACAAGAGTCGCCGGTCACGCACGGCTTCGTGCACTGCCGGCTTGTGTGCCGGCGTTGCGTGCGCGCCGCCGAGCACAGATTCGGAGACCAAAAGCCGGCTGCTGCCCGGAGAACCACCGTTTGTAGTCCATGCAGAGTGGCAGAGGCCGTCCTGGCAGCACGACGCGACTGGCTAATTGGCTGTAGTTATTAAGCTGTAATGTTCCCAACGCCCAGCGACAGCCTCAAATTTAGTGTAACTAATTCTAAGAGAAATATTGCGGATTAAATGCTACTTGAGCAACTTGAAATTGTAACGACACGATGTGTTGGACTGGTACCTAACGATCAGTTTTCAATCATGAATGCTTTGCATGAGCGTCGCCATCGTCGGGGACGGAGGGGGACGCGTCTCGCCCAAAAACGTCGCGAAATTCAGCGATACGCCTATGACACTGAATGGAAAGAACGGACTTAAAACCCTTTCCTCTGTCCAAACCCGTGGCGACTATCATGGCACTTCGGTGATTCAGAGCTCCAATTTGAACTTCTCCTGGCTGCACTCTGCTCGTGGGATGGTGTTCGCAAGAGCTTCGGTTAACGGTTGAGGGCCTATGGAATAGCTTCGGCCAGTTACTCGGATGTTTATAGGGCAGCTACTGTCAGCCGTTCCGGGTGGGGGTGTACAGAACAGCTGCAGCTAGCTGTTCTGTGATGCACGGCACCCCGACACCGTATCGGCGCTTATCCATGTGCCCGTGCTGCCAGACGGATAATTGGACAAAAACGGCGCGGCGACGACGCGGATGGCACGCCGCACCACCACAAAACATCATCATCTGAGCGGCCAGCTCCGGTCAAAAGCGTGCGCACTCGAGGCCCAAAATGGCAGCAACCCCTTGAGCGAGAATACCATCATCCCGAGGACAGGTAATGACGGGAAGGAATCCGGGATATCATCCATAATCAAGGGGTTTTATTATGATTACAGATATCGAAGTGGACGACCGTTTGGAAGAGGCTGTGTGACAGACAGTTAAGAATTTATTCATCCGTAGCTCGTAGTTAAGGTTACCGTGTCTCCCAAAATACACGCTTGTAACCGGGCATTTGGCTCTTCCTGGAAACGCCAATTATTGGTGATCGAAATGTCGGTAGGAAATGAAATCGGGGGACGAACGTGTGGCTCGGCGTACCCTTTACTTAACATAGCTCGTCGGGTGAGAAGTGGCGCTCTTCTCACGCCCGGAGATGGACCCATGTGACCGCACGTACCACTCTAAAACCGCCTTCGATTGGCCCACTAAAAGGCCGATCAAGCGGCGGCCCGGAGCGTCGACGGCAACGGCGGTGCCGTTTACGACATCAATCGCAGTTGTCCCGCGTCCACCAGCCAACTCATTGCCAGATGGCTTTTTGCGGCGCATCAGATTCGCCGTTTTTGCCGTGGGACCCACTGCTGCGGCCCGCATCCAGAGGGCTAATTGGAAAAGCAGTTGCGCGTCGCGGTGGGTCGCCGCCGACCGTGTCAAGCGCGCCAAATCATCAAATCCGCGTGCTGCAATCTCAACTATTAGAATAACAAAAGAGCACCGACACGGCGTAATGGTCCGCCTCGCCACCCACGGTCAGCACGGCCGGGCTGCATGACGGCTGTACAACTGAGGGCAGAGTGTAACTATGCTGTATGTAACTGAGCTGAGGCCAGATTGCAGCTATGTCCTCTCCCAACGGGACTGAGGCACAGGAACAGGCGGACGGCGGGCCACTGAGGGTTTAACTAGGGAAGATTGCCACAGAGGCAACAGATTTGCTTTAAGAAGTTTGATCACCATTTTATATCTGGACAAACATATAATTCTAGAACAACAATATGTTAGTGGATTTTATGTGCTTTTGTAGTTTGGGTCGGACTTCCTTCTTGGAATCTTTGGCATTGCCCATGTTTTGTATTTCCGTTCTTGTTATACTTGTTCATGGGTGTAAGAACAGGGGGAGGGTGCAGCGGGGGCGCCTACCCTCTCCCAACTCCAAAGTTGAAGGGACACTGCCCCCCCCCCCACACACATTTTGGATAACACTTTGCAGCCAGCTGCCCGCCTCCGACAAGGAAATTCATTTTTTACAAAATGTTGGACATATTTTGACGATATAAAATATCCTTCAAAAAAGTTTTCTAAACCCGAAATTTTGTCCTCCATTTGGTGGCATGACTGTCAACAAACGGTTTCACGCACAATAGCTTGAGGTGCAAGAGCATGATGGGTATATTTAGGCGGTATAGGTGGTGATATAGACGGCCGTATGTTTAAAATATACGGCCGCCTATAAATTGTCGACAATTTAAGTACGCTTTCTGCCGACCAATGAAGGGGTCTATTTTAGTACGCTTTTTACCGACCAATGAAGGGGTCTTGATTGGTTTGATAGTCAGCCGTCGCGCAGTTTTGCTGGCTGCTGAAACAAAGTAGGCTGAGCGACTTTTTGCGATCTTTGGCGTTTCATGTTTGCTTCTGTCTATTGATATTAGTGTAAGAAGTGGGGATGGTCGGAAAAGTCAAATAGTGTCGGGGTAGCTGCACCTTCAAGATGTGCATGCATACCTTGGTATGTATAAATGTGCATTAAAGTGGCCGGATTTAGGTATATGTTTTGGAGAGATTCCGAGACAAGCTCAGTTTGGGGTAGAGTGCAAACTCAAACTGAACTGTCGGGGGCAGGAGTTAGAGTGAATAAGATGATTCGGGCGGGAAACATTTGAATGCTCTGGAGAACGGTGGGAATATGGTAAATTTGAAGTAATGCATCCAAAAAGGGCCTTAGGTACATTTTGCTGCAAATGTAAGTAAGCTAATGAAAGTGTTCCTGCATCGGCCAGACAGAAAGACAAGAATGTGTCACAGGTGTGAATGAGATGCTCGGGGCAGCCAAAGTCTTGCCCCAAACAGGACTACAAGATGCTCCATTTCGGAAGCTTGCTTTGCAACTATGTTATTGCTGTCCTGTTCTACGATTTTCACAAAGCTTCTTGACGGTTTCAAGACATTCCCCAAACTAGTATGACTTGCCCAAATCCCTTAAGAATCTGCCCAAAACAAAAGGGTTGTGCTGTGGTGTTGCATGTTGAGGTGCTGTCAGGTGCAGCACATTTAAAAGGAAAACAGCAAGGAAAAATAGCCAGGGAAAAGAACTACGAATAAACCAATGGCTATCTTGCATGGTGCTCTAATCAACTCCTCTTCCATACTTCGCAGATCGGTTGCTGGCCTGGGGTAGGACAAATTCGACTATGGCATTGGCCATGATCCAAACTGCAAACGATAGCAGGTTCCAATGACATCCTGGTATGTAATTATGATTTCATTGATATCCTAATTTCAATGAAATTGATATAACACTTGTATCACACAATGTATGAGGAGTCCTGGACAATTCAATTTTG
Organism: Ashinkailepas kermadecensis; assembly: GCA_034440615.1. Lineage (NCBI taxonomy): Eukaryota > Metazoa > Arthropoda > Thecostraca > Neolepadidae > Ashinkailepas > Ashinkailepas kermadecensis. The sequence continues at coordinate 211,747 of JAOTOM010005041.1, read as the reverse complement.
TGCGATTTTTTGGGACCAAGTATATTATTTTTTTTGAAGGGAGATGCCGTCCGAATTTGATCTACCGTCATTTGACCATTTGATCATTCATGATAGATTGACGGTAGATCATTTGAACTACCGTCGGCAGTCCTGCCCCCCCCACCACCGACTTCAAAATCTTTCCTACTGTTCCGACTGTTGTTGCTGGTATTTATCGTGCGATGTCATGGACACAATGTTAGCTTCCTTGCGTTGGAGCTAAGCACCTGCCCATACACCCCATTTGCTTAAACGTCGCACTCATGCTTATACCCAAATAATATCAGCATCTTCATCACCTAGCTCCCATGCAATTATGCATGTGAATTGGAATTTATTTATCGGGTGAGGGGTTATTTTGAAGAAGAAAAACTGCACATTTGATCTTGCGATAAAATAACAGACATCTGCCCACGTGCAATCTTTTGTAGCTCACCTACAACGGTAAGCATGTGTCTCCCCGGACCACGGGCAGGTGTTCGGGTTATTCAATCCCCGTTTGAATCTGTTCAGATGCTAGAACCAGTTCCAAGCTGTTGATGCTTATTATAATTTGTAAGAGACCTGCTGCACACTTAATAATACTGCACAATAATATGGCTAAAAAAATCACAAGCAAGCCTCGAAACAAATTTCTGTTTTAAGACAAATCCACATGCCCAGGTCCTCCTCCCCCCACCCTAAGAGTGTGCGACTCGCCGTGCAATCAGTTCCACAGAGGAATTATCACAGAGTGCGTAATCAGCTTGCATTGCAGAACCGGGCTCGTGACGTCAAACGATGAGAACATTCTGGGCTATCAAGCAAAATTACAAGCTGCTATGCCACGTTCCAAGTGGCATCGAGTACAGACGTCACGTTACTTCGTGCAGACATCATCTCTACGTGCGCTCTGCAATTACCTTTACGACTGGGAAATATCACAGACTAAAACCGGAAACTAGCGACACCTATGACTCGAGGGGGCACGAGGCCAAATTATGTAATGGTAGTTTTCCTGTTTAACTCCAATGCAAGCGTGTGGATGTCTAACTATTTGCATCAAACCATTTTGCTCACTATATAGATACTGTAACTGTATTTAACACCATTTCCAATGCATTATGCTACGTGATTAAAGGCGAATCCAGGAGGAGAGGTGCCATGCCCTCTCCCACACACAGGTCGATTTTTGCCAACATTTGGCACTGACATGACATTTTGTCGAACTTGAAGAATATTTAATTACATAAATATTGTCTTAAACATACCCGCCAAATGATAGGTTTTCAAATCTGATCAGTTATTCGAAATCGGAGAATAATGTGTGAAATTTATCCGCCCCAAGCCAGGTTTCTGAATCCGCCCTTGTACGTGATAAGTCCACAGTGCTATCTCTGTTAGCATGGAACCATTTGCACACACAAAGCAATCTGATTATCCAATATTCTCTTGCATACCTTTCGCTTTCCACCTAGCACATCATTGCGCGGGAAATGATACGCAGTCATGACAACAGTGATCCAAGTAAGACATCACGTTCAAGAGAAGCATGCGATATCCTCCTTCCGCGAAAGCCAGAGAATAACCACACCAGTCTTTCGTCGTGATTAACCCTTGCACAAGAGCTGGTTTCAATGCCTACAGTGACGTTTCCCACACCACGACAGCAGCTGAACAAAGAGGGAGGAGTCCAGGGCGGTGTGGGAAATACCGGCATGACTTCGCCATCGCCACCTATCTGTCACGGAGTAATGCAGACCGCCGCGGGTCGGTCGTCTGCAGCGCGGTCCACGCGCCGCGGAGGCGCGCCGTGCGCCAGATACGCGCCGTGCGCCAGATACGCGCCGTGCGCCAGGCTAGCTCACGTCACGGTCGCCCCAGAACGTTCACGAGCCGGCCGAATTGGCAGGCCGGCCACCGGCTGTGCCGACCGTCGTGCAACCGATAGCGCTATCACTGCGGCCGTGTCGCTGACGACGCGGCGCCGCCGCCTTTTTATCGACATCAATTATCGACTATAGCCAGAGATTCTTACGCCGAGCCAAGCTAAACATAGCCGATCATAACTCACGGTGTCGCCGTGGTCGCGGCGGAATCCGGCGGCAGATGGCTTGTTGACGCCCGCGATGGCACGGATTCATCAAAAGGCGTGACGCCGGCGCCCGGTCGAGTGTCGCTCGCACTGCCAGGCCGCCGCCGCCGCCGCCGCCGCCGCCGCTGCGCCGCCGCCGCTCCAGAAAAAGACGTGCACGTGCTGGCGACGCGTGCCTGCAGCGTCACCGCGCCGGCGACGTGCACGGTCGGCGTGCGCCGAACACGTGCACGGATGTCCCGGCCAGGCGAGCCGGCCGGCGCGTTCGAACTGTCGTCCTGCGGCGGCATAGCTCGGCGTTCGAACTGTCGTCCTGCGGCGGCATAGCTCGGCGTTCGAACTGTCGTCCTGCGGCGGCATAGCTAGGCGTTCGAACTGTCGTCCTGCGGCGGCATAGCTCGGCGTTCGAACTATCGTCCTGCGGCGGCATAGCTCGGCGTTCGAACTGTCGTCCTGCGGCGGCATAGCTCGGCGTCCGCTCGTCGCGCCGGCTCGCGGCGCCACGTGGACGCGCTGTGGACGTCGTGCGTCAGTGGAGCTGGGAGTCAATGGTTCTGGAAGCGCTACTCTTCACCCGGTGCTTTATTCGCGTCGGCACTTCGCCGCTGCCCCAGTCGAATCAATGCTTGCCTGTGGCCCGGTCAGTTGTCGCCTCATTGCTCCGTTATTGGGGTCGGGATGCGCCCGCGGCTGGGTCGGTACATGTTCGGCCGGCTCGCGCAAGTCGTTATTTCCTGGGCTCCAGGTAGCATTGTGTGCTGCTCCGATCAGGGTCACCTTGTGTTAGCCAGATGAAGCCACCGTGCAATGGTGTCCCAATCAGGTCAATATTTAGCTGATCACCCGACAAGATTGCTGTTCGGTCTTCCAGTGAAGGGGATATTCACCACCGCGAGGTCAGAACGTGCTCATGTTCATGGCATCCGACCCGATCTCACTCACCCACTCTCCCTGGGCATCACTGTTTAAACGGTAACCACTTGATCTTGTTACACATTTGAAAATTTTAGTTATAATGTTTTTTTTGAAAACTCAGAATTACATCTTTTAGGGTTCGATTTTATCCACGTTGGTTACACCCTTGTACTAAAATACTTGCATTCGTCGTTCAAAAACAGTTGTGGGGCTATTTCTCGCGCCAGGACGTTGTAGATGGCGCTACGCATCATGCCGCGCCCCCCCTATAGTGGCCACGACCGCGCGATCTGTACAGTCATCGGCACGATACCCGATCCTGTGGTGGACTTGTGTTTTTTGGTGGGTCGACTACGGTGCCTATTTTGTGCTCCGATCCTGTGCATGCAACACCAGAGTCCTTTGGCCCACCTCTTATCCCAGCTCGTTCCGCGCGTCTCCCGGTGCCTCTTGCTGGCTGCGACCTACACCCGGCTGTTATTCGGTCAGATCAGTACGTTCCCGTCGCTCAGATCAGGTCACTGTTCACCAGACCTGCCGATCGGCGCAGTAGCCGTCCCTGGTCCGTGTCAGCTCAGCATGTCCCCGCTGCTCCGACAGGCCGACGGCCGCGCGGGCCCGGCTAATAACTCGGGCCCATCAAAACAGTTTTTGCTGGCGGCGGCCGGGCAGCACGTCTGCGTCGCCGCTATTTGACAAACTTCCAAACAAGCAGCGCCTTTCCCGCGCCGGGTCGCGCCGACTACGTGCCGTTCTCTGATTGCCTCGGGTCGGTTAATTTCGTGTCGGCCGCTGCCACCGCACACGGTCGTGACTGCAGCGACGCGACGGCGTCTCTGCCCCCTCCCCCTACCCCTCCCCAGCCCCGGCCGCAGGGGGGCGGGGGCGGAAAATGCCGACTCGCAGGTGACACGTCACGCATGCTCGTGACAACGACGCGGCGCCGCCACGCTCGGAGCCCTCTAATCAGCGGCCGCGACGCCATTTGCATAGTGGCCGAGTGTTTATTTTTGACGATTCGATGACAGCTAGATGGCGTTGCACGAACGCGGCTACGATTTAATTAAAACACGCCGCTCGGCCGGCACGGGCACGTGACGTGGCCCGCGACTGTGACACACCGGCACCGACACATCACGTGCTGCGGCCTGAGGTCTGGTATCGTGCAGGACGCCGGGACGCTTCGGTGCGGCGAGATGTACCTCATCCCTATAATATTCCCCTGGCAGACACAAAGCCGAGGTCCCTTTGTTATTTCGCATGAGAGGATAACACATGGAGTTGGCATGGTGTCCACAGCACTAGTCTCATTGAGGATAATTTCGAACAGCATTGATGTTGTACCACAGATCACAAGCATTATGCTGCATATGGGCATGAATGTCCATGCAGGTCATGAGTGGAGTGGTCTGTGGAGGTTACAGGGCTATGTAACGGTGAAAGTCATGCCCTTTGCATAATAGCTGTTAAAGACGTTCGATTTGCATCCCTGCCTCACACATTTCCAAAAACGTTGCTACATCCATTTGTCATGAGAACAGGCTATTCGATTTCAGGGATACTTTATGCCTATTTGTGCAATAAGCCCTTCGCGCCAACCAACGAAAGGAAAACAGCTGGGCGCGAATGATCAAGGGTTGGTGGAAGCACCATACAACCCAAATCCCAAACAAACATCACACGAAAGGAAAACAGCGAAGTTAGAATTTTAAGGTCGATAATTAACCGGTAGACATGGGTTAAGCGCCTGATTTAGCTAGGTTGGTTGGAGCCCACACACGTTCCGCATGGGGATCTTCTATGCAGTACTTGAGAACAGGAGAACATTGACCGCTGAGATATATTTGTTGGATTGCCTTTTTTAATAGCAAGCCCAAAGCAATATGACGAGATGAACTCAACACGACACTAAGCTCGCACACATCTGCGCTCAGATTCAGAGTTATGCCAACGTTATCATGTCTGGGTTCGGTGAATTCCTGGGTACCATAGATACTCTGGCTTTCTCATTCCACCAAAAAAGGCATGCTTTGGTCTTGACGAGCTCGCCTTGGTACAACCAAAGGCAGGTCCAGCAGTCCTTGGGACCTGACAAACATCTGAAGGGTGGACAAATGCTAAGGTAGCCGTCCTTCTTGGGGACCGGGCAAACATCTGAAGGGTGGTATCCTTCATGGGGATCAGGCAACCATCTGAAGGGTTGCCAAGTGCTGGGGTCGGTCGAACCCTTCTGATCTGGATTTAACGTAACTGTAAAATGGCGCAACCCATCTCTAGCGGTCCGCACTTTGTCACTGCTAAATATTAAAAAGGAAGTATATAGAGGTGAGGATTAATCGATATCAGCAATGGCTGAATACAATGGTTTTATGATTAGTGTCGTGAAACTGCATTTTAGCTACATTCTGTCATCTCGGAGCATGGCCTCATCGTCTCCCCCTCGATCCGTGCCTGAATGCAGCCTGGAGACCAGTGTCCCGTCAGGTGACTGACTCCCCTTGTCGCTCCAGCTGGCCGGCTGGTGACCGGACGTACTGAGAAGGGAGGTGATGAGGGGAGGGGCATCGGGCTTGCCGACGGTCCGAAAGACAGCAATGTGAGTATGCAGGCAACACGACATTCGACAGACCGTATCACCATGGGCACCACCATGGGACAGGTACCACCATCGGCAGGGCCGTGGCAGTCGACGAACGGTACCACCACGTGCTGGACCTGTTGGCAGACGGTACCACCACGTGTTAGACCGGCCGACAGACGGTACCACCACGTGCTGGACCTGTTGGCAGACGGTACCACCACGTGTTAGACCGGCCGACAGACGGTACCACCATGTGCTGGACCGATCAGCAGACTGTACCGCCACATGCTGGACCGGTTTACAGACGGTATCACCATGTGCCGGACCGTGGCAGTCGATACACGGCATCACCACGTGCCGGACCGTGGCAGTCGATAGACGGCATCACTACGTGCCGGACCGTGGCAGTCGATAGACGGCATCACCACGTGCTGGACCGTGGTAGTCGATACAGCATCACCACTTGCCGGACCGTGGCAGTCGATAGACGGCATCACCACGTGCCGGACCGTGGTAGTCGATACAGGCATCACCAGTGCCGGACCGTGGCAGTCGATAGACGGCATCACCACGTGCCGGACCGTGGCAGTCGATAGACGGCATCACCACGTGCCGGACCGTGGCAGTCGATAGACGGCATCACTACGTGCCGGACCGTGGCAGTCGATAGACGGCATCACCACGTGCCGGACCGTGGCAGTCGATAGACGGCATCACCACGTGCCGGACCGTGGCAGTCGATAGACGGCATCACTACGTGCCGGACCGTGGCAGTCGATAGACGGCATCACTACGTGCTGGACCGTGGTAGTCGATACACGGCATCACCACGTGCCGGACCGTGGCAGTCGATAGACGGCATCACTACGTGCTGGACCGTGGCAGTCGACAGACGGCATCGCCACGTGCTGGACCGTGGCAGTTGACACAACTGCAGTGTTTCCGACTCAGCAGTCGCTCTCAGCGGCCCCGCTGTTCGCACCACCAAGCGTGACAAATCTGCGGCGGTCGGCGCCACGTCGGCCGAACACCGGACGGTCCTCGTTCGTACCTCCATCCCTCCGACAGGTGCGTCCCAGTGTGTCCAGCGGCTCTGTTTCTGTTTCCGTCTGTCTGGTGACTGTGGATTGTTCTCATCTCTCCAAGAGGCCTGTTCTAGCTTCGCCGGAAGATGTGCCCTCCTCTTTCCGTCTGTCTGACACAACCATCGCATGGGTTTGCTCTCCAGAAAGCCCGTCCCCGCCTTCCAGACACGTCTGCTGTTGACACCACACAGCGTACCCGTCTTTGCATGCCCACGGCTCTGCCACAAACGTTCATGAAGCCCTAGCACTGGCGGATGTACCGATGACGGATGTACCGATGCCGGATGTACTTGTACCGGATGTACTGGTGCCGGATGTACCGGTGCCGGATGTATCGGTACCGGATGTACCGGCGCCGAATGCACTGGGGCCAGATGTACTGGTGCCGGATGTACCGATGCCGGATGCACTAATGCCGAATGCACTGGGGCCCGATGTACCGATACCGGATGTACCGATGCCGGATGTACTGGTGCCAAATGTACTGGTGCCAAATGTACTGGTGTCAGATGTACTGGTACCGGATGCAATGGTGCCCGATGTACCGGTGCCGGATGCATCGGTGTCGGATGTACTGGTGCCAGATATATCGATACCGGATGTACTGGTGCCGGATGTACTGGTGCTCGATGTACCGGTGCCCGATGTACCAGTGCCGGATGTACTGATGCCAGATGTATTGGTACCGGATGTACTGGTGCCGGACACGCTGGTGCCCGATGCACCGGTGTCAGATGTACCGGTGCCGGATGTACCTATGCCGGATGTACCAGTACCGGAGGTACCGGTACCGGATGTACCGGTACCGGAAGTACCGGTACCGGATGTACCGGTGCCGGGTGTACCGGTACCTAACCGTCCACGTCACGCCTGGCCACCCATTCACCGTCCACCCATATCTCAGCAGCTCTGTGGTGCACTCTCCACCAGCTCGATCCACGTCTCGCGCGGGCAGTCGGCCGTTTCCCGACACTCGTCTTCAGACATCTCTTCGGCGCGCGCCTCTGTGCGCCGCCACTGGCGGAAGTCACGCGCCACCACCGGTGGAACTGCCATTGTTGCGCTTCCGGCGCGCCGTAATGCCGCTGATGAGTGAACTGCGTCGCTGATGAGTGAACTGCGCCGCTGATTGTGGACCGCGCGAGTCGGTACCGACAATCAGCCGGCGTCGACGCCGAGTAAAAAGCCGGCGTCGGCACCGGCACGTCCTAATCGGATCCGGTCGCGGTGGCGACTGATGAGGCGAGCACGATCACGGTAACCCGGTTACCGCCGCCGGTTACCCGGGCCTGACCGCGCGCTCCTTGGCGTTCCGGTCGCCTGCGCGGCCGCCGCCGACCATCAGCGGAGCTTTGTGACGATGATCGGCGCTGCTCCCCTAAGCGCCGACGACGACGGCGACGACGTTTTGGTGCATTTTTATGCGGTCGCAGCGTCGAGGATAAGATCGTCAGAGCCGGTATGAATAATTCTTTTATGTTTTACGCGTCGTCCATCACCATTTGTTGGTGATCGGGCGAGGATCACCGCCATCGGCGAGGGGAGCCGCGAACACTTGACAGATGACAATATGAAAATGGAAGCAGCGGTTTTGCTATCGGCCATGCATCCATCATCTGCACCGGCACAACAGGAAGCGGCAGACGACTCGGCTACCGCCGTCGAGTGGCAGTTGTCGGCCGGCACGTAGGCTGCACTTCCCTGTGGTGGCCGGTACATTGGCGGGGCCGGTGGCCGGCTGACCTGAGGTCGGTGTCGCCCAACGCTGCCCTACCGACCTCAGGTCACCGGATGACGGGGATAGGTGACGGGAGGTCACGGCGACCGGCAGGGGTAAAAAGCTCCGTCCTGCTGTTCCAACCGGCGACCAGAAACTATATTATGTGGCTTTAATGGCAATCGAATACCTCATCACGTACGTATGAGGATGCATTATACTGTGGTCCCTAAATTCTCATCCCAAGCCACAAGAATGCAATGATGTTATTTTCATAGTCTTTCACTTCCGACTAGAAATACTGCTGGCTGTTGGACGGGCCGCTCAGCGTACAGCTGCCGCAGGACCAGGGGCCGCTCAGTGTACAGCTGCGGCAGGTTCAGGGACCGCTCAGTGTACAGCTGCGGCAGGTCCAGGGACCGCTCAGTGCACAGCTGCGGCAAGTCCAGGGACCGCTCAGTGCACAGCTGCGGCAGATCCAGGGGCCGCTCAGTGTACAGCTGCGGCAAGTCCAGGGACCGCTCAGTGCACAGCTTCGGCAGATCCAGGGGCCGCTCAGTGTACAGCTGCGGCAGGTTCAGGGACCGCTCAGTGTACAGCTGCGGCAGGTCCAGGGACCGCTCAGTGCACAGCTGCGGCAGGTCCAGGGACCGCTCAGTGTACAGCTGCGGCAGGTTCAGGGGCCGCTCAGTGTACAGCTGCGGCAGGTTCAGGGACCGCTCAGTGTACAGCTGCGGCAGGTCCAGGGACCGCTCAGTGCACAGCTGCGGCAGGTCCAGGGACCGCTCAGTGTACAGCTGCGGCAGGTTCAGGGGCCGCTCAGTGTACAGCTGCGGCAGGTCCAGGGGCCGCTCAGTGTACGGCTGCGGCAGGTTCAGGGGCCGCTCAGTGTACAGCTGCGGCAGGTTCAGGGGCCGCGCGGTTCACCCGACCGAAGCTGTCGCCGGTGTCTCGGTGCAAGACACGCCGGCCCGGCCCGGATTCGCCGCTCTCTCGCTCTCGCCGACTGCCCCCGCTCCGGCTGGGTGTCCAGCGCCTGCGACCAGCCGGCGGGCCCGCATCGCTTGAGAGCCGATTTAAATCGGTTCCCCGGCGTCCGGAGTTTGACGGGTGGTAGCGCCGATTCAGAGATAAGTGCGGTCCAAGTGAGACGACGCGCATCTGTTCGGCCGGCTACGGCTGGCTGCACGAGCTGGACCAGCACCGTGACTGCAGAACCGTGAGGTCAAGCGTGACTACGAGCACGTGCCCGGTTATCTGCGAATATCTATTCCATGAAATGATTATGTATGGACTAAGAGAGCGCCGAATAGTGGGTCGTACGGGCGAGGTGAAAAACGCTCCCAGGTAATCAGCACCTCGCGCTTGAAGAGGTGGCCTGCCGCAGCCTGCACCCAGCAATTAGGCATGATTGCGCGGTGTAGAAATGTGAGATGCAGTTGGAATATTGCGGACAAACGGGCCGGAGAGACTTCGGCGGTTTAGCAGCTGCCCATTGTTCCAACATGGCGGCGTCCATGGTAGGACAGCGGCCCGGCATTGGTGAAATGAGAACAATACAGGAGAAATGAAATTATATTCCAACCCATCATCCGAATCACATTGAGGGTATTTTGACACTAACACATGGTTCCGTAAACATGCTTGATAACGATCACATGACCGGTCAAAACATCCAGATCGCTGGATCAGGTCATTACGAGTATGTAATAGCGCCACAAGAGCAAAACAGGTTGCTTGTGGGAAATGAACATACTTCTGGAATGAGCATGTCATCATAACCGTTTTTCAATATTGAATATATGCCGCTGGTTCACGGTAACACAGCCAGGAGGAGGATGCGGCAGCCGTTCTTCTCTCGACGCTATATTTCGCTTTTTCTTATTTACACAAAATGCCTGGCATCAACATTTGTCCCTTCTTTCCTTCCTTTTTCTGTGACATTCCATCACATAGGAAATGCCTTAGCTGTATGACTGAAGGTTCACGCCCCTCGCATTCCCGACGGAGGTATCAACCATGCAATTAAGCATTAAAACCCGGGCTGGTACCGCAAATGCATTGTCCATTGCATGAACTGCGTGTCAAGGGCCTCTCCTGAAAACAACACTCCAGTGATCACAGCAACTCAAACAATTCGATGCCGTTTTCTTGTTTCTCTTGTCATCCCTGCGCCACGCTCCTCCAAGGATGCCTCTCTCTCCAAGGATGCCTCTCTCTCCAAGGATGCCTCGTCATTTGGTCGACTGAGGAGTACACATTACAGGAGAACCGAAACGCGCATCGTACACGACAATGACGAAAGCATAGGTGAGCATTAAGTGTCATCAGCACGCATCCACCTGCGAATGACACAGGGCAAAACACCCTCAAACACCACCTTCAGAAACCGCAGCTTTCCACTTGCGAACATCGCCCGGGGACACCAGCAGTGGCCACGCCCAGGCGTGCAGTTGCTGCAGTCCCCGACTGTACCTGCGCGCTGCAGCGACGGCCAAAGGGCTGGCACAGAGCGTGCGATGGTAGCTGGAAGCGATTGTTGAGTCTGGGCGGCTGGGCGGAGGGGAGGGGGTGCCGACCAGCTGGGAGCGTCTCACAAAGTTGGCCGTTTGTGGCCGCGCTAATGAATTCACAGCCCCGACCGGTCGCCCGTTATTACAGGGACGCCCCGGGCGGCTCTGTAAATGATAATTCCCGACCTGGCCTTCGAATTTATGTTCTCTACAACATTATAAAAAGACAACTGGAATGGGGGAGGGGGACGCGACGACGGGTTACACCGCTGCGACAGTGGCGCAGAGAGGCGTCCGGTGGCGCACCAGGCGCACATCGCGAAGTGCTCGCAGGTGTGCCGAGGTGGTGTGTCGGGGTGATGTGCCCGGGTGGTGTGCCCGGGTGGTGTGGCGGGGAATGCACGCAGCCACAGCCACCGTGCTGCAGAGTGGATCAGACGTGCCGGTGACTTCTGTGTAAAGATGTCGTGAAGGATAAGGGGAGGGGTGGCGCTTGTGGTGACAAGTATGCCGTCGGCTGGTCGTCGGATGTGATCCACCGACCACAGTAGGACACTCGACTCTTCCGAGATTGCTGGCAATTGACGACATCACCCGACTTCTTTGTGAATCTTACCGCATTAGGTCTCTTCCCAGTGAATCTGAAGTCATTCATTGAAATAGTCTGATCAGGGGATTGTTATGCTTGATTGCACTTGGTATCTGTCCTCGACTTGTCGGATGATTTTTTGGATCGTTCGAATTTCCTTCGAGTCGTCGAAACACCCATGAATCCGGTGGAAATCCTGCGCTACCTGCAGAAGCTACGCAACTCATCAATGCTCATCCGACGCCAAAGAGCTCCTGCGACCACCACCTATTCACAGTCACCGCCCTCGACCACCACCGGCCACCACCGTGTAATAACGACACAAATCAAATCCCGCGCCTAATGACAGTTTTCAGCTCGGACATTATTAATGTCAAGCCTGGATGGCAAATAAAAAGGAACACGCTAATAGCACAGCAGATTACAGTCATTACTCGAAAAGAGCCACCGGGACGTACGACAGAGGACAAACCAAACCGCCGCCGCGATGGCAATTTTGTTTGACGATAAAGACAGGCTGGACGTCACGTGTTTGACAGGCGCGGAAGTCACGCACCAAATATGCGTGAAAACGACGACCGACGGAGACGCCGGCGACCTGTCGCAGAAAAGACGGGACAGGACAGGGTACAGGACAGGACGCAGGACACAAGACAGGGTACAGGACAGGACACAAGACAGGACACAAGACAGGACACATGACAGGACACAGGCCAGGACACAGGCCAGGACACAGGACAGGACACAGGACAGGACACAGGACAGGACACAGGACAGGACACAGGACAGGCCACAGGACATGACAGGCCACAGGACATGACACAGGACAGGACACAGGACAGGACAACAGGACACATGACAGGACACAGGACAGGACACAGGACAGGACACAGGACAGGACACAGGACAGGACACAGGACAGGACACAGGACAGGACACAGGACAGAACACAGGACAGGACACAAGACAGGACACAGGACAGGACACAGGACAGGACACAGGACAGGACACAGGACAGGACACAGGACAGGACACATGACAGGACACATGACAGGACACAGGACAGGACACAGGACAGGACACAGGACAGGACACAGGACAGGACACAGGACAGGACACAGGACAGGACACATGACAGGACACAGGACAGGACACAGGACAGGACACAGGACAGGACACATGACAGGACACATGACAGGACACAGGACAGGACACAGGACAGGACACAGGACAGGACACAGGACAGGACACAGGACAGGACACAGGACAGGACACAGGACAGGACACAGGACAGGACACATGACAGGACACAGGACATGACAGGACACAGGACAGGACACATGACAGGACACAGGACAGGACATGACATATGACAGGACACAGGACAGGACACAGGACAGGACACAGGACAGGACACAGGACAGGACACAGGACATGACACAGGACAGGACACAGGACAGGACACAGGACATGACACAGGACAGGACACAGGACAGGACACAGGACAGGACACATGACAGGACACATGACAGGACACAGGACAGGACACAGGACAGGACACAGGACAGGACACAGGACAGGACACAGGACAGGACACAGGACAGGACACAGGACATGACACAGGACAGGACACAGGACAGGACACAGGACAGGACACAGGACAGGACACAGGACAGGACACAGGACAGGACACAGGACAGGACACAGGACAGGACACAGGACAGGACACAGGACAGGACACATGGCAGGACACAGGACAGGACACATGACAGGACACAGGACACATGACAGGACACAGGACAGGGTGCAAAGCAGGGTGCAGGACAGGGTGCAGGGCAGGACAGGGTGCAGGACAGGTTACAGGACAGGACACATGACAGGACACATGCCAGGACACATGACAGGACAAATAACAGGACACAGAACAGGACACAGGGAAGGACGCAGGAGAAGACGCAGGACGGGACACAGAGCGCGATGCAGGATAAAGGATGGAACACACGGCAGGACGGGGAATGGCACGGGGCACACGATATGACACAGGACACAGGATACGGGACGGAATGCAGGACGGGACACAGCGGTACGCAGTCGGATCCTAGGACAGGGACAGTGACAGCGACAGGGAAGGAGACAGGGACAGGGACAGAAAGACATGCAGGTAAGGTGATGCCATATAGGGAAGTACGTGTCATACAGGACAGAGGGTGTCGTGCGGGACACGTGCATCAGACAGGACAGTCCTGTCCTGTGGAACAGAGGACAGGATCGGCGGCTGGTGGCCGGCGGCCAGAGCGGCGGCCAGAGCGGCGGCAAGAGCGGCGGCAAGAGCGGCGGCGGCGGAGCGGCGCGTCGGCCCCGCACAGGACCGGCCGGCAAATCTGCACCCATTCGCTGGCCAACGACCCTGTTGGGCCGGCGGCGCGGCACTTTTATTACATCTGCGGGACATTGTTGCCATGATGTGTGCCGCGGGACGAGCGCTTCGGCGAACGGCCGGCGGCCGGCGGCGCCGCTCTCCCGCCATTTGTATGCCGACGCCGACGCGGCGTCACGACTCGGCGCCATCACGGTGCGGCGGGGCCGTCACGGCGCGGCGCGGCCGACCCGGGTCAGACGGCCGGCCGCCGCCCCGGGCGCCGGCGCCCCACGACCGGCACGACCGCCCCCGTCGCGCGGTTCGGTTGAAAAGCGCGCGCTCGCTGTTTTATTCAGCGCCGCGGATCGGCACGTCGGCTCCGGGTGTGTCAGTGTTTTGTGTGACGTCAGACGGTACGGATATACCTTCGAAGAGTGAATAATGGAATGTGCATGGGAGTTCGCCAAATCAAACGTCCATCGAGTCGCACCAGAGCCCATGTCTGTCGAGGAGAAGACATCTTGGACGTCACACTACACTTGGTTACAATCATTCCCGCCTTCCAGGACTTTCGGCCACCTCGCGTGACCCGAGGTCACTGACGGGCCTAGAGAATCGTTTGAGCTCGTCTTGGGACGGAGCGCGTGCAACGATCTACAAGTAAAACTCTGAATTTAGATAGCACGGCCTGTTTTAAAATACATGCTCATTTAGACGTGTCTATGCTTGAAGGATCTCCTAACATATGTAAACTTCGGCTTTAAGAAAAATCGGCCAGTTTGGAGCCCAGGGCTTCTACGTCCCTGGATCGGGCGTACCCGAGGTCAGATATGTCGGGGCTCGGACGGGGGAGGTGACGGCTTCAGAGTGACGGGAGACGTGGTCGGTCGGCCGACGGGCCGCCCCGCACGGGATCGCCGATCGCATCAGACCGACCCGGCCAGTCCTGATCCCCAATCAGTCGGTTGTGGCCGGCGGCGGTCGGACTGATTAAAAAGACAGACGCGGCGGCGGCCGCGGCGGCGCGCCGTATTAATAATGTAAACACTGGCGACCACGCGGCCACAATGCCGCCGTGTATCCGCCGCCCACTCGGTCGTCAGTCGGCGCCCCGAGAAAACAGATCGCGCACGCGATTTTTGCACAAACAGGGCGGCACGAGGCGCACGGTACGGGGCGCCGGCCGCCGGCGGGGCACTGCCGGGCCCGGCGGCGGACCTGGCGAGAACGCCGTCCGACACGACCCTCATTGGCTACGCGATGTCAGCCGCCGGCGCCGGCCGATCCCCGCCCAGGAGAAAGGGTATCACGACCTAATGAAATGTCAAAATCCCGCCCAGAAAGTAATGAACAGCCGCTGATTTTATAGACACCGCACGACAGGAATTGCGTGACGCGGCTCCACTAATTAGCCGTTCGGCAACGGTTCATTAGGTGTTGAGCATGCGCGGCGCTGCTGGGGAATCACTATCTCCGACCCGATCTCTTCACATGAACGAGCAGAGTTAATAAAGAACAAAATGCAATGGCACGGAGCATGTGCTGGCCCAACAGGCCGGCAACAGCATTGCCATTTAACTGTATTGCCGCACGCCGGCAAATCTTACGGCCACTTTCCGGATAATTGCATTCAGGTGAGATCGAGCCCTTAAGCACACCCTGGCGCCGTTATTTTGAGCATCATCGTGACAGAGCAGTAATGCATGAGCGGGTCCTCTCATCCGCTGCAGCCACCCATTGAATTCCGGGTGCATTTATCATGATCTACATCTCAGTAAGAAGCTGTTCAAGCCTGTCAGTGTATGGCTAGGTGTGGTTCAATAATTAGGCTGAAGAATGTCACCCTGTCGGTCAAGATCTGGGCAAAACCCCGGCATTTCATGATGCAATGCTGCTTGACATAAATCCTGACCTTAGTTTATTCAGTTGGTGATGTGGTATGGTGCCCACGCTGCACATGATACAATGATTGCAGGGATACAATGATTAGCCCGGATTCCGCAATTCAAATGCATTTTTGTGTAAGGATATTCTAAGAACGCATATGTTTTGTTCGTGATTGCTTCGTTATGCAGCTTCATTCACGTTTCATTCGGTTATGCTCAAATTTTCCGTAGATATGCGAGCCACAGCCCAATAACATCCTGTCCTTGCGATCATACATTAATTCCATCGCAAAACGGCGAGCCCATTCCTACAGCAGCGCTCCGCTGCCCATCCGTGCGCAGTAGCACATATCGCAAAACGGCGAGCCCATTCCTACAGCAGCGCTCCGCTGCCCATCCGTGCGCAGTAGCACATATCGCAAAACGGCGAGCCCATTCCTACAGCAGCGCTCGGTGTGCAGTAGCACACACGTGGAGTCAGTTTTCCACGGGCGGATCTGCAATACTTCTGAAGTTCTGTCTCAGCCGTGATGTGCTGGGCATCTGTTGAGGATCAGCGCCGTAGAGCAGCGCTTTTTGAGTAGCATTCCAGTCCCATTCTGTTTCCGATTTTGTTCGTGGAGCATATTTCACCTTCACCTTCCCCTATGGGTGCTGCATGGCCGATGCAGCTGAGGCACCCTGAAGCACAAATAGCCAGCCGCCCGCCTTTCATCGCCCAGCACAGCATGCAGTCCACGTGCCTGGCTGTGTCTCACTTTCCTACGCTTCCCTGGAACTTCAAATTTCCCACTCCAGAGGGAGTTCTCCTGCTGGAACCTCTGTGCTGGGGTGGGTTACAAAGCGAAACACTCGCCCTCCTCCCCGGGGTCATTGTACAAAGGTAATGACATTGAGCCAAGACAAATCCGTGTACTCACGAGGCTGCGGAAAGCTACGATTCACTTCAAAAACGTGTTTGCTCTGCTTTAGCGCCATGCTGTGCATTACTAATACACCCACACAGCGGGGGAGAGGGAGGGGGATCGCCCAATGCGGTCGGCCACTGTTAAGGACTACTGATGCCATTAACGTCTGAAAATAAGGCATGTACGGCAGTGCAAACGTGTGCGCTGATGTGGCTATGTTCGTGGAGATGTGTGCGTGTGTGGGCGCGTGTGTGTGTGCGTGAGAGTCTCGCCTATCCCACACCGTCCTGACGGCCACAACAAAGACGACCGCCATCTAATTACCTGCGCTTCATCAATAGGCGACCGCGACATAATAACAAAAACGTCCGGACTCCCGCCGTAATTTTTTTTAATTTTTCGTGTCGAATCACGCATTTGGGAGGCGGCGCTGCGCAAAGGCAGGGCGGGCATGATGTGTTAATTTCGTAAATAAGGTCGCCCCATTTCGGGAGACGGTTGGTTTTAATTACGGGGCGTTGCACTCTAACGAAGCGATGCATTTTATGCCGATCGGATTTGTGCCGGTAGCAATTAGACGCCGGCTTCAGGGTCGGAACTGGGAGCGGGACTGCATGCCTCCGACTCCGTGCACGGACGAAGCTCAGTCGACGAAGCATCGACGGCCATGCGGGGCACGAGACGTCCGCGGCGGCAGCATCAGGCCCGCTGGGAACCAGCGCCACCGCTGCCGGCGCCGCGCCAATTTTATTAACATAATCACCGCCTTTTCGTCGGTCACCCGACCATAGATCATTTGACAAGAATTCGATCGTCACCTACCCCGTAATTTACCATTTATGACGGGCATTGTTCCATCGGTGACCGGCACGGCCGTGAGATGGCGCCTTTGTGCCCAGCCGGCCGGCCGGCGACGCAGCGCGCCATCGCATTCCGCTTCGCTGCGCGCGCGCGCGCCGCGTCTCGGCAGGTCGCGCGGGCTGCGCGCGGGCCGCGCGCGCTGCCCATGCATATGTATCGACGCCGCGGACGCCGGCCATGTTTATTGTCGCCGCCGCGTCGGTAAGGGCGAGCGGCGGCGGGCGGCGCACGCGACTCGCGTCCGTACGGCGCGCGCGCGCGGCCGGCCTGTCGTCGCCGGCTCGCCCGCCGCGGGCGCGCCGTCGGCCGCGAGTCTGCCGCGACCCCCGCCGACAGCCAGATGAATCGGACGACACGCGGCCGGCGACAGATGCTGGCGGCGCGGCGCGGCCACCGCCGCGTGCCATTACATTAGCAGCATTATGCATGGCTGTGGCGCGCCGGCGTCAGGTCGGGCTGCCACACGACCCGGAGAGGACCGCCCGGCGCCAGCCGCGCGCCAACAAACAATGGGCGCGCGCCAGCCAGTGCCGTTCATCTGTGAGGTCACGGAGCCCGACACACTCACAGCCGATAAACAACCTGCCGCCATCCTGCCACCAACGTCAGCACATGCAATTGACCTGCCAGGGCACCTCCGTTTTCTCGAAAATGTTTAATAATAATTATTTCTCACGTTCTTTTGGATAGGTTTCCTCGTTTCAAACCAAATGTGACCCTTGCTGATACGGGCTCCCAAACCACGTGAGCACATGCAATTCATCTGCTATGGCCCTCCGCTGTTCTTCAATAAAACATAGCGAGGAAAAATGAGTCCTAGATGGACGATCGCAACAAAACGAGCAACCCCAGCGAATGGACATCGACCGGCTGAAGGGAATCTGCACCCTCGCCAACCTAGCGGCCACGCTGGCGGACGAACATCGTCTCTCCAACCATCAGGCGCAGACAACGAAAAATCGGGCCGACAAACTTATGACGCTCACCCACGATTGTCTGCATCATGCTTTGCATCATGGCGTGTCTTGACTAGCGACCTTATGACGTTTCATGGAAAGAAGGGAAGTTACGCTTAGTGTTTCTCCAACCATGAGACCGTCGCTGCGACTCGGGTGCAATTCCAACAGCCGTTTTGTTGTGGGGCACGTTTATGCAGCATGAAGTTTTAGGGAAATGACACCATGGCGAATCCAAATACCGTTGCAAGCCTTTAATCTTGCTTCCATGACGTCTTAAGTATTTACCTTCAGATAATCTCCGCCGGTGACAACCCCAGTAATTATCAGTGTCGCTCTCCCATCCCAGGTACCGGGTCTGGTACTGGGGGTGATATTGGTGTGGTCGGCACACTCCAGGCACCGGGTCTGGTACTGGAGGTGGTATTGGTGTGGTCGGCACACTCCAGGCACTGGGTCTGGTGCTGGAGGTGGTATTGGTGTGGTCGACACACTCCAGGCACCGGGTCTGGTGCTGGGGGCGATATTGGTGTAGCCCACACATCCCCGGCACCGGGTCTGACACTGGAGTTAATAGTGGTGTAGTAGTACACTCTTTGACACCGTGGCTGGTACTGGGAATGCTATTGGTCTCGTTCGGCCATTCCTCGCACCGGGGTTGGCATTTGGAGTGTTATTTGGCTCTTTCGCCCACTCCTGGCACTGTTGATGTGACAGGTGCCCGTCAGTGCAGAATGACGTAATGGTACTGACCCAGTGCCGCTTCGCTTGCAGCGGTTTTTTGCTACAAAGTTGCATTTGCATGATCTACAAGCTGACGTTTTCTCATATGCTTCATATATGTATCTGGGTTAACCGCAGCCCTTTGGCACCTTACAGCACCGCCTCGTGAAGCTTGCATGCTGATGCACAGCTTACATGATAACATGAGAGGCTGAAGCACCTCCTGATTTGCGGACAATTAGCATTATGTCCATGTCGGCGTAGAAGGAATCAATCCACACGCCCGAGCAGGGCCTTGTCGTAACTTTCAGGCTTCCACGGATGGCTGCGCTACATGTATACGACGTTGAGCATCATGCTCATCACAGTTAGTGCTGTGCATAGGAAGCCACCCTCTCGTCGGGGAATGAGAGGGGATGAGGGAACGGCTGGTGCGACGAATATATTTAGACTAAATGAGATCCGGTTGCAAAATAGAGAGACCTTGGTGGATGCCATGCAGAACTGGTGTTTCGGACCCGACGTCAGATCCCGGCAGAGTCATGACCTGTAGACATTGCATTGCATGTCTGTATGTCTGTATACATTGCACTGCATTCACCGCGTACCGGCAGTTCCAGTCTAGCTGTATAATTTAGACTGGAAGTTGGTTTTGAACGACACCGCCACAATACTGTTGCTTCTTTCCGGCACCGAGCGGCACCTACCGGTGGTCCGCTGACCACTGGTGCATAGTACAACACTACAGCCTCGTGACTACGATTTATTCTCGGTGACTGGAAGGACGGGATATGGGTGTCTGACGCCGCGAGGTCACACGCCGCGAGGTCTGGCGCCGCGAGGTCACACGCCGCGAGGTCTGACGCCGCGAGGTCACACGCCGCGAGGTCTGGCGCCGCGAGGTCACAGCTGGCCGCAGGTCGCCGACGTCATGTGTCTACGTACCTCTGGTGCAATGGTTCCCGGCACTGTGTCTGCGTATGTCTGCCCCTCCCATCTCTGGTTCTACATCTCCACTGTCCGGCCTGTCCTCGAATTCATAATCCGCCCGCCACTGAACTCGAACCCGGCCGGTGACGAACTGGCGTGATATCTTCAGTTTTAGACCATCTATATGTGTTGCATTATATATGTGTTACGTGCCCGACCACGTTTGGTCTGTCTGCTGCTAGTTACTCCAAATTGTGGTTCATGAACCACCCGGTTCGGTTAGACCTCCTTCGTGCCTTTACCTCATCCTAGGCTTGTTTGGAACTGATTATGACCACGAGTACCAAGGCTTTGTCTGGCTGTGCCAGGTCCTGGACCATGGGTGTCCAGAGCTTGATCTGGCTGTGCCGGGTCCTGGACCATGGATGCACAGGGCCTGATCTGTGCCGGGTCCTTGACCATGGGTACCATGGCCTGGTTTGGTTGTGTCGGATCCTGGGCCATGGGCACCCAGAGCCCGGTCTGACTGTGCCGGGTCCTGGACCATGGGCACCCAAAGCTTGGTCTGGTTTTGCCGGGTCCTGGACCATGGGTACCAGGACCTGGTCTGGCTGTGCCGGGTCCTGTACCATGTGTACCCAGAGCCTGGTCTGGCTGTGCCGGGTCCTTGACCATGGGTACCACGGCCTGGCCTAGCTGTGTCGGGTCCTGGACCATGGGTACCACGGCCTGGTCTGGCTGTGTCGGGTCCTGGACCATGGGTACCACGGCCTGTGTCTGGCCGTGTCGGGTCTGGACCATGGGTAAGGCCTGGCCTAGCTGTGTCGGGTCCTGGACCATGGGTACCACGGCCTGGTCTGGCTGTGTCGGGTCCTGGACCATGGGTACCACGGCCTGGTCTGGCTGTGCCGGGTCCTTAACCATGGGTACCACGGCCTGGTCTGGCTGTGTCGGGTCCTGGACCATGGGTACCAGGCCTGGTCTGGCTGTGTCGGGTCCTGGACCATGGGTACCACGGCCTGGTCTGGCTGTGTCGGGTCCTGGACCATGGGTACCACGGCCTGGTCTGGCTGTGTCGGGTCCTGGACCATGGGTACCACGGCCTGGTCTGGCTGTGTCGGGTCCTGGACCATGGGTACCACGGCCTGGTCTGGCTGTGTCGGGTCCTGGACCATGGTACCACGGCCTGGTCTGGCTGTGTCGGGTCCTGGACCATGGGTACCACTGGTCTGGCTGTGTCGGGTCCTGGACCATGGGTACCACGGCCTGGTCTGGCTGTGTCGGGTCCTGGACCATGGGTACCACGGCCTGGTCTGGCTGTGTCGGGTCCTGGACCATGGGTACCACGGCCTGGTCTGGCTGTGTCGGGTCCTGGACCATGGGTACCACGGCCTGGTCTGCTGTGTGGGTCCTGGACCATGGGACACGGCCTGGTCTGGCTGTGTCGGGTCCTGGACCATGGGTACCACGGCTGGTCTGGCTGTGTCGGGTCCTGGACCATGGGTACACGGCCTGGTCTGGCTGTGTCGGGTCTTGGACCATGGGTACCACGGCCTGGTCTGGCTGTGTCGGGTCCTGGACCATGGGTACCAGGCCTGGTCTGGCTGTGTCGGGTCCTGGACCATGGGCACCAGGCCTGGTCTGGCTGTGTCGGGTCCTGACCATGGGCACAGGCCTGGTCTGGCTGTGTCGGGTCCTGGACCATGGGTACCACGGCCTGGTCTGGCTGTGTCGGGTCCTGGACCATGGGCACCGGTCCCGTGTCCGGCCGTGCCCGGCCGAACCCTCACGGCAGCGCCACCCGGCCCAGACAGGACTGGCGACGGACGATGGGCGACACCTGCGGCGTCGGCGACGACCCTCCACGTGCGCCGACCCGCTCGTAAAGCACCCATCCGGCGTGCGGCTCGGTGGCGCGACGGGACCCTCTCGACGGAGCATTGTGGCCGGCACGGGCCGCCAGATTTACGGGCAGTCAAAGAGCCCGCCGTCCTCCACACGGCAGAACGCCACGGGCGCCACACACCGTGAAGGTCCGCCGCCACTGCTCACCGACAGATAGGGAAACGTGCGGCTGGTGTTGCAGGCCGACGGTGAATGACATATTTCGGTAGGCAACGGGAAGAATAAAAGACGTGAAAAATCACCAGAAAACCACCGCGAAATATTGCTTCCAGGCATTTTACACTCTGCCTTGAGGACCACGAACAAATAGATGACTTCTTCTCCATACAATTTGTGCATGGCGCATTATTAAATCAGAAGAACTGCGTGTGCTTTTGTGCATCAGGGCCTAATTATAAATAAAAGAAGCCGACACATAATTTAGAACGCATGGAGCACTCCATGCTAGACACGCCTGTTTGCTGGCATCCAATACCGATTTAATCATTCACATTAAACTCTGCTTCGAGCACACCAATGACACTCAGCCGGAGGGCGGGGGGAGAAACCTGACTTCTGAACATGTTGTATGTCATCACAATACGATATTGTGTTGCGGGCACTGGGCATTGGAAGCTGCGCTTACTGGAACAGCAGATACGGTGAGTGTTCACGTCAATGCCGGCGCTCGTGGCCCCCTTCACAATCAGCTTACTGGGACGGCAGCCACGGTGAGTGTTCACGTCAGTGCCGGCGCTCATGGCACCCTTCACAGTCAGCTGTCGGCGACCGTCTCGTGCTCCCTCGCGTCTCGACCGCTGACCTACTTCCCGGGGGCAAACACTGTGACGCGTGATGATCCACGACGGCGGAGAGGGCGCACTGCCGCGCGTCACGACGGTGGAGAGGGCGCACTGCCTCGCGTCACGACGGCGGAGAGGGCGCACTGCCGCGCGTCACGACGGCGGAGAGGGCGCACTGCCGCGCGTCACGACGGCGGAGAGGGCGCACTGCCGCGCGTCACGACGGCGGAGAGGGCGCACTGCCGCGCGTCACGACGGCGGAGAGGGCGCACTGCCTCGCGTCACGACGCGCCTCCGCGCTCAGTGCATAACGACACACCAACGCGCTCCAAGCGTAACGACACATCCCCACGCGTAAGGACGCACCTCCGCTCGTAAGGAGGAATCTCCGATCGTAAGGACGCAACTCCGCGCATAGCGACGCACCGTCGAACGTAACGACGCACCGCCGAACGTAACGACGCGCCTCCGCGCGTAACGACGCACTGTGATGGGGACAGTGTGCCGGCGGCGACGACACACTGACGACACTGCACTGGTGCCGGCACACTGTGACAGGGTGGGGAACACTGTGACAGGGTGGGGAACATTGTGACAGGGTGGGGCACACTGCGACAGGCTGGGGAACACTGACAGGGTGGGGAACACTGACAGGGTGGGGAACACTGTGACAGGGTGGGAACACTGTGACAGGGTGCGGAACACTGTGACAGGGTGGGGCACACTGTGACAGGGTGGGGCACACTGCGACAGGGTGGGGAACACTGACAGGGTGGGGAACACTGTGACAGGGTGGGGAACACTGTGACATAGTGGGGAACACCGTGACAGGTTGGGGAACACTATGACAGGGTGGGGAACACTGACAGGGTGGGGCACACTGTGACAGGTTGGGGAACGCTGACAGCGTGGGGAACACTGACAGGTTGGGGACCACTGCGACAGGGTGAGGAACACTGACAGGGTGGGGCACACTGTGACAGGTTGGGGAACACTGTGCCAGGGTGGGGACCACTGACAGGGTGAGGCACACTGGCAGGATGAGGTACACTGTGACAGAGTGAGGAACAACTGACAAGATGGGAAACACAAACAGGGTGGGGCACGCTGTGACAGGGTGGGGCACACTAACAAGCTGGGGCATACTGTGGCAGGGTGGGGCACACTGTGACAGGCCATAATACACTGCAATAAGGTGATGAACATTGTGAAGGGGTGATGCACACTGTGACAGGGTGAGGAAGTGTGACAGGGTGGGGCACAATGTAGCAAGCTGGTTGGCATTTTTACTGGTTTACGACAAGTCATATGGGGCGCCAATCCTCACGCGATTGGTGCGGATGTGACAGGGTGAGCCCCCACAATCTTTCACCGAACGACACTTACCCCTCGAACACTCGACCAGGGTAAAAGGGGCATCTGTGACAAATGAACAGTGACAGGGTGGGACACTGACAGGGTGAGGAACACTGACAGGGTGGGACACACTGCGACAGGGTGCAACACACTGTGGCGTGGTGGTGCACACTGTGACAGGATGAGGCACAGTGTGACAGGGTGGGGAAGACTAACAAGCTGGGGAATACTGTGACAGGGTGGGGCACATTGTGACAGGGTGGGGAAGACTGTAACAAGCTGGGGAATACTGTGACAGGGTGGGGAACACTGTGACAGGGTGAGGAACATTGTAACAAGCTGGGGCATACTGTGACAGGGTGGGGCACACTGATAGGCCAGAATACACTGTAATAGGGTGATGCACATTATGACGGGGTGGGGCACACTGTGGCAGGGTTAGGCACACTGGCGGAATGAGGCACACTGACAGAATGAGGCACAACTATTACAAGGTGTGAAACACTAACAGGATGGGGCACACTGTAGCAGGGTGGGGAACACTAACAAGGTGGGGCACAATGCGGTAATCTGGGGTACAAGGTAACAAGCTGGGGCATACTATAACATGGTGGGGTACACTGATAGGGTGGGGCACACTGTGACCGGGTGGAGCCCACTGTGACAGGGTGGAGCCCACTGTGCCAGGGTAGGGAACACTGACATGGCGGAGCACACTGTGACAGAGGGGGCGCATTGTGGCTAGGTGGGCTGAGCGCATTGTGACATACACCGCATACGGAAACGGGCCGGGGCACACTGACAGAGCACACCGTAATAGAGTATGGCGTGGTGTCACAACCACGGCACATTGCAGCAAACTGAGCACCCTGTGCCCGAGGTGCACGAGGAGCACCACAACGTAACGGCACACCGTGACAGACAGGGGCACAGTGTGCCGTGACGGTGTGACGGTGATCGGCCGCCAAGGTCACCTGTGCCGCGGCCATCGCACTAACCCGCTTTGGCCGTGTGTGGCGGGCCGGCGGTATAAGCCAGGCGGCGGGAGCGGTGTGCCGGCGGTGACGGCTGCAGCCGGCCTGCGCGCCGGTCACAATCTCCTCACTTGTCTATAATTTAAACGTCGTCCGGCGACAGGTGTCCGTCAAGTTGACAGACATAGCATGATTGTCTCGGGCATTAAGTTTTTGAGCGGCGACATCGAGCGGACGGGTAATGCGGGCATGCACGCGTGAGAGGCGGCCGGCCGCCTCTGGGAGCCGTGAGCTGTACACCGGCGGCGGCGGCGGCGGCGGCGCCTCAAAGGGCCGCGGCGACGGCACCGTGTCGCAGAGCCGTTCCCGGTAGCCACTCCCGCACGGTCGCGTGACGTCACTGGTGACGTCACGCGGCGGGCGTGACGCGCGGCCAGGCGCGGAGGACAGGGGTGCGCCGGCGGCGGGCGGTGTCGCCGACTCGGCCGTGACGATGTCGCCGGGTCCAGCTGGCATCTGGCGATGTTGAGACCTGATCCGGATCCGAACCGGAGTTGTCAGCACGAGGGTCAAATTGGAACTCTGACCTGAACCGGGGTTTCGGGAAAAGCTCGAACAAGGCATTTTCGCACGTGATCCGAACCGGAGCAAATGGAATTGGATCCGAACCAGAATTGTCCAGACGGAATCCGATTCAGTGGCGCCGGGGGAAATCCCACCATTTCTGACATGGCTGAATCTGGATCGCTACTTCAGCCACATGGTCGAGACGGAATTGAGCCGCCGCTGTCGTCATAAAATAGGATCTGACTGTGTGCGGAACAAAACCCGACCTGGTGTTGCCGGGGCAGAGACCGAGGCGGTGTCGTTGGGAGAGAACCAGATCAGTGTGACCGCGGCAGTCCAGATGGGCCAGATGCAACGGACTTCAGCGGGGTGGTGTTCGCATCCAGCGCCACCACGGTCATCAAAAACGCACGTGAAAGGTATGGGACGACGAACGGAGCACGATCACCCGACCTTTGTGACGACAGGTAGCAACAAATAATTAGTCACGAACAGACGTGCCCGGTAGGCACTCATGAGTCCCGAACCGTCGTCCACATTGGGCCGTCGAACAACAAAACTAGCATCACCCAAAAAAAACAGACTGAACGTCGCTATGACGTCAGAATATTGTCGCAAGCGATGCGTCTAACGCCGGTTACATCTTGCCGGGCAAGTATTCAAGCCATTCGCGGCACGTGCCAACAGTCCCAAACTACTGCACCGGAATTGCTTAATAATGGATATTTAATCGGCGTAACGTAATTAGGGCTTTATATTTCAGGAATTAAAAGTAAAATGAGAAAAGAACAGGTCAGAGTGATGAATCACCTGTCCATTTTCAGCACGGTACCGCACGAGATCCGACCTGTCAGCACCAGTCGGATCACAGCTGAATAACGCACAACCGGCATAACCGGCCGAACAAGCAATGGCCCACGTGGAAGCTGCAGGCGAACAGCCCAGTCATTCCGGACGCGTCATCACTTGCTGTTATAAAATTATTATGGGCAAGATGCATACGAGGGTCGCTTGTCGGCACAGGTGGTACACATACGAAGGTCGCTTGTCGGCACAGGTGGCACACATACGAAGGTCGCTTGTTGGCACAGGTGGTACACATACGAAGGCCGCTGTTCTCCACAGGTGGTACACATACGAAGGTCGCTTGCTAGCACAGGTGGTACACATACGAAGGTCGCTGGTCTATACAGGTGGTACACATACGAAGGTCATTGCTCTGCAAAGGTGGTACACATACGAAGGTTACTGGTCTACGTAGGCGTACACATACGAAGGTCGCTGCTCTGCACATGTGGTACACATACGAAGGTCGCTTGCTAACACAGGTGGTACACATACGAAGGTCGCTGGTCTATACAGGTGGTACACATATGAAGGTCACTGCTCTGAGACCACCCACCACAAATGCAAGAACACGGGGAGGGGAGGGGCAGGGAATCCATGACTCCTCCACTTCCGGTGATTCCCATTCCTAATTATCCCTAGGATAAAAATTGCGCTGCCCGAGGGGCAGTGGATTAGGAGAGACAGGGACGGCAATTTCCACCAAAATCGTATGGAAAATGCTGAGTTTAAAATGAAGTTTGCTTCTTGGCCAAACGAGACCCCGCCGCTCTCGCCGTGACCTCTCCACTTTTCACTGGCGTTCCTGGGTCCCTGCCACAGATTGTAACCAGACGATGCTGACCTACAGCCAGGACCAGCCCATCATCGACATGTGACCAATTAATCTGACCAATGACACTGCACCAACACACCTGACCGACAACGTCGCCTGAACCAGTCACGTGGTGGACGGAAACTGACGGGCGGCCGGCAGCGCAGCGGCAGCGCAGCGGCAGCGCAGCGGCAGCGACGACAGGCCAGGCAGACCCAGGCCGTGCAGGTGTGCCGCCGCCTCCGCCAGCCGGCAAAGCTGCTTACGCCCAGGATGGCGCCGCGAAATATCCGCGCCGCTCGCCGCTAAGAAGTCGCCGCCTGCGCTTTGAAGTGGCCGTGCGGCCGGCGGCGGCGCGCTCATTGATTATGTCCGGGCGCGGCGGCGCGCGGCGGCGCGCGCACCGCCGTTGACACATTGCACGAATCGTTATTGTGTATTTAAAGCATGACCGCATTGTGTGCGGCTGAGTAATGTCACATCGTATGTCGAGCCACGCGGCGGCGCTATAGAGACATTAGCGGCGCGGCCGGCCGCGACCGGCGACACTGGCCCGATGGGGGCGCGTTAAAGCGCGGCGCTATCCGTTATCGTCGCTATTCAGATGCCGCATTAGCTCGGTAATTGGGACACACATCGGCGCAGAAGAAGAAGGGGAGTGCAAACACGACATTATCAACGAAAGTGAGAGCGATAAATAACGCCCGGCCGGTTATTGAATCATCGCGGGCCCACCTGGACGTGTCGTTTCCGCCGTAATACGGCCGCCATTGGCTGTTGGTGTACGAGGGTAGTACGTAAGTGGCGAGCGACGATGCATTGGTAGGGGGGGGGGGGGGGGGGCTGATGAGCTGCCACGCCGGAGAGACGGCTGCGCCTGTTGTGTCCACTCACAGGCCTCGCTGGCGGACATTGTGCTCGCTCTTTTTTCTGGCTGGAAGATTCTGCGGAAATTATCGCTTGACAGGTTTTGAGAAGAACCAAGAGTTTCCGATCCTCCCCAGCGGCAGCCCCGAGTGGTCACCCTAATGCACCGTGGAGGGGGGGGGGGGTCTGGGGGGGGGGGGGAGGGGCGGGCAGCTGGCCAGCGTCAGCAGAGGGTGGACACCTTCCGTGTCAACCCGCCATAACCTATTGAATCAAACGCGTGTGGTGGACGGGCGGAAATTTACGCTCCCCTCGCTACCGACAGGCGCCGGCTCGTTGGAGGGGCTCGGAAGGCTTAAAGATCGAGATGTATACCAGAAAAAAGCTGACGATGTGCCCACCACGAATATGCAAGTTTTATCAAAATATATCGTGCGCTTTTTTAAAACGTACTTCGATATGAGTTTGCAATTGTTTTTATCAATCGAGTCGGCTGTCTAAGCTATGGTAATGCGGCTGTATTATTTGATATCCATCAACTCCTCAAACTGTAGCCTACAATATGTAGTAGGTCCACTGCCTTGAATCTCTCATAGTGAATGCAATAATTAATAATGCTATGATCCCCAATGTACCAGCATTATGTGCTACTTGCTGTCACAGATGGGCATGAAATCTGGAGTAATGATGCGCTGGCGGATAATTCATCAACAGGAATCTGCTCTGCGCAGACATTTCATCAAATATCTGATGCATGATCAGCCTCAGAGAGGCATTGTGTACTAGGTATTTGAGGTAGGTGTATCATAACCTCCACAGGGGCGCGAGTGATGCGCGCAGAAGCAGCTGGAGACGGCCTTTGCGCCTGGTCGGCGTGCCCCCCCCCTCCTACCCCCACTCCGGCGTTATGGCCCCTGCCAACAGATATCTTACATAGGCCTGGACAATGGATAAACATCACAAACTAGGTGGAAAGAAATAGCAAAATATACACCTTCCAGCACTTCCCAACGGTTCAAACGCTCTGAGGGCCTCCACGGAGGATAAAACTCACATATCTAATGCAAGTGAGTTTCCGAATTGTAGCATACATCAGATACTTGATCAAATATGTCTTCGTAGACTTGGTTTCCAAGGATGCGTTCTCCGGCGGCGTGTCGTTACGGGCGATTGTATATGCTATGCAGTTGAAAGTAAGACGCAATGCAAGTATACGGAGGATCAGGATTTTATTAATTATTGCATCCACTGCGAGAGGTCGTTAGTTATTGGGGCTTTAGGGTGCATGAACTACATTGGTCATTTAGCGCCCATACTGCGAGAGGTTCAAGGCGGTGGAACCTACTGGATATTTTTGCCTGCAGTTTCAGAAGCTGATTGATACCAAAGGTACATACCAAGCTAAGCACACAAGATGTCAAACCACGGCTACATAACCGTAGTTAGGTAGCCGGTTCTTCCAATTGAATCAAGAGAAGAAAATAAATTGAACCGAGTAAATAAAAGAAAACGATTGATAGATCTTCCTCAAACTACATATTCGTAATCAACACATTGCTAGGTTTGGAATGGTATGTGTCTCGTCTTTTGGACATTCTGAGCTCTTCCAACGAACCGTGTGGCGTCGACCGCCGCCCGTCGACCAGCGCGGACCCGGCGTGAAAACGGCCAAGGATCACACCACGGACCGCCCAACACATTAACGAACGCCAGTCACACAACAAGTAAGCCCAAGAATGTCTGGCACGTGGACAAAGTTTCTGAATGCGCAGGCTGTCCCAACGCGCCCGGAAACGCGACGTGTTTCGGCGGCCACGCCGAAGCTGCGTCGATGTTCCGGCAGAAAGTCGAGCAGCGGCCGGCGGATGGTAATTGGGGCGCGTGGCACCAGCGACAATTATGGCGGCGGCCCATCAGCCGCAGCGGCAGGTAACCCGGTGGGCGGGGCACAGCCGACGGCCCGGTGCGGTGGCGTGACATGCTCGGCACGGCCTCAGGATCGCCGCGCGCCACGCCCGACCGGCTGATCGACGCTGGGCAGAAGAAACACGCCCGGAGCCGCGCGGCCCAGCCAGCGCCGCCGGTGTTTGCGCACGCGCGCGCCCGTGTACCGGTTTTTGCCGGCTAAGGGGTGACTAAACCTGATATTTTCAAACCGGTGGAATCTGATTTTCTGAGGCGCAGCCTGTTTGTCGGCCGCGTTTTTGCGCCGGTCGCGGAGACAAACGATGTCGCCCCGCGGAAGGCTTCACTTTGCCCTGGCCACGGCACCGGTGGCGCCCCCTCCCCACCCCCACCCGTCAGCGGTGCCGACCGTCGTCGTCAACGCCAGTTGTTCATCATTTTTCTCTGGAACAATTTGTCCGCGGTGGATAGGTGGCCCCTCGGCGCTCCCCCGCCGCCCCCCGCCCGGCCGGCACGCGGCAGCCTTGTTCTTGGCACGCGCCTTGCCCTTTAAATGACCGAGGTGGCTCCCCCATCGACGGCCGTCAGCTGCCGGATTTAAATGTCCACCAGCGGGCAGGGTCATGACATTCCCGGTGTCCATTTTTAGCCGTTTCCTGCGGTGTCCCAACGCCCTCGCCCCGCCGACCGACACATAAATCCGTCGCAGCCGTCCGCCAGCCGCCCGCTGCCTGCCACCCGCTGCCGCCCGCACGGACAGACCCAGCCAGTCTCGGCTGCCGGGGGGGGAGGGCACGTGCTGTCCAGCCCCCCCCCACCCCACCCTTGTGACGCACCGGTGGTGCGTGTCAGGCGACGGTGGGTTCTGGTCGCGTCGTTAGAGCAGCAGAAACGCGCCGCTTTAAATAGACGCTGTCCCCCGATACCGACGAACGGCCGCGTCCAGCAGCGTGACAGGCGAGCCGACCCCAGCCGTACCCGCAGGCAACACCTGGTGTCAGTCCGGCGGTGTCCAGGGCACACAGTCGAGACAGACGTGGCGTAGCACCAATCAGTTTGTGCTTCCACCAAATATTATGCATTAACATGAGTAATAATTCCAGTAAGAAATGTAACGCAATGCATGTCTACAGATGAGTGCATACATTTCTATTTTTGTACTTACATTTGCGATTGAAGGACAGAAGGAGCGTCGCAAAAGAGCAGTATAAAACGGCAGACGAAAGCAGTACAAAATGCAAATAGAATACTGATGTAATGCAATATTATTAGTCACCAGACTTTTGACCGGAATCACAAACAAATCTCAGATCCGTCATGTTCTGAGGGGTAGCACGGAACAGGTCCAGATTGGTAATGCGTGTCACAGTCGGATTGCGCACCGCGTATCTATCTCAGGCGTGGTCCAGAAGAGGCGGACGTGGCATACCTGAATCTCAATCAACCATTTGGTGTGTGTCTATGCCTAGTAACTGGAAATCTATTATACCCTTGATAACATCTACAGTTAATCCTAAGAATTACCAGCCTCTGATAGGCGACCTATCAGATCGGATGGTTCCAGGGATGTCTGAAGAGCACAGCTGAAATCGAAGCGATTGCGTCAATGGAGGAGTGCCGCTGTAATCAGACGACGTTTCGCTGAGTCGTCTGCACCGGCATCCAGCAGCACGCCATCGGCGCCGCACCATGTCCTCTCGAGGTCGGACCACATCCCACCGGAGTCGGACCACATCCAGCCGAGGTCGGACTACATCCCGCCGAGGTCGGACCACATCCAGCCGAGGTCGGACCATATCCCGCCGAGGTCGGACCACATCCCACCGGAGTCGAACCACGTCCAGCCGAGGTCGGACTACATCCCGCCGAGGTCGGACCACATCCAGCCGAGGTCGGAACACATCCAGCCGAGGTCGGACCACATCCCACCGGAGTCGAACCACGTCCAGCCGAGGTCGGACTACATCCCGCCGAGGTCGGACCATATCCCGCCGACGTCCGATCATGTCCCGCCGGAGTCGGACCACAACCCACCGGAGTCGGGCTACATCCCGCCGAGGTCGGGCTACATCCCACCGAGGTCGGGCTACATCCCGCCGAGGTCGGACCACGTCCCGCCGAGGTCGGACCACGTCCCACTGGAGTCGGTCCACGTCCCGCCGGAGTCGGACCACGTCCCGCCGAGGTTGGACCACGTCCCACTGGAGTCGGACCACGTCCCACCGGAGTCGGACCACGTCCCGCCGAGGTTGGACCACGTCCCACTGCGAGTCGGACCACGTCCCACTGGAGTCGGACCACGTCCCACCGAGGTCGGACCACGTCCCACTGGAGTCGGACCACGTCCCGCCGGAGTCGGACCACGTCCCACCGGAGTCGGACCACAACCAGCCGGAGTCGGACCACGTCCCGCCGAGGTTGGACCACGTCCCACTGGAGTCGGACCACGTCCCGCCGAGGTCGGACCACGTCCCACCGGAGTCGGACCACGTCCCGCCGAGGTTGGACCACGTCCCACTGGAGTCGGACCACGTCCCACCGGAGTCGGACCACAACCAGCCGGAGTCGGACCACGTCCCGCCGAGGTTGGACCACGTCCCACTGGAGTCGGACCACGTCCCACCGGAGTCGGACCACGTCCCACCGAGGTTGGACCACGTCCAACTGGAGTCGGACCACGTCCCGCCGAGGTTGGACCACGTCCCACTGGAGTCGGACCACGTCCCACCGGAGTCGGACCACAACCAGCCGGAGTCGGACCACGTCCCGCCGAGGTTGGACTACGTCCCACTGGAGTCGGACCACGTCCCGCCGGGGTCGGACCACGTCCCACTGGAGTCGGACCACGTCCCACCAGTCGCACCAGTCGCATGAATCGCATCGATGGTGGCACTGCTCATTGGAAGGACAGCGCACATACCGAAAGCCGTTCATGAAAGTTAGCATACTCGGGCACGTTTTCAAGTGAAGCGTATTGCTGTCACAATCAACTGCCGCCACAGTAAGCACATCGTACAGACGGCGTCGCAACCGATGAATGGAAGCTAGATCATAGCACGGATTGGGTGTCGGTACGGACATCCGCTCGGTACCGATAACGGAGCGGATCGGGCGGAGCTTGGCGAAAGGAAACGGATCCGGATCGGATAACGGATGAATTTGCGCGAAAATGAAAATTTAACAACGCAACCATGTTTCCTTCTGTTTCCAACCATAACCTTGCACAATCAAATGTTGGGATTAGCTGATGCTGTCAGCTTTTAACATGTCTGAAAAAAACGTGAAGCCACTAGTCAACAATTATATTGCCATGACCATATTTGCAGTCATCCTTAATGGTAACACATGTATATATAGCTTCAGCTGGCTTCATTCCATGGTTCTCTCAATTTCCAGTCATCATCTCAAACTTTTATGCAACCCAGTTGACTTCTCACTTAGGTAGGCACATACATACACATACACGTGAATTGTACATTCATGCGGTATGCATATGTGGTGCAGTGGCACAGGTTGCCGCCTGGTGCCAGCGTAATAACCCATATACGTCATAACGTGTATGCGTTCCGACTATGCGTCATAGCGTACCCACATAGTCGGGAACGGCCGCCCGGTACCTACCTGCGTCTGATGAGCGAAATGCTAATCCAATGCTTGTTTTTGTTTGTTAATGCACAGGACTGAAAAGAACGTCTTCGGCAAGCAAGTCAAAATGCATGTCTGATTTTTTGGTTCCAAAACCGTGGTTTAACACCATGTGTTAATCGGACGATTGTGTTAATCGTACGGTGCAATAACCTTTCTATAATGTAGGGTCTGATTGTAATGACCTGCAAAGCCAGTCCATTTACTATTCACTCTTCACCGCTGCAATGGTGGTTGAACAGAATTAAAAATAAAATTCACGTGAAAGCTGGCATGGGATTATATATATATATATATATACCTATTACCTTACGCCAGAAAGTACGGTTCATATTCGGTCGCGTGCTTTTGCAAAGCCATAGTTTTATCGGTATGTGCTCATCGCACGGTGAGTGTTAATCGTACCGTGCAATGACCTTTAAAGACAGTTCATTTAGTATTCATTCCCCACAACTGCACTGGTGGTTAAGATGGAATGCACGTGAAATTCACGTGAGAGCCGGCATGAGCTAACATTATCAAACCAATCGTGACTGGAACATTATATTTCAAGCACGAGCCGTAGGCGGGTGGCTTAAATATAATAATTAAATCACTCATGGTGTAATGTATAGTAAACCACATACGGCTTAGCTGATGTTTGTGTACTGCGGTTTGTAAGATTCCTATAACGTACGCTGCAACTAACCATTAGGATGGAAAGCCAATCCGCTGCAGCTGCGTGGTTTTCAGTCAGCAAGTCAGCCCGAGGCCAGAGAACTACGGTCAGCTCAAAGACGGAATGACCAACAAATGACATATATTTTGCGGACCATCATCTGTCAGATACATTGGCCTAATAATTCAGCTGAAATGTACAAAATGGCATTCCTCATACCGACAACACACCATAGCGTGTTAAATGGTCTCTTTTAGGTCGCAGAATAAGAGTGTGGAAAGATGTTATTCTGCACTCTCCCTCGGGATCCTCCAGTGAGGCGTTGCAATTATATGACGTATTTCATTACATTTCGCTATATTTCACTAATTCCTGCATGCTATTGTATGACCTCTTTTTAGTCAAGAACCTGAAGCGGTGCAGGGCTAAGCCGCCATCCACTGAAGTTAAGCAAACGACAGCATGAGAAATACTTTACTAAGCTTGTGCTGGAGACGGAATTGTTGCCGTTTAGTTCTAAAAAATGTCATGCTCTCGACGTTCGGTCTCGTGCAGAGTAATTTTTTTGAGAGCTCGACATCAAAATGCTTTTTCCAGCACCGTTTATTAATATATAAAGCTGGCATGGACTGCCTGGGTTTCTATCGGTAGGGAGTAACCGAGTGATGAAAAATATATGATACTACTGTATTATTAAACAAATTGTTCCTAATAATGTGAAGGGTTTGTGATTGACAGTTGCTCATTATAAAACCGCATGACATTCATCCGGTCGGTACAGCTTTTTTGTAACGTCTCCTTACCTTCAGCAGAATCACTTCATATTCTTTAGCCGCTCTCGCTCGCTCGCTCTGAGTCTTCAGCCATCCTACGTTTATTGTTGCATTATTGCATGCAGAAAATAGCATTCGTTACTGCCTTGCGTGTTATCTAATTTGTATTCCTACTCGTGGTACGTGTTACATAATTTGTATTCCTACTCGTGGTACGACATCGGACCTAATTCAATGCCTCCATTCATAGATGTATGAATTACCCATGGTGAGTGGTCTGTGCTGGCCTTGCTGCAATCCAGCATGACATTATGACATCAAATGCTGCTCCATCTTCAAATAATCAAAAGTGGTTTCACACAAAGAATGGCAGATGGCCCGATTGCATTTCGAGCTGAACCAATATGAACTAAAAGCATGTGATTGTAAAATAAGCTGGATGGTATCCATTTGAAGAAATATTTCAGCTGAATATTCTGCTTGCCACATAATGCACAATATATACTATAATTTAATCATATATGCCATAGGTACTACATATTACGTATGCCCAACAACTTAGGTTCCTCAATGAAACAGGTGTAATTTAGGCAAGTAATAATTAGATTTGCCAATCAATCTGAAATAAGCAGGCAAGTGTAAAAGTTGGGATCTCCATCAATATTTTGGGAAAGAAAATGCTTCATTGACATCGTAACCCTATCCTCCCATTTCGCTACACCCTTTGCAACCGAGCTCCTTGCAGCCTTTCCAGCTCATTATGTGCTGCCGATGTCCAAAATCCATAGCGATCAATTGTTTCTTGTCAACAGTACAGTGGTATCCTGTTCACTGAAATGCCACTTTTACTTGTCCGAATGAGGCAGGCAAGGCAGGAACAGTCTCATTTCATAGCTACAGGGCAAATGATCACGTGACAAAAATAAACGCGAATTCCTGCCCTTGGGCACTAAACCGTGGTCAGCCTGGCAGACTGTCACGTAACGCCTAACTGTGAATCGGCACAGTATTTCCCGCCAATAATTGCTGTGAAGCGGCACAGCCTACGACCATAGGTGCCAGCCATAGTAAAGGTAATCCGGAAGATACTTTCGTGACCAACTGTACATTTACGTATATATATCTCAATCTTTGGCTGTGCTTCATTGAAGAGTGCATCGCTTCTTAGGTGTCTAGATGGACACTGCAAGGCGCGTGCAAGTGAATCATACTGAATTGAAGCAAGGCCCACTAACTAACTTTAGGCTGATGTTAGTTAGTTAGTTATTTTGGCTTTAGGGCGCTTCGACCAGAGTTCATCATTCGCGCCCATGGCTGATGTATATATCATGTATTTTTATACTTTAAATAAAATGGTTGCAAATCTGGTATTACAAATTTACGTTCTAGTGCGTACATCCTAGTACCTACATAGGTTGATTCTAGACAATGACGTATATTATTCAAGGTAGTTATAATAGTTTGCATATGAGCATGTTGGCCATCTTATAATATTTCACTTTGAAACTGACGTTAACTTTGTCTTATTTCATTCCTTGGTAGTAGGTTGCGGGATTCAACCGCGCCGTCATCAAGAGCCGAACACCCTCTAGAATGAGCTACCGCGACCTCCTGGACAGCTCTCCCACCGGACCAGAACACCGTCTCCAACAGCCCTCCAACCGGACCAGAACACAGTCTCCAACAGCTCTCCCACCGGACCAAAACACCGTCTCCAACTGTACCGCCTCTCAGGTGTCGGGCAGCTCTCCCACCGGACCAGAAACCGTCTCCAACAGCTCTCCCACCGGACCAGAACACCGTCTCCAACTATGCCGCCTCTCAAGGTTGGACAGCTCTCCCACCGGACCAGAACACCGTCTCCAACTGTTCTCCCATCGGACCAAAACACCGTCTCCAACGCCTTTCAGGTGTTGGACAGCTCTCCCACCGGACAAGAACACCGTCTCCAACACCTCTCAGGTGTTGGACAGCTCTCCCACCGGACAAGAACACCGTCTCCAACTGTACCGCCTCTCAGGCGTCGGGTAGCTCTCCCACCGGACCAGAACACCGTCTCCAACTGTACCGTCTCTCAAGGTTGGACAGCCCTCCCACCGGACCAAAACACCGTCTCCAACTGTACCGTCTCTCAAGGTTGGACAGCCCTCCCACCGGACCAAAACACCGTCTCCAACTGTACCGTCTCTCAAGGTTGGACAGCCCTCCCACCGGACCAAAACACCGTCTCCAACTGTACCGTCTCTCAAGGTTGAACAGCCCTCCCACCGGACCAAAACACCGTCTCCAACTATGCCGCCTCTCAGGTGTCGGACAGCTCTCTCTCACCGGTGACACAGTGAGCGTCTCCAGGTGACTCGACGTCGCGCAAAAACCCGGTTGCGCAACACGCGACGAGACAAGTTAACACGACATTATTTTCAAACACGGTGATTTCTTAAAAGCGGCGGCTGGCAGTGTCGGCAGCGACGGCGGCGGCGTCGGCGGCGCCGGAGGCTGCACCTGTCGCGCGTGTCAGTGGCTCGCGTCGCTGGCGACGGGGCCCGGTCTCCGACCGACCCGTCAGCTCCCTGACAGGTCAGGTCACTGTTGGACGCGCGCCGCTCGCCCACCGGCCGGCTAAAACAACACTGACCGCACGGCGACGCGGCTCAGCCGCCTGCCAACGCCAATACAGCTGTCATTGCCACCACCGCCGCCACCATCGGCAGGCCTCGCACCGTCACGTCATATCTCGACGACTGGCCGGCGCGAAAATACGCCTGCGACAAGTTCATCAGGTGCGTTCTTTGATACGCAAGATGCATTTGTAGACGGGTGGCGCGAAATTCCCCTGCTGACGTGGAGAGCACACCTCACCGTGAGCAGTGAAGTCGATCTGTTTGCTTAGTTGCTGACCAAAGGCATGTCAAACGACCTCTGGCGTATCTACGCCCACGAGGTCGGCCTGGCGTCCGATAGCGATGCGTCGTTCGTACATTGGGACGTACGGGCGTAGAAACCAGCTCAGGAGCGGCGGACGAACGCACACAAAATCGCTTCTTTACTTGGCGGAAGAGTTGGAGTACTCGTGTAAATTGTCCCTCATATCCAAACGGTCCCTCATTCAAGCTCTTCTACATTGGGAGAGGGGAGCTGCCTGGCTTCGCCACTACACCGTCACATGCGGCAGACGTGGGTGACACCGTCATATACGGCAGACGTGGATCACACCGTCATATACGGCAGACGTGGGTCACACCGTCATATACGGCAGACGTGGGTCACACAGTCACATGCGGCAGACGTCATATACGAACGTGTAACGTCACATGCGGAGACGACACGGTATAACGGGATCACACCGTCACAAAACATACCGTCACAGGCAGAGTGGGTCACACCGTCACATGCGGCAGACGTGGGTCACACCGTCATATACGGCAGACGTGGATCACACCGTCACATGCGGCAGACGTGGATCACACCGTCATATACGGCAGACGTGGGTGACACCGTCATATACGGCAGACGTGGATCACACCGTCATATACCGCAGACGTGGGTGACACCGTCACATACGGCAGACGTGGGTCACACCATTACATACCACAGGCATGGGTCACACCGCCACATGCGGCATGGTGAGATGTCCGTGGGTCCACCAACACCAGCCCTGGCCACGCGTCCGGCCGGAGTGCAAACCTCGCGCCAGCTGTCCACGCGTCGCTCAGCGCCGCTGCGAGACGAACCCGGCGCGCCACAAACGTGCTGCCACGCGACACGACGACCCGCCACTGCACACCCGCCCACCTACGCGTCACCCCCACCCCCCCCCCCACCCGTCTGATTAACCGGCTCCAGTCGTCGCCTTGTCGACGTATAAAATTTCCGCTGGTGCATGTAAAACTCCTAACGAGTCGCGTCGTATTTCTTTAAAAAGTTCGGTCCTGCCGGTGACACCAGCGGCGGCGTCAGCTGTCGCCGCCGCGCCGCTGTTCGTCGGCGCGCCAACACGAGACAGAAGCGGCGAGGCCGCGTGCCGCCCCGCTTCCTGTCAATGCTATTTACCCAGGAGTTAACCCCTTGAGCGGCGCGCGGCGCAGGGGCGGCGTGTTTGTGTTGGCCATGCGCGTCCCACGCAGTGACAAACGCGACCCCAGTCGTTAGGCCGTGTCAGCGTGACTTTTTGCTGCCGCAGGCGCTGTTTTTGCGGCAATCGTCGCTCAGTGCCGCGGGGCGGCTGGCAGATAAGGGTCGTGCCGGTCCGGTGTCCGGCAGCCGTCTCCGCCTCCGGTGCTCGGTCTCGGTCCAGCCCCTGCCATGATAATAGTTCAGGGGCGGATCTAAGAGGGCATATGTCATCCCCCTCCATGGAGATGTGACAGCCCCTGACTGGATAAATACGCTCCAGGACCCTCGAATGCATCCTTGAATTTTCCAGCCGAGTGCGAACCTCTGAGTGGAAAAGGAGCTTATCTGGGAACAAATGGACACTCCTGCAGGATCCTCGAGTGCACCCTCCCACCCCGACCCCCTTGAAAACATGTTTCACGCAGTGGCGCCCCTCCGGATAAATGGCGCACCTTCAACGAAATTGCACCCCTTAAGACGAGTGCTCCTTCCCCTCGCATCGAAATTCCTGGATCCGCTCCTGCAGCATATCGAGGTATTCTTAAAGGCAGAAAAATGGCGGTTACCCAATTGATTCTTATTATTCATGAAATTCCTGGATCCGCTCCTGGAACATGTCGACGTATTCTTAAAGGCAGAAAGGGGCGGTTCCCCCATTTCATTTTATATTCATGGTATTCTTAAAGGCAGAAAGAGGACGATTCTCCATTTCATATAGTTTTGTCAGCTTGGTTTAGCTCGGGACCCGGTGGCCGGCGTCAGGTAGCCGCACGTGACCAATGGCCGGCGTCAGGTAGCCGCCACGTGACCAATGGCCGGCGTAGGTAGCCGCCACGTGACCAATGGCCGGCGTCAGGTAGCCGCACGTGACCAATGGCCGGCGTCAGGTAACCGCCACGTGACTAATGGCCGGCGTCAGGTAACCGCCACGTGACCAATGGCTGGCGTCAGGTAACCGCCACGTGACCAATGGCCGGCGTCAGGTAGCCGCCACGTGACCAATGGCCGGCGTCAGGTAGCCGCCGCGTGACCAATGGTCGGCGTCGGGTAGCCGCCATGTAGCCAATGGCCGGCGTCAGGTAGCCGCCACGTGACCAATGGCCGGCGTCAGGTAGCCGCCACGTGACCAATGGCCGGCGTCAGGTAGCCGCCACGTGACCAATGGCCGGCGTCAGGTAGCCGCCACGTGACCAATGGCCGGCGTCGGGTAGCCGCCATGTAGCCAATGGCCGGCGTCAGGTAGCCGCTACGGTACCAATGGCCGGCGTCATGTAACCGCCACGTGACCAATGGCCGGCGTCAGGTAGCCGCCACGTGACCAATGGCCGGCGTCAGGTAGCCGCCGCGTGACCAATGGCCGGCGTCAGGTAGCCGCCACGTGACCAATGGCCGGCGTCAGGTAGCCGCCACGTGACCAATGGCCGGCGTCAGGTAGCCACCACGTGACCAATGGCCGGCGTCAGGTAGCCGCCACGGTACCAATGACCGGCGTCAGGTAGCCGCCACGGTACCACTGGTGGCCGAATGTAATGTGATGCCGCCACGTGACAAATGGCCGGCGTCAGGTAGCCGTCACGTGACCAATGGCTGGCGTCAGGTAGCCGCCATGTAGCCAATGGCCGACGTCAGGTAGCCGCCACGTGACCAATGGCCGGCGTCAGGTAGCCGCCACGGTACCACTAGTGGCCGAATGTAATGTGATGCCGCCACGTGACATTCGGGCGTCCAAGTAAGTTAGTTAGTTAGTTATTAGGGCTTTAGGGCGCATGGCGTCCAAGTAAGAATTGAAGTATGTCGACAGGTGTGACCTTTGCCGATGACGCACGACCAGGCTAATGTCGACACGAACGACGTCTGGTGGTCACACATGGTTCGGCACATCTCCGGCATGCGAGCCCACCAGCCAACACCGCACCCAGGTATTTCTGGTGCGAATGCTTGTCATCTGTTTGGTGTTGATTACCGACTGGCAGAAAATGTTCGCTCAAGTGAGAAAGGCATAAATATCACGCGACCGAAGCATTGTTGCAGTAGTATATCAATGCACACTATTTACGCAAGCTTCCTCAGCACATGAGGTCAGTAGATCTTCACGTGTGAACCATGGAAGACTTCAAGGGTTGTCATCGGACTTCCATTGTAAATGACACTGGAAAATCGGCGAATTTTCAGTCGCGCGGTGGGTGTTCGGGGGTCGCACCCTCTCCTACCGCTGGACGCCTGCCTGCCCACGAGGAGAAACAAGCGTCCATCCACCAACGCTTGGGTCGGATGGTGAACCTCTGGTGGTCTATGGTAACTCAGGGCACGCTATGATTATCTGGTTTTGTTAATATTTTGATCAGAGATGTAGTTTACAAAGTGTGCCCAAGGCATTATATCGCAGCCCAACAATTCGAGCGACCTCGATAAAAAGATGTTTATTTACCTGCAAATGAGGTTTCGATGACAAGTGAATCGATCAGAAGCATACACAAACCGGGTAGGCTATTTACACTCGCAAGCCTACGACAGACAGAACACGACTGGCCAAGATGGAGGCAGTTGCGTAGCCAGGATTTGGCTGAGGGGAGGCATCGGTTGGATTTTTTAATAGATGTTCCAGTTACATTAAACAAAAATTAGCATCGAACTCGAGACTGACCATTCGAAACCCACCGACATGGACGATTTTGTGCTGCTGTTCCCATAGCTGCGATGATATTGATACCAAACGTAAGTGTGTCACATCTTTCTGATGTCAAAATTACTCGCGAAACTAAAATCATCATCGGTAAAACAGGAAGAGTGTGGCAGAAGCTTCCTATATATGGCCGATCTTGAACGTTGACCTCGGTTGACCCAGGGAAAATTTTACTTGTGATTTCACTGATTTGCTCAAGCATAAGCTGCATGCCTCAGCCTCAGCCCATGAACACGCATAAAATCACCGTTTCCAACGCATCATGTTTTCATGCATTCTATTTTAAAACTTGTCAGCAGTTCTGACACATACCTCGTTTATTCCAATTCATACCAATACAACGGCTCATATCATGCATGAAGTCATTTTGTTGTTATGTGAAGCCGAGTTCGTTTTTCCTGATGATGCTAAATATCTGTCAGCAAAATGTGCACGAAAAAATGAGATATCACTTGAAAAGGGGGACGGAGGACACGTCTCCCCCTATTCTGAAACCGGAAGGACTCAGCCCCAGTCCCAATCAGTGTGTCTCTGAGGACAAACTGCCGTCAGTCTTCAGGGCTCTGAGCTGTAACCAATTAACTAGGAAGTTGGCATTGCTCTAAAAAAAATGATACCCAGACGCTGAGCAAAAGTGATACATGTGAACTATTCTTTTTGTCCTATAGTACCATAGATACTATCAGCTGGCTTACTGGTGCGATCCAAAGTACTACAAACTGCGATGTTGCAGTAGATTATATTATGAATATATTTTGACGCACATACACGCACCATGCCGCCCAAGTCACATGTCTGAGCCTCTCGGTTGGTTATTGGTTTTACGACACGTCGACCGTTGAGTCATGTAGCGTCGCCAATCTCTGACGCCGATTGGTCGCGGGCGAAGAGTAGCGGCAGGTGAGACTCGAACCCACAACCTTTCGATTGTGAGACGAGCATCTTACCCCTAGACAACTCGTCCCCTGTGTCTGAGCCTCTCATATCACTTCAGATGCTACTACTATCGGTCCGCTTTTGATGTCGGAAATGTACGGCGAACGCTCAACATAAAACATTGGCCTTGCAAACGGTCG
Source organism: Ashinkailepas kermadecensis (assembly GCA_034440615.1). NCBI lineage: Eukaryota > Metazoa > Arthropoda > Thecostraca > Neolepadidae > Ashinkailepas > Ashinkailepas kermadecensis. The sequence goes on along the minus strand of JAOTOM010005041.1, from coordinate 168,665 downwards.
TCGATATATCTATGGCATTCAATCTTACTGGCCATATTGTTTGACAACATTGGGTTTAGTTGTTGTTGATGGACTTAGCTAGACAAGCTGTCTTGGTAAAATTGTTTTAGGTGTTGCTGACATGATACGCCAGAAGCCCAGGAAGACGCTGTGATTGTAAATATGTTCCTGGCCAAGAAGAAGAGCAGCGAAAAGAACACACAAACCGTTTTCATTTCCAAGGAAAACGCTTGTCTAACTTCTGTGGATGACCTTTACGTATTATAACTTCCACAGTTCATCGTGGGAATGTTGACAGTGTAGGTAGCAACAGGCTAAGAAAATCCAGGCACAAATTAATGCACATTTTGTACCACCAAACAGTGGATCTATGCAGGCTGTTAATAGTGTGATATGCTTTTGAGAGAAGCACGACTCCAGTCTTGTAATCCACTTCGTCCAACATTTAGCTGATCCTCGAATATTTTACAACACATTTTACATAGCCAAGTGACCGTTTATTCACCAGCTTATCCCAGATTCTGACAAAATGGAGTGCAGTGACGTTCACCGTTGACATACAGGATCATAAATCAACTGCAATAATAAACTACCTCCGGAATTACGTCAAATGAAATGATGACGTCGCTTTATCACCACGGCACGACCTCAACAGCAATGTTTACTTGATAAGTCAGCTTTTAGTCCGCCGCTATCCAAAACATGGGCCGTTTACCGTCAGATATCTGCGGTGAGGTTACGCCCATCATACCATCAGTGGTGGGCCGTAAAACCCGCTCCGTGACGACGAAGCAGGCGGGCGGGCCAGAGCCACACGCGGTGCTGAGGCGGGCTGGCGGCGTGTGTCCACCGTCCACGCGCCTCAGAGGCCATCTCAGAGCCACCGCGCCACCCTGCAATATGCCGTATTTGTGCCGGCAGCGCGGCGACGCGATCCATCCCACGGCGCCATCCATCAGGCGATATTCGCCGGCAGGCGGACGCTCGCTGTGGCGCACCTGATCGTCTGAAGAGGCTCCGCTCCCTCTGCAGACGCGGCGCGGCGCACCGGCTCGGCGAGACCGACCCACGCCCGTCGAGACCGTCGGCGATATTTGTCAGCGGCGCGGCGCGCGCCTCATCTGCCGGCCAGCGTCCGGCACACGCCTGTAAGCACCGCCCGGGGACCGCCGCCCCGCTTGTTAGTATGTCCCGGCGCAAGATTCTAACCCATCCGCTCTGGACATTTATATTTATTAATTCCGAGTGTTGCCGAATTTATCATACAGCACGGCTCCCCGGGGCCGACACAGACGGATGAAAAACGCTTTTATAAAAATAAATGCCGCCCGACGTGGCCACACGGCGGCAAAACGGCCGTTAGCATGCATGGGCGGCCGGCGGAACGGTCGCCGACCGGCCTGACACCTGGCGGTCGCGGCCGGCAACTGCACCAGCTGACTGCCGCTGAATATTGCATGGCGCGCGGCCAGTGCTGCGGCGCGCCTCTTCAATTATTGAATGTTGACCGACGCACGCATGAGTGTCGACCGCAAGTGGGCAGCCGCCTCGCCGGCACGGCACGGCCGACCGCCGGCTGCGAAGTGGGAGCGCGCGTGGGCGCAATGTGGGCGCTCCTGATCCCTGCGTCTTCGAGAGCGGCTCCGTCACCGACACATGGCTGAGACGGGACGAGAATAGTGACCCATGCTTTCTATGTAACGCCCGTGGGCGCACTGTCCGGAAAAAAATGACAAGAATCTATTCTCATTATTCGCAATGTTGGCGAGGCCCAGGACGTTTGGTGTCGCCAATCCAGCACGAACTATTTATTCCGTAGCTGTGACATCACTTGGTGGTGGCTATAGGTACCTTTGCATATTACCTTTGCCGGAGCAGGTTACCTTTGCAGCGGTAATAATCTCCACATAATCCAGGCGTGTCTTCAGTCGCCCACATGTGGACGTCCAATACACGCAGCGCTCGCCTCAGCATGGACGATCCTAACATGGCAGCGGCACAGCCACCCAGCCAGCCCCTGGCGGCCGACCGCCGCAACAGACTGCGCAGGGACCAGCGTACGTGACCGCCCATCTGGTGGCGACGCGTCGTCGGCACGCGCCGCTACGACGCCGCTGACGAACTCTGCGTGACGCAAGCACGCACAACTGATGATCGTCAATTTCACGCGTCGATTGTCGGTGCTGGAATTCGTGTGCATGCACGAATAAGCCGGTGTGGTTGTGAATCTTCGGCGCGGGTGGCCTGTTGGCTGGCGTTGCACGAAGGCGGCGGCCTGTCCGGCCGCCTGCCGGTGGACGCTGGCCGATCGGCCGACAGGCTGGAGTGCCGAGCCACTTACCGTGCTGAATCCAGCCGTGGTTGCAGTCTTGGCACATCCTCATAGTGCCCTCCCCGGGCGTGAAGCTGGTACAGGTGCAGCCTCCACTCGTGCAGCGAATGTTCTGTCAACAAAAGACACTCGTTCACACAGTGGAGGTAGTCTCTTCTGTGGACGAAAGGTCAGCAAAGAGTGTCCACAGGCAGGTAAACGGTGAATGGCCACAGACAAGTCAACTGGAGGATGTCCACAGATAGGCAAATGCCCACCGATATATTATACATGGGAATGGGCGCTCAAAATGCTATGACAGAACATCCACATCGAAGGACAGATTATTTACACAAAAACGCATGTTCGATCATAAGGAAGGGCCATCTCCCAGGACGCCCGCTCCCTCCCCGGGATGCACCTCTACAGACAGCTCAACCGAAGTCACGGCAGAACGGCAAGCGACTGGACCGGGTCACAGCCGTGACATCTGCACGACATTCCAGCGGCCAACGCGATAGTCCTGCCGGCGGTCTGCCAGCGCGCCTGGCCGCAGTCAGCGGAGACGTGCCGGGGGCGGCCGCCGCACTGTCTACATACAGTCCACACACTGTGCGCACACCACGCACCGCCTGGGACTGTCCCCAGCCCGGCATGGTCATCTGAGGCGGCATTGTTCCTGCACCGGCCCAGTGTCCTCGGGGGACGCCGCCGCCTCACCGCCGCCGCCCGCACGTCCCCAGCGACTCTCCGGAGCGGAGGTGGTCATCAGAGAACACACCACCATCGCCACGTCACCTCCCGGACACCGTCCCGCCCCTGGCATCGCGGCGGCGCTGCCCCCGGGGGGGCTTGGCGCCCCTGGTATATATGTGGCTCTCCCGGGGACACTGACCGACCGGGCCCCGCAGCCGAAGTCGCAGTTGCAGTCCCCGCCAAAGGGAAGTAGGTATTGTAGCGGTACGCTCAAGAGATGCGGATCCTGTGTTCTGGGACTACTGCTCATGAGGAACAACATTTAGCATCCCGGGTAACCTGAGCCGTACGCCAATAGGCATCAACACATCGGATAATTAGTTCAACGTCGTCCCAAGAATGTCATTACTTTGGCATTTTGATGCCAATGCCGTGACTCGGATATTACAACATCCTGGCATGCCCTGGTAAAGCAGCATCCTCACGATACATCAGCCTCATGCTTCGGAGCGTCCCCTCCCCTACCCGAGGGTATGCCAGCGTCCCAGCACCCCGAGATAAATCAGCGGCCCGGTATCAGCGCGAGACCTGTCAGCACGGTGGTACCCCAGCGGCGGGTCGGCCGGCCGGCGCGGCGGTGGCCGTCTGGGCCGCACCGTGTCCGGTTGCAGGTGCGCCTCGTGCCCTGTCGAGAGCACGCCCGGCGACCCACAACTCATGACTCAGCCGATCCGGCCGGCCGGCCACCACCACCCGAGCCGGCCCGATGCAGAAACAATCATTATTGCACGGGCCGGATAATTAGCGCTGCATAATGCAGGGGTGTCGGAGGTTGCGCGGGCGGCGGCGGGCAGGTCGACGACGGACGGATCAGGTTCTGGACACGGTCGGCAGCCTGATGCTCAGGTCAGTGGACGCCCACGCCGGCGCTCTGGCGGTGTCCCGCCTGACTGGGCAGTTTAAGATTGGCCGGCCGCCACAACACCGGGCTGGGAGGTCCCCGAGCAGCGCCCCGGGCCATGTGCAGGTCATGCAGTGGGCACCGGTGGTGCGCATTCGCCAACGCAGCCGCGGAGGTGCGAAGAATGAGGATGACTGGCTCAGCTCGTCCTCTCCAGCTTGTGATGTTTGCGATGTTTGTGATGTTTGTGATGTTAATGGTGTGCGTGTGTGTGTGTGCGTGTGTGTGCGTGTGTGTGTGCGTGTGTGTGATGTGCGTATGATGTGATGTTTGTGATGTGTGGGGTGATTGTGATGCTTTGGTTATCTGCAATGGTGTCCTGAAGCCGGAAACTGCTTTACCTACCCACGTATGGGTACCACGTTCGGGCAATGGCCTACAACAGGCAACAACTAGCATCGGTCTTGTCGCATTACCTCCCCCATTCGAGGCTCTATTCGGTTGGAGAAACTGGAAACTTGTTCTGAATTGAATGAGTAGGTTCAGAGTTGTATGGCCTATTACTTTTGGATGGTCGTTTTTTTGCGTTGCGAGGTCTGGGATATCAGTTGGTTGTATGCTTTTACATTGTCAGTTTTTGCAGTTATGCTACTTCTGAGGTCGAGATAACGCCGAAAAGACGAATATTTTGACATTAATGCGGCATGTAGGATGTTGCCACCAAATAACTTAATATTACGATAAATAAGGCAGCTTGAACAAGTGTTAATTACCACACTATATTACGTGGAGAGCCTTATCAGTTCTTGAGCAAGAAATTGTTATGTACGACGTTCAAGCTGCTTGCTGGGCGCTCAATAATGATGCCAATTTTGCATAATTTGTATTCGGTTATGATGAAGTTTTACGCTGTTCTGTATCGCCGAGCATTTAACGCTGCAAACAGACATCTAGACGGAAATATTGAAACATAAGATCAAGCAGCCCTGCTTCATGATGCAATGAAACGTCTGGATGCAGCTCCTGCCTCAGATATAGCCATAGCCTCGCACCGTGGTGGCTTCTGAGTTCTTTAGAAATAATGAATAATGCACAAATATGCCTAATCAAAATCAGTCGTTATCACGAGCGTAGACTGTAGGAACAACTTGCGCCGCACGTTGAACTGGAACTTTTCTATACAGGCTGTACACGGTGCATCTGCAGTCACGTGGCACGCAATTACTCAAACGATCGCTATTGGTATATTGTGCTCTGATATTGTTGTCAAAAGCTCATTCTTTCTCCAGAATACACAAGCCATCGCTATGCTGATATGGTGGAACGGGCAGTTGTAAATTTCGTCGGCTACAAAACGTCTTGTCACAGAGTTTATTGCTTGTCACATGTTTCCAGCAGTCGTTCCCCGATGAATGTAAACCTATGACCTATGACCGCGAAAATGCAAGTCTAGCCACATTGTGAATTGCCGCACTGTTAGCGGCTTACATACTTTGTAGTCAACTTGCTGGCTGATCGTCGCGGTGGAGTGTGCAGTTGGGTGTGTCAGGGGTGTGCTGCTGGATGGTGTCACCTGAACGGTGTGAATAATAAAAGTGGCTTCGCAAGCAATCATGCGCCGACACGACGACTTTCTGGGGCGGCAGTTGGCCCTGCGTTCAGCTGCGACATTCAAGCCTGTCACGTGCCTGAGGCCATTTCCTGGAGCGCGCGCCACTTCGGGGGGGCTGTTCGTGTCGTATTTGCGTTCTTCACCGTACAGTCAGTAGCCTGGCGGTCGGCCGTCGGGCAGCAGGTAGTCAGCCGTCGAGCCGTCGGACCATCGGTAGTCAGCCGTCGGTAGTCAGCCGTCGGGCAGTCGGTAGTGTGCCGTCGGGCAGTCGGTAGTCAGCCGTCTGGCAGTCGGTAGTCAGCCGTCTGGCAGTCGGTAGTCGGTAGTCAGCCGTCGGGCAGTCGGTAGTCAGCCGTCGGGCAGTCGGTAGTGTGCCGTCGGGCAGTCGGTAGTCAGCCGTCTGGCAGTCGGTAGTCAGCCGTCTGGCAGTCGGTAGTCGGTAGTCAGCCGTCTGGCAGTCGGTAGTCAGCCGTCGGGCAGTCGGTAGTCAGCCGTCGGGCAGTCGGGCAGTCGGCCGTTGATCCGACCCCGACACGAGATGGTAATGGTCGGACGTTTCCGGACGAGTCCTCAGTGCCAGACAGCTGAGTGAATCGATGCCAACGTGGGCGTCGCCACGGTAGGGGATGGGAGGCACATCCCCCACAAACGTCGTGAAATTTAACACTACACCCATGACGCTACATGGGAAAGTCGGCCTAAATACGTTCTTGTATCCAAAAACCGTGGCGGCAGTCAAGGACCACGACGTGGGTAGCCGGAGACGGCCATGTGTTGCGGACATGGGAATGTGTCCGGACAGCCCGACAGAACCGGACACACGGCCACGCCTATGGCTCAGGGCAGCGCCAGTACTCAACAATAGACTCGATTCTTCCCGCCGTCGTTAGCCACCAGCCCCGCCTCGCCGAACTTCGGCTCGGCGGACTCCAGGTCGCCCCGCCGAACTCCAGGTCGTCTCAGCGGACTCTAGGTCGCCTCGCCGGACTCCAGGTCATCTCGTCTAACTCCAGATCGTCCCGCGTGACTCCAGGTCGCCTCGCCTGACTCCAGGTCATCTCGCCGAACTCCAGGTCGCCTCGCCTGACTCCAGGTCATCTCGCCGGGCTCTATGTCGTCCCGCCGGACTCCAGGTCGCCTCGCCTGACTCCAGGTCATCTCGCCTGACTCCAGGTCGCCTCGCAGAACTCCAGGTCGCCTCGTCTGACTCCAGGTCAGTGCCTGGAGCTGCGGCACGCCGACGGCCTGTCCCCGGCCGGCTGTTTCCGGCGCCGGGGCATATATCACCGCCGCGCCGGCGGCCGGCCGAGCGCCGGGTCATTCATCAGACCGGGCTGCGATTGGGTCGGGTCGCCGGCGGCAGTTACGACCCGGTCAGCGCCAGCGGCGACGCGGCGTGTCGCGTCACGACAGGCCGTCACGGCAGCGGGACGCGGCTGTCGTCAGGTCGATGGTGACGTTGGCGGCGGTCGTCAATCAGCCGGCCGGCGGCGATTATCACAATTGTTGACGCTTTGCACGGCGCGGTGTGCGTCGGTTTTACTGGCGGCCAGCGGCTCCGCCGGCCGGCCATTACTCGCCGCCGACATCGGTCCAAATCGTGGCCGCCGGCAGTCAAATTGCCCCCTTTAGCGTCCGCGCGGGAGCCGTTGGGGTTGCTTTCAATTTTCCGCTCGCCTCGGTCGCGGTACGTGCAAAAGAACGCGACGAGTGTCGTGCGGCTGCCGACGCCGCGCTGCCACCGGTGGGCTTCTGGCTGGTGAGGTGGGCTTCTGGCTGGTGAGGTGGGCTTCGGGCTGGTGAGGTGGGCTTCGGGCTGGTGATGTGGGCTTCGGGCTGGTGAGGTGGGCTTCGGGCTGGCACCGGTGGGTTTCGGGCTGGCACTTGTGGGCTTCGGGCTGGTGAGGTGGGCTTCGGGCTGGTGAGGTGGGCTTCGGGCTGGTGAGGTGTGCTTCGGGCTGGTGAGGTGGGCTTCGGGATGGTGAGGTGGGCTTCGGGCAGGCGCCGGTGGGCTTCGGGCTGGCGCCGGTGGGCTTCGGGCTGGTGTGGTGGGCTTCGGTCTGGTGAGGTGGGCTTCAGGCTTATGAGGTGGGCTTCGGGCTGGTGAGGTGGGCTTCGGGCTGGTGAGGTGGGGTTCGGGCTGGTGAGGAGGGCTTCGGGCTGGTGAGGTGGGCTTCGGGATGGTGAGGTGAGCTTCGAGCTGGTGAGGTGGGCTTCGGGCTGGTGAAGTGGGCTTCGGACTGGCACCGGTGGGCTTCGGGTTGGTGAGGTGAGCTTCGGGTTGGTGAGGTGAGCTTCGGGCTGGTGAGGTGGGCTTCGAGCTGGTGAGGTGGGCTTTGGGCTGGTGAGGTGGGCTTGGGGCCGGTGAGGTGGGCTTCGGGCCGGTGAGGTGGGCTTCGGGTCCGTGACGATGACTTAGCTGCCGAAGTGAGCTCCGGGTTGGCATGGTTTATTCCGGGTTGGCATGGTGGGTTCCGAGTTGGCACGTTGAGCTCCAGACCCTCGGTGAGCATTCTGGGTCTACGAGGTGTGCTGAGCAGTAAGTTGGCTTGGGTGGTCCAATAAAAAGGTGAGTTCGTCAGGATATTCTAGAACATAGTGGTTCCATCACAACGAGACAAGAGCCCTGGTCTCTAAAGTGATACCGGGCGGCTCAAAATTTTTTATGGTATGGTTTCTATGACTGGGATGGGAGCTACCTCTGCCGTAATATTTTTTATTTTACAAGTTAACTTCACACGTCATGGCGTTGCATAGAAAGAATGAACCTAGAGAACATCACCATCCCTCCATCACTTTCCGTGGTTGAGCCCATAGCTAAGAACCTGTCATCAGGTGGGTTTCTCAGGTGGTACAAGGAGGAATCGCTGGTAGGGAAGGTGGAGTAAGGAGGAAGACCAGCTGGGTTAGGGAGAGAGAGAGAGAGAGAGAGAGAGAGAGAGAGAGAGAGAGAGAGAGAGAGAGAGAGACATGACCTGCGTGGTAACGAGGTAGGCTCGTCATGACGGAGGAGTGGTATATCAAGGTGGATGACTGATACTCAGCGGAAGTGACTCTGGGCTCTCGCTGGGACCGGTTTATGGGCATCATAGCATGGGGCTTGGATGGTTCTGTATCCCGTTTCTAAGCAGATTTTGCATGCGATCTGTGGGGCACAATTGATATTACGGATCCGCCATGCACTGTAGACCCTCCCTTCAAGTCTGTGGGGAGGCCTCAACCATTGCGTCGCCGACGAAGTAGGCACGAGACGGTGAAGGCCAGACAGCGAAGTGGAATTTTCCCAGGGAAGTTGGCTGCAGTTCACCAAGCCAGCCAGCGAGATGAGCTAGTGGAGCCTACCGGCCAGCTGTTGGTGGAGCCTGTCGATGAGACAGGCAAGGTGCCAATCCCAGACAGGCGCACTGACAACTCCAGGCTACACATAGTGAAATTGTCGGGTGCCAATCCCAGACAGGCAAGGTGCCAATCCCAGACAGGCGCACTGACAACTCCAGGCTACACATAGTGAAATTGTCGGGTGCCAATCCCAGACAGGCAAGGTGCCAATCCCAACAGGCAACCCAAGGCCAATCCCAACAGGCACTGACAACTCCAGGCTACACATAATGAAATTGTCGGGTGCCAATCCCAGACAGGCAAGTGCCAATCCCAGACAGGCGCACTACAACTCTCAGGTACACAAGGCCAATCCCAGACAGGCAAGGTGCCAATCCCAGACAGGCGCACTGACAACTCCAGGCTACACATAGTGAAATTGTCGGGTGCCAATCCCAGACAGGCAAGGTGCCAATCCCAGACAGGCGCACTGACAACTCCAGGCTACACATAGTGAAATTGTCGGCACGTTCAAGACAATAATAGACAACAAGGGCGACGTAAAAACCACATAACACTGGCCTAATTAGCAGCCACGTTGAAACACTCCAAGGGATGGGGAGGAGCAAAGATCATTTTTAGTTGTTTTTTTCCACGTAGCACTCGAGGGAAATGTTAAAATTCATCGAAATTAGCCTAGATGAGCTTTCATTCCACCCGTCACCCCCCCCCCCCCTCCCCGCCAAATCCACACACACACACACACACACACACACACATGGCCATCGGTCATATTCCACTGCTCACCAGTGCATAATTCGTCAATCATGATTAGTGCAACTCAACACAATTTAGCTTTCGTGCTTAGCGTCTTCCAAGCCAATATAACAACTATGCATATGCTTGCTGCAACCAAACAAAACACCACACCGTGCACAGCAGCGCTGCCAGATCCACCAGAGGATGTCTGGCGGCCCTGCCAGTCGGAGCTGGCATGTAGGGAACAGTTGGCGGGCCGGACGGTAATTGCCGTATTCAGTGTTGGCGGCGGCAGGTGGCGGCGGTGGGTGTGGTGTCGTGCACCTGTCTCATCCGCGCACCCTCACTAAGTCCAGTAATTACAGGCGAGACGCTGATCTTGATCGCCGGCCCGCTTCTGTCCCCATTTATTACACGGTGACGGGGCTTAATTTCCACCTCGGATCGCCTCACGACACCGACTCGGCGAGTGGTCAGAGACCCGAGTTGCATCAACATCTTCATATGCATATCTGCCCTGCATGGCTCATCAACCTCAAAGTAATTAGGCAAATTGGTGTGTAATTTCAGTCGGTGGACGCTGCCATTACAAACGCAAAGAAGAGATCCAACACGTGGTTTTTCCTGGCCATTTCGGCGCTCGTCTCGTCTCACTTGCCTGCCGCGTGCCGCTGAACTTGCTGAATCTGCACCTGCAGCGAAGTAGGTGTAGCGCGGCGAGTGGATGCATTTTTTAACGGAGCAGAGGCCCGTGGGGAGATGGGCTGAATAAGCCGATTGAACTAGACGACAGGTTGGCCCTGGGCGCGGTGCGCGTAGCAGGTCTGTAATGCAACAATGCCCGGCCGCTTTATCTTCAAACGGCCGCTGTCCCGATTGGATTCGGTCTGGGTGGTTGATATGATGCCGCGGGCCAGAAGGGGTTCACCGAAACGTCAGCGGACGGGCTGAAAAATTACACTGGGTAGGGGACCGCGACTGCTGACAAATGGGCAACAATTAAACTAAATCGATGAAAAATTTGAGTCAAATGGTGCGACGGAGAAAAAACAGATGGCGTGGTGTGATAAACCGGAGTGTGATGCGGGGGACGAGGTCCCCACACACCGCATAGTCTGGCAATATCTGAGTGGCACACGACATGGCCGGGTAATATGGACGAGTGAAATACGAGCAAAAATATGATGACCGTGTAAGAAAATTGTCCAAACATTGTGCTTCATCTGGCACACCTGACAAGGCAATTGTACGAGCGGTACTGACACCGCAGCACCACCACCCGTCACCGCATATTGTCCAAACATTGTGCTTCATCTAGCACATCTGACAGAGCAATTGTACGAGCAGTACTAACGCCGCAACATCACCACCCGTCACTACACATTGTCCAAACATTGTTTCATCTGTTATACCTGACGGGGAAATTTTAAGAGTAGTACTGACGCCGCAGCACCACCACTTGTCACTGCATATTGTCCAAACATTGTGCTTCATCTAGCACATCTGACAGGACAATTGTACGAGTAGTACTGACGCCGCAGCACCACCACACGTCACCGCACATTGTCCAAACATTGTGCTTCATCTAGCACATCTGACAGAGCAATTGTACGAGCAGTACGACGCCGCAGCACCACCACCCGTCACACATTGTCCAAGATTGTGCTTCATCGGCACACCTGACGGGACAATTGACGAGTAGTACTGACGCCGCAGCACCACCACTTGTCACCGCATATTGTCCAAACATTGTGCTTCATCTAGCACACCTGACAAGGCAGTTGTACGAGTAGTACTGACGCCGCAGCACCACCACACGTCACTGCACATTGTCCAAGCATTGTGCTTCACCTAGCACATCTGACAGATCAATTGTACGAGCAGTACTGACGCCGCAACATCACCACCCGTCACTACACATTGTCCAAACATTGTGCTTCATCTGGCACACCTAACAGGGCAATTGTACGAGTAGTACTGACGCCGCAGCACCACCACACGTCACTGCACATTGTCCAAACATTGTGCTTCATCTGGCACACCTGACAGGGCAATTGTACGAGTAGTACTGACGCCGCAGCACCACCACACGTCACCGCACATTGTCCAAACATTGTGCTTCATCTGGCACACCTGACGGGGCAATTGTACGAGTAGTACTGACGCCGCAGCACCACCACACGTCACTGCACATTGTCCAAACATTGTGCTTCATCTAGCACATCTGACAGAGCAATTGTACGAGCAGTACTGACGCCGCAGCACCACCACTTGTCACTGCATATTGTCCAAACATTGTGCTTCATCTGGCACACCTGACAAGGCAGTTGTACGAGCAGTACTGACGCCGCAGCACCACCACACGTCACCGCACATTGTCCAAGCATTGTGCTTCATCTGGCACACCTGACAGGGCAATTGTAAAAGAAGCACTGACACCGCAGCACCACCACACGTCACTACACATTCAGACAAACCAGCAGGCTTCGAAAACAACAGCAGGGAAGGCCAAGATAGCACAGGAGACCGTAGCACATCATAGCACAGGCCACGACACCGCAGGGAAAGTCCATGAAGGACGGCTAAGGGAGGGACTCAGGAGATAACATGAGACGACAGAATGGGACAGCAGAGAGGACCTGTTACCGATAGCCTAGCGACAGGCACACACGTGCAGTGATGCACCAATTACCAGACCGAGTAGTGCTACTCTAGCCTTTTGGCAACCTTTGATATTTGGTCGGTGAGAGGCAGGTGCTCAGCCCCCTCCCCTCTCCAGGAGTGATGTCCATGGCACAGGCAGCAGTGGAGCAGCAATGGGACAGCAGTGGGGCAGCAGTGGGGCAGCAGTGGGGCAGCAGTAGGGCATCAGTGCGACAGCAGTGAGACAGCAGTGGGATACAGGCGACAGCTCGAAGCCGGAGATCAGCCGCGACAGAGTGAAGTACAGCGCGACAACTCAGATCCGTCGACAGAGTAAAGTGGCACACGCCCGTCGACACAACTGCTGCCAATTCAGCTCCAAGCAGCGTGACACACACGCAAATAGGCCTGCCAATCGCAAAACCATTATGCCACTATTGTACGAAATTATCCTCATGTTGTTCAGCGACATGCATGATTCAAAAGTTATTTTCCAGCTACCTAATTATTTCTCGCCTTTTACGTGTTCATTCTCTTGCAATGTTTTTACGTGTTCATTCTCTTGCCTTCTCCGTGGATTTAACTAAAACTTTAAGCATACAAATCTGATCTTCTTAACTGTGTTCAGATCGAAGGCGTTGTTACACCACGATGGGCATAGTGGGTGAGCAGTCGACTTCCATAGTGTCGTCAGAGTAGGCTGTGACCTCTGTATAGTGGGTGAGCAGTCGACTTCCATAGTGTCGTCAGAGTAGGCTGTGACCTCTGTATAGTGGGTGAGCAGTCGACTTCCATAGTGTCGTCAGAGTAGGCTGTGACCTCTGTATAGTGGGTGAGCAGTCGACTCCATAGTGTCGCAGAGTAGGCTGTGACCCGAAGGGACCGCCGTATAGTGGTGAGCAGTCGACTTCCATAGTGTCGTCAGAGTAGGCTGTGACCTCTGTATAGTGGGTGAGCAGTCGACTTCCATAGTGTCGTCAGAGTAGGCTGTGACCTCTGTGCGGAGCGCGGTAGTCAGACAAGCACCCGGCCTGAACGACAGCGAGCTGTACCAGGCACGGCTGCACATACTTCTGACCAGCCAGGACCTCCCGCGGCACTACTGTCCGTCGACACCGACGAATTCCCAGGCCACTGGCCAGCCAGGAGCTCTTCCCAGCACTTCGGTACGTCGACACCGACGATTCTCCAGACCTCTGGCAAGCCAGGAGCTCCTCCCAACACTACGATCCGTCGACACCGACGACTCTCCAGACCTCTGACCAGACAGACCTCTGACCAGCCAGACCTCTGACCAGACAGACCTCTGGCCAGCCAGGAGCTCCTCCCGACGCTGCGGTCCGTCGACACCGACGAGCCACCAGGGCGGGCTGCCATCTCGATCGGCCCGGCGGCACCGGACCGGCGCGCATCATTACTTTTATAGCTGGATGTCTCGACGGCGGGAGGGCCAAAGTGGCGCGCCTCGGCCCGAGTGGCGCGGGACATTTGTGAGCGAATCATTAGCCGACGGCCGAGCTGTGCAGCGCCAAATAGGCTTCCTCCGGTAACGACCTCCCGGGGAATAGGCGGTAATCCAGCTGCTCATTGTTGGCGCAGCCCCGGAGACAGTCTTTTATTGTTGCTGTTGCGGTCGAGATGGACGCCATTTGTCTCTGGACGTTGTCGCTGCCCCGCGGGTACCCGCAGTCGTGCCGACGGCCGACTCCGCGGCGGCATCGTCGCCGGCCCGCCGTGTGCGGCGCGAGTACCGCCGGCCGCCGGTCGGCGACGGATGGCGCGGCCACGCCGCGCCGACGGCCGCCGCTGGCGCGTCGACTCCGACGGTGGTCGCGCGTGTATCGCGGCGCCGTGACAGCCCGATCCGCCGGCGTTCTCACGCCACCGTCGTCGACGATCTTGGCGCGTCCGCGGAGACGGCGGCATGGTGCGGCGGGCTGCGCGGTCGACGCATCGATCTATCGGGGGCGCTGCCGCGGGCGGCCGGCGGCGGGCGGCGGGCGTGAGGACAGGCCGTTACGACCCGAAGAGACGTGACCGGACGGCTACCGTGCCACTCCATTTACCGACGTATGTCAGCGACCGCTGGCCATTTAGCCGCCGCCGCCGCCGCCAGACCGGCCGGGGATGCCCTGATGATGGAGAGACCCATCGTCGGGGAGGGAACAGGGGTGCTGACCGCGCTCACAACCACATACACACACACACACACACACTCCGCCGATCACATTTATACGTGATGGAAGAGAGAGAGAGAGAGAGAGAGAGAGAGAGAGAGAGAGAGAGAGAGAGAGAGAGAGAGAGAGAGAGAGAGAGAGAGAGAGAGAGAGAGAGAGAGAGAGAGAGAGAGAGAAGAGAAAAGAGGGGGACACAGGGACACAGCAACTCTGCTGTAGCGGCGGCGGCCTGCTGAGCACACCACGCATCGAAAGTCAGCCGAAATGCCACGCGCCGATTATCCGCCAGCTGACTGACGTTGCTCTTTTTAGTGTGCGCGCTTGTTTTCCTGCGCGTACACCTCATTGGTGGGTATCAATTTATCGCCACTATCTGACCGCCGTACAAAACAGGGTGGCTTGTTTGTGGTTCGCATTGCACGCGGCGCTGACAAGCCAAGGCCGGGTCCGCCCTCGACGGCGCGCCGCGCCGCGCCGCGCCGTTAAAGTCGCCGTCGAGTGCGGCGAACACGGCGCGCGCCATCATACATCATCGTTTGCAATCACTTCTCACCACTCGTCGACGGCCAGATCAATTTCGCACACTACATTAGGTAGCGGGCGTAGATTCCGAGTGGGTGTCACGCCCGCTATCGATTCCGATTGCCAGCCGCGTGACGGAGTGACGGAGCGACGGAGCGACGGGAAGACAGAGCAAAGGAGTGACGGAGTGACGGGACGACAGAGCGACGGAGTGACAGGACGACAGAACGACGGAGTGATGGAGCGACGGAGCGACGGAGTGATGGAGCGACGGAGCGACGGAGTGACGGAGCGACGGAACGACGGAGCAGCGGAGCTATAGACTGAGCCGACGAGACGCAGCGCCGAAGCCGCCGATGACACCAGCTTAGATCGGCGAGGGCTTTTTAATCAACGGGGGTGTGTGGCGACAGACAATTATGTTTTTAAAATGGAGTTCAATATTATCCCCGGCACTGCATTCCATAGCAGCCCGAATTTTCCACAGAATAACCAGCTTTGTGACCTCTACTAATATTTGCATCAAATAACTGCTTGGAAAGTTAATGAATGGTTTTATTTTCAAGTACGATAGGTTATTCCACTAAAATACATTGCCTCCTATATATGCAGTCTGTTTTATTTATTTTAAAAAACGGTTAGTTTCAACGGTAGGCACATGGTAGCAGTGTTGACGCTGCTACCAGTTCAGAATGTACACCTATTCATATATAACAAGATACATCAATATCATGGAACTTAGTTATTGATAGGCCAGGCGGCTGGCCATCCTGTAATCTGCATCAAAGCAGGCCACGTGCATTATATACACGATACCTAGATGGAAAATCAGCATCGAAGCTGCTTTTGCAATATTTTGTTCATGCTGCCATGAGATGAGCCTGGTATTGTAAAGCAGGTGAAATACAATTAACTTTTTTTTAAACTTGCATTACTTCTGACATAGCACAATTTTCACCAACGCATGAAACGCACTTGTATTAAAATACACTTTCTATGTACTAATTCCGTCAAGTCATAATTCAGAAGTCTGCAGACTTTAGTAGACTTTATATATATATATCGGGGAGACATACGTACGTCGATTAGTGAAATCAGAACAACCATTTGTCACTTGTTATATAATTGTAACGAAACAACATTGTTTGAGAGGACCCTTGCATCTGAAGGCTACCACTGCTGCACAATAATGGGGAACCAACACAAGCAACAAAGCATAAATCAGACAGTCTCGATTTACGCTGGTGATACATTCACAGGTCTCGACTCGCACTGCTCCGCGCCAGCTCAATCCTCGATCATCGATCAGGGCAGTACGCCATCCACACCGACACCAGCGCATGAGTTCCCGTGCCTGACACGTGCCTGGGCCGGCAGATCAGAACCGAGCAAAAGCGGAAAATCATGACGGACACAACAGAACGGCAGACCAGAACAGGCAGAGCAGAACAGGCAGAGCAGAACAGGCAGATCAGAACAGGCAGAGTTGGCCACACGGAAGCCCCCAGAAGACATGTATCGGCACGACCGGGCAGCCACAGTCAGTAATCGCCACCGTTTGTGCGCTGCCTTGCGCAGCCAACATATAAACTCAGCCGGCACATTTCAGTCCGTTCGTCCGCTTCCTGTCGGGCAGCTCGGTGCCGATCTGGCAGCTCGATACCAATCTGGCAGCCCTCACGCAATCTGACGACGTCACCTGCGACCGCTCGCGGTCCGCCGCTCGCGTGCACCATTAATAACGCGCGTTTTTATTAAGACCGCATCGACGCGACCACTCGATGTGCCACGCGGCGCACAATTTACGTGCGATAGACGGGAGCGAGACAATTAATCATGTGTATCGTCACCATTATGTCTGCGTAGACGCGGCCATTTCTCTCCGTCACGGCGATGATGGGACGTGGTCGGAGTGCGCAGGGGAGGAGGTATGCGCATGTGTGCCTGGGCGTGTAAATCGTCGTCATGTCTCGTCAACTGTACAACAATTCTCGCGGTTAACAACGAGCTTGTTGAAACTCAGTCACGTGCTCACAAACTAACCGGCTTCCCAAAGTAGTTACCGTTTGATTTATGACAAAGCTAATCTCACCAGGAGGGTTCACGTGTGTGCCTGCTCCTGGACACCGATCTTCCCATAGCATGCAAATTAGTCTCAACAATTATCGCACCCTGCAGCCATGTTGGGCTCCTTCACGAGCGATTCAACGCGGCTGAAGAGCGACCAATTCTTTCCATCTAGCCCTTTCAACTTTCTCGCAGCAAAACACCCGTTTGACTCTAAATGTCATATCGTTGCGGAAAGACAGTGAATCCCTTCCTTCCTCCTCCATAAAAACTTTGACAGTTTCGATGTTCGGAAATGGATTTTTAATGAACGCAGTGGGGACGGCCACGAAGTTTGCCCTGTCTGTCGGTCAGGAACAACAGGAAGCCAGATGGAGACAAAGGAGAGAGGGGGAGAGCCACAACACCCAGAGAGAGAGAGAGAGAGAGAGAGAGAGAGAGAGAGAGAGAGAGAGAGAGAGAGAGAGAGAGAGAGAGAGAGAGAGAGAGACGAGAGCGAGAGCGAGAGCGAGAGCAGAGCGAGAGAGCAGAGCGAGAGAGCAGAGCGAGAGAGCAGAGCGAGAGAGCAGAGCGAGAGAGCAGAGCGAGAGAGCAGAGCGAGAGAGCAGAGCGAGAGAGCAGAGCGAGAGAGCAGAGCGAGAGAGCAGAGCGAGAGAGCGAGAGAGCGAGAGAGCGAGAGAGAGCGAGAGAGCGAGAGAGCGAGAGAGCGAGAGAGCGAGAGAGCGAGAGAGCGAGAGAGAGCGAGAGAGAGAGAGAGAGAGAGAGAGAGAGAGAGAGAGAGAGAGAGAGAGAGAGAGAGAGAGAGAGAGAGAGAGAGAGAGAGAGAGAGAGAGAGAGAGAGAGAGAGAGAGAGAGAGAGAGAGAGAGAGAGAGAGAGAGAACACGATGTAAAGGCTAACGGCCGACTGCGTTGTTGGATCATACTCTCAGTAAAACACGGCCTTACGAATAGGAATGGTTCAGCGTAATGCTTAGCATGGGTAAGGATTCAAAGAGGAAGTTCAGAGGACACGCAACGGATTCCACAATATATATATATATATATATATGTATATATATATATATATATATATATATATATATATATGCATATATATACATATATATATACATGTATATCTATATATATATCTATATATATCTATATGTATCTATATATATCTATATATATCTATATATATCTGTACATATACATATATATATATCTATATATATATATATATATATATATATATATATATATATATATATATATATATATATATATATATATATATATATATATATATTCTATATTATATATATTATCTATTACACACGATTACTGAACTATGAGCTCATACCATTTATATTTTAAAATATCACAAGGAACGCCGTAGATTGTGCAGTTTGCATCAACCGAATTTTCCGCGAGAAATCCCGCGTTGATTTGAGCCGAGCATCAGACCGGCCTTGGAATGTTCTCGCCGGCAGCGTCATACACCGTGTCGCCTATCCCGGACAACGGTGCGATGATGGGTTTCTGACAGGCCTCACCATCGAGCCACCATGTTGTCTGACCTCCGACCCGCCGGCCGCCGCCGGGTCAACACTTGTCTTTCCCTTTCACTTCCTGGCGGGTGTCAAGAAAAACGCCGCCGCGTCGACCACAGTCCGCGGCGGCCGGCCGATTAATTTCGGTAATGAGCGCGCACGGCCGGCGTACACTGGGAAAGGTCAGCGAGGCAGTGACGAACGGGTCCTCGACGACTGTGGTGGCCGTGGCGGCTGTGGTGGCTGTGGCGGCCGTGGCAGCTGTGGTGGCTGTGGTAGCCGTGGCGGCTGTGGCGGCCGTGGCGGCCGTGGCGGCCGTGGCGGCCGTGGCGGCCGTGGCAGCCGTCGCGGCTGTGGCGGCCGTGGCGGCCGTGGCGGCTGTGGTGGCCGTGGCGGCTGTGGCAGTCGTGGCAGCCGTGGCAGCCGTGGCAGCCGTGGCAGCCGTGGCGGCTGTGGCGGCTGTGGCGGAAGGGCAGCAGGCAGCAGAGTCAGTCCTCGTCCGGCGGACATTCCGTCAAATGAGTGTCAGCGCCGACAGAGCGAACACCAAACTCTTCTAATCGGTGGCAATTAGTCCGGCGGCGGTCGTGCCGACGGGCGGGCACATTTTCGCCACGTTCAGCGCCATCATCACCAGCCGATCCCTGATTGGATAAACAAGCAAAAACCGGCACAAAGACACCACCAATATCTCCAATAAATCGCAATAAAAGCAGCCGGCTCGGTGGCACCCCGCCGCGGCGTTAATCACCGCCGGAGAGGCCGGAGATTCGCAACAGAACAGGCGAGCGTGGCTGGCCGCTGCGCTGGGGCGCCGTCGTCGTGCCGATCCATTTGCGCGCGCGTGCCGCCGCTGCCGCCCATTCCGACCGACTATTGACACCCTGCTCATTGCTATTCCCATCAACTGTCCACCTCCCTCGCGCTCATTATTACTTCTTTCTTCTCCCATTTATCGGCGTTTCTATCATTGTTTCTATCTGTGGGGCGGCCGAGGGAGGGCGCGCTGCTACACGTCGACTGTGATTGGGATGTCGTGTCGCTGCCTTCCGCCGCCGCCGGAGGGGGGGGGGGACGGTCGGCTCGACACCGAGCTCGACACCGGCCGCTTTGTGCGGCGCCGACGCGACCGAGGCGCGCCGTGACTCGTCAACTGTCGAGCCGCCTGGACGCCGGCTCGATGGTGCCGGTGGCGTGGGAACTGGTGACCCGGCGCCGGCCGCCGAGGCGCCGTGTCGCACCGTCGCTCCATACGTCCGACACGAGCACGCCGGCCGACACAATAGACGGCCGCCGACAATGCGGCGTGCTGGAGCGCAACTGCCGCGTTCCCTACCTGGACGTCGTCAATGAAAGCGGGTGGCAGGGGTGGCGTCAGTGTTGAGGACTTCTTGGATGGGTTTTCGCGGCGTCATCAGTGTCAGGTCAGTCAGAGCTACACTGATGCATTGGTATAGCAATCCCCTTGCTTCCTCGGTATTAAATTGCGGAGCTCCTGCTGGCAACAGGCCATTCTTCGCAAATGTGTTCAGTTAACTGTCCCAAAATTTCGAGATATCTACGAATATCTTTACTTGCTCCTCTAAGCGGAAGTGATTACAGACAAAATTACCCAGACAATTCAATAGCACGCTCCGATCTTTATAGCGGTTGATGATTAATGGGCTCAGTCACATTCATATTTTGTATCTGGTTTGACATCATCTATGAATGATGCCACATCAACATAACCCAAAATAATAAATATGTCTGTGTAGACTAACAGGCGCTTGTAAACCACAGCTCACACCTCGTCCCAGAAGTATCGCTGCGTGCGGATGAAGTATGGCGGTGTGCGGATGAAGTATGACGGTGTGCGGATGAAGTATGTCGATATGTGGATGAAGTATAGTGGTGTGCGGACGAAGTATGGCGGTGTGCGGACGGAGTATGGCGGTGTGCGGATGCAGTATGGCGGTGTGTGGATAAAGTATGGCGGTGTGCGGATGAAGTATGACGGTGTGCGGATGAAGTATGTCAGTGTGCGAATGAAGTATGACGGTGCGCGGATTAAGTACGATTGTGTGCGGATGAAGTACGATGGTGTGCGGATGAAGTATGGCGGTGTGTGGATGAAGTATGGCGGTGTGCGGATGAAGTATGGCGGTGTGCAGATGAAGTATGTCAGTGTGCGGATGAAGTATGACGGTGCGCGGATTAAGTACGATGGTGTGCGGATGAAGTACGATAGTGTGCGGATGAAGTATGGCGGTGTGCGGATGAAGTATGACGCTGCGCGGATTAAGTATGATGGTGTGCGGATGAAGTACGATGGTGTGCGGATGAAGTACGATGGTGTGCGGATGAAGTATGGCGGTGTGTGGATGAAGTATGGCGGTGTGGGGATGAAGTATGGCGGTGTGCGGATGCAGTATGGCGGTGTGCGGATGAAGTATGTCAGTGTGCGGATGAAGTATGTAGGTGTGTGGATGAAGTATGTCGGTGTGTAGATGAAATATGGCGGTGTGCGGATGGAGTATGGAGGTATGCGGATGAAGTATGGAGGTGTGCGGATGAAGTATGACGGCGTGCGGATGAATTATGGCGGTGTGCGGATGACGTATATCAATGTGCGGATGAAGTATGTAGGTGTGTGGATGAAGTATGTCGGTATGTGGATGAAGTATGGCGGTGTGCGGATGGCGTATGGCGGTGTGTGGATGAAGTATGGCGATGCGCGGATGAAGTATGGCGATGCGCGGATGAAGTATGCCGGTGTCCGGATGAAGTATGACAGTGTGCGGATGAAGTATGGCGGTGTGCAGATGAAGTATGGCGGTGTACGGATGGAGTATGGAGGTGTACGCATGAAGTATGGCGGTGTGCGGATGAAGTATGGCGATGTGCGGATGAAGTATGTCGGTGTGCGAATCAAGCACGACCAGCGCGACCATCAATGTAAACTCGGCCTCAGCCGGCGTGTCGCCAGCGCCTGACCACCAAGTCGGCGCGCCGCGAGACCTCCACCGCGCCTCCCCGGCCAGCGCAATCCTGCGGTCCCGGAAAATCATCGGTCCCAGTGACAATTCTAATGAAACGGCGCGTCACGTGTCATAGGTCAGGCGAGCGAGACGCTCCGGCGCGGCCGCCGGCACCGGCGGCAGGGTAATCACTGGTGACAACGGTATGGAAATAAGTCACGGGCGCGCCGGCGGCGGGCGGCGGCAGGACTCGACACCTAATCACCGGCGGGCGCGCCTGCTGGCCGGTGTGTTCCCACAATCAGCGGGCCGCCGCCGCCTTCTCACAGCCGCACCGGACGTGTAAACACCAGGGCCGCGCGACAGTCACCCACCCGTCCCTGGGCCGGGCCCGGACACGCCTGCTGTGGACACACGGCAGATGCAGCAGCAACTTTTGGCTGGCTGGCTTTTGAAACAACCGCTGACGAGTAAAAAAAACTTTATAAAAGAAGAAGTGGTAATTCGTCGTATTAGTAACGACTCAGTATTCAGTCCCGCAACGGGAGTAAAAAAAAGCATGTAGCATTAAAATACACATACAACACGCATTTTAGCATTATTCAATCTGGTATGCTATCAGTCTATTATGACTGACCGGTAATAGACGGATCTATCCTGACCTGGACCAGTAAAAGACCGCAGGTTTTTTTTCCTCAAATTGCCAGGCTTGTCCCCGGTCTAAAATGTGGAATCTCTAGTAGATACACGGCCGATACAGGAGCAGTGTAGATACGCGGGCCCATATCGGGAGTGTAGATACACGGGCGATACAAGGAGTATAGATCACAGGCCAATACCGGGGAGTGCAGATAAACGGCCGAAACAAGGAGAGTATAGATGCACGGCCGATACAAGGGGTGTAGATCACGGGAGGATACCGAGGAGCATAGATTCACGGCCGATATGGGGTTGACACGGTGAGTGTAGATACAGGTGCCGATACCAAGCTGGCACGTTGAATGTAGATACAAGGGTCGACACCGAGCCGGCACGTTGAGTGTAAATACAGGGGACGATACCCAGCTGGTACGTTGAGCGTCGATACACGGGGACACTGGCGGATCCAGGGGGGGCATTCCGGCCATGCCCCCCAAGTGCTTCAAGGGGGGCCATAGTGTCTTTTGCCCCCCCAAACCAACAAAAGTAAACGGAATTAAAATGCGGTAACCTTTGCTGAGGTTAAAAAATAGCGTTCCGGGTGAAATAATCTCCAATTTTACAGGTATTTTGTTATAATTGTTTGGAAGCACAATATGGTAGCACAGTAGATTATGACACATCGAGGGTTCTATGCTGTTGAAGTTCTGCTTACAGCAAGAGATGACGAAATCAGCAGTTTCATTATTCCTTCGTCAGATAGGTTCATGAAGTTTGTTTAGCCTGTAACGGACCCAGTGAGCCAGATTTCGAAAGCGGAATTTGAACAGGATGTTTGTGCGAGTGACCAGTTGAGCCCAGTTGAGCAGCATGTTTCGTATGTTGGTGTTGGGGTTGCTACGATGAAGAGACAAGCTACATTGACTGATTTTTTCAAGAAGAATAGCAAGAGGAGGTATGTATTTACACTGGCGGATCCAGGGAGGGACCATTCCGGCCACGGCCCCCCGAAGCGCTTAAAAGGGGGCCTGGTGTCCTTTGGCCCTCCCGAAACCAACAGAAGTCAACTAAATTACAATGGAGTAACCTTTGCCGAGGTTAAAAAATAGCGTCTGGATGAAAGAATCTCCAATTATAAAGTTTAAAAAAAAAATAATTGTTTGGAAGCCAGTATGGTAGCATAGTAGATTCTAACACACATCGAGGGTTCCATGCTCTAAGTTCTGCTTACAGCAAGAGTTGACAAAATCTGATCCGCCAGTGTGTACACGTGCATGAACGTTGACGTGGTACAAGACGTTGAACGAGAACGTGAACGTTTTGGTAAACAAGAACAAAAATCCGGTAACATGGAAACGGTGGAGGTAGGCTGGGGCCCCTACACAGGAAATTATGTTGTCAATTTTTGTATCCTCCTCAAATGGGCCCCTTTGCCAAATAGTGGTCAAAATCCGGTGCTTTTAACCAAAAATAGCGGGAGAAGGGGCACCCTCCAAATCCGTTCGACCCCTCCCTTGATGTAATTCCTAGGTACGCCACTGGGGGAGGGGGAGGGGAGAGGCTGACGCCGAAAACCGAAAGTTGCCCCCCCCCCCAAACCGGTGGGCTAGATCCGCCAGTGCACGGGGAGTGTAGATACATGGGCCGATACCCAGCTGGCACGAGGCGGCCAGTACGTCGAGTGTGCACATGCACTATGACACTGGTACAGCGATACAAGTGTCCGGTACAGAGGAGCGTAAATACGCGATCCGGTACGGAAACATGCAAATATGGTATCACAAAGGAGCCGGACAATACACGGCTCCAGTGGAGCGTGCCTCCATCAGGTGATGCACAGCCATGAGTAGAGCCTCGCTTAATAAGTGTCCATGGGGTGGCACTGTGGGGGCCCCACAGTGAACTCTCCCTCATTGATGGTGAAGTTAAAATAGTGGGACCAGGTGGCTCAAACCCTCGCATTAGTATCCAGCTCTCCTACTCAGAACTCCTCAGAATGTGCTTTGGCCACATTCATATATCATGCTTGGACGTATGGTGGATCTATCAAAGTGCACAGCATATCATAAATAACTTACCACAAACAGCCAGATCTCCGCCGAAGGGCGTTGCCTAAATTGCATTAGAACATCCGTGCCAATATGTGAGCATCTGGTCATGTTTCTAGTGTCGTCTCACGCTATGCGCAGTGCAACTATCCACAATACAATGAGTATTCCCTGTGCCACAACGCCATCTATCGTTCCTATATGGCAGTTGTTGCACCTCTCATCACGCAGATTCGCAACCGCGACTAGTTGGACAACGAAACAGAAACTTCACTGACCGAACGAACTGGTAGCAGTATTATAATTGTTAGCTTCGGTGCGATTACAATATATCCCAAGTAGAAGTAAGATGTCGATAACATTTTGTGTCGTTTAATCCATTAATGACAGTAGCATTTAAAAAACCTGAACCTGAAAAACGTGTACCCTTGGGCTGAAAAGTTACTCAAAGCCAGTTGAATCACTAAGAAAGTACCAACAGCAAAACGACGAAAGCGTTGAAGTAGAGGTAACTGAACATACTATATAAAGGACATCACAATGTCGCATACGTGTCGTGGGAGCAAATTGTATTCATTCATCAGAAACGACGCGATCACCAAACGTCGGCGATTGAAGTAGTGCTGGTTTAACCATGTTCGAACAGACCAAGCCATGTGGCCGGTCACTATTGCGCCTGGAATTTGAACCCTTTCACCCTTTCATTTGAACCCTTTCACTTTGTATGGATCTGACCATCACGAACATGACACAGCGGCCAGGCGATTCCAACGACCATAAAACATTGCCCCCATGTGGCTGGTGTAGTGGGGTCTATGCCGCAGAGGACCCAGGCTCAGTGCTACATTGGACGCCAACTAGCCTCCCTGGTGCAAAGTGGATCACACTTTCTGGTGCTTTGCAACACCGGCCGCCGCTAGTGACCATCGGGGGTCTAATTACACCCCTTCCATTCCATCCTCGTGAAAGGAGCAACGGCCAACGGAGGGAACGACAAAGAGTGCTGATTTAGAAAGCCACTAAGTACACTCTTAACTGACTTACGAAGTGACTCGAATTTTTCGCTGCGATTACCGCGCAAAAGTGCCACTAATTGGTCATTGTGGACGCAGTCAGCCATCTGTCACGACAACTGGGTGCACGGCATTAGCTACATGTCAATTACTGCGCCGCATGCAACACACTCGGCTGGTCCTGCCAGCTGCTGGTTCTGCCGGCTGCTGGTCCTGCCAGCTGCTGTGCTCTCGACTGTCAGGCACCGTCAGCTGCGGACGCCCTGCTCAGAAACGTCACCACGAGCAGTCACGTCACGTCACGTGTCGCCCCTTGTCACTGCGCCGGCGGCACCTCGGGACGAGGTCGCCGCCACGGGGGTCACGCAGACAGCGCCGGGGGTCACGTACACACCGCCGGGGGTCATACAGACACCGCCGGAGTCACACAGACACTGCCGGGGGTCACACAGATACCGCCGGGGGTCACACAGACACCGCCTGGGGCCACGTACACACCGCCGGGGGCCACGCAGACACTGTCGGGGGTCACACAGACACCGCCGGGGGTCACACAGACACTGTCGGGGGCCACGTACACACCACCGGGGGTCATACAGACACCGCCGGAGTCACACAGACACTGTCGGGGGTCACACAGACACCACCGGGGGTCACTAGACACCGCTGGGGGCTACGCAAACGCCTCGCCGGTGTCACACAGCGGCGACACCGGGTGCCGTCGGACGCGGCGTCGTCGCCGCTTTTTGCGGCCGTCGACGCTGCAGCCTCGGCGCGTCGCGTGTGACGTCAGAGACGCGGTCCGCGACCTGGCGCTCGAAACGAAGGGATGAAGCTGTCGGATGCCTGGCGCGGGGAAAAACAGGCCGTGGTTTGATTACAGTGCCGACTTGTGAGATTGCACCGTGCCGGGGCGGGCGTCGCGCGCCGCGCAGCATTCGCGTGACCCTAATGGACGACTGTTGGAGGCGATCGCGGCGGCGACGGCCAATTTCCGACGCATTACCCGTCGGCCGACGCGGCCCACCACATCTCCCAACACCGGGGCGCCGCGTCGAGTGGCCGCTGGCGCCGGGCCGCCGACGTCTGCCATCGACACGACGTCAATTAAAAACGGCGACGCACTAATGCGATCATTTCTCCATCCAGCCCTTCATATCCAATCAGAACCGGTGGCACGTTCACTCGCGTGTGTCAGTCAGTCGTCGTCGACAGGCACAGCCGGCTAACAGCCTCAATCACGGATGACGTGTCTCGTTGTTCCCATTGCCGGTCGGGGCCGACGCGCCGGCCGCATGGCCAGTCGGCGTCGACGCGCCGTCGAAAGGGCGCGTCGACGTCGCGATACGGCCGCGCACGATAACCCGGTTACCGGCGCCGTCCCGACGGCAGCGACGAAGCACATTTCTTCTGCTCCATCGTTGATCCGGACAACCTTTACGACAGCATGATGCAAGGAATAACGTCAGTGGAGTTCAGCCGGTCCGGTCTGACTCGAACACGACAGTTTTTTTCGGCATAGAAATGGAATCCTTCAGTCAATACTTGACCTATGACCGAAACGGGTTCATGAAATACGGGCGACACCAGCACATCGCACCCTCCCAGAGCCCGGGCGGATCGACTCGGTTTCAGACGCCGTGCCGCGAACTTCGGTCACGTCACCGGCGAGCCGTCCGTCACCCTGTCGTCGGCAGCGCCGGCCGACGCCAATCTGGCCGCCCGTCCCGCCGTCCGCCAGCCGTCGTCGTTTTTGCGATAAACTGTCCGACAATTAGACACGTTGTTACTCAGTGTAATGCAGTTATGATGAGCGAGGCCGGCCCAATTACGTGTCGGCCGGCCGACGGAAGTGGACGGCGCGGGGCCCGGCGGCGGCGGCGCGGTGGCGCGTCCCCCGCGTGTGTGGCGCCTCAGGCGCCTCGGCGCCCGGCCCGCTCATCTCGTTACCGGTGTGGCGCGGCGCGGTGGCGGCAGACGCGGCGCGGTGGCGGCAGACGCGGCGCAGTGGCCGCCGACGCGGCTAAGTTGATTGCCGTCGGCCGGCTGGACCGCGTGGCGATCGACACAGTAAGTACGGCGCCACTTAGCCGCGTGTCCCGGGGGCATGACCTGGCCGCGCCGAATCAGTTCCGGCGCGCGCCAGCTGCCGCCGCCGCTTTGTTTGCGCGCCGGCCGACATTGCTCCCGCAGGAGTACAGCGAAAGCCAATATTGACCGGTGACGACGGCCTCGACCGGCCAGGTCGGTGCAATTGGCGGTAACGAGATTATTGGCGAGTCTAATTAAACGGCCGACAAGCAGTGCGTCCAGCGTTCGGCCGCCGACCATGGTGCGGGGTCGGGTCGGGTCGGGTCAGGTCGGGTCGGGTCGGGTCGGGTCGGGTTGGGTCGGGCCGGGTCGGGTCGGGTCGGGTCGGCTCGGGTCGAGTCAGCTCATGACGATTCAGGCTGTCAGGTCAAGATGTGTCACAAGTTTTGTCAGGTGAGATCAGGTCAGGTCGGGTCAGGTCCGGTCCGGTCAGGTCAGGTGGAGTCGAGGCACGAGACGTCTGATCAGTGTTGTCCTATCAGACTGGGTCAGATGGGGTCGGCTTCACAGCCGTCACGGTATGATGTCACCAATACAAATAGTCAGCGGTTCGTTAACAGTGATTCGTTGTTCGTCAGGAACCGTCCCCCAGTAACGTTGGCTAAACTGGAAGGACATGGATTATCATCTCACCAATGATATTTCATAAAACCGATGTGCAGCAAAATGTTTCAGGGGAAATGATGGATGCCACAATCGAATGAGGAAGTTGTCAAATGAGCATTGATAAGTAGTGGTTTGAAGCCGGGAATTTATTCCTTTCCCTTTCGTTTAAAATAATATCGTTATTAGCCGCCAGGTTTTCGAGCATGCAATAAAATAATCAGGTATGGGTTCAAACGCCACAATATCCCTTCAATGCGTTTCGAAGTGCCGAAGTTGTTGCACCACTGCTTCCAGTAGCAGCTGGCCCCCTGCAGCGGCATAATAGAATGTGCTCTTCATAAGACTCTCCGTGCCTCGACCTTCCATGTCTGGGAAATATACGATGAGCTCGAGCAGTGCACGAGGAGAGTGTTAGCGTTCAAGGTCTTACACTTTTTCCTCTTTCACTAGATCACGTTCTGTAGCGAGCTAGCGTTGGATTGCGAGGAAGTATCAGAGGTGGTTGGATATTGGATGCGTCTACCTTCACCTAAATACTAATGCCACTTAGCTTCATTCTCCATAATTCATTGATAATCACCAGAACTTCATTTTCATCACTGGTGCTTACTCCAGCATGCCAATGGATAATGTGTATGCTGTGCCTTAGATTAGCCAAGTGTTGCAATTTACCGACAAAAAAAATTGAAACAAAAATGTAGTATCCAATACATAGCTGTTTGATAAAAGCTCCCAAAAACAGATCAATCAACTGCATCAGTCTCATCGATAAACGCCAAGAGCTTGTGTAAGCATGACACCTCACATTTCTTGGCGTAACAATTACCGAGAGGTCGATCACGAGATCAAGTGACATGCCATGGATGATGCAATGGCGCGCTCCGCCCCGTGTCTGATGACAGCACTTGACACTAAACCAGCTCTGGCTGCGGGGCATGGGCCCTGGAGATATGCAGGAGATCCAACGGATATGTGTGCGCTGCTACAACAGCAAATGCAGCACAATGACCGTAAGGATCGCACGAGAGCACCCGTATCGTGCCATTGCTGGGAGTGGCCACGCTGGCAGAGGAGATGCAACAGCCAGTTTCATGCAATTTCACTGCATGGTCATAAAGCTGCAGGGAGAACAGCAGCTGCCGTATTGCTTCCGAACAATACGGTAGCAATACTGCCCCATAGCACTAGCGTTACCGTCAATCGCAAATGAGCCACCACGCCGCTCGAAATGCAATCATGCCACCGGCTGACGGCCGAGACGGGGGCCGCCCGGCGGCTCCAACAGTGGCGACGCCTCCGCTTCCGGCGACGGCGTCTCGTTAAACAACACGTTGCAGCGGTGATTCGGGTTTTATCGGGCGCGTTCGTCATGGGCGCCCGTTTAACGGCGGCCAGCAGGCACGCCCGCCGTGTCGCCGTGTCACAGGGCGGTCGGGTGGCGGCGGCGGGTGGCGGCTGTAGCAGGCCGGGGCGGCTGGAGGCGGCTGGCGGAGAGCCGCGGCGCGCGTCGTTGGCACGGCCGCCGCACTAAGCGCCGCCATCCGCGCGTGATGACCCTCACGCCGGCCGCCGCTGAGCACGCGGCCCGCCACGCCGCCGGCGCACTGACGGGCGCGACGTGAAGGGCGTCGCCGCCGGCCCCTCCGACCCGACTCGGCCCGGCCGCGCCCAGCCTGGGCGGCGACGCCACTCGACCAGACAGCTAAGAAAAATCGGCCAAATTCAGTCACTGTCAACGTTTCGATTGGGCCATTTACGGAGACAAAGGCGGCGCGGCTCGGTCCAAAGGAGAAATTAATTGTGTGTATAAATGCAGTGGAAAATCCCGGGAGGTGGACGGAAGATAAAACCTCATTTGTAATTGGAGATGTAGGAAAAAATGCGATGCAGATCGACGCGGAACACACGTGGTGTGCGGTTCATCACGCGCTTTAAACGTTTTGGTAAAAAGTCGAGGAAGATACGGAAGTGGTTGAAAGAGAAAGCCTGCAGGAGAAAAAGTGCTGGGAGAAATGAGAGAAAAGAAGCGGTAGTAGAAGGGGAAAGAAAGCAAGAGAGGGAAACCGAGGAACAAATAAGAACTGCAGGAAAGGAGCTGCTGATATCACTTACTCGTGCAACAATGTGTTCATTGATATCGATTTTCGTGAGGCACTCTTTCCCAACACATATGTTCCTCATGATAGAAATGACTCCATGCAATGTAGACTATGCACTGATAAGACGATGCGTAAACAAATCATGTGACGCCCAGGAAGACGCAAGAATGCTGCTGAGAGTGGACAAATGGATATAGTTGACCGTGGGCAGATGAGGGTGCTTCTTCGACCACCTGAGGCTGCCTCATATTATGTTTTTGTCGTGCGAGGCCACACTTTGGGGTGAAAGGGGAGAAGGAAGTTGTATTCCTAGCTTATTGTTTTCGAATTCCGCAAGACAAAAGAACGGGATCCACAAAATTGCACGGAATTCCATAATGACAAGTATGCGACGGACAGCTGAGGAACCAGGTGCCAACAAGCAGCGATCTCAGTTGGAAGCATGTGCCTGTAGGCGGCCATATGTGCAGCGATCTCAGTTGGAAGCATGGGCCTGCAGGTAGCCATACATGCGTTTCTTTTCCTCTTTAAAGTAGAACATGACAACATACAAATAGTATGTATGTGTCTGCTTGTTTCCAGGATTACAAACAAAATCACTGAACATCTAAACGCCTGAGGGATCTAATGAGTTATAGTACAAAAACACGACCCTTGGTCTATCTCCTTTGGGGTCATATCTCAGCCCAGATTCTGTCATTACGAGCTTCCCCGCTGTGTATTAGCCGGCTCACAAGATGGAGGGCAGGACAAAAGAATGACAATTGATCATGAGGCCGGGTACCACCCGTCGACACCGCTCTATGACGGCCCTGAGCCGGCCAATGTCGCCGGCGGGCCGCCCACCTGGCTACCTGGCTGGAGCACGAGTCCGACGCGCCCCTGACACGCCACGCGCGCCAATGGAGGCCGCCATGACATGACACAAGGCTGCCCATGACACCAGGCGGCCCGGGGCGCCAATGGAGGCCGCCATGACATGACACAAGGCTGCCCATGACACCAGGCGGCCCGGGGCGCCAATGGAGGCCGCCATGACATGACACGAGGCGGCCCATGACACCAGGCGGCCCGGGGCGCCAATGGAGGCCGCCATGACATGACACAAGGCTGCCCATGACACCAGGCGGCCCGGCCAATGGAGGCCGCCATGACATGACACAACCCCAGACACCAGGCGGCCCGGGGCGCCAATGGAGGCCGCCATGACATGACACAAGGCTGCCCATGGCACCAGGCGGCCCGGGGCGCCAATGGAGGCCGCCATGACATGACACGAGGCGGCCCATGACACCAGGCGGCCCGGGGCGCCAATGGAGGCCGCCATGACATGACACAAGGCTGCCCATGGCACCAGGCGGCCCGGGGCGCCAATGGAGGCCGCCATGACATGACACGAGGCGGCCCGGGGCGCCAATGGAGGCCGCCATGACATGACACAAGGCTGCCCATGACACCAGGCGGCCCGGGGCGCCAATGGAGGCCGCCATGACATGACACAAGGCTGCCCATGACACCAGGCGGCCCGGGGCGCCAATGGAGGCCGCCATGACATGACACGAGGCGGCCCATGACACAAAGTGGCCCGGGGCGCTAATGGAGGTCACCATGACATGACACGAGGCGGCTCGGGGCGCCAATGGAGGCCGCCATGACATGACACGAGGCGGCCCATGACACGAGGCGGCTCGGGGCGCCAATGGAGGCCGCCATGACATGACACGAGGCGGCCCATGACACCAGGCGGCCCGGGGCGCCAATGGAGGCCGCCATGACATGACACAAGGCTGCCCATGGCACCAGGCGGCCCGGAGCGCCAATGGAGGCCGCCATGACATGACACAAGGCTGCCCATGACACCAGGCGGCCCGGGGCGCCAATGGAGGCCGCCATGACATGACACGAGGCGGCCCATGACACAAAGTGGCCCGGGGCGCTAATGGAGGTCACCATGACATGACACGAGGCGGCTCGGGGCGCCAATGGAGGCCGCCATGACATGACACGAGGCGGCCCATGACACGAGGCGGCTCGGGGCGCCAATGGAGGCCGCTATGACATGACACGAGGCGGCCCATGACACGAGGCGGCTCGGGGCGCCAATGGAGGTCACCATGACATGACACGAGGCGGCTCGGGGCGCCAATGGAGGCCGCTATGACACGACAACAAGGCAACCAGAGGCGCCAATGCACCCCAACACGCGCCAACGGAGGTCGGGATGACCTGACACTATTGGGCCCGGGTTGGTCTACTAAAGCCCTGTAGATGACTTTTGATGCGGACGGTCACTGCCTGGGAAGATGTCGCGACTGAGACACCCGCGGGCGTATTTTGGGGATCGTGAATTGTCTTCGTGACGGACACACCACTCTGGCGTATTCTGGAGTTCGTGAGCTCTGGAGTTCGTGAACTGTCAACAAAAAAGCAACAACAAGCTTTGAGGAGTATTTTGGACCACATGAATGATCTCTTCCAAGACAGGACAAACTCTCAGGCGTGTCTAAAGGTTTGCCAATGATCTCTTTCGAGACAGGAAAAACTCTCGGGCGTAGTTTTGAGCTCGTGGATGGCCTCCTTTGAGAGAGGACGACAAGGCCTCAGGAATGTTTTGACTCCGTGTATGGTCCCCTCCGAGACGGGACACACGCAGCATTTTGTGGACGTCCCACAGGTGACCGGCACCAGCGGGCTGCAGTGGCGTGGCCAGAAGGGACCAACACGGGACCAGCCACACTTCATCAGCCAACACACGTGTCTCGGATCAAAACTGGAGCCATCGGCTGGCGCTGTGCCAGATGTCTGTCGACACGTCCTCGTTTTATCTCTGATCCCTTCATGTCATGAAAATCTCGTTTCGTTCCTGGTAGGGTGTCCGCATCAGTCACATGTAAGTCAGATAGTATACGTGTGATAGTCGAATAGCGTCAGTTATCTCGTATTGATATCTCCCTCCACCAATGAGCTCATGATTGGGTATCCTCATACATCGTTGTGCTAGGGACCTGTAATGCCCTATGTAGCAATAATACAAATAATTTCGCCATATGTATAAATAAATACATAAATACATAAAGAAATATATATATATATACATATATACACATATGTATGTGTACGTGTGTGCGTGCGTGTGTGTGTGTGTGTGTGTGTGTGTGTGTGTGTGTGTGTGTGTTTCATACGTCCCATACGTCTCGTACGTGCCGCACTCATGTGCTGAGGGGCAAGATTACAAGTACCTTTATCCGTGCTGACGCTTTAGGATTCTCGATTCTGGACGCGCGCACGACTTATTTTTCTGAAGCATAGCCCGGTGGGACTAACGACGTACATGCATACTTTAAGACCGCGATATTACTTCATGTTAATAATGACATACGTTTAGCTTTAAGAATTCATCACTGTCTATGTAACTGCCATCGGCAAGCCCATAATTACGAAGTGTTTGAAATATCTCCACACCCTCTGTTTAACCAATTACTTCTCACTTGCCGTCACTATTTCACTGTCTGGTCGCTTGTGACCTTTCCACCTTCTGAATCCTTAGTTCCGGAGACTGCCGCTCCGTCTTCGCCAGCCTTGGCATCCCGCCGAGGGGAGGAGGGAGGGTGGGTTGGGGGAGGGGCGTCAAATAACTGCCTTCCGATGGATCCGAGGTCAGGTCTGACAGCCACCCATCGGGAACTCAGCCTCCACAATCCACAAACCGACATGGCCGCCCGCCACTGCTTCCACGACTCTTCGCCTGTGCTGCATCAACGCAAGTAGCGTCCGATCGTCACATACTGCCACGTCAGCTCTCGCTTCTCCAGGCTGTCACAAACGATCAACAAACGACACAGAGTGCCGTAACTGACCACCAGACGGTACAGACTGTCACAAGCTGCCACCAGACGGTACAGACTGTCACAAGCTGCCACTAGACGGTACAGACTGTCACAAACTGCCATCAGACGGTACAGACTGTCACAAACTACCACCATACGGTACATACTGTCACAAACTGCCATCAGACGGTACAGACTGTCACAAACTGCCACCAGACGGTACAGACTGTCACAAACCGCCACCACACAGCATAGACTGAACGAAACGAACACCATACGGTACAAACTGTCAGAAACTGCCACTAGACGGTTCAGACTGTCACAAACAGCCGCCAGACGGTACAGACTATCACAAACAGCCACCCGACGGTACAGACTGTCACAAACATCCACCAGACAGTACAGACAAGCTGTCACAAGCTGCCACCAAACGGCACAGACTGTCACAAACGACACTGCACATGCGTATTCACTGTTACCAACTACCACCATCCGTCACACAATCTCCAGGCGTCACCACTGTCCAGACTAGGATGAACGATCTCCAAACTAAAGTGGAGACTTCTTTCTCATTGAAGGGATTCCGGTCCCTCCAATGTTTGTTTGGGTGGGCTCCTCAAGTAGCATTTCAACACGGGACCCGAAAGGCGAGTACCTCGAATGCGTTTTAAAGTTCGGACTTTACTTTTTGGTTAGCATTATTACGGCTATACACTGCATCCTTCCTGCGTTGGAGCTCGTAACGCCAGCTAAGCAGCTTTCTTAGCAGGGCATGCAGGAAAGGAGCCCGTGTTTGCAACCTCAGGCGGTGAGTCAGTCCGATAGTGACTCGCTGTCTGCATCAGCACTACACAGTCACCAGTTCGAACGCCTGCTGCCGATGGGTCACATCGGCAGCAGACGACAGACCAGGCCACGGAACAGCTCCGCGCGCTCCATCGTGCCCGGGGAGCCGCGCCAGCGCCAGCGCCGGCCCGACCTAGCTGCACGGCGAAATTACGGAATGTCTGCAGAGTCATTACGGCGAGGTATTACGACAGGGGCCTGGACTAGCGACGCCCCTTCTCTGTCTCGGTCTGCAGATCTGCCGCGCATGCGATCACTCGCCGACCATGTTCCGCCCCCCGCGCCAATCGGTGCAGCCCCCCCCCCCCCCGCCTGTGACTTGTGGGCCCCACCTGGTGCTCGGGCGGCCAGCCGGCCGGCCGGCCGCGCTGCTCCTGTGTCACGTCACAGCCAGAGACCGCTGTGGTGGGCTGGTTCGATCAGATAGCATCTTAACGAGAGCGAGAGAGAGCGAGAGAGCGAGAGAGAGCGAGAAAGCGGGAGCGGGAGCGGGAGCGAGAGAGAGCGAGAGCGAGAGCGAGGCGAGGCGAGGCGAGAGCGAGAGCGAGGCGAGAGCGAGAGCGAGAGCGAGCGAGAGCGAGAGCGAGAGCGAGAGCGAGAGCGAGAGCGAGAGAGCGAGAGCGAGAGCGAGAGAGAGAGAGAGAGAGAGAGAGAGAGAGAGAGAGAGAGAGAGAGAGAGAGAGAGAGAGAGAGAGAGAGAGAGAGAGAGAGAGAGAGAGAGAGAGAGAGAGAGAGAGTGAGAGAGAGGAGGGGGCTGCGGTGACGGCCAGCCACAGTCGAGAGGACCGTTGTGTCTATCACTCTGTCTGTCACAGTCACTCTGGCGGTCTGCCGCCATCACTCCAACAATCTCTCACAGACAGAGACCGCACTGGCTGGCCGCCACAGGAGGGGAGGGGAGACCTCTCTAACGGATCGTCACGATCAGATAGCACCCCAACGGGCCGTCGCAAGAGGGGGAGGGGAGACTTCTCTAACGGATCGTCACGATCAGATAGCACCCCAACGGGCCGTCACAAGAGGGGGAGGGGAGACTTCTCTAACGGATCGTCACGATCACAAGCACACCAACGGGCCGTGACAGGACACGAGGACCGCCCTGACGGGCCGCAAGGGCTGGAAGTACTCCTGCAATTGACTGCCGAGTCAGGGAGACCACACCGACAGCCTGCCGCCGACAGAGACCGCTCTGTTAGGCCACAGCAAGCCACAGAGAGACTACACCGACAGCCTGCCGCCGACAGAGACCGCTCTTTTAGGCCATAACAAGCCACAGAGAGACCACACCGACAGCCTGCCGCCGACAGAGACCGTTCTGTTAGGCCACAACAAGCCACAGAGAGACCACCCCGACAGCCTAAGGTCAACAGAAACCGCTCTGTTAGGCCACAAGAAGCCACAGAGAGGCCGCTTACAGACCTGACCGACCTGCTAACTGGGGACTGAAATTCCGCGATAGACACGATCACGCAACCGATTCCGTCCTGAACACGGGCAATTGGGACGCTCTCCGAACGTGCTGATGACGCACCAGGCATGCATTAGCTGATGGCGATGAGAGACTTCAGGCAGGATTATGATGATGTTGATGGCAGGCCGACACCGGCTAATGGTGGTCAGTTAGGCCCGACGGTGACCGTTTGGCCGCAGTCGGCTCACGAACACATTCTTGTTTGAAGTTAACGCGGAGCGGAGAGCATGCGAGCAAGCACTAAGCTGGTCGATACCATGAGATGAGCGACGCCAACGCGGTCCATGAAGAGTATAGTCACCATCCCCCCCCCCGAAACCTCGTGAGGTTTTCATTAGGTACGGCTATGGAGCTGCATGGAAATAATCGGCATAAAAGCTCTCTCGCCCCTCCCTCCCCTCCCCTCACATCCGAAATCTATGGCGACGTCAATGGTGAACAAGTAACCATGGTGAGGATTAAGAGAGATAAATATATAAATGTGCTGTAGTTCGCAGTGCTACTGTTTTGTCGCAGTGTCAATATAAGATTAGCATCCGATATGTGTGATATACCGGTGTAACGTTGACATGTGACGACCTAGTCACATGTCGGCGGAAGCACATCCATGAGGAGGCGTGCCTCGTGCCGCCAGTACCGACTCTGTTGAAATAGTTGACATCATGGAGGGGAGGGGGGGGGGAGACAGAAGTGACAATAACTCGGCGAATATGATGGTGCTGGATTTTTCATCAGTAACGTCGACAAAGATGGCGCAAAAGTGCTGCAAATGCAACACCATAATCTAGAGCTGAACCGAAATTCAACAAACCATGACTGACCCGGGCCGGTTTCATTCAAACCAGTCTCTTTTTGTACGAGATCTTCAATGCAACTATCTATGCAACACACTATTCGTCGTACCTCAAGAGGCTAGTGTAACATTGATGACTTAATGACACGCCTGATGACACACCTACTTTTGTATCCCTACATGATGCGTCATCAAGCTATCGTAATTATAGCGCCTGGCTGGGGTGTAGCCTGCACAACGGTGCTTACCTGCACAACGGTGCTAAGCTGCACAACGGTGCTAACCTGCACAACGGTGCTAACCTGCACAACGGTGCTAACCTGCACAACGGTGCTAACCTGCACAACGGTGCTAACCTGCACAACGGTGCTAACCTGCACAACGGTGCTAACCTGCACAACGGTGCTAACCTGCACAACGGTGCTAACCTGCACAACGGTGCTAACCTGCACAACGGTGCTAACCTGCACAACGGTGCTAACCTGCACAACGGTGCTAACCTGCACAACGGTGCTAACCTGCACAACGGTGCTAACCTGCACAACGGTCACCAAGGGAATGCCAATAGCGAGTGCCTCCACCCGACCAGTACCGCCCACATGCCAGCCCTGCCGTCAGACAACACATGGCACACATTGCGCCCGGACTGCTTCAGCTGACAGTGTGTCACGCCGTCCAGCCGGCGGGTGTCACCCGACGGCAGTCAGCTGGCTGACTGTGTGTCACGCCGTCCAGCCGGCGGGTGTCACCCGACGGCAGTCAGCTGGCTGACAGTGTGTCACGCCGTCCAGCCGGCGGGTGTCACCCGACGGCAGTCAACTGGCTGACAGTGTGTCACGCCGTCCAGCCGGCGGGTGTCACCCCACGGCAGTCAGCTGGCTGACAGTGTGTCACGCCGTCCAGCCGGCGGGTGTCACCCGACGGCAGTCAGCTGGCTGACAGTGTGTCACGCCGTCCAGCCGGCGGGTGTCACCCCACGGCAGTCAGCTGGCTGACAGTGTGTCACGCCGTCCAGCCGGCGGGTGTCGCCCCACGGCAGTCAGCTGGCTGACTGTGTGTCACGCCGTCCAGCCGGCGGGTGTCACCCCACGGCAGTCAGCTGGCTGACTGTGTGTCACGCCGTCCAGCCGGCGGGTGTCACCCGACGGCAGTCAGCTGGCTGACAGTGTGTCACGCCGTCCAGCCGGCGGGTGTCACCCCACGGCAGTCAGCTGGCTGACAGTGTGTCACGCCGTCCAGCCGGCGGGTGTCACCCGACGGCAGTCAGCTGGCTGACAGTGTGTCACGCCGTCCAACCGGCGGGTGTCACCCCACGGCAGTCAGCTGGTGACAGCGGACACACCTGACGCCGGCGACCAGACTGGCGCGCTTTTTACCGGCGCGCCGAAACGACCGTCGTCGGGATGGCCGGGCTATCTGTGCGTTATTATAGACATTGCGGCGCATCTG
Source organism: Ashinkailepas kermadecensis (assembly GCA_034440615.1). Taxonomy (NCBI): domain Eukaryota; kingdom Metazoa; phylum Arthropoda; class Thecostraca; family Neolepadidae; genus Ashinkailepas; species Ashinkailepas kermadecensis. The sequence goes on along the minus strand of JAOTOM010005041.1, from coordinate 130,284 downwards.
ACGCTACCCGCACCACCTAACCAGTCAATGACAGGGTAGGCCGGGTATTACCCGCCGCAGCGGTGTAATTTGCGTGCAGGGGGTTGTGATTAGGGTGGATGAGAGGGGTAGGGTCGGGTCACTACTGTCTGACCGACTGTCGCCGGCTGGGACGGTGCGGGGCCGCGCGGTCAGCGGTCAGCGGTCAGACAGTGGGGGGAACACGGCCCAACTCGCACGTCACCGCAGACGCCTGCCGTACGTCACTGATCTGTGCGACTCGTCACTGATCTGTGCGACTCGTCACTGGTCTGTGTGATTCGTCACTGGCCTGTGTGGCACGTCACGGATCTGTGCGAGGCGCCACTGATCTGTGTGGCTTGTCACTGATGTGTGTGCTTTGTCACTGATCTGTGTGGTTCGTCACTGGTTTGTGTGACATCACTGGCCCGCATGGCACGTCGCTGGTCTATGTGGTAAGTTACTCGTCTGTGTCGTATGTCACTGATCCGTACGGCACGTTAGTGGTATCTGTGACACGAAACACGCTGCTGGTCTCTGTGACACTAGAGACGTGACCGGTCTGCGTACTACGTCACTAGAAGAACTTATCGCTTCTTCACAGCCGAGAAGAGTCTCACAGCCGAGCTTACGGACACAAAACGTGTCCACAGGTGACGACTACGTACAGACCCAAAACGTGTTGACAGGTGACGACCTAAGACCCAAAACGTGTGAAGGTGACGACTACGTACAGACCCAAAACGTGTTGACAGGTGCGACAACTACAACCCAAACGTGTTGACAGGTGACGACTACGTACAGACCCAAAACGTGTTGACAGGTGACGACTACAAGGCCGCTAGACCCCGTCCTGAGTGACAAGTCTCGCAAGTCTTCAAATTATCATGCATACCAGCGTAACCAGCCGATCGCTATGGGTAACCAAACGGATTCGACCGGCCAAATCGACCAGATATCAGCAGAGGGCGCGTCGATCAGGCCACCCCTCCCTCCCCCTCTCCCACCTCACTCTCTTTTGGTTTCGTTAGTGCCACAATATCGACACGCGTATACACGACGAAAATCCAGATAACTGCCGATTAGCTAATTTTCAAGCTGCTGAGCTTCAGACCGGCAGCGCAGCCAGACATACACACAGCCAGACATACACACAGCCAGACACACACATCCAGACACACACACAGCCAGACATACACACAGTCAGACATACACACAGTCAGACATACACACAGTCAGACATACACACAGCCAGACATGCACACAGCCAGACATGCACACATCCAGACATACACACAGCCAGACATACACACAGCCAGACATACACACAGCCAGACATACACACAACCAGACATACACACATCCAGACATATACACAGCCATACATACACACAGACAGACATACACACATACAGACCTACACACATCCAGACATACACACAGCCAGACATGCACACAGCCAGACATGCACACAGCCAGACATACACACAGCCGCAAAACATACACACAGCCAGACATACACACAGCCAAACATACACAGAGCCAGACATACACACAGCCAGACATACACACAGCCAGACCTACACACAGTCAGACATACACAGAGCCAGACGTACACACATCCAGACATACACACAGCCAGACCTACACACAACCATACATACACAGAGCCAGGCATACACACAGTTAGACATACACATAGCCAGACATGCACACAGCCAGACACACACAGCCAGACATGCACACAGCCAGACATACACACAGTCAGACCTACACACAACCATACATACACAGATACATGCATACATGCATACATACACACAACCAGACATACACACAGCCAGACATACACATCCAGACATACACACAGCCAGACATACACACATCCAGACATACACACATCCAGACATACACACAGCCAGACATATACACAGCCATACATACACACAGCCAGACATTCACGCAGCTAGACATACATACAGCCAGACATACACACAGACATACATACACACAGACAGACATACACACAGACATACATACACACAGATAGACCTACACACATCCAGAAATACACACAGCCAGACATGCACACAGCCAGACATACACACAGCTGCAAAACATACACACAGACAGACATACACACAGCCAAACATACACAGAGCCAGACATACACACAGCCAGACATACACACAGCCAGACCTACACACAACCATACATACACAGAGCCAGACATACACACAGTTAGACATACACACAGCCAGACATGCACACAGCCAGACACACACAGCCAGACACACATAGCCAGACATACACAGCCAGACATACTCACAGGCAGACATACACACAGCTAGACATGCACACAGCCAGACATGCACACAGTCAGCCAGACATGCATACAGCCAGACATGCACACAGCCAGACATACACACAGCCAGACATACATACAGTCAGATATACACACAGCCATACATACATACGGCCAGACATACACACATCCAGACATACACATCCAGACATACACACATCCAGACATATACACAGCCAGACATACACACATCCAGACATACACACAGCTAGACATACACACAGACAGACCTACACACATACAGACATACACACATCCAGACATGCACACAGCCGCCAGACATACACACAGCCGCCAGACATACACACATCCAGACATACACACAGCCATACATACACACATCCACCAGACATGCACACATCCGGGCATACACACATCCAGACATATACACAGCCAGACATACACACAGCCAGACATACACACAGCCAGATATACGCACAGCCAGACATGCACACAGCCAGACATACACACAGCCAGACCTACACACAGCCAGACATACACAGAGCCAGATATAAGCACAGTCAAGACATACACACAGGCAGACATACACACACACACAGACACACACACCGACAAGCATGTACACAGACAGACAGTGGGACGAACGTGCCCACATACACACAGACAGGCGGACCGCAGCCGGCACGTCTTGACTCTCACAGGCGCCAGTTAGCAGCGGCAGTTCCGGCGGATATGCATCACGTGCGGCCGCCGACGACACCGCGGCCGGCCGTTTCACGTCGGCCAGGTCGCCAGTCGGCCCTGCCGGCGGCGGCATTTTTGGCGCGGTCGCCGGTGCCGTTCCCACCGGGTTCGCGGCGTGTTCCCACCGGGTGTGGCGGGCGGCCGAGCCGACCCCACCCGCCCGGCAGCCCCGCCGCGGCCCGCACAAATCACGCTCACAAAGCGGCCCGTGTCGGCGACACGCATTCGTCTCAATGGATCTGGTTCTGACGACCGGCGTGGTCAGGCGGAACACGCTGGACTCGGAGGGCGACACGTGACACGGGTCGTCGAGCCGGCGCCGGCACCCGACGAGTCCGTGTCGCTTCGGCGACCCACCTCCACGGAGACCGCCGGCCGGTAAATGAGTCCGCCCGACCCCCGCGGGCAGCCGAGTCCGTGTCGTCTCGGCGACATCTCCACGGAGACCGCGGGCATCCGACGAGTCCGTGTCGCTTCCGCGACCCACCTCCACGGAAACACGACGGCCGGTAAATGAGCCACCGCGACCCTCGCGGGACCCGAGCCTCCACGAAGACGGAGGCGCCAGGAATTGGACCGGCGCGCGGTGTCGCACCTCCAACTCATCGGCGCGTCTCGGCCCCGGAAAGAACCGTGTCGCCGGTCCCAGCGGGACCGCAGCACCACTCGCCGGCAACACCTCAGCGTGGTCTGCACAGTGTACACGTCAGCCAGCGTCGGTGTCGACGGAGAAGGCGGATGTCGGCCGAGCCCGGCTGGCGGACAGCGTCGGGCGCGGCTCGCCATCGGCTCAATACCACCGCACTCTGCCACCGTCCGACTGTCAAATCGCTCACGGCCCAGACAGCCCGAGCAGGCCTAGTGCGGCCTGATCTAATTACTCCAACATAGTGGCCGGCCAGTTGAATGGCAAATAAGCCGACGCTGATGGTGTCCAAGGTGGCCCGCACAGCTGGCGGGGGCTCGGTCCCCCCGGCGCGCCGGCCGCCAGCCGTCGGCGCCTCCCAGACTGCCTGGCTGGAAGCTGGACCAGGATTTATGATGTCGCCGTGCCGAGCGGTGGCGGGGTCACACGAGCCACTGGTAGCAGCCATTGGCTTCGTGGACCTAGTTGGCATGCATAGAGTGTCGATGTTGATGAGCGAGGTGCCGGTGGGTTGGTGTCAGGAGCTGAATTCCCGCCTGCTCACCAGTCATAACTGAGGGCATAGGAGCGTCCAAGATAGGACAGGCGTGGAAATCACTGCTCTGGGCGATTTATATCCAGCGCACATTAATTAATTACAAGGTTCAAAACACTGGAGGGTCTTGGCCGCCTGATCCACTGTTCCTACGTCCATGATCAGCGGCCACATCTTACGCCATGTCTGGAATGTCCCCAGCAAAATTCTTCTTCCACGTCATACAGCTGGAGGGTAGAGTTCCCAAAAAATCATTTGTGGTAGGGAGGAAGAAGGAGCGGACCGATGAAGTTAATCACAAATTGAATCGGTGATTTGATCCAGGATTCGTCGGTACATCTGACCGTGACACAAATTATTGTGGCTCAGATCCTGCCAAACTGATAGGGAGCATCATCCCTGGCAGTCGGCATTAAGGGAAGAGCCGACCAGTTTCGTGAAGTGGGTTAAGTGGGGCTAACAATTAAACGTGTGAAAAGGAAAGCTGATGTGCAACGCCTATGTGAAGCTGGTAAATGTAGCTGCAACATCTGCAGTATCACATTCTGCACCCGTGTTCACAGTCACCCTGTTCGCTCACCAGCCACCACTTCGCTGAGCCGATGGTTATCATGAGACGCCAACTTGCGTTGCGAATGATCATGACTCAGCGATCCAGGTAGTCTGACCCAGTGCTAACCTGCTCTGACCCGGCGTAGGCCGGCTCTGATCCGGCGCAGACAGACTCTGACCCAGAGCGGGGAAGCTCTAATCTATCGCAGACTAACGCTGATCCAGCGCGGGACGGCTCTGATCCGGCGCAGGCCTACTTTGGCCCAGGCATGCCTCCCATGACCCAGCGCAGGCCAGCTCTAATCCATCACAGACTAACGCCGACACAGCGCGGGCCGGCTCGGATTCCGTGCAGGCCTGCTATGACCCAGCACCGGGAAACTCGAATCCAGCGCACATTAACTCTGACCCAGCGCAGTACGGCTCTGACCCGGGGCAGTACAGCTCTGACCAAGCGCAGGTCGGCTCTGACCCAGCGCAGTACGGCTCTGACCCAGCGCAGTACGGCTCTGACCTAGCGCAGGTCGGCTCTGACCCAGCGCAGGTCGGTTCTGACCAAACGCAGGTCGGCTCCGACCAAGCACAGGTTGGTTCTAACCCAGAGCAGGCCGACTTTGACCGAACGCGGATCTGCTTTGGCGGCCAATATGTCACACAACGGTGGCCAAGGTTCAGTCTGACAATTTGGAAACTACAGCGCCGTTCCCCAGTACGGGTTCGGGTTGGCCATAAACGAAGCAGTCAATAGTGATCCGGCTAATCGCGATGTACGATTCGCATATTAATCGCGAGAGGCTGGCCCACGAACGAAGCGGTAATTCGGCGTTATATATTGTAAGCAGTATCAACCTCACGACGCCGCCGCCCGCCACGGCCGCGCAATAAATTGCCGCACAAAATGCAATTAAATTTGTACTGGGTAATTGGTGGTGCATCCTCCGTGATAATGCGCTTCAATCTCCAGTCATTTGTCATTACGGCGGCGAACGTGTGTGCAATGCTAATCCAAACAGACGCACCCGGCGCGGCCAGGTTGACAATGACTGCAGCATTCCGTCGCCAAATAGGCCTTTTCTGCAGCGTCACAGCGCTATGCAAATGACACGGATCGCAGTCGGGTGCTGCGGGACTCGGCCGATAGCGCGCTGGCCACATGCACACGCGTCCGCACGGGAGAAGCGTGGGCACGGGAGGAGTGTGGGTACAGGCGAAGCGCGGATACGGCAGGAACGCTGGTACGAGAGGAGTGTGGGTACGGCGGGAGCGCGGGTACGGGTTGAGTGCGGATACGGGAGGAGCGTGGGCACAGGTGGAGTGTGGGTACGGGAGGAGCGCGTGTACAGACGGAGCGTGGGTACGGGAGAAGCGTGTGTACAGACGGAGCGTGGGTACGGGAGAAGCGCGTGCACAGACGGAGCGTGGGTACGGGAGAAGCGCGGGTACAGACGGAACGTGGGTACGGGAGAAGCGCGTGCACAGACGGAGCGTGGGTAAGGGAGAAGCGTAGGTACAGACGGAGCGTGGGTACGGGAGAAGCGTGGGTACAGACGGAGCGTGGGTACGGGAGAAGCGCGTGCACAGACGGAGCGTGGGTACGGGAGAAGCGTGGGTACGGGAGCGCGGGTGAACACACGACAACGGGAAGAACACTACGGGAACACGACTGGCGAGAGGCAACTGGGGTGGGAGCATGCGCCACCGTCGGCAGTGCTGTTGAGTTTGCTTCTGGCCACTGTCCGAGTCTAAATGGATTCAGGCTTCCAGGGCGACCGCTCACTAGAGCAGCCCAAGGACGGATGAGTATTGATTCCTGGTTCAGTAAGCAACAGGTAGAGCCGAGTGACTTATGTTGACAGCACACCGGGGGTTCCGATTGCGATCGCGATTCAGCATTTGAGTCAGTGGCACACTGCAGCGCACAGTTATGTTGCACGCACTTCACACTGGCGATCATTGACAGGACTTGCTATTCGAATGCCTTTCGAAAGCTTAAAATGCAACAAGGTTTACGGCAACTTCTTGAAGTAGAATGGCATATCTATATATATATATATATATATATATATATATATATATATATATATATATATATATATATATATATATATATATATATATATATATATATATATATATATATATATATGCGGTACGGCTATTTGCAAGGGAGCATAGCATACAGAGCTTTTCCAGAGTATATTTGCTTAGGTAGACCCTCAGGGCAGCTTGGCTTCCCGCTGCTTACATAGGCTGGACCGGTGTGGCTGTTGAAATGTTCATCAGATGAGAGTTGACTCAGCTACCCTCGGCCCGGTGGTGCCGGGTAGTGCCGGGTGGTGTAACGATAGCGTGCCAGAAACGTCACGAACGCCACGAGCGTCACGCCCCGTCTGGTCGGAACGTGACGTGCTCCACAATTTCTCTAGGGTAGCTGCCGTATGTTGACAGAGGCTCGTTTCAGACTGATGCGGCATTTGGAAGTCCCACTCCCTCACCTCTTCGAGATCAACACCTGAACTGAATTCCGACTACCTCCGACTTCACGGGACCGCACCGGAACCCATCTGGGCTCCTGGACTCCATCCAGGCTCTAATGAGCTGGGCTGGCACTGCAACTTCGCTTGATAAGGCGAGTTCATTCTGGCGGAAGCGTGACTATATCGGTTTAGATCCATGTTCTGGCTCGCTATATCGGGCCACACTGAGCCTGCAACCGGCTACATCAGGACTCGCACAGCCTTTAGCCGGCTACATTCTGCCCCACACAGCCTGTGACCGGCTACAGCTGTCCTCACAGCCTGTAGTCGGCTACATCCTGCCTCACAAAGCCTGTGGCAAGCTACAGCTGTCCTCACAGCTTGTAGCCGGCTACATCCTGCCTCACACAGCCTGTGGCCAGCTACATCTGTCCTTACACAGCTTGTAGCCGGATACATCAGGCCCCACCGAGTTTGCAGCCGGATACACGGGACCTCATCAAGGTTTGCTCCGGAAGAAAGCTTCTCTGAATGAAATCCACACCGGCAAGCTAAACTGGCTCCAGTTAGTGTCCACGCCAGTCCCCACCGGTTCCCGAGAAGTTAGTATCCACGTCAGTCTCCACAGGCTCCCGGCCTGCCCAGGCTATACCGGCTCCAGTTGTGTCCACGTCAGTCTCCACGGGCTCCCGGCCTGCCCCGACTATACTGGCTCCAGTTGTATCCACGTCAGTCTCCACAGGCTCCCGGGCTGCTCAGACCCCAGTCTCCAGTCCGGACTCAGGATAGTGTTCACGCAAATCTCCAAAGGCTCCCGGGCTTTCTAAGCCCCCAGTCTCAAGCGCAGTCTCCGGCTAGTGTCCAGGCTGGTCTCTTCAGTCTCCCCAGGTTCTCCATTCTCCAGTCCGATTGGTTCAGTCCCGTGTAGTGTCCGGGCTGGCCACTCCAGTCTCCAGTCCGCTCCCTCCCGGCTTTCCGGCTAGTGTCCGGGCTGGTCATTCCAGTCTCCCTAGGTTCTCTGGTCTCCAGTCCGCTCCCTGCAGGCTGTCTCGTCTCCAGTCCAATCTCCAGCTGGTGTCCAGATCCGACAGATCCGCAGGGGGTGCCAACAGCAGCAGACGCAGCCAACAGCGGCGCCCCCCCCTCCACCGGTAACGACTCAGTTACGGCTAATGAGTGTTTGGCTAGCGGCTGTCAGTCGGGTATTCGATGCGACCACCTGACCGTACCGGCGGCACTACACCGGTACTCGTTTGTCGCGTGCCCGAGCGGCGCGCGCACTGTGACATCTGACCGAGCACCGGCAAGCCGTCTGTGACACTCGACAAACGACCGCGACATGTGGCCGGCTCCTGCTGCCCCGGCGGCCGGCTACACTGGCCTGGTGATAGGCTACACGGGCCTGGTGGCCGGCTACACGGGCCTGGTGATAGGTTACACTGGCCTGCTGGACAGATCCAATGGCCCGACAGCCGGCTACATTGTCAAATTGCCAGCAGCTCTGCTCACTGGTCACCGCTGCCGGTGCAGTGGATGGTGTCCCTGTACAAAAAATGGATGCAGATCCAAAAGAGTCCCATCCGCCGCGTGCAATGCGAAACTCCAATACTGTTGACCTCGCAGCCCGGTTCAAACAGGAAAAATAAACTGTTGTAGGTTTTGTCCTCTCCAAATATTTGCCGGTCCTCTTGATGCTCTTCATGCTTGATCCTCTTGATGCAAGTCGCCGATAGGAGCGCTGGACGAGCGACGGTAAGTGTGTGTCAGTCATGCTATTTCAAGCATACATGCGGAGCACAAGTGATTTCGGATGAGACACATTTGCCACTTTGCAGTGCAAAAAGCAGCAATAGAGGATCCAAACCAAAGACTTTACCTATTTGCCACCCGGTACGGACGGCGAGCACTGGCTGTGGTGCGAGACCTTTGGTTAGCTGGCCGCACGTGGGAATGTAGCCGTGAACCCCTTCTTCGAGCAAAGCCTGAGATAGGTTCGGCAGACCCAGTGATGAAAATTGGCATATCTCAAAATGAAGAGCAGATCTAGCTCCGAGTGACTCATTAGAGCTTGAAACATTGTACTACATCATGGGTCAATGTTGAAAGTTGACCGTGAGCCAAAATGTCGTCGAGGACCTCTTTCTTTCAACAAAGATTAAGAACAATAAAAAAAAATACTGCGATAAAAATGGGTAAAATCCAAACTTAGATCGTGTAGCCGGCAGTGAAGACAATGGAACATGACACGTTGTAACAAAGTTATAAACGGTTTAAAAAGACTAACGGTAGGGCCGAGCCGGGCGACTCAGATGCACTTCTGTGACATGATGCACTGAAGTAGAATATCTCGAGCTTCGCCCACGCTAGTAGCAATTCCTCAGAAAATCAGTTATTGCTGAGAGACAACGGTATGTATTTCGACGCTACTGCGTTCTGATCTGATGCCTTCCATTGCATTTGGAGCGTTTATAGGACATAAAATAGCCGGCGGGAGCCACCCAACACGCGGCCTGATCGTCGTTTTTGTGGTGCGCCGGCGTCGCTTGGCGCTCATTCGCATAGTCGCTGTCGTCGAGCCGTGTCGCCACCGTCGGAACGTCGGTGGCGACGGAGCCGAAGACAGGCGGCGCTGTTGCGGTGAACTTTTTGCCGGGCGGGTTGGTTTTGTGGCTCGGGTGGCGCGCGCCGACATATCTGGCGCGACGTATGACGTATCCGCCGCGGATGTGGCCGTCAGCACGCAGCCGCTGGCGAGAGCCAGGGTGTCGAGGCGACGCGACCCACTTCCACGCCGCAGGGAAATTGGGGGCGGCAACACAGAGAGAGACGTGGTCTGTAAGACGAGCTGGCAGACCCCGGCCGGTTGGAGAACCGAACACAAAGCCAAACCGACCGTCACTAGGTATTCTCTGCAATGCGAAACATTTGTATTGGGGCTGGGACCTACACACGGTGAGGACTGCTTGACGCCACAACAAAGGAAGCGTTGAGTCCGCTTAGTATAAGCTGGTGGGTTTGTGAACCGCCAACAATGAAGTTGCGGTGCTCTGAAGCACAGAATCTGAAAAATGGCATCGTTTTCTAAACTCACTTCATGGAAAACACGTGAACTCAACTTAAATCGGGGAATGATCGGGGAATGATCGGGGAATGATCACGAAAGGCCACGCCGTCAGTGTTGGCCACTTCTGTTGGTGTTGAAGGCCCCACCGACGCTTCACTTGCATCCCGGACGCCGGAGGGGTGTGCCCCGCGGCCGACCCGGGAACAGGGGGGGAAGACGGGAGGGATGCTGGAGGATAGCACGTGACACCATTGTTGTCGTGTGCTGAGTCGGATGGCCGAGTGGGCGTCGTTCAGCCGGGTGATTCAGCGGCGGCGGTGTCGTCGCCAGGTGACGTCACCGTCGCCGGTGGGTGCGACACCTGGTGAGTCACGGCGACACGGAGACGCGACACGGACACACCTGCTTGCCAGCCGTCTGCATGACAATTTGCCACGCCAGACGAGGTGCGGTTCCCGGCGACTGAAGAAGCTGCTGGTCACCGAGTGGTACACAGTGAATCACCACGTGTGTTGCAGCGATTCGTTCTACATACAGCTTTTTAACTGCAAAATTAGTTGCACCACTTAGGTAATATGAAGATCATAAAGTGCAGCTCACCCAGAACTGTTTGAAGCCTTTTCCACCGCCGCATATAAAAGCACTCTTAACTCATTTTTGCAACGTTCCATATATTCTAAGCTCTGTATCACCCTCTTCAGGCACAATATTACTTAGATGTAATATTGTGCCTGAAGTGGCATTATCAAAATTGCAGATCTGACAATTTTGATAATGCCACCGTGTGGTATTTCATCAGGGAAGGAGCTTCCAGACTTTAATTTCGTGATATACGCGCCACGCTCTATGACGTGCATTTTACCAGCAAGTGTAATTTTCAGCGTGCCCGTGCTGCAGTGACAGCGGCACCATCTGCTGGAGCTATAGCATGACCTGACCTGACCACACCTGGAACGACGGCCGGGCGCCGGCCCACGCGCCCCGTCGCTGCCGACCGCGTATCGTCGCCGCCGACGGCGGCATCGACGGCGACGAGCGACACCTCGCAGCGTGTCCCTGTCACGACGTTCGTTTATTATCAATCGCCGGCGTGTTTATGTCGCAAATCGAGCCCGCCGGCTTCGGGTTGACTGCGCTGTAAACCGTGCCGACGTCTGCGGCCCGGATACACAGAAGTCCATAGAGCCGACGACGGACGGGCGCGAGCGTCGCGACCGACGCGTCGACTCCGTCGACGCCGCATTTTATTCAGAACACCGGCCGGCGCCGTCTTCTCCAAACATCCGACCACACAAAGGCGCCGCCGCCGGCGAACTCAGGCCGACCGCTGTCGGCCACCGTCGGGTCATCGGTCACCACTTGATCAGACGCAGCCATGGGTGTGGCTCGTCCAGGACCGACGGTCAGCTGAACATGATGGGTGTGCCTCGTCGGGCCCGACGGTCAGCTGAACACGATGGGTGTGGCTCGTCCAGGACTGGCGGTCAGCTGAACACGATGGGTGTGGCTCGTCCAGAACCGACGGTCAGCTGAACACGATGGGTGTGCCTCGTCGGGCCCGACGGTCAGCTGAACACGATGGGTGTGGCTCGTCCAGGACCGACGGTCAGCTGAACACGATGGGTGTGCCTCGTCGGGCCCGACGGTCAGCTGAACACGATGGGTGTGGCTCGTCCAGGACCGGCGGTCAGCTGAACACGATGGGTGTGGCTCGTCCAGAACCGACGGTCAGCTGAACATGACGCGTACTTCAGCCCGCGCCAGACACGTTATACGTTTGCCCGGTGGACACCCCACCGGGAATGCTAGCCTGGCCAAGCACCTGGTCTACTTCAGTACGGACACTGCTCATGAAGGAGCTTGAACAAGTTTCTGCTGGTAAAAAAAAACACTTCGAGCTGTCGATTTTGACGACTTGTGTTACAGAAGCACTTTATGGTAGCCTTTGCTTAAAATGAAATGAACACGATACAACATGGGGGGGGGGGGGGATTTGCCGATGCATGTATTTAGAGTTCCCCTCTCTAGACACTAACCCAGAACTACCAACTTAGTTTTCTATCTAAAGAAGAAGCAACCTGAAAGGTACTATTATTTCCCTTACAATTGCTCCATGTGATGCTATTTCGATGAGAAGGTACTGTTCTGAACCTACACACTTTAATATAAATAACTACTAACGCGACTGAACTCATTGTTTTAACGTTGAAAATAATGGAGCTAAAAGCCGTTGGACTTGGTTTACAGTTTGAGTGGATAGCTCGGTAGTTGGCCCGTAGTGCAGTCGGGACTGTGCACGCGCAGGGCCGCATCACTCGTCTCCATCTCCCACACAAACAGTGACCGACGAGCGCCCAGTCCCAAAGAAGACGGGCGACTGTTTATCGCAGCTGTGCGAGCAGAAGCTGGAGACGGATATTCTTGTCACAGTGTTGTACACTGTGTATCCAGCTCCCTTGTGGAGGTCGCGACGTTCCACTGAAGAGCTGTCCAATAGCGTGATCATGGAACACGCGCTGTGCTTTTGCGTAGTTTGCAATCTTGCTCCGTCGGTGTCTGCATTGTGAGATGAAGCTGTGCTGCTTTAACACATGCTCGTGTTCGATCATTATTACTTGTACACAGCCTCTATCGAATTAGCACGATATCTCCCATAAAACCGGCGTTCCTTGTGAAGCAAAATCAGGGCTTTTCCATTGGCATCGGGATGAGCGGCCAATTTCGACTTATCACCAACACCGGAACAATGTTGGGTGTAAACAATATGCATAGCAACGGTGGTCGTGTATGCCACTGTATGGGCTTGATATTTATGTACGTATTTATTTATCTTATTTTATGTTATTTTTCTGATTTTCTACCCGCGACTTTCTTTTCTCCTGACAACTCTTTTCCGAGATAGACAAGCGAAAGAGAAGCTGTTCCTACCCTTCAGCAGCTGACTAGTCGCCACGAGCGTGTAGCATCGCCACAGTACGTCAGGCGTGGATAACTACCACTAACTTACGTATGGCACCAGTCACGCTTTACGAGTACTTTACGAGTACTCACTCACCTACCTGCAGCACCCGCGAAAGCTGAGCAGTTGCAACTTACACCTACAACTTGTGTCACTCATTGCGACCCAATGTCCAGCAGCGTCAGTGCCATTCATTGGCGGACCACCGGAGCTAGCAGCTAAACGCTCCATGCTTCATTTTACTTGAAGTCATTACACGATGCAATCACACCAGGCGCCCAGCCAGTTAAAGGGCCATTACGTTAAAACCATGACTTACATCAACACCGGGCGGCGTGCTGATCTGGCTGATCGCTCCCCTGTCCACCGTTCGCCGCCGCCAGCGACCGCGTGCACGCGGCGCTTCTATGGGAACGCCGCGAACACACGGACACGCCGCGGCGGCCGGCGGAAGGCAGCGGGAGGCAGCGGGAGGCAGCGGGAGGCAGCGGGAGGCAGCGGGAGGCAGCGGGAGACCGGCGGGAAGCCTTTGGCGGGCCGGCGCTGGAGCCGACCGCTGGTGCGAGTGTCCGGCGACGCGGGCGAATTAGTCAGGTCGGCGCCGATACGCGGCAGAGCTGCCGGCGCGCGTAATTGGCCACAATTCATCGACTGGCGTGCAGGGAAAATTCGCTGCACGGACGCGGCGCGATATTGCAGTGTGATAAGATCGTGATGGATCGCTTCCGAGCGGCGGTGTGTTGCGGTCGTCCCGACTCACGCTCGGGACGGCGGCACGGTCCAGTGGTGGCGGCCTCACTCGGCGGGCAGAACCCCCCCCCTCCCAGTCGTGGTGTCACACTGGTGATTCTCTCGCCAGAGTCACTAATCCACCCGTCAGGTGCATACAGGATGACGCGCTTTGGGAAACATCAGTTACGGAGGCCTTGTGAATATGATGCAACGCAGGCGGAAGTTTGATACACTTGCAATCCTCAGATCGCTTGAGATGGAGCAGGAATGTTGGGTTTATTGAATGTGCTTTCGAGGTTAAATATGACGAGGTGTGGATCACGGGGCCAGCGAGGAAGAGATTGCTGCAACTGGTGTGTGATTGGTGAAGATGGTGACACCCGTGAGTAGCTATGTGCTTTGCGCGTAAAGGCCCCTGGAGGGATGACCCAAAATAATGCACCCAGGTACTTGTCAAAAATATAGTCATACACTACCTTTGGCCGCGATAGGACCATCGCAGTCGAGGCGCCCCACAGCCCAACAACTAGCCGACCAACCGCATACTCGTCGACTCGCATCGGTCGGCACGTCCGACCTCGCCGAGACGGCGTGACCCGAAACCCGACGCCGCAGTGACACAGGGCCATTACCTGGCCGACCCTGCCAACACGGTCGGCCGCCGCAGCGCCGCCGCGACCCCGAGAGCCGACCCGGCAGCGACACACCCTGGCCTGCGACCCGGCGCGCCGCAGAGTTCCGTGCGGCGGCCGCTGCGCAGACCGCACCGCCGCCGCACGTCGGCCCCGACGACAAAAAGCGGCGCGGCGAGGCGCGGCGCGGCGCGCCGGCCGCTGCGTCCGAGCCCCGTCGGCCGGCCGGACCGGCCGTGACGCCAGCGGCCCGGCTTAGCCGGCCGTGCACGCGATCGCGCCTGGCCGCCCCGCATCGCGGAATGCCTTTGTTCGTCACCGCCACCGGACGAGTCGGGCTCGGCGCGGCCGGAGCGGGCTCGGCTGGCGCGATCGGGGTCGATCGGGGTCGATCGGGGTCGATCGGGGTCGATCGGGGTCGGTCTGGGTCGGTCTGGGTCGATCGGGGTCGATCGGGGTCGATCGGGGTCGATCGGGGTCGATCGGGGTCGGTCTGGGTCGATCGGGGTCGGTCTGGGTCGGTCTGGGTCGGCTGCGGCTGGTCCGGCTGGTGCGGTCTGGCTGGGCCGCACCAGCCGAGCCCGCCACGCTGCCGTCATCACTCGTCACTGTTCGGGGCCAGCTGCGGATCACGCGGCTAATCGGGGCCTCTCCAGAATTAAACGGCGTTGTCGGAGAGGGTCTCGCGGCGCAGGACAGGGTCGGCTGGGGTCGGTCAGGGTTGATTACATCCCCCACCTCACCGACTCCCCTCGCCAGCACTCTGGGCCGCGAGCTGCTATTTGTTTAGTCTTGCGCTGCCCCCGCGCCTCCACTGCGGCGACTCCGCACCTATAAATCCCTCCCTCATGCAAAAACGGCCGCCAACACACAAAACACTGCCGCTGCGCAAACTTCGCTTCGGACGACCGCCGGGCGCGCGAACGCGCGCATTGGCGCCACATCGGCAGCCAGCTCGCGCCGTTATTCGCCAGGGCCCTGCAGCACGACCACTGCATGGCCCTCGTGGCAGCTCTGAGAGACGGCACACGACCCCGTGCATCCGACGGCGGCGGCTGGCCAGCCGTGTCACCACGTGGCTCTACATGTCACCACGTGGCTCTACATGTCACCACGTGGCTCTACATGTCTCCGCGCATATCCGTGCGTCTCCGCGCGTATTCACGTTGGTCCGCGTGCCTCCGAGCATCTCTGCGTCGCAGGCGACGAGACTATGTTTAGGCGAGCCCACGCGGTGGGTGGCCGCGCCGGGAGCCGACCATAAACTGGCGATCGGCACGCGGTGTCGGCAGCGACGCGCGGCGCCGCGCCACTGTGGCCCATTGTGCCGGCCGTCGGCCGTCGACGGCGACGCAGCCGCCGGCCGCGCGCTCGCCGCGACCCCTGTCAGTCACGACCAACGCGACGGCGACGCGCCGCCGCCGGAGCGGGAAATATTTATCCCGCGCCGCTTCGACAGCTGTCACGACTCGGTCGGGATGTCGTCGGCGGCGACGCGGGTGGCGCCGCGTCGCCGACGACGACGTCGACGTAGCGGCCGACGATATCCGGCGACGGCCGGCTGTCTGGCGAGTGTCGCGTCGTGATGAGAGAGGGTGGGATTTGGTGCATGAGGTGGTGTCGCGGCAGTCGGATTGGTCAGGTCGGGTCGGGTACCTCCAGGAAACACATTCTCCGTGCACAAATGTTTCTTTCCAACAGAACACCCAGTGCTGATCTTTGTACTGCGCATGCAACGGCATGGACATGCACACACATTGAACATTTCCTGTGGGACAGCGTCTCTTCCTGCTCAGTGGTGTTTCACCTCTCTCCCTCTGCAGCAGCTTCTCCGTGCACCATCCTGTGCACTATTGATCCCTGTGATGCACAGGGAGATCACTGTGCATCACAGTCATTACATAATCATCTGTGCATCACAGTCTTCATGCATTACATAATCACTGTGCGTCATTGACTATCTGGTCACTAGCATCTCCGCTGCAGCGGCATCTCTGTGCACCAGTGTCTATCTGTGCACCACCGTCTCCCGTGCACCAGCATCTCCGCCGCAGCGACATCTCTGGGCACCAATGTCTCCCTGTGCACGACTGTCCGTGCGCACTGCTGTCTCCCGCTGCAGTGGCGTCCGTCTGCTTGCGGCAGTGCCGACATGCACCATGCCACCGTCGGCTGACGTGACATCAGCCGCTGATGACGACCCGCCGTCGGCTGATGTGACATCAGCCGCTGATGACGACCCGCCGTCGGCTGACGTGACATCAGCCGCTGATGGCACGCCGCCGGCCGGCGTGACATCAGCGACTGATGACCCGCCGCCGGCCGACGTGACATCAGCCGCCGATGACGACCCGCCCCCAGCTGCCGTGACACCAGCCGCCGATGACGACCCGCCCCCAGCTGCCGTGGCACCAGCCGCCGATGACGACCCGCCCCCAGCTGCCGTGACATCAGCCGCTGATGACGACCCGCCCCCAGCTGCCGTGACACCAGCCGCCGATGACGACCCGCCCCCAGCTGCCGTGACACCAGCCGCCGATGACGACCCGCCCCCAGCTGCCGTGACACCAGCCGCCGATGACGACTGGCCGCCGGCGGCGCCAGACCGCTTCGCTGAACCTTCGCTCAATATCACACCGGTGTTTAGCGCTAATCTCGTGCTAACGTAAGAATTCGGTTTAGCGTCCATCAGCCGGGCAACGGCTGGACATCATGTCAGCCCGGAGAGCATCTGTCATGCTTTGATTATGTTCTGGCCGGCGGCGGACGGCGCATTACCGGGCCGATGCCGCATGCTCATGCGACAGGGGGCCGTATTACCACTCCAAAAGGGGTGCCTAATCATGGGGTTCAAATAAATAGCCTCTAAATAAATAGCCTTCTGGTGGGAAATTATGGTCCGAGTGAAGGTTACCTGGAAAGAGATCAGCGCGAAATTACAGTCATTGCGGCTTGGAGACTGTCTGGACGGCCGGTCAGGCCTGGACGCAGCGCTGTCGTGTCGCTACATACATCACAAGCACTACAAAGGCCCAGCGTTTGTCGGTAAACACATGTGATGCCGGCGGCGCGGCGGCAATTTCGCCGCGCGGCGACACGGACCCGGACGTGGCGAGATGGGCCGCGGTCGTGGCGACACGGACCCGCGCGGCGACACGGACCCGGACGTGGCGAGATGGGCCGCGGTCGTGGCGACACGGACCCGGACGTGGCGACACGGACCCCCGGACGTGGCGAGATGGGCCGCGGTCGCCGCGGTGTCAGGAGACGGAGGGGGGACATGGGCAGGGGGCGGGGCAGGGGAGTTGCCAGGGGCGGAGGGCGACACGGCGAGATGGGCCGCGGTCGCCGCGGTGTCAGGAGAGGGGGGGTGACATGGGCAGGGGGCGGGGCAGGGGAGTTGCCAGGGGCGGAGGGCGACACGGCGAGATGGGCCGCGGTCGCCGCGGTGTCAGGAGAGGGGGGGACATGGGCAGGGGGGGGGGCAGGGGGAGTTGCCAGGGGCGGAGGGCGACACGGCGAGATGGGCCGCGGTCGCCGCGGTGTCAGGAGAGGGGGGGGGGGGGGACATGGGCAGGGGGCGGGGCAGGGGAGTTGCCAGGGGCGGAGGGCGACACGGACCCGGACGTGGCGAGATGGGCCGCGGTCGCCGCGGTGTCAGGAGAGGGGGGGTGACATGGGCAGGGGGCGGGGCAGGGGAGTTGCCAGGGGCGGAGGGCACGAGCACGGCTCGGGTGACACGTCACAGCCGCGGCCGTCGGCCGGCGCCGACCATTAGGCACGTTCTGGACCTCGGCCGTGGCGCGATAGGCGCTGATTTACGACGGCAAGTTGACCGGCGCCGTCGACCTGAAATATGCCCGCCGGCCACGGAAAACCGGCGGGCGGCGGGCGGCGGGCGGCGGGCGGAGTGGCAGTGGTGTCGTGGCCCGGCCTGCTGAGTTACAGCCGCGATAACGGCCATCCGACTCGCGCGCGCGTTATCACGTGGTTAGCGTATCCCGCGGCGCGGCGAAAGCGGAGCACGCCGCACCGTGCCCTGTTACCGGCCGGTGGTGGAGAGACAGACCCAGATGCCAGGTTGGCTCTTGTCTCCTGTCGGACCGTCGCCGTCAGAAGCCGATACTGCCCGGCCACGCCTGGGACTACCGAGGTGGGACCGCCGAGGTGGGACCGCTGACTGGTCTCCCCCAATGCGTCGCCTCACCGGAATGAGAAATATTCACACTTGCTGATGGTGTATCACTCCAAGCGAGTGCGTGTGTGGTGCCCTCATAACTGTCACGTTATACGATGCCACACAAGGGCACAGACACGACTTTAGTTAGTTATTGGTTTTACGACACGTCGACTGTTGAGTCATATAGCATCGCCAATCTCTCACGCCGATTGGTCGCGAGCGAAGAGTAGCGACAGGTGAGATTCGAACCCACAATCTTTCGATTGTGAGACGAGCATCTTACCCCTAGACCACTCGTCCCCTACAGACACGACTTTGAAGCAGGTGAGACCGAAGGAGCTGATGAGCCATTTCACTTCCGCGCAACTTTACATGAAAATACCGGAGTAAATACGAAGTCAAAATCATCGCACAAAGCGACTAATGTCACGCTCAGGTTAATGTTTTGAACAACTTTCGATGTTTGTAGGAAATCCGTGCTACCTGTCCTCTGGGCCCATACATAAACGATTTCAGGTAGAGGTATGTGAAATAATATATGCCTAATCAATGATAATCATGGTTTATGCCATTTCTAGGTGTGCACCATGGAGTATACAACATGAGGAATCCTGTCAACCAAAAAACTTATATCTTCCAATTTCCGGAAATTTTACAGGTAAACATGGCACATTTTTTTGCAGGACGGTGGTGAGAGAGTACCTGTTGGATCAGAGTGTGATCCATAACCAATGATGAATCGGTGTGCATACGCAAAAGTTAAAAAAAACATCCACCTGACCACGAGCGTAAACACAAACAAATAGCTCCCCACAGTTGCCGAAAGAAAACACAATGGCGTCAACATGTACAATACGGGTTCTTTGGTCAGGAGACGAAACAGCCACTGAACGGAAGAAAGTTTTCAACAGGCAGCACGCTTCACCAACATCAAATATCGCCGCGGTTAGGGTATGTGCTCAGGAATCACCAAACAAGTGCGCATTTCCAGTCATTTCTGAGGACCGATACCAATAACCGAAGAGACGCCTTACACGAAATAAATCAGAGTTTTGTACCTCTGTTTCTGCGCGACGCTGTGAAGTGCTTTGTAGCGCTGTGTGATTTTCCAAAAGGTATTGCGATATTTGTGCAATATTGTCAAGTCGTATTTAAGCTTCCAACACTTTCACTTTTGTCTCGTTGTCACGCTAAGACTGTGTTTGCAAGCCTGTGAAAACACAGGAAATTCCACATACCAACGAAATACCGAACAAGTATACTAGAACGGCTTAACATTGGCTATGTATATATATATATATATATATATATATATATATGTGTGTGTGTGTGTGTGTGTGTGTACTGTTTGTACTTATATACTGTCGCAGCCATGTATGCGCGAAGTAACCTTTCCTTCATCATGTCTCAAGTCTAAATGCCGAATGTTAATAACATGGTACCGGTTAGGATATGCAATGGCTGTGCATTACACTGCAGGACATTACTTGTCAAATTGTCAGCGTACGAGAAATATACTATTAATTTCACATTTTGACCAATAACGTAAGCCGTAGTTCAACAAGACCAATTAGCCTCTCGACGAATCCTTGCGGCTGCTTTGTGCTATGTTCCTGCAGATGGGTCACCCGGATTCATGTAACATCATTACGTCGCCGTTCTATTTGGGATATATGTAGCCAATGAGTCAGTCTATACCCCTAAAGCTCACATAACTAACACACAATGTATTGTTTAACCAAATCTGCAGGCTTAGTTATTATTAGTTGATAAGCTTCGTGTACACCATGAAATAATATGCCTTGTTCATGAGCATGTTCTTGCTCACTCTATAATGTAATTAAATGTCGTACCAATAGAACAAAATGTACCTGAGGTGATCACGCATGAATGTGACTTTCTCCGCACATCTATCTGTGTGCCTTAGCTTATCACGCATGAATTTGACTTCCTCCGCACACCTGCCTGTATGTGCTGGAGCACCACAGCCTTCTCCCGTCTGCCGGATAACACGCTGGAAATGCACGGCTGCCGCCGCGGTCCAATTTACTGGCCCACACAGGCTGCAAGCAACACACGAGAATAATGGCCCAGGTAAATTAGCCGCAGCTACATTGGCTTGGGGGATGTGAAGGAGTGGGAGGGGAGGGGAGGTGAGGGGAGGGGAGGGGAAGATGGGCTGACGGAAAAGGCATCGAGAGCGTGGTAGGACAGACCAGCGTTCCTGCCGTACCTGCTCAACGTCTAGACCAGGGCTCTTGTTGGCAATGATGTGGAGGGATCAGGAATGTCAAAGGTGGGTAATTGAACACTGCTTTCGAGGGGCTAACCGATAGGATCCCATGTTAAAATCTTATAATTATTGCGGAGGCTTAAATAACCATTACAGGGCTCGAGCCACTGCAAATAGATAGGAAATTCAATTTATGGTCGAAACTAACGCATAGGCAGGCCCTGCTGACTTCTAGCTGGCCGAGAGACAGCTGTTCCCAAGCTGGCCGGTGGGACACCGCCGACCCCCAGCGAATCTGGAGAGATGCAACAGACCTCAGCGAGCCAGGAGACATAAAAATGGTCCTCTAGAGAGCCAGGTGAGACGTCACCGATGCCCCACCAGCAATCCAGAAACGACATAGCTGACTTTCAGAGAGCCAGGAGAGAGCAAACTTCCAGATAGCCGGAAGAGATGCAGCTGGAGCCTGGGAAGGTGCAGCTACCCCTCAGCCGTCCACGGTAGAATGTGTCACATGTGTAGAGGACCACGCTGCCAACCAACCGGCCAGAGTCGATCCCACCGTCCCCCAGTCGGTCAGAGAGAACCTCACCGTCCTTCAGCAGATCAGGGTCGATCCCATCACTTTCCACACGTCAGTGATTTCAGCGTAACTCAGCAATGCAGAGCAATGCACCCCATCCCACCCCAGACACTAGGGGTCGACTAAATCATCACCAGCCGGTCAAAGCGGACTCCACCCTCACCCAGCAAGTCGGAGTGAACTTCACTGTCCCCCAGCTGGGCAGAGTTGACCCCACTCCCCCCCCCCCCCAACAGATAAGAGCAGACTGCGTTGTCCTCTAGCTGACCGAAGCCTGTGTTGTTCTTCAGATGACTGGACCACGCATTTGGGCCGCGCATTTCTCAGGCATAAGAGTATGGGCTGGGTCTTGAATTCCCATAAAAAAGAGAGAAAAGGCCGTGTTTTAACATACACCACAGCCGCTTCAGGGTTTCGGAGCTATGCAGGTCAAACCCAGGATCTCGGAGCATATCATGGTGGATTCCGCTCACTCCAGCGGGATCGAGCAAACGCTTCCTGCTAGGTCAGGGCAAAGCCTTGTGCAGCTGGTTGAACTGCTCGCGGCAGGGTCGCTGTGCGTGATTAGGCTCTGCATACCTGTGCACATTTTTGCCTTGACATGGGTGCCCTGCAGCACCCGTCATGCGGCTAAGGAATGCGACTCCAAGGCAGCTGTTGTGCCAGTGTTCTAATTACCATCAGGAGCGAGCCAGCAGAGAACAGTTATATTGCCGGCCGGCCCAGTGTCCTGAGGCTCATTTTTCAGGGAGTGGACAGCAGCAGGCGAAGACGTCAAAACTCATAACTTTTAAACAATTTAGGAATATGGCAGGAAAAAAAGGCGAGTAAAAGATGACACCGATGGATGAACACCACATCTGCTGGCACGGTTGTAATGGCTTGTAATGTCACGGTTGTAATGTCACGGTTGTAATGTCACGGTTGTAATGGCATAGTTGTAATGACACGGTTGTAATGGCACGGTTGTAATGGCACGGTTGTAATGACACGAATGCCAGGAATCGAGTGTCGTAAAAAAGCAACAGTTAGTACAGTTGTATGCTGTAGAGTTTCATGGAAATAAATTCAGGCGGTCAAAACTCTGTCGTAGGAGGTCAAAGCAAGTTCCTGATATGTGTTGTTTTCCGGGTAAGTTTCGGAATTCCAGAACATTGCTGCCGGCGGAGGAAGACGTCGTCTACGAATTCGCCATAGCATAGGTGCAGAGGTCGCGGGGAATATGTCACGCCTCCCTCACCTTCGGCAGTATTTCAAATAGATTCATCCTTCGCCGATTTTTCTTTCACGGCATGGGAATACTTTCCTATGTTTGTTCCCCAGATAGCGGAACGTGGACTTGATCCTCAGCACTCTGGACTTGTTCCCATTCATTTTGGAAGCGAGAATACACCATGCTTCACATGGCTCGGTATAATTGGCACTCTAATCATTAGTCATGAAATGCTGCTAAAAATCGGAATGTTGATTGCCGACGACGATAGTCGAAATATTTTAACTGCGTGAGCGCATGTTCTCGGGTACATGTGGTAAGTGGCAAACATGCACTCGCACGATTCGAGGCCACTGAAAAATCGAAGCGGCGCGGGTCCACCGCAGGCAGCCTTCAGTGCCACCTGGTGGCAGCCAACCTGACAACAGCCATTGTGGCCTCCGACTTCACCCACATCACCTGTGTGTCATTCAATTGACCGCGCTCGGTCGCCATGGCGACAGGCGCCGGCCAATCAGCCGGCGTCACCTCGTCAGACGGACCAATGGGACCGCGGCGGTCGCGGGCCAGCCACGATGACAGCCGCGTTCATCTCTCCCACGCCTTTTTGTGTGTACCTCGAGCGGCAATTTTCCGTTGTTGTATTTCCGGGCCACTAGCCACTCGCCCTCACCTGCGTGCCAATAACCGGCGGCAAAAACCCCGCGGCAGTCAATTACACCGGCCGACGCTGTATCGTCACATGGGGGCGAGCATCCACCGCCGGCTACAGCTAATTAATTTTTTTTCGTGGTGCACCTTGCTGGTTCGCCCCTGTCGCCGCTCACATGTCATGGCCAGCCACGCGCGGACCGATAGAACAGGAACAGAGAGGAGCAGCTGCTCTCGGTTATTTATGTGGGTTAAGGACGCATGCAAATTTCTGGGTATTACAAAGCAAGAGGAAACATTTACCCCGTGGATTGAAAAATAGAACGGCATGGGAAGAGCACGTCTCACCCGCACACATGAAAACTGTGTACGCCACTGCGACTACGGCGCCAATTTCTGTCAGCTGTGGCTGTTTCGTCGGTGGAGAAAAACGGCGACGGAATAATAGCCGGCTGAATCCGGCGCCGCTTCTCATAACATATGAGCGTCTAAGTGTTGGTGACAAGGACCTACATTGTCGCTCGACGCCTGATCTAATTTGCCCAAGTTTGATTTTGACAGGAGTTTCCCTCAGGCAGTTGACTCAAAGGATGAATGGGCTAATCCCCATTGGGGTTGGCGTTCCTTGAGACGAGCCGAAGCTGTGCTTAGACATGGTGTTATTGTTGGAGTTGGAATTGAAGCTAGAAGTGGAGTTCGAGCTAGAACTTGGGTTAGAGTTGGATATCAAGTTGGGCTAGGATTGCGATTACGGTTAGTCTTGGGATTTGGGTTGGGATTAGAGCTCGGATCGGCCTGAAGGTTGGTGTTTGGTTTAGGATGGCATTGCAGTTGGGGTCGGCATTTGGGCTGGGCATGTGGTCCACGCTGGTATGGGGTCGGATAGATATGGGACTGCGGCCGCAGTAGGGTTTGGGCTGGGACTAGGTTGGCGGTAGGGTTTGGGCTGGGACCGAGGTGTCGGTAGGGTTTGGGCTGGGACTGGGTTGGCGGTAGGGTTTGGGCTGGAACTGGGCTGGCGGTAGGGTTTGCGCTGGGACTGGGATGGCGGTAGGGTTTGGGCTGGGATTGGAGCGGGGGTGGGATTTGGACAAGGACTAGGGCGGTGGTAGGATTTGGGCTGGGACTGGCACTGGGGAGAGCAGGATTGAGGCTGTGGCTTGGGCTGGATTTGGGGTTGGGGATATGGCTGATCACCAGTGAGGCCAACGGCCGAGAGTCCTCATTGAACTAGCAAAAACAGTCAATTCAGGCAGCTTGACCAGCCTGACCATGACGTTTACAAATATATATATTTACAGCTTTGCAGCGACCTACCGACGTATCGCTGAAAAATCACGGATAAGCAGCGTTATTCTCTAGGAGTTCAGTAAACTTAATTTACGAGGATCCAGCGATCTAGCCTGTCTACTTCTTCACTTTACTCTTTTATATGGAGCTATTTTGTCATGTTTTAAAGCTTGCTTCAATGCCATTTTAACTCGGTATTTACATCAAGGAATTGAGCAGCACACAGATCGTCTTAATAAATGCCTTTGGATGTGATGACGCTATAAGATTGGATTACTTGTTGGGCTCGATTAATGCATGCATTAGTCATTTCGCTGGTCACATTATTTCCATGCCTCAATATGACCACTGCATGAGGCCCGAAATATCGCAAGGCCAGCTGCATGTATCAAGCATAACTTAAAAAACCGTCAAATCTAACGAACAGCACATTACAATTGCTCGCTCGCAGTCTGCCCAACAAGGCGTCAACTGATACCAGAGCTAATGATGGCTCTGTTCGTGACATTGGGACTGAGCTAGGACTGGAGTGGGGGCTTGGCTTAGAGCCGTGACTGGGACTTGAGCCGAGCTTGGACTGAGACTAGCATTGGCTTGGGCGTGAGTCAGCTTTGGGCCGGGCTTGGACTGGGTTTGAGCCTGGGTTTGGCCTGGCAAGAGCCAGGCCTGGGCTGGACTTGGAACACTGATAAAATGGCGATGAGGTCGAATTCGGCATCGGTGCCCCATTTCCGTCGCGTTCCGGATACTCAGACGAGCAACGAAAACGCCCGGGAGCCAGCAGACTCCCGGATCGACCATCTGGCTCTCAAGGGCACAGACATGGGTGCTGCCACGGATTTCGGAGAGGCGGCGGGGAACAAGGGCGCTTGGGGGTTGATTTTGCCATGCAATGATCAGTTTAATGACGTTTTGGGGAGGCGTTCCTCGCCTCCATCGTAGCGACGCCCATGAACACGGAACGGACGCCCTGCTGACCGCCGTCTTCGATGGATTGGATGCGACGAGGAACACCCCAATTGGAACATCCTGGCGGGAACTTCCTTTTACAGTCACGGCCGGACTCACTTGAAAAACAACAAACCAAACGCAATCGCAGACAGAAAACAGGGCGTCCGTCTTGGGCCTGTCCGCGGTCAGCTGATGCTGTCGCGGCCACCCGCTGGTCCCACCGACAGACCGGCCGTAATGAGTCTTAATGAGCTGTGTATTTGCGAGGTCAATACACGGCCGATAATAGCATGCACGCCGCAGTAGTCAGTCACCACATGATGGACAGATGACGTCAGCATTGTAGTCACCACACATGATGGACAGATGACGCCAGCATTGTAGTCACCACACATGATGGACAGATGACGCCAGCATTGCGCTCATCAGTTCCCGGGCAGAAACATTTCAGCGTTTGCGTGTTCCCCAGCAGCTCGGCATAACCAGACATCCGTAAACACTTTCAGCCATCGCAAGCGTTCACTGAGCCTACGGCTCATTTGTGCGGGTGTGCGGGTCTTGAAGAGACCCACGGCTGGAAGATTCGCCCAGTCAATTCATGCGCTGTCTATCTGAAAGCGCACCGGCTTGCCTAGGAAACTTATATCCAGTTGAGTACCATCAGCACGCAAGAAACAAAGGCTTAGCTTGGAAGTGATGTCACACATGGTGTAGCGAATACCAAGGTGCTGCTACCGACGGGGAATTGGTGACCTCGTGTGTTGACCTGGTGAGGACCCCGGCGGGTTCGTTTGATGGTCATGATAGCAGAAATGCACATGCCATCCCGAACACCAGGAGTAAGACACATTAAATAAGGTAGAAGATATTGGCATAAAATTCCAGTGAGAGCATGTCAAATTTAGTAGATCTTATGCAGCTTAGCAGTCTTACAACAGAGGAGTTAGTCTGTTCCATGACTCACTATGAAAGCCAGCGTCTTTTCAACTCGGCAATAATTCCGGATCATCTGCATGCTGGTAGATTCAGACAACAAATCCCGGCGTTAAAACGGGACAGCAGTCAGTCTTTCGCTTTGTTAAAGTAGCTTAATCTTATTAGTAAGCGGAACATAATACCTCAGGGGTATCAACATGATTTCCCCTCGTGACAACAATTTTTGATGGAATAATCCGAAAGCAAATGTGAATTCCTCTCGTCGTCGGCCCTTGACTGCCAGCCAAATTGTTTTCGGGATCAAAGCATGCCTGTGAGCCCCAGGGGGAGAGCAGGAGAGGGATAGACCACCGTGCTCCCTCTGGGCGGCACGCATCTCGCTGCCCGTCCGGAAAATGGATTAACTCCAAGATGCAGGAAATTAAAGTGGTAAAGAGTTAATATTTGTGGCCGGGAATGATGTTTACCGGAGGCGGGCGGTGCGCATCCGGACTGGCACTACATCAGCAGCAGTGCGTGCTACCACCGCGCCCCGGTACTGGTGCCGGCAGGCTGCCATCGTGGTGCTACATCAGCGGCAGTGTGTGCTACCACCGCGCCCCGGTACTGGTGCCGGCAGGCTGCCATCGTGGTGCTACATCAGCGGCAGTGTGTGCTACCACCGCGCCCCGGTACTGGTGCCGGCAGGCTGCCATCGTGGTGCTACATCAGCGGCAGTGTGTGCTACCACCGCGCCCCGGTACTGGTGCCGGCAGACGGCCATCGTGGTGCTACATCAGCGGCAGTGTGTGCTACCACCGCGCCCCGGTACTGGTGCCGGCACCCACTCTACATGGGCGTGTGCTACCACCGCGCCCCGGTACTGGTGCCGGCAGACGCCATCGTTCTACATCAGCGGCAGTGTGTGCTACCACCGCGCCCCGGTACTGGTGCCGGCAGGCTGCCATCGTGGTGCTACATCAGCGGCAGTGTGTGCTACCACCGCGCCCCGGTACTGGTGCCGGCAGACGGCCATCGAGGTGCTGGAGACCGATCCGCCGCGACAAACCCTGACCAGGCGGCACCGAACGACGACCCATTGCGACCCACCGCGACACAGCCGAACACAGCGGCAGCCACTGCGACACACCGCGACACAGCCGAACACAGCGGCAGCCACTGCAACACACCGCGACACAGCCGAACACAGCGGCAGCCACTGCGACCCACCGCGACACAGCCGCACCCAGCGGCAGCCACTGCGACACACCGCGACACAGCCGAACACAGCGGCAGCCACTGCGAACCACCGCGACACAGCCGAACCCAGCGGCAGCCACTGCAACACACCGCGACACAGCCGTAACAACGGCAGCCACTGCGACACACCGCGACACAGCCGAACACAGCGGCAGCCACTGCAACACACCGCGATACAGCCGAACACAGCGGCAGCCACTGCGACACACCGCGACACAGCCGAACACAGCGGCAGCCACTGCGACACACCGCGACACAGCCGAACACAGCGGCAGCCACTGCGACACACCGCGACACAGCCGAACACAGCGGCAGCCACTGCGACACATCGCGATACAGCCGAATCCAGCGGCAGCCACTGCAACACACCGCGACACAGCCGGACCCAGCGGCAGCCACTGCAACACACCGCGACACAGCCGAACACAGCGGCAGCCACTGCGACACACCGCGATACAGCCGAACACAGCGGCAGCCACTGCAACACACCGCGACACAGCCGAACACAGCGGCAGCCACTGCAACACACCGCGACACAGCCGAACACAGCGACAGCCACTGCAACACACCGCGACACAGCCGTACCAACGGCAGCCACTGCGACACACCGCGACACAGCCGAACACAGCGGCAGCCACTGCAACACACCGCGATACAGCCGAACACAGCGGCAGCCACTGCAACACACCGCGACACAGCCGAACACAGCGGCAGCCACTGCAACACACCGCGACACAGCCGAACCCAGCGGCAGCCACTGCAACACACCGCGACACAGCCGAACCCAGCGGCAGCCACTGCAACACACCGCGACACAGCCGAACACAGCGGCAGCCACTGCAACACACCGCGATACAGCCGAATCCAGCGACAGCCACTGCAACACACCGCGACACAGCCGTACCAACGGCAGCCACTGCGACACACCGCGACACAGCCGAACACAGCGGCAGCCACTGCGACACATCGCGATACAGCCGAATCCAGCGGCAGCCACTGCAACACACCGCGACACAGCCGAACACAGCGGCAGCCACTGCAACACAGCAACACAGCCTGACCGGCCGCCGTCGCCGTCGCCGACATGAATACAATCGGGGCGTTGTAATTTTACAGTCGGCCGGCCGAGCGTGACAAGTGCCATTGCTGAAACGCAGCGATCCACAATGTGGCTGCCCGCTGTGTCGCACGGGCCAGTAAAGCGATAGCGGGGCTGGGCGCCATCAATGGACCGCTCAGACCCCCCCCTCCCCCCTCAATCCCCTCCCACACGATCGATTTGGGTAACAATGGGGAGGGGCAATGACAATGGACTGCTGATGCCCTATGCATTACAACGCCCTGTTGTAAGATAGCCTCTTCGTCGGCAAATTTCCCCGATGCGAATGTGCGTTCTGCGTTGAATGAGATGAATGGATGCGATGCGTTCTTTCTGTAGACGCGTGACATGTAACTCATACCGTCACGCATAGTCCTTTTGCAGAATTTCAGAACGCGGTCACTGATGATGCCCCCATAACCTTAGGCCTTCTCCTGGTCTGTTACTCCTCCTCTTTTTCGCACCTGCACTGTTCGCATGATGAAAATGGTACCTATTATCTTACCTCACCCCTCGTACATGCAAACTCTCCTTGAAACCGGCATGGGTCGCCATGAGCCGAGGACTTGGATAATCGGATGCCTACAAACATCCCGAACCGAAGTTGTTTCACAACCGCGCCATGTACGCTGCTTATTGCCGAACGTGGTCTATTTGCATGGGAAGATTAACAGTCATGCACTACTATTTTGGTTATCTGACTGTGTCCTACCACAATACAGACAGGTCAATTTCGATATCCCAACCCTGCAACGATACGAAAACCAACTTGATTAGCTCGTGCACACATGCCGATATAACAGCTTGGCAGTGTCACAGTGCAATACTGTGTCAATGGTGTACAGTAGTAGGTAGCCTCCCTTCTGCTACAAATATGCTGCTGGGTGCGTCAAATGAGCTTTGTGCCCTGATCATATGTCGATACCGGTGTTTCTGTTTTAACTCTTGACTTCGTCCGTGCTTGTGTTCTGATCCCCTGAAGGTGTTCGCGTTCCGAGCACCGGACAAAATCAGTGTCTGTGTTCCGACCAGAGGTGGCAAATACTGAACACTTTGGAGCCGCAGCCTGGGCCCGGCCAGTCTGATGTGACCAAGCCCGGTTGGGCCTGGCCAAAATGAACTCAAGACCGGTTAAACGACCAGTCAAAAATATTTCCGGGCAAAAAATAGTACAATGGTACTATTTTTTTGGTAAAAACTAAGGTCTTTAATATTATTGTTTTTTTATTGTAATAACTTAATTTTCTGCTTAACTAAGGCCAAATACGCACCTCACATCACCTTGGAATGCCTCGTTAACTCCCAGAACATGGATGGAAAATAAATATGGTATAAAGACTTCTTTTTGTATTAGCATGCATTCATAGGAACAACATGATGACTAAAAATAATTATTAGAAAACGTAAGTAATTCCATTACCTACAATCTGAAGCACAGTATCTAAAGAAACAGCAACATTAGCAAAACAAATCTTTTATTTCCTCGGTACTCAATACTCTATGAAATGTCGCACCACGTATTTAAGAGTCATATACTACTACCAGATTCAGATATCCAATCTGTCATATTCTTTAGCATTCAAAAGTCAAGGTAGCCTACTACAAAAGTAATAAACCTAAATGGTCTGCCTTGCTATAGTTTGTTGCGTCGAATTCGTATTCAGCCTGCCTCTCTGATACAGCCTGCCTATCTGTCCCTGGGACCCAGGGTCAGAATGTTCAGCAACCAAGAAATGGTCTGTGAAACGAGGGCTGACCCGAACATGAATCATTTTCTGTCATTTAAGCCTATCTTGGTAAAACATTTTCAGTGACATGTTTTAAATAAAATTACATTATGGCTAATAGTTGACACGATAAGCAAAACAAAAAACATTATGGGTCTGCACTCTAAGTGTGCAGGCTGCACTAAATGAGTTTGTAGAAATAAAAATAAAACGCTTGAAGATTGCTAACTGTTTTTCAGGCACCCTAGCCTTTAAGGAAATTTTGGATGGTGATAGCACTAATCAATCCCGCCTTGTATCGGGGGTCGTTTTACGCCATTTTCTCATTTTTCATTTTCATTTTCATTTGTTCATGTAACTGGTTCCTGACCGGTCTTTCGGTCCTTGCATTTGGTACCTCTGGCTCTGACCACCTCGCGGCATCAGTGCGTGTCCTGATCCGCTGCCGACGCCGGTGTCTGCGCCATGCTCCCTGTGCCTGGTACACTGAATGTATTCGTCGCGCCATGCTCCCTGTGCCTGGTACACTGAATGTATTCGTCGCGCAGCCAACATCAGTACACCTGACGCGTTTATGCCGCCGTCTTCAGAGTGATGTCTTACGCGACTCCAACATGCACGCACACTTCAGCCACATGGCTGAGCCATGGAACTTATCACGCACTGCGCACAAAGCTCGGCAGGACCTCTTCCAACATGTTAGCTGGGGTGAAGGGCATCCGCCAGTCATGGCCGTCACCTCCCAGTCAACAATCTTGCCACATTACATTAGCATTGCTGTGGGTGGTGGAGTCGGAGACGGCGTATAGTGGGCTCGGATGGTGGTCCTGCAACCTGCAACTACCAATGGTCACGGCTTCCCAGTACAAATTCCTTAGTAGAGGCCCTGGAGCTCAGTATGGCTGCGATGGCATGAATAGCTCGTGCATGACCAGCAGCAGTTTCTGTCAGCAGCTAGCAGAGACAGGCCTAACCACTAACAGGCCACTGCTCCCATCCCCGGCAGGTTGGCTGGATTTCAAGAGAATCGCATATTCGTGAGATTTTTGCTCAAAAACCTGGTACGAACATTTCTGACCCTTGTTCGGACCTTCGGGCACTGCGTGTGTGAACTCAGTGTGGTCAGCATGTTCGGTGCTGCATTGCAGGTATAGCTTGGTACTGGGCAGTGGAGATTGCCAGCAAACACAGGCAGATCATGGCGGACGGCCGACACATGACACTAGGTCGGCAACTAACAGGTGAGTTTTGCGAAGCTCTCAGACATTTCTGAGTGGTGCATTCTGCAGTTGTGTGCTCTTCAGGCGATGCTTCTATTTATCAACACAAGCATGATGCTTAATGTTCAAAACCCAGGTGGTACTCAAGTAGAATGAGGCAGTGCCAAAGCACCAGCTCCATTAACCATCACAGTGCGGGAGAAATGCCTATCTGTCGCGGGACGGGGGTTGTGAAGGTAACTTCTTCCCTACTACTTTTGCTTGAAGCAAGATAGAGAGATTCGGCAAACTACATGCTGTATCTACACCTCTTGGCTTTTGGAGCTGCTTGGAACATTTTTCCCCATCTCTTTTGGCTGACCTTACATATCACGTCAGATCAGGCAGGTCAATGTTGGAGGTGCAGTCAGTCCCCCGTCTTTGCTGTATTTTCTGACCGTGGTTGTAAAACAAGTTGGCTTTCGTTCTTCAGTATTGATAATATGCAATCTGGAGATTTGGTGTAATACATATGGCACGTACAAAGGGCAAGATCACCGATCTCGTGAAGGTCAAACATGTGGCCTGTTTCACTACGGATACAAAAACTAGGTTAAAAAATAAGCCGGTAATTTAAATCACCTCTCGTTTTCCTTTTTCTCCATCGCCTTTCGTCGACGTCGTGCTTTTCCGCGTAATTATAATTTTAAATCCCAATTTAAAAACTTTGCAGAAGGTATTATTTTTGTTTCACAATCTAATGGAATATCGTGTGCAGTATCTTTATACCATTGGAATTTAAAGTGCTATTTAGCACAAGTCCTGGATATTTATGAATATCTTTTCAAAGCATTGTTTTAAGACTGCCGTCGCGTAGGAACACTTCTAATTCATTGCGGCGCTCCATAGGAATATAGCTGGGTTGTGGAGGCCGAGTTCTCATTGTTCCGGGGCGCTCAGAGTGAGTTGTTGATGGTAAGCACCTTTCTGATAATCCATCGAAATATTAGTGTTTTGAACGAAGTTTGTCTTACATAGCTCTGCTTCTCGGCGTCGGTAGGTGCTTCGCGATGCACCTCACCTATATCAACATGCATTTGCTATATTGATGCGGTAGTCCCGTGGTTTAGGAAGGTAGGTAGATATTCTGGTGAGAGGGCTGTGAGCTGCTTGGTTTTGTTGTTTTGCTAATTAGTGGCAGGGGCCAGAAACAGAGGGTAGGGGCAGACAAGGTAGCGCACCTCTGGCCGAGACAGGCGCCCCTTCAGAAAGGCTCATGTGCACCCCCCCCCCCACCCCCCGTTCACCCCGCAAAACGGATTTCGAAAAAGCGCCCATTCGGTGTGCTCGAGTGCACCCCCCCCCCCCACCCCCTCCTCCCCGTTTAACAAATATTTTCACCAAGGGCGCACCTTCGAGGAAATGTCCCTTTCCCATGATAATTCCTGGATCCTCCCTTGTTGGTAGCATTGGTAGGTACAGGTAAAGACATTGGGAGATACATCGGTGCCTGGGTACGTAGCTGACCAGATACAAACCTGAAGCTTTCTGGCCATGACCACTGCATATTTATCCGTTCGCGCTGCTGCCGAGGCTTTCGTTTTCCATCTTCTCCTCCTCCATCCAACTCTTCAACAAAAAGCAACCCCGCCACCCTTAATCTACCACTGGCGGGCGCGAATTACCAATTCTGGTCGAAGCGCCCTGAAGCCCAACTAACTAACTAATATACCACTGATCACACTAGCGAACTGCCAAATTACCTTAAGCACTAGCCGCACTTGTCAACTAGAGAAGAAAGAAAGTAATCGGGATTCGCAATTTTGTCCTGTATTGTAATTTAAATCCGATGTCACGAGCGAACTACCTTCACGAATATCGTGCTTTCGTGAAACAGAACGGCCGACCACTACGTTTAGTCGGATTAAATCAGTATTTAAATCAGTATTTAAATGTATCGTCAATATTGTTCTTGTTTAACGTGGTGAAGGAGAATTGGTTCAATGCACAAAAAGCATTGCCTTACTTTTCAGCCAATATGAGAGACTACCGGAAATATGTGAACGGCAAAAATAGCAATTTTTGAAGCAGAAAATGCACTCAGGAAAAAGTAACGAGTGCCATCAGATGCAAGCCACATGCTTTCAACCCTCTGGCAATTATCGATACTTGTTTAAACTTCCATTATATAAAAACAGTTCTTCGAAGAAGCTCAACAAAAACATAGTTTTCCGACTCAAATATGTGGACCCAATCACTTTCGAAATGGTCATATACGACATAATTTGCCAGTACATTAATCCAGGTTTGAAGAAATAAATTGACTAAGTTATGCGCAAAGAAGCATTTTTCTGGTTTAAACCTTTATTTGGTCTAACCCACATTTCACTGTAACTTGTGTGGTTTCCTTGTGGGAAAGCTTTCAATGTATATCCAAATAAGCATCGACAGGTCGTGACCTGACCTTGACTAGCTCTACCTCCGCTATACTTAAGAGTCCAGAACGTATATTTTTTGCAATATGTGCAAATAAAGTGATGGGAGGGTACGCCAAATAAAAAAACGGTAGCGTGAACGGTCCAGGTGCTACCTCAGAAAAATATCAAGGGCAGTCAACATGACTCCCTCTCCCCACCCCCCACACACTCAGAGGGTTGACACCAAAGCTCCACCTATTCGATGATAGTTGTCTGCTGGGCTTTAGACGATAGACGATAGATGGTGGACAATGGACGGTAGATGGTGGACGATCGACGGTAGAGATAGATGGTGCACGGTGGACGGTGGACGGTGGACGGTGGACGGTGGACGGTGGACGGTGGGCCATGGACGGTAAATGGTGGACGGTGGATGGTGTGTGGTGGAAGATGGGCGGTGTGTGGCATAATTAATCGATTAACTGGACCCATGCCACCAGATTGTACACAAATTAACACTATGTTGGCGCCAGATTTTGTAGTAGCCGACATCTAGGGGAGTGACACATGGTAACTGATGCAACTTCTCCGAATTTTCTATAAATGGTTCATGTATCCAGTGCGTGGTGGCAGTAAACACAGACAGTGCTGTCTGGCTGTTGGTACTTAGTGACACAAGACAACGTACTAACAGTGTTTCAAAACGATAAAATATCATAGTCACCAAAATAACCATAAGAGATAAATTCCTACACAGAGACATGAGAAGTTGTTTTTCAAATCAAGACACGTCTACGCTCGTCAGCAGGTCACCTGTCATCTGTCCCCTTGCCACAACACCTTGTGCAAGCGGTCACAGTGTGTGTCACCATCGCCCGCCCGTCAATTGCACAATGTCGTGCAATAATATCGCATATTACTGTTCGTTCCACTGCTTAATGTGTAATGTTTTGTTGGACGAAAATATTAAATGTTCTTTTTTTTGCACGCAACGCCATCGACCGAACATTAGCTTTTGGGAGCTTTGTGTGGCACGCGTTCACACTTCGTCCATGATGGAGCCTTCTGTCACCTCAAGATGACTTAAGTCCCCCACGGTATGAACCAGTCAACCGTCAAGTCTCCCATGGTATGAACCGGTCAACCATCAATCCCCCATGGTGGAGCCAGTTAACCATCAAGCTCCCCACGGTGGAACCAGTCAACCGCCAAGTCCCCCACGGTGGAACCAGTCAACCGCCAAGTCACCCACGATGGAACCTCAAGTTTCCCATGGTGAAACCAGTCACTCACGGTGTAAGTCATTCCACAGCCACCCACGGTGAAACCAGTCTCCCAGGGTTAAACCAGTCATCCATCAGGTCCCACACGGTGGAACCAGTCACCCGTCAAGTCCCCCACGGTGGAACCAGTCAACCGTCAAGTCATCCACGGTGAAACCAGTCATCCGTCAAGTCCCACACGGTGGAACCAGTCACCCGTCAAGTCCCCCACGGTATGAACCAGTCAACCGTCAAATCCCAGCGGTGGAACCAGTCAGCTGTCGAGTCTCCCACGCTCGAACCTGAAGTTTCCCATGGTGAAACCAGTCACTCGGGGTGTAAGTCGTGATGTAAGTCGTAAGTCCACGCTCGTGATGAAGTAAACACTTCCTTTCCGCCATGGTACTATGGATGACATAGAAGTACCGTGGGTAACTTTGTTCTTGTTTTGTACTTGCAGCCTGTGTATTCTCTACTTGGGAGGAGGCCGTCCCTCCTGAGCATCGGCGTAGCTTTGTATGCTTTTGAGAGAACGTGCCCTTCAATGTTGAAATGCCCCATGTTAAATTGTGCCCACCCAAAGAGTTGGGCTCAACACAATTTAACATCTCCCTCCCCCGCTGCTCAACAGACTTTTCCCGAACCAGCGCAATCAAAGTCTTCCGACATCCTGATTCAGCCTCAGTTTGTCTTAAATGAACGTAACGTGACCACCTAATCGTTTTCATAAAACAACACCTCTGCCCCTGTGGTTAGCTCGTCGACCTCATGCGCCTGACCCCCCCCCCCTCCTAAGGTTAGCTCGTCGACCTCATGCGCCTGCCTGACCCCCCCCCCCATGCTCCTAAGGTTAGCTCGTCGACCTCATGCGCCTGATCCCCCCACCTGCTCCTAAGGTTAGCTCGTCGACCTCATGCGCCAGACACCCCCGCCCCCTCCTCCTAAGGTTAGCTCGTCGACCTTATGTGCCTGACCTTTTTTATTTTCCTTTTTATTTGTTGCTGGGGTGACTTTATGAACCAGGCTTCTATCACTAAGCAGAGCTTCTTGCGTGAACCCTGGCTCCACCACCGGATTCGTGAATTCCAGTTCAAGAGCCGAATTTTGATCGAGAGTTTAACTTGGCGTCAATGCACCGATACGGCCGCCCCAGAAGCTCGCCCCCGGCCTTATCAGGACAGTTGCGAACTGACTCTCCCAACCGGGAGCTACACGAGAGCGCGTGAAGCGACCCGAACCCTGTCTGGCCAGGATAGAGACCAATGCAGGCCAGCACTCTAACCAACTGAGCTACCGCGGCAGTGGACCTTAAGCACATGTGTAGAGTGGATGCCCACATGCTTGCTCGGTGATCTCACCGAGCAGTGCATGTGCTCTCGCCCACACCCCACCCATCCCTCAATATAATTGATGAAGCTATGGATTAAACATTTGTTAAGCATTGAACAGCTTCCGGCTGCCAGTATCCTGTTTGATCCGCATAAGACGTCGTTTGCTCAGAATCTGCGGAGTTTCGAGGGCCATGCCTTCTGCTCTGAAATAGGGCGCATAATCTCATTAACATACCGATAGCCCAGCAAGATAGCCCAGCAAAATAGCAAGATAGCAAGATAGCCCAGTCTGTCAAAGCCCAGCAAGGCCATTCGGCACCAATACGGAAAGTTGGACACAACCGGGATCACTGCCAATTTTGCCCAGGTATTAGACAAGTGTAACAACAAATACGTCGTGAAGAGGCCAGCGCACGCAAAGAGCATCAAGGATTTTCTTATGTGGGGTCCGACCAGTGGCGCGACCAAGCTTTTGCTAATAAAAGCATTTGGCTATACCCAGCCAATGACGGATCCAGGAATTGTCATGGGCGCGCTTTGTATCTGGAGAGGCGCTTCTAGCTGAAAAATTCGAGGGGTGAAATCGAGCACACTGAAGCATCGAACCATATCCTTCCCAAGGGGCACTTGGAAAGAAATGTCTCTTGGAAGTGTTCTCCCCCGATCAGAATTCCTGAATCCGCCCTTGTTGTCGAAGTCAAACTGATAGTCCAATAGTCATATAATAAACGTTAAATTTATCCGTACCCGTACCCCATATACCCGTCTGTAGATAGCTGAAAGCGTAGTACCCGTAGCCCATGTGTTCCCAGAATATGCTTTAAACAACCATAGGGGTGGACAATCCTCGCTCCCTTCTCGGGTGTATTTTATGATAATCTTTTCGTGTATAGCTCAGACTCAAAGTGCCCTAAAATGAATCTACCCACCAGACAGCAGCGAAGGCGTCAATGCATGTTTGTGCTCAGCATGACATTTAATAATGATTATTTCACCACATCAGAGGGACATAATTCTGCTGGCATAACTCATGCACATTCGCGCAAACTCGTTGCTTAAGTGGATATTTCATCAAGGTTATAGTAGTTGAAGCACATGCAAAAGCGCATGCTAATTTCTCGTAAAACCGCCCTGAACAGAACCCTCAAAGCTGTGCACTTGACGGATTGAAACTGAAAATATGACCAGGTGTCCCATAAGTGTGACAGGTGCTTCAGAAACAAAACAAAACAAAGCGTTTCTATACACAATACAGATACTGTTAAGTTGGGTCATCACTGATGCTTTTCCGCCCATAAATACAGTCCTTCTCCCCAAGGAGGCGAAGTGGCCAATGAGCCAATAACCACTTGCATAAGACATTACTAGTGGTGCCATCGACCCCGTTAAACGCTGGCATGAGCTCAAAGCCAACTGTACCCACGTAACTTTTTTTTTGCTATTTACCTACTGCACTGAACATCTCGGTTTTATCGTACGTTTTTTTCCCAAAGTATAACTCAACACAGTTTTATTCCGTTCCATGCCAGCATGTTACCTGTTTGCTTATGGTTGACATGTACATGATTTTAATATCTTACCACTAAATCCCGGCATGCTATTAAGTAATACCCAGCAAACATCAGTTCTGCATGTCGTTCAAGAGATCAATGCCAAAGTGGGACTTGTGGATCCCTTCATATGCAGAAATAGTGAAGTACTCAGCGCACAGTTGCTGTCCACGTGCTACGATAACCTCGCAATATCCAGGCTTCTACAGGACGAACGGGACAAAGTAATATGTTGAAGAGTAGCGCTGGTTTGCTGCGGTTTGTTCTCGATTCGTATTTTTGTTGTATAACAACCACTTCGTGTACAGACAGCAGTTATTCCAGCACATGCATCCCATCGTACGGACACCGAGGCAGGGTACTGTAGGACTAAATAAATGCCACCCAGGATCCGATCAGGCACTAAATATCCGTCAGTAACAGTTTTTGCGAAACACGCAGTTGCCGTCGATCACTTATTTGTGTGACCATCATCGGTACACCCATCCGCTTGCCAGAGAGGGTCAATAGGGCACTGAGGGAGACTAAGTGGGTCTCTACACTGCTCAATACTGTCAGGAGCATCTTAGAAGTCGATCAGACGTTGATAGCAGTGACCACCGGCAGCTTCAGAACTGGAGCGGAAATTTGTACAGGTTGTGGTGACGACACCATGAACAAGTTGTCACCAACGGCGAACGACTCTCGTCACCCTCGACCCATGAAAAGAGGTCGAACAAGCGCGAGTCTGTCTCCCACAAAAACGCAACCACGATATTTGTCTCCGGAAATTATTAGGATTCGCAGACTAAATGAGCCCCAATTCAGTTTCGAGCAGCTCTACCCGAACAATCTGTTCCCTGTTAACTGCCCCATTTGTGTTGTTATTCGTTCCATTTACCGACAAAAACTGATATTGTTCTTGTGTATCTTGTGTATCATCTTTGTGCCATATTTGCACTGATAAAAGGAGTTGTTCGCCTGCACGCTGGTAGTCTGGTGTGCGGTTTTATCAGCCCCGCCGGCACACAGGCCGGCCAGGCTGCCACAGTT
The DNA here is from genome assembly GCA_034440615.1 of Ashinkailepas kermadecensis. Taxonomy (NCBI): domain Eukaryota; kingdom Metazoa; phylum Arthropoda; class Thecostraca; family Neolepadidae; genus Ashinkailepas; species Ashinkailepas kermadecensis. The sequence continues at coordinate 90,724 of JAOTOM010005041.1, read as the reverse complement.
GTCGGGACAGACCGTGTGGCAGCGTGTCACAGCACACAGGCCGGCCAGGCTGCCACAGTTGTCGGGACAGACCGTGTGGCAGCGTGTCACAGCACACAGGCCGGCCAGGCTGCCACAGTTGTCAGAGCAGACCGTGTGGCAGCGTGTCACAGCACACAGGCCGGCCAGGCTGCCACAGTTGTCGGGACAGACCGTGTGGCAGCGTGTCACAGCACACAGGCCGGCCAGGCTGCCACAGTTGTCGGGACAGACCGTGTGGCAGCGTGTCACAGCACACAGGCCGGCCAGGCTGCCACAGTTGTCGGGACAGACCGTGTGGCAGCGTGTCACAGCACACAGGCCGGCCAGGCTGCCACAGTTGTCAGGACAGACCGTGTGGCAGCGTGTCACAGCACACAGGCCGGCCAGGCTGCCACAGTTGTCAGAGCAGACCGTGTGGCAGCGTGTCACAGCACACAGGCCGGCCAGGCTGCCACAGTTGTCGGGACAGACCGTGTGGCAGCGTGTCACAGCACACAGGCCGGCCAGGCTGCCACAGCTGTCGGGACAGACCGTGTGGCAGCGTGTCACAGCACACAGGCCGGCCAGGCTGCCACAGTTGTCGGGACAGACCGTGTTGCAGCGTGACACGCCATACAACCGGCAGACGATGCATTTAGAGTGCAGTGTCAGCACGGATCTACCACCTGACGAATCATAACTGTAGATTGGCAGAAGTGGCCAATCTACTGAAAAATATCAGTAATGACAGTCAGCGCAACACAAGCCCATGAACAAGATACTGCACATACTAAAACGGCATGACACGATGTGCTTGGAGATGATCAATTTCGTTGTTTTGGAGTATGAAGGTGGTCAGGTCTAAAATGACGAGTGCCAGAGCAGGTCAGCATGTAGCCACGTCCGAGCTGAATACTGCCTAATTGTGTCATAGTTTACATGTGGGTTTCGTGAACCACCACATAGGCGGTAGATTCCATCAGGCGCAATATCAAGGTCACAAGTTGTCATCATAAAGTTGATCAAATCTGGTCCCTAAACTGGCACCTCAAGGCCGTAGGCAGCCAAATTGTACCAACAAACTGCCAGATCAGGATCACCAACCGCAATACCCAGTAAATACAGCACCAAGCCCAGTTCGTGACAGTCCGACCTTTAAACCGTTGGATGGGACAAATAGCAAGCCAGATCGCGCCGACAAATAGCCGGACAGAAGAAGAAACTGCGAGATCAGACCATCACGGCGAACCCAGATAATGTCCCGTAACACTGGCGCTCCACCGAGCCGACCGCCTGAGCGGACAGCAGCCTCGGCGGCGGACGCACCGAAGTCCGGCCGGCACCAAACAGGGCCGGCCGGGCGCGCCACGTGGCGGGCCGCACTCACGTTCTGTCTGAAGGTGTGCAGCCAGTGCTGTCGCAGCGCCAGGTCGGCGTGGGCGCGGCTGTAGCGCTGCAGGGCGCGCTCATAGTCGTCGCCGCCGTCGCCGAGCCGCGCCGGCAGCCAGCCGTAGGCGGCCGGCGGCGGCGGCGGCGGCGGCAGCGGCGGCCGTAGCCCGGCGTAGCCGGCCGGCGCGGCCAGCGCGGCCACGGCCGGCGGCCGGCCGTAGTGCGCGACGAACGCCGAGCCGGCCAGGCTGGCGCGGCCGCGCTCGGGCGTCTCGCCGGCCGGCGGCGCGGCCACGCGCGGCGACACCACTCCCACCTCGCGTCCGGCGCCGCTGGTGACCGGCGCGCCCGCCGCGCCGCTCGTGTACGCCGAGCTCATGTGACGGCGGCTCGACTGCGTCCGTCGCGGCCAGACGGCGGGTCGGGGTCACAGCCGCGAACACGCGCGCGCGCCTGCGCTTGTCAGTGGCGACGGTCGGCGGCCGACTGGTCGGTCCGGGTCGACATGTCACACGCGGCCGCCGGTCGGCCGGGCACGAGCGTCACTCCGACACCAGAACGGTCGGCGCCGCGCCGGCCGTGCAATCCGGGCATATTAGATAACTTACCGGGTGGGCGCCTGGCGGGCCGGCGCGCGGCTCTGCCGCCTCCTCCGCTGATTGGCGTACGGGGCGCATGCGCCCTAAGGCGACCTCCGTCTCTGCACCGGCACGCTCCCGGTCGTCCCCTGCGGTAAAATTGCACACTCGGTCAGCGCCTCCGCCACTCTCGTAATTGCTCGCAACAAATGTGGTGGGCACACCGCAAGCATGGCAAGTCTTGTTCTTCAAAACAAGAGCGTGAAGGGTACCATGGGAAATGAGCACGTGACCCCGGCGATGAAAGGCCACCTGGGGCCCATATTTACGTGGCGATTATTACATGTTGCTCATCGTGTTTGGCATGCTCATGCAGTGTTCTGTTCGGTGCACTCAAATGATCGCAAATTAGCACCTTTCAGCAAATATGGTGCCCGGACGCCGAAATATATATACATGTAACCTCCGAGCGATCCCGTGAGTCGTCCACACGCAGTACGCTCAGTATTTTAACACATTATGGTTTCATAGTGCCCGCTGTTCGGTCACCATGGTCACCTCTCTTGGCTCCTGAAAGGCATCAACTTCACATTTTACATTTCAACTTCACATCTATCGAACCATTATTGCGAGCTATTTCATCATTTGTTTTTCTCCCAGCACCCACTAAAAGCCGACCACAAATGGTAAGCAGTTGCCCATGCACCAATTGTTACCTACGTGGCTGAGTGCAAGAAGGGGAAAGGAAAATGGGTATTTGCTTCGTAATTGTACAACAAGGCGCTTGGTAAACGTAAGTGAGTCTTATTCACCCTCTACATTCAATGCCATCGAATACAAACCGGCTTCTCTGTAGTGCAACTGATTTACCATGCTTCATGCTTCTGTTGATGGTGTAGATGAATGGGATAAACATTTTTCAAGCCCGGCAACAGTTGCACAGCTCCAGAAAGAAATATGCATGTCTACGGCTACATGCATGTCTACGGTGCAATGACGTTTTCCGGGTTTTTGTCGCATCGTATTTATCTCTTTTACTTTACCTGTGGAATTATTACTGTTCCTATGGCAGCTTCCAATGAAGAGCAACTCTGATTTTATTCTCAAACTTGGGCGGACGCCTTATCTTGTCGAGTTGTCTTCAGAATATTGGTGCAGCATATCGCACCGATATTTTCTCTTTGGTGTGGCAGCTACCGCACCTGCTCTATCGAAGTATATGCTGTGGAGTTCTGAACACTTGGAGTTCCAAATTAGTTCCTTGAATATACCTGATGATTTACCTGCTTCCAGTATAACTGCGGGTCCATACAGTAATGCACCTGACGACCTGGGCCCCGAATCGGCGAAATTGCATGTCAGTATTGAAATAGGTACTGATCATAACGCCGAGACCGACATATTGAGGTTGCACATGAACAAAAAATAATTCAGTGACGTAACCTGCAGTATACAGAGAGAGGCAGGGGCGGATCCAGGAGTCTTTGGCTGAAAAATCCATGAGGGCGGGGTGATGAAAGCCTTCCCTGAAAGGCGCCTTTCCGGTCAGAACGGTAACTTGTCCATGGGGAGGGGGACACATGCCGTCAGTGCCCTCGTGCATCCACCCCTGGATAAGATAATCAGAAAAACCTTATATTATAAACTGAATTAAAATTCCTGTACCTGTAAATATATGCACCTCGTGCAGATAAAGGGGGTCATGATACTTTGAAACATTTGGACATATGCACACAATTTCCACCTCCTCAATTTCTACCTATATTCAATCACCGACATAGGAGAAGATCCAACAAGATATGAGAAGATTCAGAAAGCAAGATTAAAATGTTTAGTCCCATTTGACAAAGGTTTTCATGCATGATGCCTGACAAGTTCATTGAGTTTCCACACCACATGAGAGTTCCAGAAGCTCCTCATCAAAAATATACCGCTGCTCTAAGATACCTAGGAACTCGAAAAGAAATGTTATTTTGCGCCCAGCCATAAACGTCTGTGACACAGCTGACCTCCCATGGATATGTCAGTGTCGCACAAATGTTTAACAGATAGTTTTTAGCGTTTGAACAGGTATGTAACTTGAATGCGACCACTTAATGGGCAGCGTTCCAAGTTTTTGTCATTGGTGAGTCGCCACTAAGCATTTCTGCCTACTAAAATATTTGTTGTCTTTGCCTGCCCTTGCCTTCTGGATCATTCTCTTATCTTTCCCACGTCTGTTTCTGATATCCTGCACCTGACCTGGCTCGGCTAGGGAACATACTAGGAATCAGTAGAGCGTTCTCGAATTTCTCTTTCATTGGTAATTATCAACAAAAACGGATCAGCATTTATTTTGCAGTGTTCCAAACTCACCTCTATTTCCTATTGCATAAAAACAAGTATCTGCAGATATCTGGCTCAACTCCCGACCACCGCGATCAGAATTGAGCTCGGTCGTGCCTGTCAAGACTGCTGGGTGTGCTGTTGCTTCGGAGGAGTGCTTAGTGCCCGCTGGCCGCGCTCATCCGCCAAACGGTGGCCAAGCCCGCTCAGCCGGACAGCTTCATGTTCCGCTGTAATTACCGTCGGCAGAGCGATCCGACCACCTCCTCCCCTCTCCCCTGCAGCGGCCACCTGGCGGACACCTCCCGGTGAGGTGATGCAACCACCTTCTCCCCTGCAGCGGCCACCTGGCGGACACCTCCCGACAGGCGGACACCTCCCGGTGAGGTGATGCAACCACCTTCTCCCCTGCAGCGGCCACCTGGCGGACACCTCCCGACAGGCGGACACCTCCCGACAGGCGGACACCTCCCGGCAGGCGGACACCTCCCGGCAGGCGGACACCTCCCGGCAGGCGGACACCTCCCGGCAGGCGGACACCTCCCGGCAGGCGGACACCTCCCGGCAGGCGGACACCTCCCGGCAGGCGGACACCTCCCGGCAGGCGGACACCTCCCGGCAGGCGGACACCTCCCGGTGAGGTGATGCAACCACCTTCTCCCCGCAGCGGCCACCTGGCGGACACCTCCCGGCAGGCGGACACCTCCCGGTGAGGTGATGCAACCACCTTCTCCCCGCAGCGGCCACCTGGCGGACACCTCCCGACAGGCGGACACCTCCCAACAGGCGGCACCTCCCGGCAGGCGGACACCTCCCGGCAGGCGGACACCTCCCCGGCAGGCGGACACCTCCCGGCAGGCGGACACCTCCCGACAGGCGGACACCTCCCGGCAGGCGGACACCTCCCGGCAGGCGGACACCTCCCGGCAGGCGGACACCTCCCGGCAGGCGGACACCTCCCGGTGAGGTGATGCAACCACCTTCTCCCCCGCAGCGGCCACCTGACGGACACCTCCCGGCAGGCGGACACCTCCCGGTGAGGTGATGCAACCACCTTCTCCCGCAGCGGCCACCTGCGGACACCTCCCGGCAGGCGGACACCTCCCGGTGAGGTGATGCAACCACCTTCTCCCTGCAGCGGCCACCTGGCGGACACCTCCCGACAGGCGGACACCTCCGACAGGCGGACACCTCCCGGCAGGCGGACACCTCCCGGCAGGCGGACACCTCCCAGTGAGGTGATGCAACCACCTTCTCCCTGCAGCGGCCACCTCGGACACCTCCCGGCAGGCGGACACCTCCCGGTGAGGTGATGCAACCACCTTCTCCCCTGCAGCGGCCACCTGGCGGACACCTCCCGACAGGCGGACACCTCCCGGCAGGCGGACACCTCCCGGTGAGGTGATGCAACCACCTTCTCCCCCGCAGCGGCCACCTGGCGGACACCTCCCGACAGGCGGACACCTCCGGTGAGTGATGCAACCACCTTCTCCCCGCAGCGGCCACCTGGCGGACACTCCCGGCAGGCGGACACCTCCCGGTGAGGTGATGCAACCACCTTCTCCCCGCAGCGGCCACCTGGCGGACACCTCCCGGCAGGCGGACACCTCCCGGTGAGGGATGCAACCACCTTCTCCCCGCAGCGGCCACCTGGCGGACACCTCCCGGCAGGCGGACACCTCCGGTGAGGTGATGCAACCACCTTCTCCCCGCAGCGGCCACCTGGCGGACACCTCCCGACAGGCGGACACCTCCGGCAGGCGGACACCTCCCGGCAGGCGGACACCTCCCGGTGAGGTGATGCAACCACCTTCTCCCCCGCAGCGGCCACCTGGCGGACACCTCCCGGCAGGCGGACACCTCCCGGCAGGCGGACACCTCCCGGTGAGGTGATGCAACCACCTTCTCCCCGCAGCGGCCACCTGGCGGACACCTCCCCGACAGGCGGACACCTCCCGGCAGGCGGACACCTCCCGGCAGGCGGACACCTCCCGGCAGGCGGACACCTCCCGGTGAGGTGATGCAACCACCTTCTCCCCTGCAGCGGCCACCTGGCGGACACCTCCCGACAGGCGGACACCTCCCGGCAGGCGGACACCTCCCGGCAGGCGGACACCTCCCGGTGAGGTGATGCAACCACCTTCTCCCTGCAGCGGCCAACTGGCGGACACCTCCCGACAGGCGGACACCTCCCGGCAGGCGGACACCTCCCGACAGGCGGACACCTCCCGGCAGGCGGACACCTCTCGGCAGGGCTGGATTTGTGCTTTGTGATTCTGGGTGTGGTGAGGAAAATTCTGGGCAATCGAATATGGAGAGCATATGTGTCTTCAAACCTATGACATCAGAATCTCAGTTTGCACTTTCTAGTGTACATTGAGTAGTTAAACGCCGAGCAGTTCATTGCCACAAAGCATCATTTAACATCAAAATGAAAAATATGAGAGCATAATTTTCTGGAGAGGATGATGTTCTTGATGCCAAAATCAAGGAACAGCATATTTTCCAACCATGCCTCCCTGACCACCTACCCGTGACCCGACCACCTCTCGACCACCCCTCCAGCGGCCGTTTGGTGGACATCTCCCGGCCCCGCTCCCGTGACCGGACCACCTCCCAGCCACCACTCCCGGGATCGTCTGGAGGTCATCTCTACCACCTGGCGGCAAGCGTTACAACCTGCCGCACATCACCTACCTCCAGGTGTAGAATTTGTGTATTTTTGGGTGTTGCCAGTACAGCACAATTTCTAACATTAGCATTAGGCTTATGGTGGTGCATGGAAAGAAGGCATTCAAAAACCAGGTCGAGCAACACCAATAATTTGTTTAAGTCTCCTCCTGCACTCATCTCCAGCAGATGGCCCATCCGCAGCGACCCGCACTAGTGAGCTGCACTGGATACGCCTTGCTCAGGAACTTCACAAACAAAAACGGCAAGAAAATCGCTGGGCCTATCGGGGAGGGCGAGAATGAGCTAATGTGCGTCAGCTGCTTGGGAAAAATTCAGCACGTTCGAAAAGGAGAAACGGGACATTCATTTTCCCTCGAGGAACCTGCGCAAAAAACCTTAAATTATTTCAATGTTGCCTATTATGTTTCTATCAATGGGTTTTGCAAAGGAGCTTCATGATAGCCCAGTCGATGGAACGGTTATTGTGAAGCCTTCTGTTAAAACGAGTGCCTAAATATATTTATGGCGTAACGATTATTTGACAAATCAAAAACTTCTCACTACAACTTTGCATCAGGAACATATTTCGTTACGCATATCAAAACCCAAGCCACCTTTGTGGGAGTTTTCAAAAATGAAAGTATAGATTATGAGCAGAGCCAGTGATCCTGAAATGCCATAATCATCTATCCAAAGAGGCGCACGTAGCTAATTGATAATCAACATCTAATTCATGCACTAATGTCGGAAACGCCACGATTTATCACTTGCTCCCTCATCGGTTCGATTTCTTCAAACTTGCAGCATGTTGAAGAAGATAAAAATGATTAATAACTTTGCGTGGTGATGTTCACGTTTGTGTGCTCTGCTAGTATAGCATCCATCATCTAAAACAACTGATAATTAAAGTGCAAGAAAATTCCAAGGACAAGACTACTCCAACAAACTCTTGACTGTCAGGGGATTTTCTCCATTCTTCCTCAGCCTTGGATGTCCCATCTAGTCAGTACCTAAAGCATGCAATGGTTTGTCATGCCTGGCGTTAGTAGAACAGTCCACTAACCCACACTAAGATACGGCATAGCGCAGTCGGGGGTCGTCATGAGTCATCACAAACTGTGTTTCCCATGCTAATTCTCAAAAGTTTGAAAATTAGGATTAGACAAATTTTACAATTATAAAAATATAACAATTATAATTATACAATTGTCAAATGCAGTTTGTTCCTTATGACGACCTCGGACTGCGCTATGCCGTATCTTACTGTAGGTCAGTGGACTGTTCTACTAACGCGTCGAATGAAACACGGTTAAAGCGTTGTGAAAATGAGCACGGCTGAGCTTCCCACCCGCCCGACACCCTTAACAAAATCCTACCACTTCCTGTGTTAGCTACCCATGCAATATATATATATATATATATATATATATATATATATATATATATATATATATATAGCATGTCTGCATGCTCTACCTGCGAAGATGCCGCACAGCGCCCAGTAAGGATCAGGATGGCCTGGAGAGGGCCGGACTGGCGTACCTCGGGATGGGAGGAAGATGGTACACTGAGGGAAAGCCGAATGCACGCCGTAAGTGCACTATAACGACAGACACACCAGCTCTCAGTGCACTCGTGAGGTCCTCGGAATGAAGATCGCTAGTAGCAGCGGAGGAGCGTCCTCATACCGAATACTCGAGCCGGACAGCTGAGCCAGACAGCGTGCCCGACAGCTAGCCGGACAGCCGAGTCGGACAGCTGAGCCAAACAGCGAGCCAGACAGTTGAGCCGGGCAGCCGAGCCGGATAGGCAAGCCAGACAGCGAGCTGGACAGCCGAGCCGGACAGCTGGGCCGGACAGCCGAGCCGGACAGCCGAGCCAGACAACGAGCCGGGCAGTCGAGCCGGACAGCCAACCAGACAGGCGAGCGCCGGACAGCGTGCCGGATAGCGGAGCCGGACAGCGTGCTGAACAGCCGAACCGAACAGCCGAGTCAGACAGCGAGCCGGGCAGCCGATCCGGACAGCGTGCCGGACAGCCGAACCGAACAGCCGAGTCAGACAGCGAGCCGGACAGCCGAGCCAGACAATGAGCCGGACAGCCGAGCCGGACAGCGTGCCGGACAGCCGAACCGGACATCTGAGTCAGACAGCGAGCCGGACAGCCGAGCCAGACAACGTGCCGGACAGCCGAGTCAGACAGCCGAGCCGGACATCTGAGTTGGATATCCGAGCCGGACAGCTGGGCCAGACAGCCAAGCCGGACAGCCAGCCGGACAGGCGAGCGCCAGACAGCGCGCCGGACAGCGGAGCCGGACAGTGTGCCGGACAGCCGAGTCGGACAGCCGAGCTGGACACCCGAGTCAGCCCGCCTGGGTGGACCTGCCAGCGGACACCGGACCGCAGGGCCACCTGGCCGGCCGGCGGGCGGGCGGCGCGCGCCGTCTCCGGTGGCAGTGTCATCTGTTCGTTATCACGTCATCAGCCGGCGACTGGAGACGAACAAGTGGGCGGCCGTGTGGCGCGATACCGGCTGATGTCGACCTGCCGGCCGGTGTCAGCTTCGGGCAATGTCAGCCAGCCCGATGTCCTTCAGGCACTGTCAGCAAGCATGATGTCAGCTTCGGGCACTGTCAGCAAGCATGGCGCAGCTTCTGGCACTATCGGCCAGCCTGATGTCAGCGTCAGATAATGTCAGTCAGTTAGTTAGTCATTAGGGCTTTAGGGCGCATCAACTTCATTGGTCATGTAGCGCTCATGTCAGTCAGTCTTTTGTCAGCTTCAGGCACTGTCAGCAAACATGGTGTCTGCCTGTTGTCAGCTTCAGGAGATGTCAGCCTACTTCACATCGGATTCAGGCACTGTCAGCCTTCCTGGTATCAGCTTCGGGCACTGTCAACCGGCTTGGTGTCTGCCTGTTGTCAGCTTGATGTGCGGTCAGCCCGCTTGGTATCAGCTTCAAGCATCATCAGCCGGCCTGGCGTCAGCTTCAGGCACTGTCCGCTTGTCTGGTGTCAACTTCTCTGGCGCCGTTAGCCCGCCTGTCATCAGCATGCAGCCCGGTATTGTCAGCCCGCCTGTCGCGGTGTCAGCTTCAGGCATTGTAGCCCGCATGGCGTCAGCCCCTCTGGCTCTACTTGTCCGTCCGGTGTCAGCTTCTGACACGGTCAGTTCGGATGCCGCCAACTCCTCTGGCACTGTCAGTCCCTCTGGTCAGTCTTTGGTACTGTCAATCCATTGGACTCTAGTCTATGCACTTTCGGAAAGCCTGGCAGGATTGTTGCGCTGCAGCTTTTTAACCCGCGAACTGCCGCCGGCGGACCAATCTTTGCTTTTGCCGCAATTCTTCCCCTCCTCAAACGGTTGTTCTGGACCACGCAGAGAAACGCGGTTTTCACCACCGCGTCGTGCTATCATTCGTCTGCTCAATGCTGTAAAGTAATGTTGTGTATCTTTTACCGTTGATCCTCGAGGTCGGACCAAAGAGGTCAAGGTCGGGTTTCGCCGATTGACAGGTCTATTTTGCCGGTTGTCTACTCCTAGCCACTAACCAAATGACATGCTCGGGTAAAACTTGGCACAGAATAGCTAGCTGAGAGAACAGAATGACACTATCAAAATGCAATTGCATGCAAGATCAAGGTCACCGTAGGAGGCGTGGGAGGCAACATAGCTGTTTGCGTTCAAACGTGATTATGCCGTAACTTACAAACTACGAAGCTAAAGCGGTGAAACAAACACAAATGGACTTGGAAAGATGCATTGCAGCACATGGTGCCCAAAAATGTCATGAAATGTCATGTAGCAACAGTTCACCAGCCAAGGTCAACCATTTTCGGGGTCACCAACCTTTCACACCTTTCCGATTTCTAAAATTTGTACATTTCTGAGGTAAAAAGGACCGGTGAATTTGATGTTGGATCATAGCTCCATATCCTGATCTGATAGCGACCTGAAACTTTGTTCACTTATGAAAGATCAGGGGCGCTCTATCACATAAAGTTCGGCGTTTGTTCCATGATTGCTACCCATGGAACCGAAAACAATTGATCTACACCCAACTTCCCCTCCCCCAGCCTGACAGCAAGGCTATGGAAACTGTTTTTGTTTTTGCCTGGAGACAAATCTCTACGAATTGTCATTCTCACATCGTGCTCGCAGATAGACAAATATTGATACTATTGATACTATTACAACGTACAGCTACAATCAATTGTAATAGGCTGTTGTCCCCTCCCCTAGATTTACTAGCGGTTAAGATTCCTCAGAAACTCGAGGTGAAACAAACTCGAGGTGAAACAAAGTCCCTGGTCATCTGGCTGGTGCTGAGGCTGTGTTCAAGTCAGGGTGTAGACAATGGTCTCCCCTGCCCCACCCTCTGCCCCTTCCGCCAATCAGTCAATCAGGACCAAAGCAGGCATGCGCGGTCGTGGTAGGAGGCGTCTGGTGAATGGACACTCAAGTCTCCTCTGACCAAGATTCCAGCTGTGGGGTGGGTCGAGGGGGATGAGGAGGCGGCCTGCCCCTCCCCTATTGTTTACACCCCTGAGGGCGGCTACCCACTCCACTACTACAGGCTGAAGACTTGCCACGCTACAACGAAGACCATGGACAAGTCGGCGGGGCCCGAGCGATTTAGTTGCCAAGCTGGCCGGTACTCACCACGGCTTCAACTCGCCCCTCCCTTGAATACACGCGTCAGGATCCTGACCTAGCTACAAGGCTGCACGGGCTGTCGCGTCACGCCACGCGGGTGGGCCGCCGTCTGGGGGGGGGGGACGAGGGGGGCACGAGCGGCGGCAGCTGAAATCGATACGTAGCGCGGCGGACAGTTACACTTACCCCATGGTTCAGTCATTGTGCCGGCCGGCCGGGTCGGTGGCACCGAACTGCGTGGGGCTGGTGCGAGTTTTGGCGAGTTGGCGCGAGTTGGCGCGAGTTGGCGCGGCTGGCGGCCGGCGCTGTCACGTCACCTGCGCGCCGCGACACTCACTGGCGGCCGCCCACCTGGCCGGCTGTCACGTGGCGGCGGCGACACACCATTGGAGCGTCGCCGCCGTCTGACTCCGCCCACAGCCCGTTGTCAACCATTGGCGCCACCTTATACGGCCGCGTCGGTGACACGTGGGTGACAGACGCGCCGACGCCGCGACAGATATGGCCGCCGGCCGCTGCCCAGCCCGGACCGGACCGCCACACTTCCCACACAGACGTTCACATCTTGGCAACGGGAGGTGGTGCCCGCACGCCCTCGTCACATTACTTATGTTGCATGTCAAGGGCGCGAAAACCAGAGGGCAGAGGGGCAGCGCCTCCCCTCCCCACTCCAGCTTCGGACCAGTTTAACATTGACCCTATTGGCGTTGCCTGGCGAGAATCAACTTCAAAATGTCTCTTCCTCCTCCCCCGCCGAAGGGTGTGAATGTATGTCCTGATAGTGAGGGTATATTGTCAGTCGTACCACTAACGAACACTTACTTAACCATGTCTGAAATATCTTGAAAACAAGAACCCCAATTAATCACTTAAGATATCCCCTTAATTATTCTTTGAAAATCGGTCTTGGTATAAAATAGTACAATAAATGCCCTTCTTCCTGATTTGTGCATCAGACATTTAAAGCAAAACAAAGTCAAACACCAGGATAGTAAGGTAAAGAAAGGAATGGGAAAAGCGAAGTGAAAGCAATATTGTGTCCATATGATGATATGAGACATGATCGATATTTTCAATCTTCTTCAATTAATGTCGCTTGTAAAACTTTTAAAAAGACACTTTGGTACACTATCGGATTCACGGGCCATTCAGGCCATGTCTCTTCGAACGGTGGATGTTTTCTATTCGCACGAGCATGCGATGTTCTCAAAACCCATAAGGCACATTTTACGGCGAAAAAAAAAATATTGTTCTAAGCCGATCCATGGATCGGCAGGTATCTAAGGCTGGCTGAGATGATCGGGAAATACGAACATTGCATTTTAATGTAACCTCCGAGCTGTTTCAAATCAAATTTCTGGCCCAGCCAGCGCTCACAAAGTAATCGTGTGCAACCTTAGATAAATGTACCCAGACAAGACAGAATATCAGTGAAAATGTCCCTGTTGCTCACCATATGTATTTCTTTTTTTCACAACCCAGACGAGGGCGGAGGGGGATGGTGCCCAGTGCCCACCCCTTGGCAGCGCTACTGTTGGATCTCTTACCTCTCGCTCAATTAACGCGATCGGCAAGATCCGTGTTCGAAGAACAGATTGCTGAAGCGAGACCATTTGGATCATAGAGGTTTTGCAAGCGACGAATTCCATTAGGCAAATGAGCATGAACATACATGAGCAAGCGTACATGAATAAACAAGTTTTCCTGAGGTAGAGGAGAGAAAGAGCGGATGTTTAAAGGAATATAACATGGGTGTAACGTTAGCCGGTTTCGGTGCCGAATGTCTCCCTTCCCCAGTTCTTAAAAAAATGCATACTTTGTTCCTTCTACATTTGGGACATATTCCCCAGGTTTGGAAGAAAGATAGCATATTAGAGGAATTTTAGCATCATTTACCAAAATTTGTATTTCGTCCATTTCAGTTTTGAAATTTGCTTCACTCCCCGCAGTTTCCAAATCGAAGCTGCACCCATAGTCGGTACGCACACCTTGCAGTCCATACCAGGAGTTGCACTATCACAGTTCATATCAGGAGATATCAATGCTCTTCCTCGGTGTGGAACCTCCTAAACGCTGATAGTTCTTACATTTTTCGGGAGACGAGTCAAGGAATTTCAGCTGTGCATGACGGAACGTCGCTCATCAGAGATGCTCACTGGAAAGCATCTGGACGGTGTAAGCGCCACACGGAGATTGCGTTGACAGGAGGCAGATCAAATTGGAATGGCCATCAGTGTATTCATGAACTAACGTGTTGTTACACTTCCAGAACTAATGAAGAGGTATCCCCACATTGCACCGAGGTAGATGACATTGCAGATGATTACTAGCGATGGGCTCGCAGTTAAGCCCATATTGAGAATTGTAATTTTTGCGAGTTCTTCGGTACCTTTCATACCTGTAGACCGACAAAAAGTGCCATGGGATCTTACAAATAGCAACCCCACCAAAAAAAAACATTGTCGAGAATCTTCCACCAGCACGTTCTGAGATATTTTCAGAAACGTTCTACAGTTACTAATGCATTTCTGCAGGCATATAAATATCTGGCGTTGGCCAGCCTCATCGCTCAAGCACATCCCACCAATCGCATAGTTCACTGGAGGAGCTATGTCATCTCGCTGAAAAGACAACATCGCAGCAGGGCTTCCGCCCACCCTCCCGAATCTAATGGTCCCCGACAAGCGACTTATCCTGTGCCAAGCAATACTCAAGGTCAAAGGTCAGCTGATTGCGTCCGTTGCCGTTGTCAGAAGCAATTCTTCAAAGACACATCTGCATTTCCAAACAGGGTTATCTTCTTAAGGATGATGTAATGCATGCATCAACCAAAAAGGTTCTTCCAATTCGTTGCTGTTTTTCGAATCAGCAGGGGAATGGACAACTTACCTAGTTCAACCATTTGACTTGGTCCAACTCAAATGAGAAGTTGGTCTCCAGCTCAAAGGTCAATAAGAAGGCCAATGTTGTACACAGAGGCACAGCCAAAGGGGCAAGGACGTGGCTCATACCCCCTTAACACTAAAAGATACACTAGATGAAAGGCAAAATTTTGTGATTTTCACCACGGAAACGCTCGAAACATTCGGCGCGCTTCGCGCGACGGAAGCTTTCTCCGTTTTATCGCATTTTTTCTTCCACCCCCGCTTAGGAAAATCCTGGCTGTGCCACTGGTTGTACAAGTGGATATGGAAGTGATAATTGATGGGAAAGTAAACAAATATATTTGGTAGTGGCATGGGAAAATATATCAAAAATTTTACTGTGCTATGATGCGCTATGTATAAGTCATTTGTAAACCATTTCATTGCAAGCTTGCCAAAACTACACGTGCCAAAGGTAACATGTAACACAATCATGTTGAAATGCTACAAACAACAAACAATAAATAGGAAGGTAAATAACCTCATGCTCGTCATAATCAAACACGTACAGATATTCAACAAACACATTGTGTTCATCGGATATATGAATTCCATTAAACATTCTGTGTTCAATGAAAACATGTACTTTTGAATTATGATAAGCATAAGGTCTACTTTCCTATTTACTGTGCTTACAATGGCCAGTATCACGCTTACCACAGCTAAGAAAAAACAGACATACACATGCATGTATGATTTTTACTTAGCTGGACTTGATTCAGTCACTATAGGGAAAGGTCATGAATAGCTCATGGGGAAAAACAGCGACGTGTGGACATGAAGCCTTGGGGACGGATTTAGGAGGCACTCAACTCAAGGAAGTGGACAATTTTTTTACTCACTCAGCATGCCATGATCGAGGTCTGTGATGCATGTCTTTTATGGATGTTGAATGATGCCAATCGTCTCGAACTGTCATAGGATGTTGATGTTGTTTGCGATGTGGTACAATTTTCATCGCATTTTGATGTTTGATGCCTCTGTTCTTCCCACGGCAAAACATCCTAATTTGGTTCTGTTGATGTTTGCTGGTACCGCATGTCAGGCATGTTTAAACGTGCAAACGAACGAGTTTAAGGCTTGTGCGGAGAGAGGGGATATGTAAGGCATCTGGCCATATCAACTTCTGTTCGGCTCCCCAAGCGTTAGCCATAAGCCATTACGCTACGTCTTCCCAACGCTGGCAGGGAAGCCAAGAAAGTTGGTGGGGCCGCCGTCCTACTAGTTCCAATGTCAGAAAACACCATGCTGTCAGGCATGGGTTAGTTCAAACCACCCGCTCTCTTTACCAGCAGAAAAAAAGGTTTTCACTTATGTACCAGTTTTCGTAATGGCGACTGGGTGCGGCAAAGTCTTCGCTTCGTCCTGTATTTAGCTCATTGCGAGGATTCCGGCAAAACTACTACTTATAGGCTATTTGCTTCCGCATGGCGATTCAAAAGTACCAACTACCCCTATGCCAGAACTTCCCACATTCAGAGAATGCACCAAAGCACATGAAAGAATACGAATAACTGAAAGAGAAATAAACGAATATACCGGTAAAAAAATCTGGTAGCAAATGACTTCCGTAGTGAACATTGTATATGCAATTTCGAATGCAATTTGAAATCAAATTTGCAGACATGAAGTAGTTGAGCAAAACAAGAATTAAAGACAACGCCTGTCGGCATAAATCTGGGAACCAAGTAGGTCGAAGGAGCGCGATAATTATTTTGTTTTCATCATTGTTGATGGTTAAATTAATGCAAATATGTTAGCGAGCAAAAACTAGAAACCTTCTGGGAAAGGTAGTTTAAGCATAGGTTCCCATGCGATATTGTTTTAAAGAAAGCAGAAAAACGTCCAGGCATTGACGAATTCGTCAGAAAGAATAGTGGTAGGTGAAAAGATAGGTGTACACAACTTTTTTACGTGGATTCTTACCACGCATGGTTCATGGGCGTACGGTGAAATTTCCGAACAAATGGATATTTATGCATCCTCGTGCCCACGGTGGAGGCACTAATGTGTCCAATACTGAAATGCAAAGTGTCTAGAAATGGAAAGCGACCTAGCTCCTCATTTAAAATTCCTAAATGTTCTTTGTACTTGACCAAAACAGGTGTGGGTCATACTTTTAACGGTCATTGCCCCCTCAATGGTTGATTTTCTAGTACCTAAACGTCTTTTAAAAATGTAGCGTGGGCATTGCGCAGCTGGCCACCTCAATGCCGGCGAGCTAATGCGTGCACTTACGCCCCCCCCCCCCCCCGTCAATTTTGCAGTGTCGCCCGTGCACCCAAGCATACCAATACCGACATCGATGATGCTAGTAGGGTCTGACTGGAGATTGCCGGTACGTTTAGAATCGATGAAAGCAATTGACTATGGGCACATACCTAGGGGTGGAGCTTCCCACACCATTGGTGCAGGCTGGATCCCACATTTTCGCCTTGGCCACACCAACTTCTTACTCTCTTAGCATGGGATCCTATGGGATTGGCTCCACGAACCAAATTGACAGCACTCATTGCCTGCATGCAGTGGGCCCCACCAATAATCTCCAAACTTCTCCACCCATGCGCGCACCACAACAGTCACCCACGTCGTGGGGCTGCCGCCGTCTGCAGGCAGGCTGGCGCAGACGGTGGGTGGCGCGCCCTGCTCGTGCCGGTCACTATCAACGCGAGCCTGGGGCGCAGTTTCGCTGACGGAAGCAGACATTACTGTCGCTTCGCAAATGATTTGCGAACGAATTAGGGTAGACTTACGCGTGACGCTGGTCGCCGGTGCGGTGGTTATGACGCAACGTGCCGGTGCGGCGCGGCGGCTGTGGCTGCCTGCAGTCGGCGTCGGCAGCAGCCGGAGCCAGGCGGCGGTGCCTGCGTTGCGTCAACACTCCTCCCCTTCGCGATCGTCGGATCGAAGAACAAGGACGCGGTACGGAGTACCGGCTATTTGTCTTTGGGCGTTCCACAAAAGGGAATGTCACGCATCCTTTGTGGTGCAAGTTACGCACCCTCTGATATACCGGTTGACAATGCGCTTTTCCATATCAACTTTCCGACAAAAGCCGACACGTGTTCATGCATGGCCATCGTCATAGTTCCCGTAAACCCAGGTTCAACTAGAATGTGTTCTTTTTCTTTGTGATTTCACTTCTTGGTTGTTGAGTGCAGCAATGGGTAGCAATTTTGCAGACTAACCTAAGACATAATGCGTGCCTACTGAATTAAACCAGCGGTTAGGTGAAAAGTGTTTGGTACTTTATATCCAAAACCTGGCTGTTTCTGGAGCCGCGATGAATCTTGTCGAAATAACATCATTTCAGGCATTATCTTGACTATGTCCTAAAACAAATCCTGAACATGGCTGACCATCCCTGGTAGTGATAGGAAGGACTTTAATCAAACCAAAGGAGAGACAGTAATGACTATTGGCGTTATGAAGTGAAGACAGTCAACCGGGTAGCTTCTTTCGACGCTGTGTGAGCAATTTTTACGAAACAAATGCAAAATAGGAAACAACAAGTAACCAGGCAGCGGCACGACAGGCTGAGGGCCAGTCCGTGCTCTTTCCCTGCCCACCACAAATATCTAGGTCTGAGGAATCCAGATTGAAATCCATAACCGACGAACAGGCGATCTTCGGGTGAGAACTTGAAGAAGTGTCATTGTCGTGTCAAAGTTCACAGATTAGGTCAAGGGAGCAAATAAATCGAACCATGTCTTTGCTGGTGAAGTTTTCTTGGTTAAGACATTAAACAGCCCCCAGTGCGATAATGTCAGCCTCCTTAGAGACCAGGCAGATGGTTTCACTGAGCCGGCCGTTATTGCTCACACAGTTAACATGGCAACACAGGCCCTGCTGCGTCCATTGCACTGGTGAGCTTCAGCCTGTCGTCATGACAACACAGGCCCTGCTGTGTCCATTGCACTGGTGAGCTTCAGCCTGTCGTCATGACAACACAGGCCCTGCTGCATCCATTGCCCTGTACCAGTGAGTTTCAGCCTGTCGTAGCTGAGTATTGACACCAAATGCACTGGCGGGTCCAGAGGACGGGCTTATGCTCCCTTGATATTTCCAGATTGTTTAAACTTCAATAACCGTTTGTGTCCGTTTGAGCATTTGCTTCATGGTGCATTCTCGTTTTAGAAATCAAGGGCAACAAATACAATCTGCGTGGGAGAAATCCGTTTTCCCAAACTCCAGAAGAGCAAACATTGGAAAATCATGCTGCGCAATATGGAGGACAACTGCATTGCATAATTGGAAGTTTTTTTGGGAGATATGTTTCTCCCATTCTCCTGCCAGATAATCCATCCATTTTTCCTGCCATGGTCAGCCACATCGGCCGGTCACATCAGCTGGCAGCTGAACGCGCCTCGTGCCATGGGCGAGGCCATGGCTCATGCCATGGCTACCTAGGGTCATGGGCAATGTGTGGGCATATTGGCGAGCGAAACACGTCGGTATCAAATTATAACGGAAGAAAGTTGTTCATAGTATTCGTGTGCCCAAGTTGGTCGCCGTTAGAAACCAAAATCACAAAATAATGTGGCACATTATCACCATACAACTCCAGGTCCAGTTCTACATGACGCGCTAGTTCACAATTCTACCGCCGCGTCCACATGGCGCTAACGTACAATGCACACTGTCCCGCACTTTTTGTGTGCCACGCGGCGGCTTATTTATCGGTTTGTTTGTCTTTTGTTGCGCAGCAGTGGCGGTGAGAGAGTCGGCGCCATGCTCGTGGTCCGAACGCGACGGCCAGGTGAACAATGGCACCAGGCCGGCAGGCGGCGTGAGCTCGTGGGGGCGCCTCATGAGCCCGGCTGACGGCCGGTGTACGGCTCATCTGGCAACATCTGGCAGCATGCGATGCGTGACGCAGCTGCCCGTGCACACTCTATGCCAGGGGGGGGGCAATGGCCATAGATAATGGCCATAAGTTCCACCAGTTGACCGCAAGTCGCTATTCAAATCGCAAGTGTGGGGATTTATACATTTATGCACATATCATATTATGCAGCACTGTGATATATTTGTCTGCCCCTTGAGCCATTGTAGCTTGTTTTCGACCAGTATTCGCTTTTAGGGATTACGTATTGAGGAGTTTTGCTCGCTGTCTTGGTAGGCGGTGAGGAAATGAAACGCCAGGTGTGTAAGGGTTGAAATGACCATCGATTGGGCCATTGTGGCCAACAGTAGTAAGGTATCACCCTCCGCCGAACTGCAATGCCATGATTGTAAAGGTGCCGTCAAAAGTCATCGGCGGTAGCAATGGTCTGGGCTTCTGTCCAGCACGTGGACCGCCCACACAAAAAGCGAACGTCGATTCGAGTTCAGACTCAAGCCCTAGTGATTTCTGTCAGAAGCGTCGTATTCTACCCTCTCCCAAGAGACCAAAGAATCGTCGCAACACGCAAAATATGCGGTTCAGTTATCTGGCTCAATATCAGAAGGTCCTGGCAAGCGAGTGTTGTTGCCTGCAACTTTGATCAGCCTCTGCTTCTTTTCTCCTGCTAAAGTCCACCCATGTTTTCGGGTGGACTGGATCTGGATCTGGATCCCTTACTGACTGATACTGGCCGATCCCTTGACGTGTCTTAATTTGACTGAACTGCTGAACTCTATGCAACTGTTAACTTCAGTTCTTTCGTGGTCCAACCTAATGCAGGCGCTACATTATCAATCATTTCCACAAAACATTGCCTGAAACGCGTAATTTGACCAAAGCTGAGATATGCCGGACTCGGACTTTAACTCAACCTACTTGATCTACGACTCAGGTTGAGATTGAATCACGTGACCGACTCGTCTCCGGCGCTGCCTAAATTCTGCCTCCCTCGTTCTGATGCCATGTCACACGTTCGATTTACTGGGATCTAAGACAAGGTTAGGATATAATGCTTCCATGGATAAAAACAAGAATCACTTTAACCAGGTATGAAGCTTAACTATAAACCTTCTACCAGGCCATAGCTTAAGTTATTGCAATGCATGATGGATTTAATTAGCCAAGCTTTCTTCACATTTTGTGTTCACCACAGATCGGGTTCCCGGTAACTTTTGCTGGGATTGGGTGTCCGAATACCTACCGTGAACGATTTCGGATAGCAACCTCAAATCAAAACGTGGATAACTTTGCAAATGAACATCTGTTTCAAATCGAGCCATAATTATAAGCGACATAATGGGTGTGAGTAACACAGGCTGGCATGTGGGTCCAGCCGGTTAATTAAGTGGCATCATCGGCAAAGCAATTTATGTTGATTACAACTCTCATAATTGCATCTTGCTACTCTTATCAATAGTCATCTTTTCGTCTTCAGTACGTTTCAATTTGCATCCGGTTGAGCTCCTTTAATCTGGACTGATTGGCGCCCGTTATTTGGTCACGTTATTGTCACTTGCTGTCGCGGCTCAAATTAGTCGGTCACGCATGGCCTGTTGCCAGGACCGCTCCTTCGTGCGGCAGATTGGTGTGTATTGATTTGTCAGCTGCCTATCTGTGCTGGTCGTCAGCACGAAGCACGGCACGTGACCACACGGAGAAAACTGGAAACCGGAGAGGCCGGAGAAACCGGAGACACGGCACGGACCAGGGCGTGGTGACGGCCCCAATGTGGAGTGGGGAGGGGGCGGAAAGGGTTGACGCTAATTATTTACGTGCAAAGTACTGAAGACAATGAACCGACAGGGATGGCGACGGTGAGACAAAAGCGGCTCCGTCATCAGTGGCGGTGCCCCTGGTGCAGTGACATTTGGGGGTCACACCCTCGAAAGGCGGACCGAGGGAACCAATCAGTGACTGAGAAGCAAATCTGCCGTGGAGTGTCACAGCCATTGATTGACTGAAGAGATGCACCACTCGCTCTCATTGGTTGACGGCCTGGTTCTCGCTTCATCAAGGTGGCTAGGTGGACCCTTCAATTGTTCCATGTGCTCGTGATGTGCCTGGTCTTGATTTGGCTCGGATAGAGATCTTGATTTGACCTCCACCGGATGCTTGGCATAACCATCCAGACGACATGCCAGAAATAAATGTCAATCTGGGAAAATTCCGCCCGGTCCCAAAGGCTGTCGTAAATATGGTGAAATCGTAGCCATGAATTACGTCATAGCCATGCCTGCGGGTCGGGTTAGGACTACTTATGGATGGGAGGGACTGCCTGATTAATACTCACTAATAGGCAGTAGTCGGAATATTTAAGTAAAGGGTTGCTGATATATATATATATATATATATATATATATATATATATATATATATATATATATATATATATATATGTGCGTGTGTGTGTGTGCATGTATATAGTAACTAACTGCATAAAACACTTCATTATGTGCGTTCTAGTATTTTCTTCCTGTAGTTCCATGACATGACCCTGTAGAAATCGTGGGAAGATTTGTCTAGCTTGACCAGTCTAATGGAAATTAAGACACCCGTATACGTCCTGTTTTGTAATGTGCATTCTGCAATGGCTTCTCCCCTCTGTCCAGTGATGGGTGGTGGGAGGGAGGAACGTCCATCACAATATCCGCTTCATGATGACTTTCCCTCTGTCCAGTGATGGGTGGTGGGAGGGAGGAACGTCCACCACAATCTCCGCGTCTTGCGGTGGCAGTTTGCGCCCTAATTAGATTTTCGCTATCTGTTTATTAAACTCCCTTCTGCAGTTAGGAGGACAAATCGTTTCATTGGATTCAAAAGTGTGTGCTCCGCCCATTTCCCAGCCAACCCACCTACTGATGCTCTAATCTGCAGATAAAATAAACCGCATCGCGACCAAGAAGACTTAGCAGTCGGCCGCCAAGTGACCATCATGCTCGGCGCACTACAAAATCTACATAACACCGCAGCACACCCGGCTGTTCCGGCGGCTCGCCGCCCCGCCGTGACTGACCTTGTGACCGGATCTGACCGCCGGCGGCGGCACGACGGTGACCACGTTGTCGCGATGCCAGACGGCCGGCGGCGGGACCCTCCTCGCCAGAAAACGGCCAGCCACCGACTACCCTTCCATTGAGGCGACACCACTACGACACGTCTACGCACGGCGGCGCCGATTCGGCGGTGACTTGGGGCGCGAGCGCGGCCGGCACGTGCGACAAGTCGAGCGACTCGTCACCGCGCCGGATCGGCGCTCGGCGACAGTGGCGACACCGCCGCGGGCAGACGGGTGAACGAACCGCCACCGGAGGGGACACGGAGTCCCGGACCACCGGCCAACCAGACGAGCCGAGTCGGACTTTCCGCCACGGCCTTGGTAAACCGCGTCAGCGAATCAAATCTGTATCGAGGTTTGATGAACAATCTAGCTGTATCTTCCATGGGCAGAACTTTATATATTTCGAAGAGTTCGAGCCGACTACCCCATTATTTACGTCCTTAAAACCATTCGGCCTATCTGAGCATTCTGGATTTTAATTGAGGTTGAACCTGTTTGCATGCTGAATCATGTTGGCAAGTCACCATCCATCGTTTCTCCTATCCCCTAGAAAGCGCACTATATGCAAAGCAAGTGCTCGGAACATTTTAACGACAATTTTGGCAAATACCTACAGCAATGTCGACCAAGCGCCCCTTTTCTATTGTATGGTTCGACATGGAGCCGGCGCTTCCGCACCGAATAGCCTTCGATCCATGGTCTGCCCTGTCAGAAATAATTAACCAGACGATGGGCTATAGATACAGTCGCCGATCTCAATAGGAACATAATTGAGCGGGCGCATTGACATCGTTCGGTATTCATTTGCGGTTCCGCAACAACTGTCTCCAAATGCATGCATGAGCAACGAAATCGAAAGCTGGAGTTGCGGCATGTGCTGGCACCAACGGCCATTGTATTTGGATTTCCGCATGGTCATAAATTATCCACAAAAAACTGTGATAAATTATCAAGAACAAAAAACTGTCCGTGTTTAATTTTATTTATTTATTTATATGTTATGTTGTTAATGTTAATGTTATGTTATTTAGTCCGGGACCCAAGGTCACGGACATCAAGCAAGTAAAGCACAGATTTTGTCATTAATACTTCGATTGTGAATTTCGATTTTCCTGCATGTATGTAACTAGCGGCTAACCACTACACACATTGCTCCTGCTGTGTAACACATAATTGGCACTTAATCATTCCCAACTAAATCGAAAGTGATACCCATGATATCATGCACATTGCTATTGTATGGTCCGGATGGCACTGCAAATCAACTATCCGGCCCTCCAAACAATTACCGATGGAAATGCGCTGGGCTGATGCTACATCCACCACGACCCATCATCGACATCGGTGCCCATATCACCAGAAGATATTTTGAACATTTCGCATATGAACGAAGTCCATGAGCATGAGCATCGCACGTTCAGTTTGACCCGCATCTATTGTCATCACCCGACAGGACCCAACCACCCGGTTACACCTTAACTACGGCAATTGTGTATCGAGCAGCTGTTGGTGGATGACCAGGGTAACCTGACAATGGGGGAGGGGAAGAATGAGGGGAATCACGGCCCACCGCGTCCCAAGGACATCGGCCTCCCGACGGTTGTTCCGACACCGACGGTTCTTCCGATGGTTCTCCTAACACCGGCGGTCCTCCCGACGCTTCTCCCGACACCGACGGTTCTCCCGACATGGGCGGCTCTCCCAGCGGTTCTCCCGAAACGGGCGGTTCTCCCGACACCGGCGGTTCTCCCGCCGGTTATCCCAATGGTTCTCCCGACACCGGCGGTTCTCCCGACACCGGCGGTTCTCCTGACAACCGGCGGCTCTTCCGACCACTCTCCCGACACCGGCGGTTCTCGCCACGGTTCTCACGACACCGGCGGTTCTCCCGGCGGCTCTCCCGACGGTTCTCCCGACACCGGCGGTCCTCCCGACACGGGCGGTTTTCCCGGCGGTCCTCCCAACACGGTCGGTTCTCCTGGCGGTACTCCCAACACAGTCGGTTCTCCTGGCGGTACTCCCGACACGGGTGTTTCTCCCGGCGGTACTTCCAACACGGGCGGTTCTCCCGGCGGTCCTCCTATCACGGTCGGTTCTCCTGGCGGTACTCCCAACACGGTCGGTTCTCCTGGCGGTACTCCCAACACGGGCGGTTCTCCCGGCGGTACTCCCAACACGGGTGGTTCTCCCGGCGGTCCTCCCAACACGGGCGGTTCTCCCGGCGGTCCTCCCAACACGGTCGGTTCTCCTGGCGGTACTCCCAACACAGTCGGTTCTCCTGGCGGTACTCCCGACACGGGTGGTTCTCCCGGCGGTACTTCCAACACGGGCGGTTCTTCCGGCGGTCCTCCCATCACGGTCGGTTCTCCTGGCGGTACTCCCAACACGGGCGGTTCTCCCGGCGGTACTGCCGACACGGGTGGTCTCCCGGCGGTTCTCCCGACGGTTCTCCAGACACCGGCGGTCCTCCCGACACGGGCGGTTCTCCTGGCGGTACTCCCAACACGGGTGGTTCTCCCGGCGGTACTTCCAACACGGGCGGTTCTTCCAGCGGTCCTCCCATCACGGTCGGTTCTCCTGGCGGTACTCCCAACACCGGCGGTTCTCCCGGCGGTCCTCCCAACACGGGCGGTTCTTCCGACGACGACACACCAGGTGCTGCAGCTGGTGGGAAGAATCGCCCGCGGCGACATCGAGCCTAATAGCGAATGAAATGTGGTGACAAAATGGTAGTTGTCGCAGTGAAGTGTTCTAATGAAGCCGGGCCTGCTATCTGCCAGTAGTATTGGTTAAGGTACAAAGATGCTAGGTGGCGGTGTAAGTGGCACTCAGTGACAGAATGAGCGACACTCAGCACAGTGTGATTAACACGCAACACAGTGTGGTTAACACTCAGCACAATGTGATTAACACACATTACAGTGTGATTAGCACTCGGCACAGTGTGATTAGCACTCCGCACAGTGTGATTAACACGCAGCACAGTGTGATTAACACGCAACACAGTGTGATTAACAATCAGCACAGTGTGATTAACACGCAGCACAGTGTGATTAAGACTCGGCACAGTGTGATTAACACACATCACAGTGTGATTAGCACTCGGCACAGTGTGATTAACACGCAGCACAGTGCGATTAACATGCAGCATGTTGCGATTAACATGCAGTGTAGCGTGATTAACATGCAATGCAGTGTGATTAACACCCAGCGTAGTGTGACTAACACTCAGCACAGTGTGGTTAACACGCAGCATAGTGTGATTAACACGCAGCACAGTGTGATTAATATGCAGCATGGTATAATCAACACACAACTACAGTTTGACCAGCGATTGCGGCAGTACGGCGGACGCGGTCGTCGGGCAGCATGAGTCACAGCGGGCAGCAGCAGCAGCAGCAGCAGATCACAGAGCGACAGCGGCTGGATCGTCAGCAGCTCGCGCCGCCCGGCTGTGATCCGGCCCGCGCCTGGATTGTATCACTCCACCTCACCTGGCCAACACCGGCAGGAAGCCGGCAAGGCGGTAACTCAATTACCGCCCTAATTTCTCCCCTTCGCAGCCGCCGCCGCCCTCGAGCGGGCGACACCGGCACAGCGACCGGCTAGACAATGAAGAATGATCGCTCGCCATTGTTCCGCCGGGAAAATGATCAGCCGGAAAAATTAGCCGATGTAAAAAAATACGGACAGCAGCGTGGCGGTGGCGATTCGGAGCGGCTGCCGCGACGGCGGCCGGTGCGACGGTGGTCCGGCCGGGCCACTTAAACAGTCGCGCGCACAATGGCCGGCCAGGCCACGCAAATTAAAAGGTCATCAATTTGTCGTCGCGCCGGTGAAAACAAGGTGCGCGGGCCGGGGGACGGGCGCGGGTGTCACTCGGTGTTCCGCCCATTACGGGGCCTTTTGAGGCGCCGCCGGCCGCGGAGGAGCCCGACCTACCGGCCGCCGTCGTCCTCGTCCGGCCGCGCGCCGGCGACGCGCCAATTTTCGCCGCCACATCTATCGCGCCGCGGCGGTGGTCACGTGACGTCAGCGCGGACGGCGGGCCGCCGCCAAAACATGCCGGCCGCGGCTGATGATGACCTGTGCTCCGGTCGTGCCGGACTCAAGCCACACCTGTCCATCTAGAGCGCCGCGACTGTCGCAGTCGGTCGCAGTCGTCGCACTGGGTCCATTTGGACTGTCCTTCATCACGTCACGTCACGTCACGTCACGTCAAGTCACATCATGTCATGTTGCGTCGTGCTACGTCACCTGATCCACGTCACGTCATGCCAGGGTGTTGCATCACGTGGTGTTGCATGACGTCATTTCAGGCTACGTCGCATCACGTCACGCTCTAATACGTCACGTCATGTCGCGTCACGGCGTTACCACCGGGCAGGGACGGTGTCGGGCGAACTACGTCGGCCGTCAATTAATGTTTGGAGCCGGTCAGAGTTATCGACGTGCGTGACAGCACAATGACAGAAGCTGACACGTCTCGTCGCTTTTCACGAGCTCTGATGCACATGGCCGGCCTCCGTCGATGATCTCTGATGACGTCATCCACTGGTCGAGCGACTGACGAGTTGTCATATGGATGAGCACGTCTAACGGTCTCCGGTAACCACGACAGCTGTTGGATGAGTGTCTGACGAGTCTTCAAGACGTAGGCATCTAAAGAGTGGAGCTGGAAGAACAGATATAAAATGCATGGGTAAGAATTCATATACTTTCAGGTTTCCTTGGTTTAGCTTAATTTCATATTATGCGCGGCGGCGAAGAACGGTGCCAAATACTCTTCGTAACAATATAAGAAGTGGGCAGCGCGCACAAGCAGGTGCTCCAGTGACAACCTCGGCCAGCAAGTTACCATTAAACAGGCTTCCGTAATGGTCTGTTGTCAGGATGAGTCCCGGCAAAGAACAGCTGTCCGTATCGAGAACCAGCAGCTGCTGACGTCTGAGACGAACAGCTGTCCATCAACCAGCAGTCATCAACAAAACAGTGTACGAACTAATTGCATATCCGGTGACGAACTTTGTACAAAGAACAAACAAAAACAAACCGAGTCCGAGGATTTTCAACGCGCCATGCAGTTCCCTCTACTTGAAAGGAAAAGGCACGAATGTCATTAGAAGTGACGACGTGTCCTAGTCCTAGTAAGACCAGAGAACACAAAGGTTCAATCATTGGTTCTATGTGCGTCAATACCACGCCGGACATGCACTGTTGAATGATCGCGCGTGATAAGCAGCTTACAATGTTTGCTATTGACTAATGCTCACCGATTCATGTAGCAAGACTTGTTTACAAGTGCACTGTTCAGAATTTACTTAGCTCAAAGTTCAGATGATGTTTGTATTTATTACAAGCTATTTGTACAAAAATGCAACCATTCAGCGATGATCATTTGCTACTGGTATATAATTGAGGCCTTGTGAATCGTAGAACGATCACACAAAATTGGCTTTCTCATCACACGTGGCCCTTACTACGCTTATATGCAATGCAATGCCTGCTAGGGAGAGAGACGATCGTGGGGACGATGGCAGAGTTGGCAAGGATTCGATGTCTTGATTTCCTGGACTGAAATATTCTCTATCTATGCAATATTATGCGGTTATTTTAGCAACTTTCGAAGAGGAGGCGACGGCAGTGACAATGCCCCCTCTGCATGCACGTCTATTCCCACGCGTACGCTTACGTTTCGTTAGGACGGAGCCAAGTGCTTTACGGGGTACTTGCCACACGACTAACACGGCACTGCTTCGCCACCAACACCGATATAAAAGGCACCGAATCCGTGGCCGGCCGCAACTAGATAATGGAAGACCTCGGTGCGCATCGATTTACTGCGATGCTCTTTGTGCCTGGACTTGCCAATGAAAGCCCTCTGGGCACATCGCTGGCAGGGTCACAGGTACACGCGCCAACCGGAAGCACGGCCCTCAGCAACCAAGACCACGTTTGACTTGGCAGAGTTGGCACCATGCGTCGATAATCCTGAATACGAGCTCGAGCATAGTTGAAGCATGACATGCCGGTCTAGACAGAAGACACATTCTCACCCACACACATACCACCGCGCCCGCACAACGTTCCGTCACGTCGCGTCACGACGCGTCACGTAACGTGTGCCGGTCGTCGGCGAGCGGCGAGTCAACGAGGCTCGGCCGCCTCGGCGAGCCGGCTCGGCCGCCGCGGCGAGCCGGCTCGCTGCGCGCGCGGCCCGCTCATCCGTCATTATGTCACGGGCATCCGACCCGCGCCCGCCGCCGATCAATCGGCACACTGTTGTCACGGCCGCGTCACGGCAGTCGTCGGGTGACGTGCGTCACGGCCGCGTCACGGCAGCGCCGCCGGCCGCCTGACTGGGCTGCGGGGCGCGGTGTGGCGGACGTGCTGCGCGCTCAAGTATCGGCCGGTCTGTCTACCTGGTCGGCGCTACATCACCAGTCTGGCCGGCGGGTATGGTGGTGGGGAATATCCAGAGGCAAGTGTGATTAATTTAGCGGTGCCAATGCCTTGAGAGGGGTGTATCTGCAGGCCAGGCAGTGCTTATGGATATAAATTTCAGAGAAGAGGTTTTTGGGAGAACCGTACATGTTATTTTTCGAAGGTGAGAATTTTCGAAGGTGAGAATTTTCGAAGGTGATAATTTCCGAAGGTGATTAATTTTCCGGTCAGACTCTGGAAAACTTGATATAAACATGATTTGCAGCAGCTAGAGCATTCCACGACAGATCGACGAGTGATTTTCACCCTCATCTCCCAGATTTAGATGCAAATTGGTCGGCCTGGTAATCAAGTGCTACCTGTGCAATCCTTAGGCAGATCCGACTTGAAAACTAGTTCTCTTTTGCGGCCTGATTCTTCTTCACCGTCAGACATCAATTCACTTTTCGATATATTTCTTAGCTTGTAGTATCCAAGAAATGCATTCGTCATGGCATCGGCCAAAAATATGTGGTTTTGAGAAAATGACCTCATGACCTTTCATTTCATGACATTTGGTTACCCGTGGCCAATTGAAACTGACAGATTTGAATCATCAGAGAGAAAGATAGTCTAATTGTCTAACAAATGAAAAATACAAATATGGGTTTTGGTTATAAATATCACTTCCAGGGCAGAGAAACACAAACTGTCCGCGGCTGCCACCGTCGCCGCTACACCTCCCGCTGCCACATTTGGCTCTGTTGCCGCTACCGCCTGTACTGTCGCTGCCGCTACCGCCTGTACTGCCGCTGCCACCACTCTGCCCCGTGGCTGTTAGCACCGTCACGGCTCCCGCACATAAGAATCTTAGCTCATGCTGCAAGCTGATGTAGCTGAGTAAATACGCGCCGTGCAGTCTTGTAGTTGGTTTGCCATGGAGTGCAGATCACGCATGGCAGCGAATGCCGCTTTTCCTTAAATTTGATATACTCAGCCGCATGTGTGCCGATTTGTATACATTTCAGGGGGCCTTCCTCCCTCCCCAAAGTAATTTCAACTTTGAATATGTATGGTGCTCCCCCCTTAATTGGGCCAGTCCATTGCATCCATGCATTGGGACCCTGAATAATTATGCATGCATTGGCCCGCTGTCGCTCCCCCCCCCCCCAGGTAAGAGAAGATGCTTCAGGAGTTGAAAAAATAGTTTCAACAGTCCACAGACTACAGGCGATGACCGCAGATCCTCACACTGTAACACTCCCCCATCAAAAGAACTGCACAATTATACAGAGCTACTCTCCACATGATCAATGCAAATCGCCAGCTTAAAGCCGAAGGTGCTTCCGCAAGTAGACGGGGGTGTCATTCGTTGAAAACGTGTTGTTTTTCCTCGCATGTATTCTTCGTCTACGTGATCATCAGACATACAATGCAAATTACGCTTACATTAGCCAGTATTGTTCCTAAATGTGACAAGCTGATCATTGAAAATCAGCAGGAACTGCAAGGACATCAAAGCGATTGCAATGAAAGCCTGTGCGGGGACGAGTGGGGACGAGTGGTCTAGGGGTAAGATGCTCGTCTCACAATCGAAAGATGTCTCTCTTCGCCCGCGACCAATCGGCGGAGAGATGCGAGCTTATGACTCAACGGTCGACGTTCAAAAACCAATAACCAACCTAGTGGTAAGATGCCCACAATCAAAGGTTGTGGGTTCGAGTCTCACCTGTCGCTACTCTTCGCCCGCGACCAATCGGCGTGAGAGATTGGCGACGCTACATGACTCAACGGTCGACGTGTCGCAAAACCAATAACCAACCAACCAATGAAAGCCTGTAACATCCAAGTAATAAGCATGCTCCCTGCATTCGCCTCGAATATAAATAGCATCAGATCAAGGCGTGCCCCAGTCATCGTTTTTTTTTGGAGATTCACATCTGCCATCCGGGCATTCCTGACAAACAGCTGACTGATATACTGAACATATCTACAGGCGAAAACATGCACAACGATTTACTTCCTTTGAGAGTAGGCGCCATAGAGAGCCGGAGCTTCAGCTTTCAGTCGTACTGCCACGTCCTGTAAGGTGACACAAAAGAAAATATGAGTGAAAAATGTATTCGTCAGGTCGTCAAATGCGTCAGTTCCTGTCAGCATCTCCTTATTATCATGATGTCCCGAGCTTTCTTTTCATACCGCATGCTTAATGGTTCCTCCCATAAATTCGCATACCTTCTTGGCAACGTGGCAAAAATGCCAGCCGCACAGAATCCCAAAGCTACCACTATGATAGCAAATCTTCACAAAGTTAACAAAACCTGTTCTGATTTTGAGCGGTACATCCATCAGAGAAGTAGTGAATTTTCGTTCGACTTGGAAAACGACTGTCGGGATCAGGTACGAGACGATATAAAAAGGAGTGTACAATACCTTCGTGCTTTGTAGTATCAGAAGCAAAAGAAAACCTTTGGCAGCATGCGGTGACCTTGCTCTTCAAATATGCAACAATGAGATGAATTGTGCACTGTGTGCATCCAAATGGAAACCCTGAGCCTGGTCCTGCACAGTGAAGGAATAATTTTCGGCAAATTCCAGGAAGAAAAATATCCAACGTTTCTGCATCATTTCAGGTGCATCGGTCTGTGCTCACCCAACGCTTATCCCAATCAACATTATCAAATATCAAATCTTCATCCATGTCGCAATCGCAGATTGATCTTGGATAAGTCGTGATTGTTTGTCCTCCCGGACACTTCTTGCATTCTTGCAACATGCATTTCTCGTTTTTTGTAATATCACACACTGCATAAAGTATCAGCTCAACATCAGTCATATCTCGTTGACCTAATGCCTAGCGTACCAATCATGAGCTTTGTGTTCTGGTGGTATGTATGCACACATACAGCATGAGTCCCACTACTGCCAGCAAGAACACAATATTTCAGCCTCAGCGACGCAACATTCAAAAATCATAACTGGAGAGTATTAATATTCTCCTGATGCAAAACGTAAATATCTCTGAGGTTCCCCAGGATTAATATCTTCTGCACCTTTGTTTGCTCCATCCTTGTTTCGCATTTCCACGTGGGCTTTCGAACCAGGGCACATTCTAACTGATTCAATGGGTTGGTGGCATCTCTTATTGTGCACACAAAGTGACACCTCCGTGTACCTGCGGAAGCAGGCCACCTTCGGCTTTAAACTGGCGATTTTTATTAACCATGTAGAACGTAGCTCTGGAGAATTATGCAATTATTTGATGCGGGAATGGTATAGAGTTAGGATCTACAGTCATTGCTTGTAGTCTGCGGACCGGTAAAGCTCCTCTGTCAGATCCTGAAGTATCCTCTCTTGCCTGAGAAAGGGGAAGGGAAGAGAGCGAGAGCGAGCACAATGCATGCATTATTATTGAGGGTTACAATGCATGGAGGCATGAATGAGTGAGCCCAAATGAGGGGGAGTACCACACTGCGTCCCATATTAAAAGTTGAAATTATTCGCAGACGGGAAGGTTCCCTCAAATGCATACAAAGCGCCACGCATGCGGCTTAGAATACCAGATTTAAGGAAAAGCAGCATTCTCTCCCTTGTCTGGACTGCATCTCATAGCAAACCAAATACAAAACTGCACTGCGCGTGTATTTACTCAATGACAACAATTTGCACCATGAACTAAGATTCTGATGTGCCAGAGCCGTGGCGGCGTTAGCAGCAACGGGGCAAAGCGGCGGCAGCGGCAGGACAGGCGACAGCGGCAGTAGAGCCAAAGGTGACAGCGGGAGCTGCAGCGGCGGCGGCGGCAGGACAGGCGACAGGGGGGGGGGCAGGACAGCGGCAGCCAGAGAGCCAAAGGTGACAGCGGGAGCTGCAGCGGCGGCGGCAGGGACAGCGGCAGGACAGGCGACAGCGGCAGTAGAGCCAAAGGTGACAGCGGAGAGCTGCAGCGGCGGCGGCGGACAGGCGACAGCGGCAGTAGAGCCAAGGTGACAGCGGCAGCGGCGGCAGCGGCAGGACAGGCGACAGCGGCAGTAGAGCCAAAGGTGACAGCGGGAGCTGCAGCGGCGGCGGCGGCAGCGGCAGGACAGGCGACAGCGGCAGTAGAGCCAAAGGTGACAGCGGGAGCTGCAGCGGCGGCGGCGGCAGTACAGGCGACAGCGGCAGTAGAGCCAAAGGTGACAGCGGGAGCTGCAGCGGCGGCGGCGGCAGGACAGGCGACAGCGGCAGTAGAGCCAAAGGTGACAGCGGGAGCTGCAGCGGCGGCGGCAGGACAGGCGACAGCGGCAGTAGAGCCAAAGGTGACAGCGGGAGCTGCAGCGGCGGCGGCGGCAGGACAGGCGACAGCGGCAGTAGAAAGCGGCGGACAGCGGAGGCAGCAGCGGCAGTAGAGCCAAAGGTGACAGCGGGAGCTCAGCGGCGGCGGCGGCAGCGGCAGGACAGGCGACAGCGGCAGTAGAGCCAAAGGTGACAGCGGGAGCTGCAGCGGCGGCGGCGGCAGGACAGGCGACAGCGGCAGTAGAGCCAAAGGTGACAGCGGGAGCTGCAGCGGCGGCGGCGGCAGCGGCAGGACAGGCGACAGCGGCAGTAGAGCCAAAGGTGACAGCGGGAGCTGCAGCGGCGGCGGCGGCAGGACAGGCGACAGCGGCAGTAGAGCCAAAGGTGACAGCGGGAGCTGCAGCGGCGGCGGCGCTGAGCGGCAGAGCGGACAGTCAGAGTTTCCCTTCCCTAGAAATGATATTTATAAGCACAAACCCATATTTTTTCTTCTCTCATTTGTTAGACAATTAATCTATGTATCTTTCTGGCGATAGAGATGTCAGTTTCAATTGGCGAACGGTCACGAAATGTCACGAAATAAAGGGGCACGAGGTTATTTTATAAAAATGGTGTGTTTTGGCAGACACTATCATGAATGCATTCCTTGGACTTTGCGAGCTAACAAATATATAAGAAAGTGAACCTATATCTTACGGTGATGGAGATACAGGCCGTTAAAGAGAACCCCATTTCGTGACCTCTCAAAACTGCCCGATGTTATAACTAAATAACCATTTGTGTGATTAACCTACAACTTCCACAGGCGGATTCGTAGCGCTTCATTACCATATCGACCAATCTTGATCAAAATCTGAGAGAAACAATAATAAATATTGGGGTAAAACTCTTACTGAATTAAGGTGTTTGAGAATGTATTCGGCATCACCGCGATCTGCAATATTTAAATCCACCTAATGTTTGCTCGTTGTTGAAAGTGTCCGTTGCCACGTAATACCCATTTTGTAGAGCTAAGAAAGAAACCGTTCTGCTCGGCTCCCTCTATCAAACCTAACCTGACATTAGTCCCAGGGCATTACGCAGAATTCGCTGACACAGAAATGATCTTCATCCCCTCGCCCCGAGATTGTTCCAACGCCCCAGAATACAATGACGCCACTGAATGCACATACTTAGGTGATCTGCCATGTTTGAAGATGTTTAAATACATCTATAATTAGCAATGGCAGTAGACCCATGTATGCCAGATCGTTATGTGGCATATTGGCAACTTTCTGGATGTCAGATCGCTCTGTAGCATATTGACAACCTTCTGGGGAGCCACTGTTTGGCATCCATGGGTCTGTCATTGGCAGTCAAACAGACCTATGGATGCCAGATCCTCTGAGCATATTGACAACTTTATGGATGTCAGATCGCTCTGCGGCATATTGACAACCTTCTGGGGAGACCACCGTGTTTCTGGCATCCATGGGTCTGTCATTGACAGACCCATGGATGCCAGATCGCCCTGTGGCATGTTGACAACCTTCTAGGGAGAGTGCCATGTTTCTGGCATATTGACAACTTCCTGGGGTGAGCACCATGCTTTCAGTTTTTCTTCTGGCTGAGCTGGCAAACCAACATTGGTCGCACCGCACGATCGTTGCTACAATAACGTTAACCGCTCTAATTTATGTGCCTTCATTCTCTCCAGCAATCCCCGGACTCCCTCGGGAGAAATAGCTCCCGGGCGCGAGCTGCTGTTCTAGGCCACACGTCTATACAGCCAGATCGATAGAGATTGCCTTTGGGTTGTCTGTTTATATAGGCAGACACGATCGATAGACTGTCTGTAGGTCAATCTCTATGGGGTTAAGGTGAATGTGCCTCTTGATCGCATTTCTATCGAGATCAGATCGATAAATGGATGTTTCCAAGTCGTTAACCGTTGGGGCAACATCGACCCATGTCTACCACAAGGCCACGCATCTATGGGATCAGGAGAGATGATACACGACCTTGGAGCCAATAGTTGTTGAAATGTATGTGTGCAGGGTGTTAACCATCGAGGGCAGGTAGTCAGTGAGCCGGTGCCGAGGCCTTGTGTCGGGTCCCACGTGACGAGCGCCGACATGGGGAGCGGCCGTGGCACGATGCTGTGCAGGGGTGAGCTCACGCTCCGCCACGTCACGCGCTGTGTTCTCGCCGCCAGATCGATGCGGGAAAAGAAGCGGACCGTCGGCCGTGTGTTGTTGCTGCGGCGGCCAGCGTGCGTGGTGGAGCGGACGAAGAGAGGAGAGACTGGATGCCGCTGCCTGACGCAGTGGCGGATCCAGAAGGCTGGTTTTCCATCCGTTTGGGGAGGAAATTTCAAACTGGTTTCTCCGATTTCGAAGAACTCATCACATTTGAACAGCTAGCATTCGGTTGGTCCGTTGAAGACAACATTTTTCGGATAAATGTGTTTTGAAGTTCGAGAAACTGCCATGTTAGTGTTTTAGAGTTTGAGAAACTGCCATGTTAGTGTTTTGGAGTTCGAGAAACTGCCATGTTAGTGCAAGAGTTCGGACAAAAATCGACAACTTGGGGGCATGGCCCTCGTGCCTCCTATTTCGGCCGGCCAGTGGCCTGACCCATAATCAGAAGCGCCAGCACACAAAGTCACGGATGGGACACGGAAGATTGGCTGAGTGGTTGTGCCATGGGAAGGCATGCTGATAAAGTGAACTTAACCCTCCGCTGTTAATCATCAGTATGATATCAACTAATCAAATTGATGCATTGAGAAAAATAAGTATGCTTGGAAATGATGATCGCACCCGATGTGGTACCACTAACGTTATCCGATATCCTACTGATTGTAGCTGAATAAAAACGAATATTGAATCTAACGAAGTTCACTGAGGAACAAACACTTCCTTCCAGTGGAGGACCATTCATCGATATAGGATGCCACTCGATTGAATCAAACTGAAATCAGCTAATTACATCCGAGGCATTACGCTCGGCTGGATCCGTCCGATGCGGACTGATTGGACGCCGGTAAACTCTGGCCGTCCGTCCGCTGTTGTAGGACCACGCTCGGCTGGATCCGTCCGATGCGGACTGATTGGGCGCCGGTAAACTCTGACCAGCCGTCCGTCCGCTGTTGTAGGACCACGCTCGGCTGGATCCGTCCGATGCGGACTGATTGGACGCCGGTAAACTCTGACCAGCCGTCCGTCCGCTGCTGTAGGACCACGCTCGGCTGGATCCGTCCGACGAGGACTGATTGGGCGCCGGTAAACTGTGGCCGGCCGTCGGCTGTTGTAGGACCACGCTCGGCTGCCGCCGCCGAGTGTCCACGTCATCAGTAGGCGACACGTCGTCGGCCGCCTAACCGTCTCGTTCATTAGGACCCATAATTGGCCGCAGCGACGGCTGCCGTAGCGGAAAATTGGCCGTTCTGCCCGGCCCGCCGACCCGGCCACCAGGTACGGCCGCCAGCCGCGGGCCGACAGTCATCGCCAGCACTCGGGACGGCACTGGTGGTATGACGTCACCGTCAGCAGGGTGCTGACTAGAGGTGGCAAATTGGCCGTTCTGCCCGGCCCGCCGGCCCGGCCACCAGGTACGGCCGCCAGCCGCGGGCCGACAGTCATCGCCAGCACTCGGGACGGCACTGGTGGTATGACGTCACCGTCAGCAGGGTGCTGACTAGAGGTGGCAAATTGGCCGTTCTGCCCGGCCCGCCGACCCGGCCACCGGGTACGGCCGCCAGCCGCGGGCCGACAGTCATCGCCAGCACTCGGGACGGCACTGGTGGTATGACGTCACCGTCAGCAGGGTGCTGACTAGAGGTGGCAAATTGGCCGTTCTGCCCGGCCCGCCGACCCGGCCACCAGGTACGGCCGCCAGCCGCGGGCCGACAGTCATCGCCAGCACTCGGGACGGCACTGGTGGTATGACGTCACCGTCAGCAGGGTGCTGACTAGAGGTGCAAATATCACAAATGTTTGGACCGAAGACAGGGGCCGTCCGGTCTGATGAGACCAAGCCCGGTTGAGGCCCAGTCAAATAAACTGAAGCCCGTTCAAAAGAATAGCTCTCTAAATACACTTAGTTTTTGCACATAAAATTCATTCCTTTTTGTTTTGTTTAATCAATGTCACATGAGCAGTTCACATCACATTGGAAGGCCTCGTTCACTCCCAGAACGTGGATTGAAAATAAACCTCTCATCAAAACATATTTTTCAATTGAAAGCTATTGATGATAACAGCATGATGGTTGCAAAACAATTGTTAAAACACTACTCAGGTTGATATCCATTACGTAAAGTCATCAATCAAGGAAGCAGCACAATCAAGATTAGGTCCATAGATACCTAGCTTCGAATCATTCAGCTTTCGATAATCTGTAAAATGTTGCATCATGCATTTAATGAGCATACCATACCACTGCCAAATCCTGACATCTAAACTGCAGTATTCTTCAGCCTTCAAACATCATGGTATTCTACTCTAAAAGCAAGTGGACTAATTATTTCCCTGCCTATTTTTAGCTGCATGCTTTTAAAAAAATATTATTTTATTACTTTTATTATAGCCATTTTCTATGTGTGATAAAATACCTTCTTTTGTAATATCTATGTGTTCTACTATAATGCCTATTTTGCTTATTTTGCAGGCACATGCCTAGGTACTTGGGAAATGGCCACATATACCTATGTACCTATTTTACCATTTATGAAACACCGGACAGATAGGATGGAGAGACATGGGAAATGGACACTTCCTAGAATAGCTATAGATACCCGCAAAATATTACAGAAACAGCAAAATATTACACATGTTGTGCATTTCCTGCACGATAAATTACAAACTACACCTATGGGTGTGTTAGTTTAAAATGATCTTAAAGTAGGAAAACAATGTGTCTCAGCTAGGAACAGGGCAATCAGAATGCTGGGAATCATTAATAGGAATGTGAGGTATAAGAGCAAAGAAGTGATGAAAATGCTGTACTTGGCCTATGTGCGATCCCACCTAGAATGTTATGTACAGGCGTGGAGCACCTATTTAGAAAGAAAAAAAAGACTCATCAGTGGAATAGGAAACTTAGAATATGGGAAAAGACTAATGGCATTAGATATGTACTCACTCAAGTATAGGAGATTAAGGGGTGATATGATGGAAATGCATAAAATTACTAAAGGGTTAGATCAGGTCAATCTGAATGATGCCCTTCTATTTAGACTATCACATAGGGGTCAGCAATTCAGGTTAGACAAATCAAGGTGTAGGTCAGTTAAGCGACAACAGGTCTTCAGTCAAAGGATTGTTGATCAGTGGAATAGCCTGCCTGCTGATGTTGTGGGGAGTCCCTCATTGAATGTATTTAAAATAGGGTGGACAATTATTTTAGGTTGCAAAATCTGGTTTTTGAGTTATAAGGGGTGGTGGATGGGATGATATCTATGCTAAGTGGGTGTGCACTGTACGGGCCCTTAAGGCAGGCGTGGATGGAGTCTGAAGATTATTGGTAGGGCACTCAGGTCACAATAGTTACATGAGATCAAGTGAATAGGGCTGGATAGGTAAGGTAGAAAGACATTGATGAATGTGGGGGATGCTGGTCCCTGTGTTATTGTTGAAACTTAAGCCCTTATGTTTTTGATCAAGCCAATAAATTGAGTATTATACTTGCTATATAGGGTATATTATACTAGTAGTATTCTATTATACTATATAGGGTGTATCTAGCAGTGGATTCAGCACCTTCCTTCGGGATGTGATACTGATGAGATTGGCTATGGTAGCACAATGGGGCATGATTGGAGGAGTTTAAAATTGTTGAGGAGTGTGTTATGCAATATCAGGTGAATGGTGCTAGACAGGCTGGGATATATAGTTTCCTTGGAACTTGTGATAATTGATTGATTGGGGTGTGAGCATGTGCTTTTATATTATCTTTTCTAGATAGGCTTAACCGAGATGGGCCCTGTGGCTCTTATTAAGCCTTAACACTTTATTAACTTTATGAACTTTATACCCAACTTACTATTGGTCCCTGCCTAAATATTGCTTCCTGTGTCGCGTTCATTCTAAGTCTGCACTCTGATTCTCAGGCTTATTTAATTGCAACTATGAACTACCTATCTATAGCAATGCATCAGGCATATATTATCATGCACAGCAATAAAGTTGAAAAACACCAGGAACCAATCACCAATCTACACCGGAAACGCATGCCGATCATCAAATAAGGATGGCTCAAAAGAGGATGGCATACAAACAGCTACAAGAATGTGACCATCGCCTGGTGACGTAATACAATTATATACCAATTATATATTATCTACTGGGACCACTGTTGTTCATTATATTTGTGAATAGCATTGAATGTGGCCTAAGCAGTAAGGTTTTGAAATTTGCGGATGATTTGAAGGTCTTTAGGGCAATAACAGGGCACAATGAGCAGGTTTTGCTGCAGAACGACTTAGACGAGCTTGTGAAGTGGTCCGAAAATGGCAAATGAAGTTTAAATTTGATAAGTGCAAAGTCATGCATGTAGGTAGGCAGCATATGAAGGCGCCATACTTGATGGATGGCCAAGTACTATCTGTGACTCAGCAGGAGAAGGTCTTAGGTGTTATTTTGAACACAAAATTGGGGGCATCAGAACAGACCAAAGAAGCCAGGAAGAAGGCACTAAGAATGCTTGGGGCTATACAGAGGAATGTGTCATACAAAAGTGAGGAGGTCATCAGGAAGCTTTACTGTGCATATGTCAGGCCACATTTAGAATACTGTGTCCAAGCTTGGTCCCCTAGTTATGAGAAAGATTGTTGGCTTTTAGAGAGAGTACAAAAGAGGGCAACAAAAATGGTTAATGGTATAGGCAACCTGGCATATGAGGAAAGATTGAAGAAATTGAATATGTTTTCACTTAGATATAGAAGGCTGAGAGGAGATCTCATCGAGGTTTTTAAATTTGTTCATGGTCAGGAACAGGGATACGGTACATTTTTCCGGTACGTTTTTCGGTGCCGTATGCGATTTGTTAAGGCATATGATGGTATGTTTGAGCTAAGGAGCGATTTTCCTGGCTCGGACATTTATTTTTCGGAATCTCTATTTTGGAGGGCTCCGGCTTCACCCTTGTCGGGTTTTTATGCGATTTTTTTGGCTACATTGTGCTTATATGTGGCCATTGACGCCAATTTTTGGGAGACCCGAGGGGAATTTGTCATGCACCGACCAGAATTTATGGAAATACCGACAGGAATTTTGAGTTCCAAGCGCGATATTTGGGGGCTTGCGATAGTTCGCGGGGCACGTTGTACTTATCTGGGCCTCGGCGCGATTTTGGCATTCCCGGCGCAATTTTTTGGATACGGTGCACGTTTTTTTGGTTCCGGTTGTATTTATTTATAAGCTCTAATTCTGGGGGCCCAACGCGAATCAATGGCGCCCCAGAATCATTTTTTGGGACTCCGACGCGATTCTTGGGTTCTTGGAAGCCCACCTCTTCAGGATGGAGGGGGGGGTATTTTCCTCTTTGGTATGCCACTGCGGCTGCTCAATTAGTTTTTTTTTCAGCCGATGGCAACCTTCAGAGTAAAAAGGCCCTCAGGAGAACTTTCTTTCAGGACCTGTTCTGAATTTTCCAATGCTCGGGTCGACTCGAAGGAGTCCTTTTGTGATTTTTTTTGGTTGACTTCCATTATTTGTAAACCTCCTATGCGATATTTTTGGGCCTCGGAACGATTCTTCGGGCTGCCAGTGCATTTTTTCCTGTGCTCCAATTTGCTTCTTTTCCGGGGTCCAACGCGTGTTTGGGTCTTTGACGCAATTTTTGTGGCCGCAGAGTAACATTCCGGATAGGAATTTATTTTTGGGAAGCCAGCTGCGACTTGTGGGACTCCGGCGCGACTTTTTGGATCCCTGGTGATTTCCAAGGGCAGCGGCACGACGTTTTTGGGTTTAAGTGTGATTTTTGGACCCTGTCTTCATTTGTTGGGATGCCTATCGCAAGTTCTAGTGACCTCGACACGTAATTGGGGGTCCAACACGTTTTGGTTTCTTTTGGAACAATTACTGGGAACCCAGAGTGATTTTCCATGTCCAGACTGTTTTTTTCGTTGCC
The DNA here is from genome assembly GCA_034440615.1 of Ashinkailepas kermadecensis. Classification (NCBI taxonomy): domain Eukaryota; kingdom Metazoa; phylum Arthropoda; class Thecostraca; family Neolepadidae; genus Ashinkailepas; species Ashinkailepas kermadecensis. The sequence continues at coordinate 49,427 of JAOTOM010005041.1, read as the reverse complement.
CCAGCTTCATTTATTGGGTGTTCCCGATGAGACTTTTGTGGCCCCGGTGCGACCTGTCGAGCCCCTAGCGTGATTTGCATGGGCCCGGGTGTGACTTTTCGGTACCTTCAGGCTCAGCGTGATTTTCAGCGGCCCGGGCAAACCTTTTGGAGTACCCATTGTGATTTTCAAGAACCCCGGCACGACGTTTTCGGCCCCCAGCTTGATTTGCCGGGCTCAGACTCGAACTTTTGAATCCCCCAGCGTGATTTTCAGATGATTTTCCCTCCCCCATGATAATTCCTGGATCCGCCCTTGATTAGGATTAGGATTAGGATAAGGATATAGGACGCACACACAGTACACATATGCTGTCAACTACAAACATTTCCAGCGTTACTTCGCTGGCGTCTATCGGGTATCCGGGGTCTTAATTCCATGGGGTACTACACATGCCGAATACCGCACAAAATTGACAAAACGATGATACAAATTAGACCTCCAAAGCACAATTACAATATTTTGCACGGTGTTTTACCATTTCAATCTGCTCATCATGAACCCAGCATCACCTTGCACTACTTTTTATCAAAGTCTATCAACAGCTTTTCATTTTATATTTAATTCCAGAGCCAAAATGCATGGGAGAGGGCGGCGCGGCCGATCTTTTGCCCATATACCGCCGCTCGGACGCCTCCAGCCGGGAACGGCCGGAACAGGGCGCAGGGCGTGCGACGGGCGGCGAGTCGGCCGCCCAGTTATTACAGAGGTCAATGAGTGTAGTATGAACATGAAACCGGCGCAGCAACCGATTGTACGACAGACAGTCTGACCCTGCAATATGGATTGTATTGAGAAGGATGTAGTGTGTTTGTCGAACAATTACAAGTTTGAAGAATGAATATAATTTAGTTTAATTGCGGATCTAACAGTAGAATGATGAACATCTTGGATGTGGTGTGCAGCATATTACAGATTAGTCGAAGAACAATGAATCAAACCTGGATTAGGAAGGTAAGTATCAAGCTGTTCATTAAAAAAGCGCAATTTTGGAAGTCGGCTGTAACTATTGAAGCCTGTCAATATATAAATAATTGCTTCTGTACAGAATACTGTTTTTATAGAGAGAGAGAAATAGAGAGATAGAGAGATGGAGAGATGGAGAGATAGATAGAGATGTAGAGAGATAGAGAGAGATAGAAGTAGAGAGACCCATAAAGATATCGATGGAGAGATCGATAGAGAGATTGATAGAGAGATTGATAGAGATATCGATATATACATTGCTAGAGAGATCAATAGAGAGATCGATAGAGATATCGATAGAGAAATAGAGATATAGAGAGATGGAGGGATAGAGAGATAGAGGGATAGAGAGATAGAGGGATAGAGAGATAGAGGGATAGAGAGATAGTGGGATAGAGAGATAGGGAGATAAAGACAGAGATAGAGATATAAAGTCATAAAGTCATAAAGTGTTAAGGCTTAATAAGAGCCACAGGGGCCCATGTGGGTTAAGCCTATCTAGAAAAACGTACTAGAAATGTACATACTCTCACCCTAATCAATCCCTTATCTCCAGTTCCTAGGGAGCTATATATCCCAGCCTATCTAGCACCATTCACTTGCTATTGCATAACACACTCAACAATTACAAACTCCTCCAATCATACCCATTGTGCTACCATAGCCAATCTCATAAGTATCACATCCCGAAGGAAGATGCTGAATCCACTGCTAGGTACACCCTATATAAAGTTATAAAGCGTTTAGACTTAATAAGAGACCCAAGGGCCCATCCAGTTAAGTCTGTAAATGGAAGATACCATAAGCCTGGTAAAAAGACCCACCCCAACCATCCCACATCCTGAAGAAACCAGTCCACCAATATCCCACACACCTATCAATGCCTATCTACCCTAGCTATCGAGCCCTATTCCCCTGATCCCTCTTAACACATGTGGATTGAATGCCTTATCAATAATTTTCAAACTGCATCCATGCCTGCTTAAAGGGGTCTGTGCCGTGCACACTTACTTAGCATAAATCTCACCCATCCGTCAAAAATTAGAACTAAAAAACAAGATTTGCAACCTAAAAAGTTTGTCCACCCTACTTTTAAATACATTCAATGAGGAACTCCCCACAACATCAGCAGGCAGCCCATTCCACTGATCAACAACCCTTTGACTGAAGACCTGTTGTCAGTTAACTGTCCTACACCTCAACTTGTCTAACCTGAATTGATGACCCCTATGTGATACTCTAAGCTGAAGAGCGCCATTCAAATTGACCTGATCTAGTCCTTTAACAATTTTGTACATTTCAATCATGTCCCCCCTTAATCTCCCATACTTCAGTGAGTACATATCTAATGCCACAAGCCTTTCTCCATATTCTAAGTTACCTATTCCATTGATGAGTGTAGTTGCTTTGCGCTGCACTCTTTCTAACATATCTATATCTTTTTCTAGGTAGGTACTCCATGCTTGTACAGAATATTCCAAGTGGGGTCGCACATATGCAAAGAACAGTTTTTTTTTCATGACTTCCTTGCTCTTATATATCACACTTTTATTAATGAGTCCCAGCATTCTGAGTGCCCTGTTCCTAGCTAAGATACATTGTTTTTCCGCTTTAAGGTCTTTTGAAACCAACACACCTAAGTCCCTTTCCTCTTCAATAACATCCAGTTCCCTCCTTTCCATTGTATATCTGAAAGTCTCACCTCCAGACCCCAGATGCATAACCTTGCACTTGTCATAGTTGAAAGACATCTGCCATTGATCAGCCCACTTTTTTAGGTCCTCCAAGTCAAGTTCAATATTTATAGATTGACCACAACTGTTTGCGACTCCTACCAGCTTGATGTCGTCAGCAAATTTGAGCACTCTATTCCTCAGACCTACCTCAATGTTATTCACAAAGATGATAAAGAGAAGTGGTCCTAGAACAGAGCCCTGTGGTACTCCACTCAGAACATCCTTCCAATCAGATTTACATCCATATAACACTACCCTTTGTTTCCTTCCCCTCAACCATGCTTCAATCCAACTTATAACTTTTCCAACAATCCCATGTTGCTGTAGTTGATGAATTAGCCTCCCATGTGGAACTTTATCAAAAGCTTTGCTAAAGTCCAAGTACACAACATCCATCCTGCTTTAATTGTCTACTTCTTTAGTAACATACTCCATGAACTCCAAAAGGTTAGTTAAACAAGACCTTCGAGTCCGTGGAACAAGACCCGGTGCTACATTTGCATTTCTCCAATCTTCAGGCAATTCAGAATATTCCATAGACCGCCTGAAAATTATACCTAGGGGAACTGCTAAAGCTTTAGCACACTCTACTAAGACCCTAGCATATATATCATCTGGTCCAGAAGCTTTACTAGGTTTTATATTCTGCAACTGATTTTCTACAGCTTATGTAGTTCTTGTAAGATCCTCCAACCTATCACCTGTCATGGCATAAGATTCAGTTGTTTCTATTCTACCAGAATTATCTTTGGCAAAGACTGATAAGAATTGCTTGCTCAGGGATTCCACAATATCACAATCATCAACCACTAATTCCCCATCTACCTCCAGTGGTCTTACACTACACTTTTTAGCCTTACATTTGTAGAAGCTAAAGACTCTCTTAGCATTACCTGCTGAACATTTTCGAGCTAATTTGATTTCAGCCAGTCTTTTAGATGCCCTATCACACCTCCTAACTTTATTTCTAGCTATTTAATATGATTTGAGGTTTACCTCAGAGTTAGCATACTTTAGTTTCTTGAATGCCTGTTTCTTTGACTCCAGTAAATGCTTTACTTCCCTGGTCAGCCATCAAGGATGCTTAACCATGGTTAATCTAATTTGCCTATTGGGAATGAACCTATCCTGACCTTGAAATAGTTTATCTTTTATCATTCTCCACATTTCATAAGCATCTAAGCCCTTCAATAAGTCTTCCCAATGAATTTCATACTACTGACAATGGTTTCTGGTAGCTGGTTCCAGTGTTCTACTACCCTGTTGGTGAAGAAAGACTGTCTTAACCTTGTCCTGCTGTGATTAACTTTAACTTTGAATTGACGACCTCTAATAGAATCATTTCTGTTAAATTCAAATATTTCCCTGAGATATCCCTGTTCCTGACCATGAACAAATTTAAGACCTCGATGAGATCTCCTCTCAACCTTCCATATCTAAGCGAAAACACATTCAACTTCCACAATCCCTCCTCACACGCCAGGTTGCCCATACCACTAACCATTCCTGTTGCCCTCCCTTGTACTCCCTCCAAAAGCCAACAATCTCCTTCACAACTAGGGGACCAAGCTTGGACACAGTATTCCAAATGTGGCCGGCACATGCACAGCAAAGCCTCCTGATGACCTCCTCACTCTTGCATGATACACTCCCATGTATTGCCCCAGCGTATAATGTTGTGATCACTATTACCAAAGGTCTCTCCTATGTTCACATTTTGTACAAAATTTTCCTTATTAGTAAGCACAAGATCTAATTTTTAATTTTCCCTTGTAGGTTCATGTATCATTTGAAAGAAAAAATTTTCCTCCAAACAATCCATGAAACTTCTTCCTGATTTGTTTAGACCTACAGTTTTGCTTCCCAATCCTGTTATGTTGAAATCCTCCAACAAAACAGTTCTCTCCTGCACTCTCCTACTTATCTCTTCCTGCATCAACCTGTCCATGTTTTCATTCTGGTCTGGAGGTCTATAGAATGCCTCAATACTAAATTTTGTTCCATTCTTCAGATTGATATCTAACCACAAGGATTATACTCCTTCATTATGTACACTATCCTCTATGGAATGACATTTCATTACTTGTCTGACATACAAGAGTATACCTCCTCATATCCTTGCCTTCCTTTGATAAGCATGCATGTTGTAGCCTGTCAATTCAAATTCTTGCAAGTTGTCTCCAAAAATGCTTTCATTAACCCATGCCTCTGTTATTCTGTTATGCATACCAAATCTAGCTTTTCAGACAACATATATTCATGCAGTTCCCCAATTTTGTTCCTAACACTTCTGGCATTGACATAAAAACGTGATAAACTATTCCTTCCCTTGCTTGCAAGACTTCTCTCTTTATCAGCTACATCCCCCCATGACCTGCCTAGTTTCCCTGTTTCCTATTGAGAGCCTCCTCATACCTATTGCTGAGCAATTCCAACTCAGCACAGCAATTCCAGCAATTCCATATAGACAGACACAAAGACAGAGACAGAGACAGAGACAGAGACAGAGACAGAGACAGAGACAGAAACAGAGACGGAGGACAAAAATCGCGAGTCGTAGAGTTACGATAGGACGCATTCCCAGAAAAAATATCTTGGTAAAAATGACGTCCATGCTACCGCTGAGCATGCCAGCTTCATGAATTCATAGCCGTCATAACAGAAAATAGGCTCGGAACAGTAGCTGACCTTCCAGTTGTGTTTTTAGTAGCATCATTATGCTATTTAAGCCCAGATGGTAAAATCTAATTTATTCCTTCTTTTTGTAATTATGAATTACTTCATAAAAATTGTGATATTATCATATCACGATTAGCATGTCGGTGCGATATAAACTGCGTTGATCAATCTTAATCGATACATGAGGCAGTACCTCACAATAACTTATTCTGGCTCGTTTTATGAAGCTATATTTTCAGATACATATGCCACGTATCGTTTTGAAGAAGAAATTGCAACGTATCCCACGTGTAATTACACGTAAACCCTTCCGCCATTGCATAACGCGCCTTGTATAACACTTTCTATCCCGCGTTCAGGCGGCCTTTAAATCGGTCCGGGTCCCTTTACGCGCACTTTCAATTAGTTTTCTGGCGGGGTTTTTGACTAACGAACTAGAAGAATGATTTAAAGACAGTCGAGACGTTAATCTGGCGTGGTGAACATGAGGAACACCAAATGAAACGCCCTAGGGACTGCAGTTGATTAAAGCTTAAATAAATGACGCAAGTTAGCCAGGCTTAAATGAGTTAAAGACTGGCGCGTGAGCTACAGAGAACAGCGAAAATTGTTTAATAAGTCAAGTAAGCGACAGACCCTGCAGTTCCTAGACCATATATTGGTGAAATATTACTCGTGACAGTAGAGCAATTGCGAAGTCTTTTCGGCATGCCCGGAAGGCACACAGAATCCGGAAGATACTTAATGCTCTCGAAATACATGCTGACATACTAGTCAACATGTTGACGCTTTGTTCCAAGAGCCGACCCCGAGGGCACGCGGAGCCGAATCTAAACTGCTTCATTCTGACTGGGACCATCGCAGAAAATCCTGCAACTGTAAGAACACAATCTGGCTGCGCATATTGGTGTCGTGAAAGCTGGCGCTGCGTTAATCTTGTGGAATATGACAAACGGTGCATTATGCAACGGTGAATATGCTGAGTTTTGCACTGCACAGTGAATCGTACGCGAGAAGTGAATTATAGGCGTACGGTGCACTGAATGAAACATCGGAATCTCATCAACTCATCATCACACTGAAATTTGGACTCCAATAGAGGAAATGCATATTATATTAAAGCGTTGCAACATGTTGATTGATTGATTGATTATTTGGGCTTAAGGGCGCGCCGACTACTCGGTCATTTGGCGCCCATAACAAGCGTTGCAACATGTGAGCCATGCTTAAATTATGCTGCAACATGTGAACATTCGCACGGTAAAATTCCGCGACAAAAAATGTTTCTTTTTTTGTTCAAAACGATGACTTTGATCATTTCTAATGAATGTAATTATTCACCTGGGTTTCGATGATTGCTAATTTGGAAAACGTGTGCACGACATACTCGATAAGCTAGGAGACTCATGGCTGAATGGCGTACTAGATAATGCTGAATTGCCAACACAAGAACCGCTGGTGCGAGGAGAAATCATTGAGGACCATGACCAGGAGCAGAATGAGCAACCAGCTCCGCCTCTAGCGTTGGTCCGCCAAACTAGTGAAGCGCTGTCCCGCTGAACTCTACCCCACCAATCCAATATTTATACTTAGATAAGCACACACATTTCCAGCAAGGAGGAGCACAACTGACAGGTATAGATCCACGACACGGAACTTTTCCGAATTCCGAGTCGATCGAGGTCGATCGGTTGGTGGTCGATCAGCTGACGAAGGGTGGATCAGTTCATGTACGGCCCTCAGTGTCCATCACATGAGGAGTCCATCGCACGAGGAGTCGATCAGATGAGGATTCCATCAAATGAGGATTCAATCCGATGACGATTCAATCCGATGAGGAGTCCATTAGTTGAGGGGTTCATCAGATGAGGAGTCATCAGTCGAGGGGTTCATCAGATGAGGATTCCATCGGATGATGGGTTCATCAGATGAGGATTCCATCAGATGAGGATTCCATCGGATAAGGACTCATATTCCATCGGATTCCATCAGATGACGGGTTCATAACATGAGAGGGCCTTCAGATGAGCGGGTCCACCACCAACTGATCAGAAGATCTCGGCGGCCGACCCCAGCAGGCCGTGGTGTAGCGGATACCGCCGTGGTGGCCAGTGTCCGACCCACGTCAATGCCAATGTTGGGCGGGTGTTGATCCAACAGTGCTACCAAACGGCCGATGGCCGCTCGTAAACAATGACAAACTCCCGGCGCGGTCGCAAACACACCGTCAAAATGCATAGAATGTCGGCGGTATTGATTGGCCGGGACCGGCGGATGACACTGCCACTGATGTATCGCCGCCGCCTTATTGCCGCCGCTGATACCCGCGCCAGATCTGCGCGCCATTTGTCATAGAAATGGCGAGATAATAACACACAGACTGGGCATGCGACGGGTACAAACGACGCCGAGCTGCGGTTCGGTCGGACCGGTCCGGCCGCCAGCCGGATACACCCCCGGAAATCCGACAGACAGGAGCTGAAGGGCGCTGCATCGCGTGCACCACTTTAATGGATGTCGCTAAACGTGGCGCGATTAGTGACGGTCGGAGTCGGTGGCCTGGGGGCGGGACGCTGAATGTAAGCCATGCGCGAGGGGTACTTATTGATTGTCTGGTGATTCATTGGCACTATTTGTAGCAAATCGCACGTATTGATCTCAGCTGGATCACTTGCTTCCTTCAATGGGGCATCGTCGAGGATTGACCAAGGAGGATTGGTGCCGAAGATTGCTCCAATCAAGCATTGCGTCTCCGAGTGTTAGTGCTAAACAGCTGCGCACTACAGCGAACAATTGCTGCTGTTGTGTCTGTGTTTTTGATATGAGACGTCACCAATTGTCACATAACTAGGCCGGCCGTCGCTGCCGGCGGCCACCAGTCTGGAGCGACACAGATTCCCTTTGTTGTCGACACTGGGACCCGTTCTTGCGCCAATTTTCGCATCTGGACCAGTGGCTGTTATGATAACCCGGCTGACTGTTTTTCTCCGCCGCCTTTTTCCCGCCTTTCGGACGCCTGCCGTCGGGCGGGTGGATATGTACTCGTCGGGCCGCTCGGCGTCGCAGTCACGTGCACTGCGGCACAGTATAGAAGCTGATCGCGACCCCAACGCCTCACAGCATACCATCATCAATTTACGTGTGGTATACGCGACTCCTTGCGCAAAGCAAACTTGGTGATATTTCGTATACCTGAAGGAAATCTGAGTCCTAAGACAATTTAGCGTCGCCGGTAGCTAGTGACGGTCGATTCTGGATGGATCTGCGAGATCTGGTAGATCTGGTACTCGAAAGACTTAAACTCTTAACCCGCAATTGAGGTTGCTACCACTTGTCTACCGAGATCCACGCTCCAAACATCAGTGCATTGCCATCCGCCAAGCATACTCACACGTTAACAATGTCAACTTTAACACATTTTTGGTCACGACTGGGGACCTGTCGGCTCTGCTGCTACCCCCAAACGGTACAATCCAGGACCGACACCTGGTTTCCGTTGATTAAATATTGCCATCGAGTCAGTGTGCGCATCACATCAGTGAATTTGAATAGCTGGCCAGGTGAATAAGTGCTAAAAGGGCGCAATTCAGGCTTGAAGCTGACGTCACTACGCGAGTTAAATTGACGATCAATGAGCCGTTCCTACTTTTACATACTGCTGCAATACTGCTGGCAGACAAACCAAAACTCTGCTAAGTTGTATTTGATTCAAGGGGACTCGGACAGGTTCAGCGAGGCCACCAGCTTCATGCAGCTCACTGTTAGGTGAGCTCAAATACTATCTCAATGCCGTACACTGAGCAGTTCTCTCGCGCCGCCTTTTTAGGCTGCTCTCGGGACGTTTGCTTGGGATGTGCTCGCATGAGCTCCATGCCCGCAGAGAGCAGGAGAGTACGCCCCATGTATCATCTATCCCGAGGATATACATTAGGAGCAATGTTGAATGAGCTTGCACAAGCTGCGCTGTGATCGTGGCCACTCCGGTCAGTACATTCACGCTTAACGTACGGCATTGCATCCTGATCAGGTCAAACCACTGCTCGTGAAATTATGTCATTTCAGTGCACTCCGCCAGCGGCATTCTGAGCGCTCGCATCGTATGGACTGACAGCCGTGCTCTGACACCTTCCCCCGAGCGTGGCGCTCGGAGTCGGCAGAGCCGACTTCGGGGAGTGGCTGCAGGTCTGGTGGCATTCTGAGTGCTCGCGTCGCATGAACTGACAGCCGTGCTTTGACACCTTCCCCCGTGCGCCACGGATCGCATGGACTGACAGCCGTGCTCCGACACCTTCCCCCGGGCGCTACGGATCCCATGGACTGGCAGCCGTGCTCTGACACCTTCCCCCGGGCGCCACGGATCGCATGGACTGACAGCCGTGCTCCGATACCTTCCCCCGAGCGCTACGGATCCCATGGACTGACAGCCGTGCTCTGACACCTTCCCCCAGGCCCTACGGATCCCATAGACTGGCAGCCGTGCTCTGACACCTTCCCCCGGGCGCTACGGATCCCATGGACTGGCAGCCGTGCTCTGACACCTTCCCCCGGGCGCTACGGGTCCCATGGACTGACAGCCGTGCTCTGACACCTTCCCCCGGGCGCTACGGATCCCATGGACTGGCAGCCGTGCTCTGACATCTTCCCCCGGGCGCCACGGATCCCATGGACTGACAGCCGTGCTCTGACACCTTCCCCCGGGCGCCACAGATCGCATGGACTGACAGCCGTTCTCTGACATCTTCCCCCGTGCGCCACGGATCCCATGGACTGACAGCCGTGCTCTGCCACCTTGCCTCTGGCGCCACGGCACAGTCGACTCCGCTGAGCGCGGCTGCAGGTCTGGCGGCGGTGTTTTCCGCTGAGAAGACGCCGATCCCGATGGGCGCGGCGCCGGCGGCGGCCGACGCTCCGCGGCCGAGCGAGCGCTCAGCGCTGTCTCCGTGTCTCACGCGAAAATCCACTTCTAATACCTCATCTACATTCTCGCAAAACACAGGGCATCCGGGCTTAATGCACGGCCATACATTCTGATCAGGTTAAATCACTGCCGCTTCGGAAATGATACCATTTTAATGCAAACGTCGGCCCTGGCCAGATGGGATTGGCATCTCGGGCGCGGCGGCTGTCGTCGCCGCGGCGGGCCACAGGAGGCCGGTAACTCGGCCGGCTCGGCGCCGTACATGTCTGATGGGCGACAGGTCGAATTATGACGAGATAACGGCGCAGCCGGATCGCGAGCTACGTCGCCGGCCGTGTCGCAAACCACGCCGGCACGTCTTCACGCGGGCGTCTATGGCCGGCGCAGGGCGCCGACTGGGGAGTCCAGAAACCACCAGGGAATGGCACCATAAGCCTCGCTGAAAATCGGCTAACGTTGTTGCAGCATTGGAACAGGTCGACTGTGGATATTTGTTTTGAAAACGACAAACCTGAAGAATGAGCAATGCGCTGGTGAGTGGCTGTTATTTCCATCTGTCACTAATTGCAATTTGAGGAGATAAAAAAACTGATTTATACGAGCATATATGTATGCATGTATATATATATATATATATATATATATATATATATATATATATATATATATATATATATATATATATATACTATATATATAGATATATATATGTGACATATATATCGGTATATGTCGCAGAGTATATTCTTTTACACATTGAGTGTTAAAGAGAAGAGCTCATTTAACCCTAGTAAGTTTTCGGTCTAAGTTTTCGATTGATCGCATTGTCTTGTTTGTTTTGTCAGGTATTTGGTATATTATGACATGCATAGTTGTAGTGAGTTATTGACGTTTCGAATTCTCACATTGATCAATTTTCAAAATGCATCGCTATGCACCATGCAAATAAACACAAGTCTACTTGGAGATGAAGTTAGCACAGGTCTTACATGATATATTTTGGCAACATCATCTTACTTTTCATCAGTTCCTAAAGGGCCACCCATAACACATCTGTATTCCTATCGGAGCTATTTGACAATGATCATGCTGGGGACGAGTGGTCTAGGGGTAAGATGCTCGTCTCACAATCGAAAGGTTGTGGGTTCGAGTCTCACCTGTCGCTACTCTTCGCCCGCGACCAATCGGCGTGAGAGATTGGCGACGCTACATGACTCAACGGTCGACGTGTCGTAAAACCAATAACCAACCAACCGACAATGATCATGCTGCACTGGGTCGCATTTTCATCACCACGTTTTTACCACCCCCTCCCCCGCCTTTTTGTTTATGCGTAATTCGATATGCTATATTACGTATGGTCTGGTACCCTCAGCTGCTGGCTGTGGTGGCGTGGTCAGGTTACCTCAGTTGCTGACTGTAGTAGTGTGGTAGTGTGGTCGGGTTCCCTTGGCTGCCAGTTATGGTAGTATGGTGGGGTTCACTCAGCTGCTGGCTGTGGTGGTGTGGTTGGGTTCTCTCAGCTGCTGACTGTGGTGATGTGGTCAGGTTCTCTCGGCCCCTGGGTGTGGTAGTGTGGTGGGGTTCCCTCGGCTGCTGGCTGTGGTAGTGTGGTGGGGTTCACTCAGCTGCTGGCTGTGGTAGTATGGGGGGTTCACTCAGCTGCTGGCTGTGGTGATGTGGTGGGGTTCTCTCGGCTGCTGGCTGTGGTAGTGTGGTGGGGTTCACTCAGCCGCTGGCTGTGGTGATGTGGTCAGGTTCTCTCGGCCCCTGGCTGTGGTAGTGTGGTGGGGTTCCCTCGGCTGCTGGCTGTGCTCTGTCCTGACCAACTCCACTCTGGACACTGATTGAAGTGGTTTGGACTGATATGCCTGCACACATCCATTAAATATCGGGTATAACATTAAGTTAACTGTGTGAGCTGTTAGCTGAATCTCCACGCAATCCTGAAATTCTCGGATTATTCATATCTGTTGGCATTTTTCGAGCAGAGCACATTATATCATGATACCCTTTGTTTTGTCCACGAAAAAACGTAATTTGTGAGTCCCCAAAGCGGTTGAGATTAAGCATCATCTCTCATCGTTACGTCGGCGGTAACTGCTCCCGGGGCGAGTGGCTGTGGGAGTGGCGGCCGCCGACCGGGGCACCGGCCGAGAACGCCACGACCGGCCGCACAGGGAGAGGAGTGGATAGGTAGAGGGAGAGGGAGATGACAAGGGGGGGGGGAGGAAGTGGGAAGAGAGAGACAACACGGAGAGAGAGAGAGAAATACGTGGAGAGAGAAAGAGAGAGGGGGGGGGAGTAGAGGGAAAGATATAGAGAGAGAAAAAAGAGGAGAGAGAAATAGATCGAAAATGTTAGAGAAAGAGTAAGATGGGAAATGTTGGAGAGAATGAGTGCGAGAGGGAGAGAGAGAGAGGAGAATAGAGAGGTTGAGAGATAGATGAGGACATATAGGGGAAGATGAAAGGTGGAATCAGAGTAGATGAAAGATAATATTGGCAGAGAATGTATGGGTACAGATAGAAAATACAAGAGGAGAACGGAACACAAAATGCTCAGAGTGCTTCAAGAATGCCACGGGGCTTATTGTGAAGGAAGAGAAGGTGTCCGGGCGCCTGAAATAAATAGATACTTCCAAGAAGTTCGCCAACTGCCGAAGGCATGTCATTAAGTTCTCATCTTGTGCGCAATACTGAACATTATGGATTATTCATGTAAAACTTTTGTGCGTGACGGCTCACTTCGCAATGGTTGGACAGTCAATTTGTGACGAAAGTTTTTCCCTGCAGGTAGAAACAAAACCGTTCAACTATCGGTGTGGTACTGAGTCAGTGATAAACACACGCAAACATCTAATTGCAACCCAATCAATAATCTGAATGACGTCAGGAGAAATTGCACATGAACTTTGGCTGGCGTCAACTTAATTGTATGCATATATATATATATATATATATATATATATATATATATATATATATATATATATATATATATATATATATATATATGTATATATGTATGTATATATGTATGCATGTATATGTATATATATATATATATATATATATATATATATATATATATATATATATATATATATATATATATATATGTATATATGTATGTATATATGTATGCATGTATATGTATATATATATATATATATATATATATATATATATATATATATATATATATATATATATATATATATATATATATAGCATGATGCCGAAATTCCTGTGTCCTGCCTTGGTGAGATGTGGATCAATGCAAAGTTCAGTAGCAAGGAGTTCTAAAATAAAACTTATCTAAGTTTACTTGTCAAGAAACAGCAAAAAATAATGGTGTCGGGAATTGCATCCTCATCTGAATAGCTTCACATTATTTGGTACACTACAGAGATCACTGATGCAGTTAAAACACAACCAAAATACACCCCATTCGACAGGCAACATCACCCCGTGATGTCAGAAAGTCGAGCGGGCCGTGCACGCGGAGCACCACCTGACGCACCTCCCAGATTTGCCGAGATGGCGACAGGAACGCCGAGCCGATGGCGTGGCCGAGGCACCTCAGGTCACGGCCCGAGCCCTATAAATACGCCCGCCCTACCCGCTGTCAGCTTGCTTTTAGCTCAGCCGATTACCGCAAAGTGAGCGTCGCCATTTGTCTTGTACTTACGAGCGGGCGGGCGATCGGGGCTGCAACATCTGAGCCGTCCCGACGGTCCGGCGCGTGGCCCAGCAGGTCAGCACGACTTGTTCCCACGCGAACACGGAAGCGGCGCTGAGGCACGGGTGTGACCCAGCTGTCAAATGACAAAAACGGCCAGTGCGGTCCCCGATACGTGGGACGGTCTCTGATTCATGCACGCAATGCAGGATGACTCGGCTTGTTTGATCGAATGCAGTGCTTTGCTGAGCATGATTATAAGCAAGAAAAAGAGCATGATTATAGCATACACTTACACGCGAGCCCATGCACAACATGGATCATTCTCATGCAGTACGTCCCCCCCCCTCACTACCACTACAAACCACACACTCACAGACAAAAGCACCGATCAGCCACTCTGCGGTGGAGTAGCCGACTGCGCCCCCGAGGGATTGACTGATGGCATGGTAACCTGAATCGTTTACTGATGTGAATGTGAAGGAATTGTGTACATCTTGATATGAGCTGATGTTCCGTGTGTAGCTATTTGTCTGGTATGTATGTTTTTATGTACGGTGAGAATGAAAGCGGACCACTGTGCTTGGTCACGAGGTAGACATGGCGAGTATTTTTTGACTTTTTGAAAACAAAATGGCTAGTGTTGACGAAGGCTCATGGCCAAAACACATACCGTGTTAATTGTGTTCTATTTTACGTTGCAATATGAGCTTAAGGTTATTTTGCACTGCTTTCTCAAACACAATGCAGGTGCGCTTGGTGTTGTCTGTGAAGTAGGATATTTTTGATGAATTATCACTGGGTTGACAAATGGTTACAAGGGCGGTACTGCAGAGGGAAATTGGCAAATTTCTCGAGAATAATGGGACAAATTGGAAGGGCAGGAAGGAAAGGACAAAACGGTTGGATGGTAAAGCCAAAGTGCTGAGTGGGAAACTCCCACTCAGCTAGCGTGGTAAGAGAAGCACTGCCGTGAAATAGGGAAAATATTCACCATTACCAAGGAAGGTAGCGTAGCACCCTTCGAATTGGCCTCGGATTATAGGTAGGCTAGGTTTCGGCCAGGTTGCACAGCAGCAGAAATGTTCCTTTTCTGGAGGAAAAGGAACAAGGAGCAACTTTTCTTTCCGTTTATTGTGTCATTGCCTTGCCTACTAGTACAGCTGGGCGGTAGATAACCGCTAGCAGTTTATGCGCCCCATAGCCCAAATAAACAAACATACAAACAAACAAGCCTACTGGTAAGGCGTGACAGACTTCCAGTATAAATTCGACGATTCTTCTGCTGTGAAGGTAACTTGGTGGTATGGGCCTTTGACATGTCTCTGAAGATATTTCAGAAAAAGCTGCTCGGTTACGGTTGGCTGTTCGGCGCAGTCCGTTTGGTCAGCTGCGGCCATGTCGAGACTATGGAACCAAAGAGCAGTCTCCTTGTCTGGTCAAGAACCATTGCTACGTCTGTCCTTAGTCTGGGTCAGCAATTGACTCTCCAAGGTGCTTCGGGGAGCTTCCAGATTGTCATGGAGTTCCGCCCGGGAGCTATTTCAACATTTTCAAAGGTGCTGGGCTTACTGAAATTGCACCCCGGGCAATGGCAGGTTTGAACCTTATGAAAAGGCTGAAATCCTGATGGCAAATTACATTCATTGAATACAAAGCAGGGACATAATCATCTAGCCTGGTGCCAGGAGATCCTCTCTGGTGGCCAGTTGTTAGGACCGATGTGCATTAGTCACTAGTCCTGGTGGGACAAATGTTAAGTCGAGTGAAGTACTTACGGTGCGATTAGGTGGAAGACACAGCAGCGAGGTGGACCGGTCGTGTCGGAGAAACATCAGACTCTCAGATTCTGCCGTTGAATTGGACCTCCCAGAACGGGCGGTGGGGCCATGGCCCAAACGACCTTTCCTTACCACAATCCTAGGTGCAGCCAAGTCACATTTTCGTACATTCGGATTAAAGTTAAAAGTAACCTTTTGGTGCCTTGCAATCTATGACATACGTGCAGACAGTGCTATCCATGAAAGGAAGACTAGCTAGTTTTGATGTTGTAGATACTTGAAAGAAATTTTATCATCGGTACCATTGGATCGATTGGTAATGAACAGAGCGAATCGTACCTACTATTTATGCGTCTCTTTTCAATAAAAAAAACTTATTTCTTTCATGAACGAGCTCTTCAACTCTCTTTTCGCTCAGGTCTTTCCAGTGAGATCCTCACACCCCGTCTCTGGGGTGGAGTCCTTAAAGACCCAGTTTAACTTCCAAACTAAGCGTTTTACGAAAAAAAGAATAGGGTACCATCTGGAAATCCTCCACGAATAGGGCCCAAAATAGTACCAATGTTTATTTTTAGCTAATTTTGAAAACCAAAACGGCGTTTTTGTTTCAGAAAAAGTCGATTTTTAATATCAGCATATTAGGGTAAGTTAGGTCATACAATGCAACTTTAACACTAATTAGGCCATGCAAACTCGAAATACAACATAAAACAGCAGTATATAACTAGGCTTAGCCCACATTGCGCACTTTATCGTGACCTGACTTCAGGACACTTGACGGAGATTAAGCAAATAAATGGATTAGGGCTTTTCCTGATGTTTCCGCATGCATACCAAGATAAAAATGATGATATAAGAACATGAATAAATTTTACAATTTACAAAATTGGAAATTACAAAAATAGAAAACTGGCTCAAAATGGACAAAATTGTCCGTGGGTCCAGGTCACTGACCTAATCTCAAATACAAACCTGAGTGATACGTTTTGGAGGCACTGTCCAATTGCACTCGCGTGGAAAGTTTCATTTCAATATCTCTTCATGGGTATGAGTTATTGATCCTCGAACATTTTTTGAGGTGGTCCTCTTCGACCTGAGCTAGGCCAATGACCTTATATGACCAGAGATTGAAATAGTCACGTCAGGCGCAAAAAAATGATTAAGGAAAATGCACTGAAAATCTGAGCGCCGCCGTTTTTCCGCTCTCGCGGAAAAATCGTAGGGGGGGGGGGGCAGCGGGTGAAAAACCCGAGACGAAGCAGGATAACACAGTGCTTCGGTAAATCGTCTCACATTTAATCGTCTTAGAAATAAGAAGATTGTTCAGTACCAATTGCGTGTTGACGTGCTGAGATGTGTTTCTCAGGGCTTCAGATGTGTTTGCTTAGTTTATTTTGTTTATTTGTTAAGTAATTTCTTGATGGTTTTCGAGGCCACGCTGTATTTACTCCGGGCTCCTGACGGTTTTTATATTCCGACAGGAATTCTGGGGTCCCAGCGTGGCTTTTGAGAGCCCCGCGCTATTGTTGTGCCCGGCGCGAGCTTCCGAGCCCCGCTGTATTTATGAGCCATCACTCCCCTTCCGACTCAAATTTGTTGCCGCCCTGGCGGGAGTTTTCGGATCCCAGCGCCATTTGGGGGCTCGGCGCGAGTTTTCTGAGCCCCGCTAAAGATATGTACTTGGCGTCTCGACGTCAATTTGTTGGGGGGTGGGGGGAGCCGACGGTAATGTGTTGGGCCCCAGTTAATTTTTTTGGGGCGAACGGGTGGGGGTGGGGAGGGGGAGCCCACGTGAAGTTGCTGGGTGCCAAACAGAAATGTTGGGGCTCCAACGCGATTTTTTGGGGGCCCGGCGCGATTTTTGGGGCTCAGGAGTCAGCTTCGGTGCCCCACTGTCTTTATTTCGGGGTCACGACGTGATATTTTTAGGATCCAAACCGGGCATTTTGGGGCGCCAGCGCGATTTCTCAGGCCACGGCGCGATTCTTGAGGGCCACCACCTCTCGGGGAGGGGGAAGCATTTCCCATCTTTTCCCTCTTGGGTACGTCACTGGTAGTTAGTATTCATGTAATTAACGTGCCACCGAATGTACGTGGAAGTCATCCCAAACCACTACCCTGGCCTCTCGCTTTTGTATCACTGTTTCACTGTCTCAGTCTGCTCTACAATCTTCGCCATCCTCCTTCCATTCCACTTAAACACTGTTTGACTGTCACGATGTCGCTGCCTATATCAAAATTCTTCTTCAAGGTCTCTTGTTCAATGAAAAATAATCATAGCCGGTGCACCAACAAGAATTCAACTAAGCTCATAATACAAGTTCTACAAAGCCTGCAACCTACAAAGCCTACAAAGCCTGCAACCTACAAAGCCCACAAAGCCGCGTCCTGAAACAAGTCGTGAAACTAGAACATTTATCGAACAGAATCAGAGGCAATTTTTCTCACCGATACTCCATAGAACACTCCACTATTTAACAGCGTAATCGGACATGCCTAAAGACAACAATTTTATGTTAATGAATAATGCGAATTAAATGTATATCACAAAATCCAGAGTATCGAGTCACCGTGTCGATCGACATACCGTTTTAGCAGACGAGACCCACAAATCAGTTTGACGGCTCACACGTCTCAGTGCTGATCCGTCTCTAGCTAATCACTCTGATTATATCACATAATATCCAAATCAGACTTGTGCTCGACTCGAGTTGAATCAAGAATCGACTCATGAATCAATCGTTTTTGGATGAGTCGTGAGTTGAATCGATTCTTTTCCCAAAAACATCTTGAGTCGCGAGTTGAATCACATCTTTCTTTTTTTAAATGAGTTGAATCACGAGTCAATCATTTGAATCAATCACAATGAGTCATTTGAGTCTTGCGACTCAAATGCAAGTTATGAACAAATGATATAAAGCATGTATCTTTGTAAATAGTATGTCATGACACAAGGTAGGGAGTAAAAACACAGTATAATTATTAATGCTTAGCATTACAATTGTCAACTTATCAGCTGCCAGTGAATAAAGAATGAGGTGTACTTAAGTTATTTACCAAAAACGGATAACAATAACTACAAAAAAAAGTATTAATGCTAAGCTTGGTATTCACAATCAGTATCATGCATGAGTCAATTTTAGTGCCATAAACACAACACAGAAATGGGATATGATTGTGAAAAATAATAGGGAACTGAAACAACCATGCACTTTTTTTTGGGAACAGGCATTTGCACTGAATAAATTGCGTCGGTTTGTGTGACAAATAACAAACCCAAGTTACCTTTACAAGAAGGTAGATCAAAATTTTCCTTGAAGCCCGCATGACGTCATTCGAAGCTTAAAAAAATATGGTAGAAATTCGGTTGCAGAACTTTTCTCAAATCATACGCAATGGTCACTTTAATTTGCTTCCTAGCAAATATATTTGTATTCCGCTCACCAGGTGAGTTATAATCTTTTCCCATTCTTTCCAGTGAGCATTTGTTCCGACACATTTTATTCTCATGCATAGACAAGGTCGGATTTGTGCATTGTAATCCGGCGTTTGGAGAGGAATATTTTGTAGTCATCCAGTATGGATAATATTTTTATTCAAACCTTATGCATGGTAACTCAACTTGCACCCATTTCAGTGAATTTTGAGCACTTTTCCTTGATCACAGCAGTTCGTTGTCAAAAGTTAATAACTTAGGAACTTCAACCTCAAGATGAAAAAACAACAAATAATTTTCTGGAAAGGATAATGTTCAGGATCCCCAAAATCTAGGATCAGCCTATTTTTCCAAACATTTACCTACCTACCTACATTGACATACAGCAGTTGTTGAAAACAGTTTTTCCAGGCCAGCTAGACCCAGGGCATGATGCATTCTTCCTTGGTGAATCTTGCATGGATTGTTGATGATACATGCATAATTGAACATTTATGTACAACACCATTGTGATCTAGGAATGCCCTCCTGAAACTTGCAACTCAACTGAAACTCTCCTGCCAATGGGGAGAAGAAGCTATGGAGCACTTAGCGCCCCCTTGACTGTCCTTTCTTCCGCTCTTGAACGAGGGTGACAACTTGAACATGTAAAATGGACGGTAGAGGGAGCCTACCAATATCAGGAACAAGCCCTTTATTTTGGAGGCACTTGATGGTGAGCCTGCCGGAAATGGCACATTGTTGGGCAGGACGATTATTACTGGGTCATTTAGGATACCCTTTGATGAAGCTAAATAATAGGTCTTTCAATTAGAATACGTCAAAGTACCCTATATTGCCATACAATATGCAAGATAGCGTAGAGAAAGTCGGCAAATTGGGTGTAAACCAATGGTGAAGGGAAACCTTCAAGCCTTCTACCAAACAAACTTCGTGGGGGCAACAGACCAACGCAATCATATTCTGTGCAGATACCTATTGCAGTGCAGAACCTGGGTGCCATGTTGCAGTTAGGTGATGTGTGTCAGGTATATGATTCAGGTTGTGTGTGCATCATGCTGATGTGGATTGAGGTATTATGCACTCATTGCTTTGCATATGCATTGACAACCATTCATCTTGTTAATCTGTTTGAGTCAATTACTTTATGCACATGCACGTTCATTTATCTGTATATTTATCCTATATATCAACCATTACAGTGCATGACGAATGATAAATAATGTGAGGTGAAAACAAAGTTATAGCAAAAATAATATATCCAACAGATGTTTCGATGTTGGAGCATTTTCGTTAGTGTGAATAAATACTGATTCCCTTCTTTAATTAGACAGATGAAGATGAGTTGACATCAAACTGTCTGTCAAATAAATTATTTTTGCTATAACTTTGTTTTCACCTCACATTATATATATATATATATATATATATATATATATATATATTATATTATATTTTTTTATATATATATATATATATATATATATATATATATATATATATATATATATATATATATATATATATATATATATATATATATAAATAGTGTGTGAGCAGTGCACACAAAATCATATGGCTTATGAGTCTGATACCATTAAGTCGGATCTGAATCGATTCAAATTTATGTTTGAGTCGTGAGTTGAATCGCATCTCTGTAGCTCTGAGTCTGAATTGAGTCGATTCAATAAATTTTGACCTGCTGTGAATCATGAGTTGAATCTGATCTCAAGATATATGAGTCAAATGTGAGCCGATTAAAAAAATTTGAGTCGAGCACCAGTCTGATCCAAGTACCAATTAATTACAGACACTTCCATTCTACAAAGGATGTTCGAAATCATACTCGGGCGATATCAGTTCCATATCCACTGGCGGATCCAGGAGGGGGGGGGGGGCATTCCGGCCATGCCCCCCCCAAGCGCTTCAAATGGGGGCCATAGTGTCTTTTGGCCCCCCCAAACCAACAAAAGTAAACTAAATTAAAATGCAGTAACCTTTGCTGAGGTTAAAAAATAGCGTTCCGGGTGAAATAATCTCCAATTTTAAAGGTATTTTGTTATAATTGTTTGGAAGCACAATATGGTAGCAAAGTAGATTCTGACACATCGAGGGTTCTATGCTGTTGAAGTTCTGCTTACAGCAAGAGATGACGAAATCAGCAGTTTCATTATTCCTTCGTCAGATAGGTTCATGCAGTTTGTTTAGCCAGTAACGGGCAAGCGGACCCAGTGAGCCAGATTTCGAAAGCGGAATTTGAACAGGATGTTTTGTGCGAGTGACCAGTTGAGCCCAGTTCAGCAGCATATTTCGTATGTTGGTGTTGGGGCAAGGCCATATAGCCATATAGGTGCTGGAGTTGCTAGCACCTATATGGCTAAGTTGCTAAGATGTTGGCTAAGTTGCTAAGATGAAGAGACAGGCTACATTGACTTATTTTTGTCAAGAAGAATAGCAAGAGGAGGTATGTATTTATATCCTGAATAAGTGATAACTGGTGGGTTTGCATGTAGGGGAGATTCGGGTGGTAGGACCGGGCTATCAAAGTTTAAGGGTATTATTGCAGTTTAAGGTATCTACGAGACAAGCTTTACACATACCCTCATGCACTGGCGGATCCAGGGAGGGGCCATTCCGGCCATGCCCCCCCCCCCGAAGCGCTTAAAAGGGGGGCCATAGTGTCTTGGCCCCCCGAAACCAACAGAAGTCAACAAAATTAAAATGCAGTAACCTTTGCCGAGGTTAAAAAATAGCGTCTGGATGAAATAATCTCCAATTTTAAAGGATTTTTTAAAATATATAATTGTTTGGAAGCCAGTATAGTAGCATAGTAGATTCTGACACACATCGAGGGTTCCATGCTGATCAAGTTCTGCTTACAGCAAGAGTTGACAAAATCGGATCCGCCAGTGTCCACGTGCACGAACGTTGACGTGGTACAAGACGTTGAACGTGAACGTGAACGTTTTGGTAAACAAGAACAAAAATCCGGTAACATAGAAACGGTGGAGGCAGGCTGGGGCCCCTACACAGGAAATTATGTTGTCAATTATCATTTTACTTTTTATTTTATTTTAATTAGAATTATTATTTTAAAAATGTGCCCCTTTGCCAAATAGTGGTCGAAATCCGGTGGTTTTAACCAAAAATAGTGGGAGAATGGACATCCTCCAAATCCGTTCGACCCCTCCCCTGATGCACTTCCTAGGTACGCCACTGGGGGAGGGGGGGAGGGGCTGACGCCGAAAACCGAAAGTTGGCCCCCCACCCCAAACCGGTGGGCTAGATCCGCCAGTGTCCATATCTAACACATACGATTCGTTTCATTCGTTCGTTTTGCCGACACCACCCAAAGTAAACGCCAGTCATATCTTTCCCCAAGTATAACAATCGTCTCGCGTCCCATCGCTAATCGAAACTTTTGGAACCACTCACAACCTTGACTTCCGGTCAACCTGTGCCCTGCGTTTCCGCTGTCTGGAACAATCCGTGGCCTTGTACTTCCGAAGAACTGACGCCATCTGTTAGTAGATCAATGAACTACCAACTTTAGATGGATGGCGCCACTGCTCCACCTAATATATTGGGTATATTGAAAACGTGCACTCATGCTTTTCAGCACCAAGGTTCGTCAGGCTCTCTGTCAATTTCACTCCAAACCATTCTTATGCGCAATTTCAGTATAAAGTAAACATCCACAGGATCTGCTTACGAATCACTATTCGGGGATAAGGGCGACACCGAAGGGGGAAGGGGGACTCGTCGGTCGTCCCTCAAGTTTCGTGAAACTTACCATTACGCCTATGTGGTGCCGCATGGAAAAAATCGACCTGCAAATACACTCCTCCCCTTCCCATCTAAAATATGTGGCTGTGCCAAGAGTCAAGGATAAAGAAGTGCATGTCTAAGTGCAGCGAATACCTAAGAGATGCAAGCAATTGGGTTCGTTGCAATATTTGCAGTTAGCAGGAGTCCAACAGTTTCTTAATGGGTGCCGTATGACCATTGGTGTCGGTGCGCTCCTAAACTCCAATAACAATCAGCAGCTTCTTAGTACATGCGAGAAAATAGGGACTAGATTTAAAAATAATCGCAACATTCCTGTTTCTTTTCGTTTTTTTTAGACACTAACATCCATTCGCATTTTGGCCTGCGCAGTGGCAAGTACCACCACAAGCTTCGAATGCATGTCTTTTTGGATGCTTTACCACACCATGCACCTTTTCCCCCCCAACGCTTTCCTGAGACACAAAACCGGACACAGAACGGCCACTTCCTTCGTGTCGATCTCTTCGCAACACGCACTGATCAAATGTCCATGCCGACACCCGGTGCACGCCTTCCTGCAACCATCCTGAGAACGCAGGCATGCATCGTCGATTTCCCGCGCCATAAGACCGAAAAGGGGAAACTGAACGTCATCCAATAACATGCGTCGTCGGCAGCGGCGGGCTTCCAGACACGGTGATCCGGAGGGGGAGGGGGAGGGGGAGGGGAGGGGGAGGGGGGGGGGAGGGGAGGGGAGGGGAGGGACACAGCGTGCAGCGCCGACACAGTCTGACGATTAAGATATTTGCGGATGTTTTTGACCGCAGTCGCAGCGCAGCCCCAATAAGCGCCACAATCAGTCATCATCATCAAAAAGTCGTAGCTCTCTCGCGCACGCGAGACAGTCCGGCTGATAAATTGACATTGGGTTGCACGCCGATGTTCTTTTGTCTCGTCCAGGGCCCGTCAACCACCCTAATGGCCGATGGCACTGCCGCACCCGCGTCTTCTCTGTACTAACTACAGCCGACCCATTGTTCCCCGGGGAAGCTTGCACTCTCAATGTGATACTCGCACTGACAAGAACAGAGGAATGGCTATTCGATAATGCATACTGTCACGAGCATATTGCTGCTGATAGCGTATGACCGAGGATTCAGGCAGTTGCGGAAAAGGTTTGGGTTAAGAACCGAAATGCCACTCAGGCCTGCTGAAAAGGTTGCTCGTTTGCACAAACTCCGCTGCGGAATCTTTCAGGATGATTCAACTGGCTGCTGGGTCACCAACATTAGCCAGTACCTATGCCGGGCCTCAGGAACGTTTCACTGCTGGGCTACCAACAGTACATATACCAGTGCCTGCTGGGCCAGTGCCTATATCAGACTTCAGGGAAGCTTCACTGCTGGGTCACCAACAGTACCTATATCGGTACCTGCTGGACCAGTGCCTATATTAGACCTCAAGGAAGTTTCACTGTTGGGTCACCAACATTAGTCAGTACCTATGCCAGACCTCAGGAAAGTTTCACTGCTAGGTCACCAACAGTACCTATACCAGTGCCTGCTGGGCCAGTGCCTATATCAGACTTCAGGGAAGCTTCACTGCTGGGTCACCAACACAGTGTTAAAATATTGTTTTTTCGTTAGGTGTGAGATGTCGAAATTTACCATTGAATTGGTGCCATTTCAAATGCCTTTGATGTCTTTCAGACTTAAATTTGAGTCAATGGTGTACCTACTTATGACTGTATCTTCATCAGTTATTTTGATATGCATGCTCAGAAGAGCTATGCTCAGGATAGCGAGAAAAATACCTATGCTATACGATGGCACTGCATGCCGTATCGCATTATGAATAATCCCTTTGCCTGAAATTGCATTGCGAAATGTTCGTGTATCACCATCCCTTGTCGAGAGCATGATCATGATACTCATAAACTGTTAGGTACTGTTAGAAAGGAGACACAAAGAACTCATAAGCACTCATCGAGAATCAGGATGTCGATACTTCTTGGAGAAGGATGTCGATTGAGTGTTCAGAAAGTGGTATATTCCACCCTATTTCACGAATAATTTAACACTGCACCAACAGTACCTATATCGGTACCTGCTGGACCAGTGCCTATATTAGGCCTCAGGGAAGTTTC
This sequence comes from Ashinkailepas kermadecensis, assembly GCA_034440615.1. Classification (NCBI taxonomy): domain Eukaryota; kingdom Metazoa; phylum Arthropoda; class Thecostraca; family Neolepadidae; genus Ashinkailepas; species Ashinkailepas kermadecensis. The sequence continues at coordinate 24,274 of JAOTOM010005041.1, read as the reverse complement.
ACTGCTGGGTCACCAACAGTACCTATACCAGTGCCTGCTGGGCCAGTGCCTATATCAGGCCTCAGGGAAGCTTCACTGCTGGGTCACCAACAGTACCTATACCAGTGCCTCCTGGGCCAGAACCTATACCAGGTCTCAGGGAAGCTTCACTGCTGGGTCACCAACAGTACCTATACCAGTGCCTCCTGGGCCAGTACCTATACCAGGTCTCAGGGAAGCTTCACTGGGGACGAGTGGTCTATGGGTAAGATGCTCGTCTCACAATCGAAAGGTTGTGGGTTCGAGTCTCACCTGTCGCTACTCTTCGCCCGTGTCCAATCGGCGTAAGAGATTGGCGACGCTGCATGACTCAACGGTCGACGTGTCGTAAAACCAATAACCAACCAAGGGAAGCTTCACTGCTGGGTCACCAACAGTACCTATGCCAGTGCCTGCTGGGCCAGTGCCTATACCAGGCCTCAGGGAAGCTTCACTGCTGGGTCACCAACAGTACCTATGCCAGTGCCTGCTGAGCCAGTGCCTATACCAGGCCTCAGGGAAGCTTCACTGCTGGGTCACCAACAGTACCTATGCCAGTGCCTGCTGGGCCAGTGCCTATACCAGGCCTCAGGAAAGTTTCACTGCAGCCTCTGGCTGCACACCAGAATCGGGAAACCCAGTCGCGATACTGTATGTTTCAAGTATACGCCCAAGTATTTCAAGTATACGGGTATAGGTGACATCAGTGCGGGGGTGGGGGGACAGTAATTAGACAGTAATTATTGTCGAAGTCGTCAACCGTTTGTTTAGGAAGAAAAGATTGCGCAAATCTGACTATCGACAATATCTAGTACGTTTATCCAGCTGATCTGCCATGAGTTTCCCTAACTCAAACGATATGATCCCGTTTGTCCAGCCTTCCGTAAACACGCAGCTCCCCACACCACCATGAAATACGAGGGCACCTCACATCTCAACTAGCCGCCGGTGGCCTGTGCGTGGCATCCGATGATACGTTCCGGTTAGCCAGACAGCAATAAGCATTACCTACTGCGCAGCCAGATTAATCCCAATGCAAGCAAGCACATGCAGATAGGAGTGCTGTTAGATGAGCTACTTTAGTACGTTAGTCAATAGATATCTGAGAAGTGAAACTATGAAACTATCAATATAAACCAGCATAATTATTAGCAAAAATCGACCAATTTGCAACTTCGCAACTGCAACGACGGTACACAAAACTTACAAATCTTTATTTATTTCTTTACCAAAGACACAAATTACCTCAGAAATATGACTACATTTCGCTCAACTTACACTTTGCAAAGGGTAAGCTGAGCTACGTTGTAGGTATTGAGGTAACTTAATCATACGTGATAATAATGATAAATGTGCTTTTGTGACATGAATATCCTCGGAGCATTTTCTGTTGCTAAAAACGGTCGTCAGGTGAAGAAAATAAATTGTAGGATGCCTTTATGTCCTTCAATTCAGCATTTTTTCTTTTCAGCATCTGGTCTGCAATTTTTATCCGGTTCCCTTTTTACTCTGTCTCTGTCTGTCTGTCTCTCTCTCTCTCTCTCTTTTCTATCGCCCCTTTCTTCACAATCGTCTAGAAAGACATACTTGTAAACGACACCAGAGCATACGAGCCTGTTCTAGTAAAAGGAAGAGTTATGTCATGCATAATTAGGTTCTTGCCGATAAAGTCGAGATAAGCATATGGAGCCTGAAAGGACTCGACTTCCTGATCGTCTTTCTGTTGTAAGCCATCATTATAAACAGAGATCTGGAACAAGATAGAAGTATTTGAAACTGCAGAAATATTTGGTAGCAAATGAGTCATGGGATTAGGTCCATCGGGGAATAAAAATTGGGTTATAGGTACCATTTTAAAGGCTTTCTTCATGCACACCATATAAGGTTTTAGGTTCCATTAAATAAATAAAAAACATTGTTTCCATCACCTGGCAGGAATTGTCAAGAAGATTCATTCTTAGTTATTTCAACCAAAGGAATTTGAGACTGAAGTAAATTCCGATTTCCTTTGCACACACACATACATACACACACAAACGCATGTCCACGCACGCATGCACGTGCACGCATGCGCACGCACACACACACACACACACACGTACGCACGCACATACACTCGGCACGTGATGTCAAGTGGACCAGTCTAACGCTCACACACACCCGACGCAATGGCACCGATGTCAAGTGGCCCAGTCGAACGGCCATACATGCACGAAACAACAGCCTACTGCCTTAGATGGGCATCCGAATAATATTCTACCCACCACAGAGCGTGAATACACCTTACTATTGTGGTAAAAAGCTGCCTGCAATGCAAAAAACGTTTTTATTTCAGTCAGAAACGAGTGAATTACGCAGTACTTCGGCATTAAAGAATTATGCACCCTTACTCCCCCCCCCCCCGTCACACATACCAACCCCTTTGCATTAGATATCAGATTAAGCCGGGTAACGTTATGGTACTGGAGAAACAGGTAGTGGATCAAATTACCCAGTGGCACGACTTACCCGCCCTCCCCTACTTATCTCCACCATGGGACGGGTGGGGAAACCCGCATTACAACAAAATCGTCGGGGAGCATGGCCCTGCATCCTTTTCCCAGACAATAGGTCCATCATAGTTGCTGTAATCGACGATCGAAAAATACCCTTCAAGTCCTATATTATCATCCAACCAATCTCCACTCTACCATTCAAAATGTTTGTTCACGTTCCTTGCAGGATATTAAGCAAGCAATAAACCCTCCGTGTGAACGGCATCCAGACATGAACTGAATCGTAGCTTCGATAGCAAATTCAATCCTCAACCAATTATTCGGAACTCTGACAACGAATACAACTGCGCAGCCATGTTATACAACTTTATCCGGAACATTCACCTCAATTCTGAACTTCCATGGAAAGCAGACTCCACACACCTGCGGTACATTCCCGCGGAAAAAAAAACCTCCTGTATCCCTCCCCAACCAAGAGCTCTTCACCAGCCTTAGCTTCAATGAACTGGATCCGCGGGAAAACACTCCAGTATGACACCGGCGTTCTCCCGTTTGCTTTTGCAGAGCGCATCTTCCTCCATATCGAATTCAGTCCTTCCAATGCTAAGCTATGCCCACCCAGAGTTGAGGCCGAACAATTTGGGCGGACTGCCCCCCCCCCCCCACACTTGAGATGTTCCCTCGAACAGTGCATGCAAGTCCTTTCAATGTCTTAATTCGACCAATTTTATTTTTATCGATGTGCCGTTTAAGACACTTCTGCAGCGTAATGCTCACGTCCAGAGACGAATACAGTGGTACCCAATTGCTTTTTTCATGACGTTCATATGCGATCTCCCAGGGCGAATAAAACGCTTAGATGTGAAGCTAACTTTTAGCAGACAAACCCAACCCGGCTGCTTTAAGAAGTATTTAAGATAACTCCGCAATATATATGTGGTGTTGGTAGGCAGCTTAGGTAACTTAACAGTAGTGTAGTTTAACTTGGGTGGACTATGCAGCCCACATCCACATGAATATGACACCCTAACTACCCTCATCAGTCATGCTTCACGACCTAGTGCAGGGCAGCCATGAAAGTCGCACGAACTTGATATACAATGGCTTGCGACAGCGTGGAAATAATTACTGCTTATTCGGGCAAACATAGTCACTTGATTCGACTTCAACCCGCAGAGTTCCTCAAGCATGTATTTCGTGTGAAAACGAAATGCAGGGCCATTAGCCGATGTCGGATAATTCACCTGATGCAGCGTGACAATAAGAGCGAATAAAAACACAAAGCAGATGCGTCAGAAGACGTAAACAACAAGACAATTCAGACAATAGGCACACGAAGCATGTCTTCAGCAGTAACATGGCAGGCTGGCGACCCGACACAAGGCAGTTACAGTCGGGTCCGCAAGCAACATACCATCAGGTAGCGACAAACTGGCGCACATCCTCCGGTCTGGTTGCGACAACACGACTCGGGGGAGGTGTGGCATACTGTAGTTTAGGGGCGCATCGGCTGCATATGTCATGTAGCGTCCAGTCCTCGGCACGGGAGGACCCCACACGACAATCAGCATGAGCGCCTTCACTGGCGGTACCCAGCTTGCCACGCAAACCCGCAACGTCTCCTTAGCCAAATGTCGATACGATACGATACGATACGATTCGCTGTGGCGAGCACGCATCCGCTCTCCGCCTACAAGGCGCCCCAGATGTTCGTTGCTATACAATGAGAAAGACTGTCTGGATGGAGGAGTAAATTGGGAGATACCCAACGTTGCCATGGTAAAGAAGTAGCCGACAATAATAAGAAGCGCTTCGTCCCCCAGAGCTGAGTTCGTGACATACCTCACACAATAACTAGGCAACATGTATAAAACATTAGGCATAGACATGCAGTGCTGTGAAAACAAGCACCGCTGCTTTGCAGCTTCCACCACGAAAAAAAGGCTGCCAAGGTAACACCAGTCCAAAACAAAACATGCGCTTAATATATTTGTTCATGCTTCCTGTACCACTTCACATGCACAGCCTATCTCATGATTCTGGGAGGCTCAACACTAGCAATTATTGTAATAACTGACGATTCACGCACCCAACCGTCCATATTGGCCACACCGGTCTTGAACACACAGGCTGCAAATCGCTTCCGCGATGGATTCCACATCATACATTCAAATGTGCGTCATGTAACACACATCGCTTCCATCAGATTTTGAGCCCGACACCACCTTGTATGTGTTACCTGCTCATACAGATACCACTGCATTTGCTGTTTTGAGACAAAGGGCCCGTTATTTAATTAATCACTCATGCCCAGCGTTGGAAAAATGGTCATTTTTTGGACACTTGCCTGTCCAAAGAATTATACACTCCCAAAAAAATCCACTCCTTACATTGCCAAATATCAGATGAACAACTAATGCATAACAAGCAATCCCAGCTAGTTCTGCCACCAATTAATGGTGATAATTGTGAACATTGTCTGAGTAACATGTTCTCTGTTCATATATGTTCAGCATATTCATGTGAGCAGCATGCACCATGGGCTATATGGTGACCTATGGCTATCAGTGAGAATGAGATCCACTGTAGTTCTAGTAATCATCTTGCATAACCATTTGGGCCCTTGACACAACTTGGCCACATCATTTGGAATAATGTACATTTGTTATTTCAGGTGATAATCGGAGCTGCAGAAACATTCAGAGAGAATGCAAGGAGCAGAACAGAAGATAAGATGCCCATGAGATTTGAAGAATGGCATCCTACCAGCATACAGAATGAAAGCCAAAGTTGTGATTCCCATGCAGCCTGAACAACATTGAATATGTTTAATAAAATGGTGCAAGTTATGTGTGTACAATGTCATTGTCATGTCTGGTACAAGTGAATGAATAAACATCTATGCCTTAATTTGTACATTTTCCATTCATGAAAAATGCCCTGACCAGAAGAAAAGTGCTCAGAAGAATAAAAGGCCAGAACCAGAAAGCAAACTACAGTAGTCCATACACAAATGTGATTAGAGGCATGAAGGGAATACATTTCTTAATACCTTGGCAGGTGCAAGTTGTGCTTGACCACTGCATACTTTTAAAAAAAAAGTGGGAGGGCAAAACAACATGGCACCTACTCAGTGTGGGATATAGACTGAAAAGTGATCATTTTCAGAGAAACTGAGTGGTCGCATCGCCTTAGTCACATTAAAATACATCATATTCCACAAATTCACAGGATCAAATAAAATAAAAACAATCCATGAATCAAAAATCAAAATGATGAAATAAAATCAACAAGAATAGAAAATAAAAGGTACAAATAGTAACTGCCTAGGCAGGTACCTACCTAGACCCCTGCAATATATCCGTACACCTGCTATAGGTATAAGTGAATGAATAAACATCTATGCCTTAATTTGTACATTTTCCATTCATGAAAAATGCCCTGACCAGAAGAAAAGTGCTCAGAAGAATAAAAGGCCAGAACCAGAAAGCAAACTAGAGTAGTCCATACACAAATGTGATTAGAGGCATGAAGGGAATACATTTCTTAATACCTTGGCAGGTGCAAGTTGTGCTTGACCACTGCATACTTTAAAAAAAAAGTGGGAGGGCAAAACAACATGGTACCTACTCAGTGTGGGATATAGACTGAAAAGTGATCATTTTCAGAGAAACTGAGTGGTCGCATCGCCTTAATCACATTAAAATACATCATATTTCACAAATTCGCAGGATCAAATAAAAATAAAAACAATCCATGAATCAAAAATCAAAATGATGAAATAAAATAAACAAGAATATAAAATAAAAGGTACAAGTAGTACCTACCTAGGCAGGTACCTACCTAGACCCCTGCAATATATCCGTACACCCGATATATGTATTGCACGGCATTATCATAGCTAAGGCATCATGCTTTGATCATGATTGATCCTTGCAAACCAACGGCAATGAGAGGCATTCAATTTCAACAACTCAATCGAGCCTAATTGCTTACGTCTGCCGACACCACACCACAGCAGTTAGTACCCTCACTTCCTTCCTCCCGGCCCATTAATTATCCAAATACCTAATCACAACACGAAAGCACCGCACAAATTACATTCACCACAAGATTCCCATCTCTGGGCTTCCAAACTCAAAACACGAAGTAATCCCTTCTCAAATGAAGGACGGCTCCATGCGTCTCACGGCTACTAAAGGGAAACTACCACTGCCCGAGTCGTCTGATAAATTTACAAGCTCTTAGACGGGGGAGAATCAGGGCTCTGCAGCTGCCACTCTTTCGGGAGCTACTTAAACCGCTGCGAAAAAAGACAATAAACACTCTAATTTTTAATGATTTCTGAAAGATTGGGATGTGCTACATTAACTGACGAAGGAGAAAAGGTTTATTTCTGAAGTTTGAAGCAATCTTATCCCATATACACAAAAGATATCAACTTCAATGTACGTATGAAAATTGGCCACAACTGTCCAAAACGTTCTCCAAACCTGCTAGGACTTTGTGACAAAATAGGCACCCAAACAACCAGAAATTTCAGTGTCTTTTGTTTTCACGGCATGCGTTGGTTCGGAACACCACGTATTTGTGACACAAGTACTGTTTATGCCACTCGGATACGGAGAATCTCCAAGACCGCCCCCCCAAAAAATTGACTTTGTGAACTTACTCCGATTAGCCTACATATACTTTTTTCTCAATGTGAATTCTGAATAAATATTATTTCTCTAATTTTTTCCGGGATTGGTTTTATCACATTTCAATTTTGAGCCTTTTTGTAGGTCATAATTCCCCATTATATTTTGTGCACGTCATAGTGTGGTTTGCTAATTGGGCCATAATTTCCGCTGCCCTCTCTGCCCCTCATCGTGTTATTTCCGCCGTGTGCGGTATCTTCTGTCTCGTGCTCGTGAGGTGGGGTCGTGTCGGATTGATCTCGCTATTTTTTTTGTCTGGTTGCGAATTGAAAGAAAAGCGGTTGCTACTGATGTGACAGTTCGGGTAGTGGCCGTATTGTGTTCCCTGTTAGCGTTGTAAATTCCAGTTATTCTCGTTAGTCTGGAGTTGCGAAGAGATGGTAGTGTAGCTCTTTGTTCTCTCCCAGGGCAAGCTCTTTGTTGTCAATCGTGACATGAGTCGGTTTTACAGCGGCAATTTGCTCTCCCGTCTAGTCGCTTTACATCCTTCCAAGTCATTCCTTGCTTCAACTAAACATTCCAGACATGAACTAAAAAAGTACATCGAAGAACATTTATTATTAAAAAGAATTGATTTCACTCAATTTTTTAAACTTTTTCATTGACGAAACTTGTTTCTTGGTGGTGAGAATAAAACGATTTTGGACTGATTGTTTAGTATAATGTTCCTTAAACCATTTTATATTCCGAAACCTATATCCCAGTACGCGGCAGGCAACAAATCAGTCGGTGCACGAGCGTCCTACTCGTGGGATGTGTTGTGATTATTTATTAGTTGTGCGGCGTGAGCATGTCGGCAGTATCAGGTATGGATTTATAAACTTGGTTGACATCGATTAAGTGTACTTTTGTTATCATTTTCTCTACCATTGCTCAGGAAGTTGGCTTATAACCGCATCCTTCGCTAATTTAACCACAGCGCCAATTTGTCATCTGGCAGTCGTCCGTCCGCTGCCAGATCCCGTAGAGCTGAGTGCAGTTTCGACGTAAATTAGAAAGCGTATTGCAATTTGCTGATATTCGTAAGTTTAATTCTACTTATTTCAGCAGCGTCAATAGTACAACCTATTTCGTTATCAAAACTGATGTGAGAATTATATTTGCTGGTCGCTTTTAATTTATGCAGATCACTATGCCGGGTCTTCTCTCTCTATCTCGTTCCTGAGACCACGTGACCTGGGAGCAAAGTTCCGCTGTAAAACCGACTATGGTGAACGCAATGCAAATGACCTGGACAGGTTAGTGGTGGTTTCTATTACCACATGCCTTGTCACATGGGTTGATAACTTGATACTCCAATGGCATAGACGTTTAAGACCCAATTTTTTTTATTTTAATTGTAAGCCTTGCTTGATCGTCATGCAAAGAGAGCGTAATAATTTTGTAAGCCGCTGTAGCACAGCAGAAGCTGTGTAGGATTGGAGGCGAATATGAAAAAATGATGGCCCCGACGAACAATTTCAGGACTTCAATAACCAGCAAAAAAAACAAGAAATCGAAGTGTTTGGATATCCCATTTCCCCTGCCAGTAAATGTTGACCTGGGTAAAATTGGACTAACTTTTTGAATACATTTTAATACAGGGTTTTTATGGGCGCTGTATAACCAATGCAGTTGATGTGCCCTAAAACCCAAATAACTAACTAACTAATACAGGGTTTAACAAAAATGATGATTAGACAACTAATTTTCTCTGCAAATGATTACGTTTGAGTTGGCAAACAAATACCTGATCATAATCTTCACTGCAATATAGCACATGTATAACTATCCATACCTGGTGTGTCAGACATGTTTAAAAAATAAACACTTCATGCACTCAATTTAATACTCTGACATCAAAATCCTAATGTTTCTGCTTTAATTGGACATTCATTTCCAAGAATGAATACTTGCAACCTGATGTGTCCGCAGCCAAGGCTGGAAGTTCCTTGTGATGCTGTATTATTTTATTTTGCATATATTATATTAATTATTGTATGCATATATTATTTGTGTTAGACTTGATAAAGAAGAATTCAACACTTCATGCAATCAATTTAATAATCTGCCATCTAACTTACAGAACTTAACTTCACCTCATGTTTCTGCCTTAATTTGACATTTATTTCCGAGAACCACATGCGTCCTCGGCCAAGACCGGAAGGTCCTTGCGATGCTGTATTTTTTTAAAAATTTGCTGATGGCAAAAAATTATTTTGGATGATTCTGGTTGTCCTGTTAGGTTAGATTATAATATGACATAAAATATTTTATATCATGCTACGTTCTCTGCCATTCTTACACTGCATATACTGGAGAATCACCACATCCTTGGAAGTTTAGTAGATATTATTACTAAACTTACCTATGCAGATATATACAATGTGACCAGAAATGAGGACATGCAAGTTATGGGTGCTGTATAACCAATGCAGTTGATGTGCCATAAAACCCGAATAACCGACAGGACGTGAAAGCAGTACACAGCCTACTGATGGTGAAGACTTCAAAAATTACATATGAATATATACATAATATGAAAATAACCTAACCTAGACTAAGATAACAGTGTAATATATAAAGTATATTATATGGTAATATATAACCAAACCTAACTGGGAAACTAGAATTGTCCAAAGCAAATTGTTGGGCCATGACAAGCATATGAAAAATAAAATAATACATCATTGCAAGGAACTTCCTGCATTGGCTGCGGATTGCAAGTATTCATTCTCGGAAATCAATGTTGAATTAAGGCAGAAACATAAGGTCTTCGATGTTGGTATTAAATTGAGTGTATGAAGTGTTCAACTTCTTTATCACGTCTGACACACCGGGTACAGATAATAATACACAATGTGCTATATGTGCAGCATGAAGATAATGATCATGTATTTGTTTGCCAACTGAAAAGTAATCATTTGCAGAAAAATGAGTGTTTGCATCTTATTTTTACATTAAGATTCCATGCATTTCTTTTTACAAATTGAAGGAGAATTGAAATTGAAATTGAATCACATTTTACCTAGATTGTAATATATACTTTATTTTGCATATATAATTACATATGAATAGATAAATAATTTTTTATTTTACAGAATGACCTAACCTAGACTAAGAACCTAGCATAATATATAAAATATATTATGATTCATAGTATAATTGGACCTAACCAGAATACCAGAATCATCCAAAACAAATTTTTTGTCCATGACATCGCAGGGAAAATAAAATAATACACCATAGCAAAGAACTTCCTGCCTTGGCTGTGGACGAGCTTTACCAGATCTTGGAAAGGTGCAGATGACCTGACGGTGGAGCCGAGTGGTGCTGGGATTCCAAATTAAGACATTTGTGGCTTAATCAGCCAGTCCTCCAGGCGGACACTACATATACACTACAGGAGCGTTTGAGTGGTGTTCGTGAGTGAGTGCCTTCTTGCATATGGATAGTAGGTTGGAATTGTGCACTCCCTTTCACCTGTCACTACGATTTGGGGAAAACCGTGTACTATTTCAATGCGTGGAAAAATGAGCTGTGGTATATGACTTCATGTTATTTATTCAATACCGGCAAATTTATGCACTCTTGTTTATGGAAATTTATACACTATTATATGGCTTCTCGATGTCATACACTCCGATATTTTACCAAACCCAATAATTATACACTCTCAGTCCAAGACCCAGAAGTGAAAATCCAACACTGCTCATGCCTCTGTTTTAAACCTTGGCTTTAAAACTTTAAACTTTAACCTCGAAATTCGTAACTTCGATTCGGCTACAGATTACGAGAAATACCACAACTTCCTGTCCGGTCGCGTCCAGCACCCACACTTCCATGTCGAGTATGGGGCTCACCACGGCCATACTGATCGATACAGCTAAAGTTCAACCAAACTAGATGTAGAAGTTTTTTACTCAAATAGTATAATAGACAATAACAGGTACTTAGATCTTCAATGATTTCCTGTTCAAAGCATTCCATTCAGTACAAATCTCATCTTTAATTCGGATCTCCAAATAAGCTTCCACATGTGCTCGATACATAGAAACCTGCCTTCTGATTTCCCACCGTGGCTCCCACTATTAGAGAAACAGTGCTGCCACCTTTCTACTCGTATCGAGAACAGGCTCCGATCTAAAACGAACAACTGAAACCCCGTCCAACCTGCTGGTTCGTCTCCGTGGAGGGGACCGCCGGACTAAGAGCCATGCCTGGGCTCCCACCGAGACGTAGTGGATTTGAACTTCTGGATCACGCCCCGTCGATAGACAGACGGACTCTTCACTGGCTCAGATATGGACCTCTGGGTCACACCGTAACCACTCCACGATATTTATACCGTAAACACCGACCTTTCCCTGGGCGTAGACGGCTCTCAGACACGAATCACCGGCTCACGTTACGCTACCGGCCGCCGCCACGGTGGCCCTCAACTCGCGGATCACATCGTACGGGTCGGCTGAGATGCTGCTGAGCGCGAACAGCTCGAGAGACGAGACGTCGGCGCGCACGGCGGTGCAGTCGCCCCTGCTGACGAGCCGCGCCAGCGCCGGCATGGGGCCGCCGCCGGCACCGCCGGCACCGCCGGCCAGCGCCGGCAGCGCCAGACCGGAGCTGTGGCAGTAGCGGCCCAGCCGACTCTCCAGACTGCGCACGGCCAGCGTGTAGAGGCGGCGGAAGTGGTCGGTGGCGTTCGCGTCCAGCACCCACACCTCCATGTCGAGTATCGGGCTCACCACGGCCAGCGCCACGGCCGAGCCCAGCCGCACGGTCAGTCCCAGCGCCGAGTGCACGGCCGCCAGCGCCGAGAAGTAGTTGTCGCCGCCGAAGCGGACGGCGAAGTCGGCGCCGGCGCGCCGCAGCCGCTCCACGCCGCCCACGTAGTGGCCCGGCGAGAGCAGCACGTGCAGGTGCGGGTGCACCTGGCTGATGCCGGCGTGCAGACCGACGTCCCACACCATCGACGGGAAGCGCAGGTCGGGCCGGCCGGCGTGCACGATGTCGCACCACCGCTCGGCCAGCGCCAGCATGTCCGCGCGCGCCGCGTCACTCAGCGACAGCGGGTCGTGCTCGTACGACACCACTAGCGCGTGCGAGCCGTCCAGCTTGAACGTGTTGCCGACGACGACCGCGTGCCGCGACACGGGCCGGCCGAACGCCTCCTCGAACGCGGTCATCGTGCGGTAGCGGCAGAAGTCGCAGTCGCCGCGCGACGCGTCCACCTGCTGCTGCAGCTGCTGGCGCGGCCCGGCGCCGCTGCCGCGCGGCTGCGGACGGCGCGCGCGCACCGGATTGAACGCCATGTTGTGCAGGTCAAAGTTGTTGGTGACGTGCAGGATGCGCTGAAACTCGACCTCGCGCACGAGAGGCTCCGAGCCGCCCATCCAGCGCAGCACCTTGTCGCGGAACGGCGCCGGCAGTGACACGTTGACGGCGCGGTACTCGACCGTGAACAGCGCCGCGAACCGGTCGGCCAGCAGGCGGCAGTGCGGGTCGTCGCTGGCCCGCCACAGTGCCACGTTCTCGCCGAGCGCCGACAGCGTCGCCTGTCGGCGACCGGCGAAGCACAGCTTGTCGTACCAGCCGTCGGCGCGCGGCGGCGGCGACCTGAACTCAGCCCACAGCGGGTACTGGAATGGCCCGGGGACTGCGGCCCCGCCGGTCGACTGTTCAATCCCGTACACGCACAGCAGGACGAGGGTGACCGCTGACGAAAACAGTACGGTGATGCCGAACCAGAACATCAGCAGACTCCGCAATGGGCGCCGCGGGAACATTTCGGCGCACCGGCTTCTCCTGTCTGCACACCGGCTCCCCCAGTCAGTACACAGTCTCCCTATGTCGACACACCGGCGCCCGCCGTCGGCGACGCACCGACACACCTACAGCCGCATCGAGGAGCATACTTATACATTGCGACTTTATGTGCACGCAAACTGTATCCTCCCTCTGGATGGAAAATTAATGGGGTTCAAAATGTTAAATGCATGATTCTACATGAATTCCAAATAAACAAGGTTGCATGTTATATCAACACACTTATTAATAATAACTAGGGTACTTTGTTACAAGATAGGAAAAAGCATGAGCAAGTCCACCTTCATGTATATGGACAATGTGGACATGGGCAATGTGGTCTGACCTGATCGTCACGTTTTTTAACCTTAGCTTCATGCCACAAATTGCAAAGTCACATAGTTATTCTCACTCACCAGGATTTTTTATTGCCATCTTCATAATAATTTTTTTTTTAATATTGCAATATGCCTGAATTAACTATGCCAATCATACACATAGAGAGAATGGTATGTATGATGTAGAGCATGCCAACTGGAGATCTCTCAGAAATATGGATCTCAGAATTGCAGCACTCCAATTCAATCACGTCTCCAATCTCCAACAACATAGGAGATGAACTGAATGGGATATCCATCTGATCAACAACTTCCTGGAAGGTGCAGAGCCAGAGTCTGCAAATGAAGATGCTGGAGCATATGGCCTCTACAAGCATGAGAGACCATACACATGGTCACTAAACCTGGTAGGTACTGCTAGTGTCTGATTGTTACACACTACCCAAAATATAATGAAGAATAATGCAAAATTACAAGACAGAACTAGCCTAACATAACTTAACCTACTGATGCTTGATCACATAAAACCTAGTGATGCATTAAAACCTACTCATGTGGAATTGTCTAAAACCTATGGATTGCCTATGGATCCATAGAACCTATGGATGTTGGGTTGCCTATTGGTGTTGGATCTCATATTATTATGCCACCAAAGCAGTCTGCATCATCTGCTTTGTCAATGCTGTGGTGTGATCTTAAATAGTGAATATCTTGTTTAAGTGTGGTTTTCCAAATAAATGCAAGAGGAAGAAATTGCTAGGCAACATTCAACATGTCCATTCAACACAATTTTTCATCAACATGCACTCAGGGGCTTCATATATAAAAATACAGATTCTAGATGATCCAACATTTTCAGATATTACATGATCCAACATCTGTAGACTGCAAGCTTTAGACAGTCTTACATCTTTAGGTTTCAGGAGATCCAACAATAGCATGTGCATGCATCATCAAAAAATAAACTGGTATTTTTGGATGTTATTTTGATTTAATTTGCTGTTCTATTCTTGGTGAAATGACTACCTACTCCTTGAAATATATGGACCTGAACATGAACCTTGTGTTGGCATGATACCATTTACCAAATAAATGATAATCAAATTAATTACAATCACAAACACAAGAATACACATTTGTATACAGTGTATATAGCAGAAGCCCCTGATCCAGGGTTTGAAAAGTAGGCTATTCCTGCAGTTTTGGCATCCAGAACATTGTCTACTCTTGAAAACTATCTTCCCATTTTTTATGTTGGTTAATGGCACTGTTTGGCTATGAACTGCTCTGTAATTAAATGTTCAAGATGCACAGGAACTTGAAAGGTGAAATTCTGGTGCTACTGATTTGAAGACAAATATCGTCTCTATATATGACTGCCCCCCCCCACAAAAACAATCCACATCTGGGATCACAAAGTATGAATCAAACCCTACCCATGTACCAATTCAAATTTGAAAAAAAATGTTTGGACTGGATTTGTTGAAACTTACATAGCAAGTTCTTTCCCTCATCATTTCTTTGGGAAATCACATATAAGAAGATAGTCACCATTCAAAATTATGCCACCCAGCACCAACATACCAGATGATGCATTCCTTTGGTGACATTAGGAAATCCAACATAAGAATGTTCTAGGTGATTGAACATCAGTTGGTTAGGTTAGGCTTTTCACATTATTCATTGTATAGGTCCTACCTACAACCCCACCCAAATCCCTTCTTCTGTAGGTACCTTCCCTTCTGAAATTTCATTGGGGGTAGGTAGGTAGGTAGGGTATTCTTCAAGTATTACCCCTCAGACTTCCGTTATCTCAACAATGTATCCAAGCCGTCATCAGCTGACTTCCAGTCAGCTGTTGGTGACGTCACTCAAACGTACCGAGATACCCCAGTTGGGTGCACTGAATGACCCAAGGGAGTCACCAGGAATATTTATAAGGGTTGGGTTAGGTTAGGTTAGGTTATTGTTAGGTTAGGTTTTCACCATCGTGAAATAGAATCTGCACACCCTCCCCTAGCAGGAAATTCCTTGTGCTGTATCTAGTGACATCTCAACCACCACCCATCAAAGGAAAATGTCCTGTGAAGCCCTGAATATATACCTCCACAACTGCTTCGTAGACATAAATTTGTCTGACGCCCATGGATTAAGTCCACATTGACCCCTTATAAATATTCCTGGTGATGCACTGGAATCATTCAGTGCACTCGTATGGAAGTGTTGTTTCTGTACGTTTCAGTGACGTCACTAACAGCTGACTGGCAGTCAGCTGACGGTGACTCGGATGCATTGTTGATATAAACAAAGCATGAGGGGTAATACTTGAAGATTACCAGTAGGTAGGTAGGTACCTGGGTAGGTATAACATAAATCTGCATTCTCTCACCTGGCTTGTCAAATATATTTTCTGTAGTTTTTTAAGTGTTGTATTTTGCTATTAAAAAAAATAATTTGATGTTCATTTCTTGGAGAAATGACTGTTTATCAAGGTAGGTATAATACCTACCTAGGCACTTACCTGAACCTGAATTGCTTATATCTTGAAAAGCTGTCATTTTCCAAATAAATAGATATCGAATTCATTAAAATCACATCAGTAAGCACACCCTTGACCAAAAACTGGACTCAGGGCTAGGTATTTACCCAAATTTTAGCCAAAAATTGGTCCAGATAAAACAGACACAAGACTATCCCAAGGTAACCTATGGTGGCCGAACCTCTTTTAGCTTTACGCAGGTGATACGTGTGTAAACTTACTTCATGAAGACCGTCACTGCAATAATACAGTAAAGCCCAGAATATATTAAAGAACGGGTACACCCAAGGTTAGTAGATTCTCAGATCTAGTATCCCTGTGCCTTGGTGACATCATATGCTAGAATATGGTGGACATCTGGCGGATTATAAAATCCTATAGTAGAATATTCCAAATCTAGCAGTTTCCTGGCAATTGATGATATAGTGCCGCAAACGCGGTAGAAACTTCACGTGCTTGATTTGAAAAGTTGATGTGTTTGAAAAGTTGACCAATTTGGGGCTAGGTGCACGTGGATTTCCTTTTCGTTTCGTTCTTATTGTGTGAGATTAAGAAAGGTAGCTTGCCTCCAGGTACGTGCACACCTGCTGATATGCATGCATCCCATATGTGATACTGTATTGTCAAGGGCAATTGTCCATGGAATATGACCAATGTTTTATGACGGGAATATGACGGATGCTGGAATATGAAATGGAATACGGAAATGTCTGGATCCGACCCTGCTTATCTTGAGCTTAGGGGCACTGGGAGATGTCCCCTTCGGAGATCATGGTAACTATAGGGGTTGAAGACGGCGCTACTGTGAATGGGAAGTGGCATCCTCTAGGCCGCTCGATTGCACCCTTTTCTAAATCAGTGTCAATCCCCGCCTTCGAGACGGGGTTCAGCTGGCTACAGTCGACTCACTTTGGACTAATTTGGCGCCCATACCGTGCGACATCGATGCCCATATAGATTTTGGAGCTTTCTAGTGAATTTCTAAATGGTCCTTGGTGAAGTAGAACTGTCTAAATGTAACTTATAAATTCGAGATTATAAGATATTTTGGAGATTTCAGAGATTTTTGTGTCATGACAATTTCGAAATGGTCCTTGGTGAAATCACAATGTCTAAATCTATCTTCTAAATTTGAGATTTGGAGAGATTTTGGAGCGTTCTTGTGAATTTCTAAATGGTCCTTGGTGAAGTCAATATGTCTAAATCTAACTAATAAATACTAGATTATAAGAGATTTTGGTGCATTGTGGATTTCCAAATGGTTCTTGGTGAGATCAACATGTCTAAATATAACTTCTAAATTTACTACGCCACTGAGTATTCCGCGAAAATAAACTTTTCCTTAGAAAAGAGCATATGATACTATGGCATGCTTTACTTCTCCTGTATTCAGCTGACACGACAAAGCAAAGGATGACATGAAAAAGAGGGTACAAAGAACGAGAAAGAACGAGAAAGAACGTTTCCGTCGAGGCTCGACGCACGACTGGCCTTGAGGGCCAGCCGGTCGTCATGGCAACGACTTAGGCCCCGCCCTCCGGAGTCGGCCGGTCGGTTTTGTGTAGTGTCCTCGTTTACCGGCAAGGAAACATACTTTTTTCTGGGTGATACAAGTCAAAACTATCCAGATTCATGTGCAGAATTCTTCAGGTATTCGCATCAGGGGCGTCAATTTGTATCCTTTTGCGGGGGCCATGCCCCCCCCCCAATGCTAATCTTGCCCCCCCCCCCAATGTTGATTTGGGCCCCCCAATAATCCATGCTATTTTTATGCTGACAAAAAGCTAAAGGAAAAAGAGAAGAAAAACACTTTGTTAGGTACATATAAAACTTAGTTGATGTTAACCACCACATTTTGTACTGAAAAAGAACAGTTTTGGATTAGATAGTGGACTGAGTATCCAACTTTTGCTACACAATTCAAAATTATGTGCAAAAAAACAAATAGCTAGATTTCCCTCCGCTGTGGAAGGAAAACTTACAGCATACAATGCTAAGATTCGATGATGATGCATTTTAAACCAGATTGTCTTTTAAAAACATGTTAAGCCACAAAACAACAATTGGATTGTGATACTGATGTTTGTACATGCCACCAATGGCAAAACCACATGCATATGAGCTTAAACAGGAAAAAATCCATTCTTAATTTCCAGTCATTGTCAAACTTGCATTGTCCAGTGACCAACAATGACAATCATTGAGATTGTGGATATGCAAACTATAATTATCTTCAGCAGCCCACCTATCACACCATCAGCTTGATATTTACCTAGGTACCTACCTACATGCCCAATGACAATGCATGCATTAAATATTGATATGGGGAAAAACGAGAGGCATGTGTTGGCAAATCTGCCAGCTTATGATACCATGACAGAGAAAAGTCAGCACGAAGCTGCATGGCCACTGCATTATAATTGATATTCCTAAAATAATAAAAAAAAGAAAGCTGTGGCTCACATGACTTTTACGCAAACCTTACAGTCATACAAGACCAATGCTATACAAGGAATAGCCTTGACAAGACCAATGTCTCGTACGCCGCAAAAACACCATTATTAAACGCCGCAAAATACCATTATTTTAAAAGGGACACCAAAGTTCGCATTCAAACCTTGATGACGTCGCAGATTTGTATTCGTATATTGCAGAAATTGCAAGCATGAGGCAAGTTTCAATTTCACTGCACATGGGTGGGGGAGTGATTTTTTTTTAGGCGTACCGGACCACAGAGGTCATTTGCGCCACCTTTGAAGCGAGTACGTTACATGTCTGACTATAAAAGCGGGTGTTTGCGATCAAGGTACAGGCATGTGGACGTTTACGTAAAGGTAATTTTACGTTATAGTTTGTGTGATATTTTAGGCGCTGAAGGCGGGGCTAGGATGGGGACATCCCCCTAATGTCTAGATGACAGGGGCGTCGATTTGTATCCTTTTGTGGGGGCCAGGGCCCCACCAATGTTGATCTTGGCCCCCCCCCCCACCCCAATGTTGATTTGGGCCTCCCCAATAACATATGCTATTTTTATGCTAATAAAAAAGTTGAAGGAAAAAAGAAGGAAAACACAATGCTTGGTACATAGGAAATGTAGTTGATGTTAACCAGCACATTTTGTAATGAAAAAACAGATTTGGGTTAGATAGTGGACTGACTCTGCACCTTTTGCTACAAAATTCAAAATGGCTTGCACAAAAACCAATTGTCATTGTCAAACTTGCATACAATCCAGTCCCGTGAACAACAATCAGTTATCATTGAGAGTGTGGATATACAAACTATAATTAACCTCAACAGCCCACTCATCACACTATCAGCTCGATATTTACCTGGTACCTAGGCACCTAGGTACATGCTACAGAAAGACTTAGAAGAGCTTGTGAAGTGGTCCAAAAAATGGCAGATGAAATTAAATTTTGATAAGTGCAAAATCATGCATGTATGCAGGGGAGTCGATTTGTATCCTTTTGTGAGGGCTATGGCCCCACCAATGTTCATCTTGCCCCCCCCAATGTTGATTTGCCCCCCCCAATAACCTATGCTATTTATGCTGATAAGAAAGCTAAAGGGACAAATGAAAAACCCCATGCTAAGTAGAAACATTGATGTTAACCAGCACATTTTGTACTGAATAGAAACAGATTTGGATTAGATAGTGGACTGACTCCCCACCTTTTGCTGAAAAATGCAAAATTGTGTGCAAAAACAAACAAAATAGCTGGAATTCCCTCCACTGTGGAAGTACAGCTTACATCTTTCTGGGTTGGTTGGTTGGTTATTTGGGTTTACGGCCGCATTGACTGCGTTGGTCATACAGCGCCCATACAACTTGTCTTGTTCACACCTTAAAGCACAATAATACCCAAAAGTTTCCGAAAAAATTTACAACCACGTTCACAAAAATTTATTTTTTTATTAAAAATCAGCTTAGGTTAGGTTAGGCTCGGTTAGGTTTCTTTTTTAAGGTTGAGAATTTTCAGAAAATAAATTAAGTGACATTTTAATTTAGTTTAATTTTTTGTTCTCAAAAGATAGGTTAGGGTAGGTTAGGTTAGGTTTTGTTGCATTAAAAAAACATTTATGTTTATGCTATGTTACCGAACTCAAAGCCTTTTTGGCATTATTTTGCTCACAACCTGAAAAGTAAGCACAGAAAATAAGTGGGTCCAATCATCTTAGTCACCTTCATAAACATGGTATTCTGCATATTTTCTTTTTCCTTTAAAGGAAAAAAGAACACCTTAGACCGCAAGGTTACCAAGTAATTTTCAATTTTGAGGGAAACTTTTTTGGATTAAAAAAAAAAGTTTTCCAACTTGAGAAACCTAAACTAACCTAACTTAACCAAACCTAACCCATTTGCTTGCTATATGGAGGCAAATGTGTGTACAAACTTGTCTTGTTACCACCTTAAAGCAAAATAATACCGATTTGGCTAGGTTAGGCTAGTTTAGTTGTTTACCTTGGAAAAATTGTTCCATCATTTTCAAAAATAAAATAAAATCGGAAATTTTCCTTCAAAAGTAGCTGACATTAGGTTCGGGTAAGTTGGGTTCGGTTGTTCAATTTGTTGAATTTTCAGAATATACATTGCTTATTTTGTGTGTCTATTTTTTCTCCAAAGCAGGGGTGTCGATTTGTATCGATAGACACTAGCGCGTATTAAATGTCACAAATCGTGATGGGCGTTCCTCAGAACATCCAAAATCGTAACATCCAAAGAAAAAATTCCAGTTACAGAAATTCCAGCGCCTAAAGTCTAAATTTGAGGTTACAGTGACAAATGTGACGGAGGTAAGACATTTGTGGTGCAATTGCGCGCAGTGTTTAATCCGGAGGCCAATCTCATGTGACGTCGTACTGATTCGTTTTTTGTACTTCGCATATTCTGATGTATCTGCGGATTGGTGTGATTTAAATAGTGAATAAATAGCTTGCTGATTTTTAATTCCCAAAGGAACAGTAGTTGAAGAAGTTGGCAGGTAAGCTTGAAAAAGTCCAGTCCATGCTTTTTTCTGATTTGTGCTCAGGGTTTCCATGTTAATATCACATAACTACCACGTTTGTCTTCAAGAAGAGCTGTTTTTAGTTTACTTTTATTAATATTTTCATTCCACTGCTCTTAGTGCCCTTTCTGCCCAGGATTGGGGCACCTAATGTTGCATTTCCGTCCAGGGGTTGGCACACCTTTTGGTAAATTTACAGCTTAAGGTAATTTCTGATTAATTTTTTTTCCATGCAATGCTTAGGAATGTGATGAACATGATGTTACTGCTCATTTTGGTAAATTTGTGTTTTAAGGTGTTTTATGAATTCGTGGAATGTATCATTTCAATGCAATGTTTATGAATGTGACTCAGATGATGGGACCACTCATTTTCTATACAAATGCCTACATTTCAGGTTGTGAGCAAAATAACACCAACAAAAAGCTTTGAATTGGCTGACATAGGGTACAGTATTTTTTTTTAAATAAAAAAATGCAGCATAACCTAACCTAACCTAGCTTAACCTCCCCTTGGAGAAAAACAAAACCAAAACATCAAGTTGTAAAAATTTCAAGCAATGTATTTTTTTACAATTAAAAAATGTAACCCAACTTAACTTAATCTGACATCAGCTGGTTTTAAAGAAAAAGATCTATTTCTTTCAAATTTTGGAACAATTTTTGCAAAAAATGTCGAACTTAAACACGTAAACTAATCTAACATCACCAAACATAGCCCATTTGTTTGCTTTATGGAGGCAAATTTGTAATAACTTGCCTAGTTGAACTCTATTGTGCAATTTTCGTTACCTTAGGTCAATATCTTCAACGTTCAATGAGGTCAGATTGGGAAAATTTACTTTTTCTGTTTTGGGGCTTGAGCTTGTCATCGTTATGGATCGTTGGCTGTGTTTGTGTTTAAATGCTCAAAATGGGCTCAGGCTAGGTATTGGGGATAACTAATGATGCAATGCAGACACTAGACAACAACAATTTGACCTTACACCCTTCAGCACTTTATAGCCCACATTCTACCTTTCCAGTTACTACGGCCGCCCGGCCCGGCCGCCTTACGTGGAGCTCCGAGGATACCGGCTTCCGTGAAGAAGGGAGTGAAGTACATGAATAAAGTGGAAATGCAATGACAAACAGTACAAATGCCAACCAGTAGTGCATTTATGGCAACATTCCAGTTGATCAAGTTTGGTTCCATTAACCTGTCATGAACTTGACCTGACCTGACCTTGGTGACCTAACATGACCTTGAAACTATACGCACAATATCAATATGCATCAAACCAAAGTCGCTAGTGTTGCCTAGAACACTTCCCTTTGTCGGCATACTGGAAGCGCATCAGCGCCGATTTTTGTGGTCTGGCGCTATAACATTTTTTGACTTTAGCGGCCCCTAACTAAACATTTTCGGCGATTTCCATTTGTCTTACTTTAAACGACGCACCGTTAATTTCTAAATAGGTACACCGAAAATCGCGTATATCCAATGGTAAAATCTGCAGTTATTTGCGAAAAATCGGAGGGGTGGGCGGATTTCGCCCCCCCCCCCTCCAGTGCGCGTGTTAAACACTTAAACTAATATAACATCACCAAACATAGCCCATTTGGTTTGCTTTATGGAGGCAAATGTGTAATAACTTGCCTAGTTACCACCTTAAAGCACAAAATTATGGTTAGATTAGATGGGTTAGGTTTTTTTTTATTTGCAAAATTTCAAGAAAATATATTGCTATATATTTTTCCAATCTTGTTTTTGTAGTTGTTTTCTCCAAGGTCAGGTTAGGCTAGGTTACGTTAGGTTATGTTGAATTTGTAATGTATTTCTTTTAATTGCTATGTTACTAACTCCAAGCCCATTTTTAATGTTATTTTGCTCACAGCCTGCTCACAACCATAAGCATTTGCACAGAAACTGAGTAGTGCCATCAGCTTAGTGACATTCATAAACATTGCATTGGTGAAATTTAAATAAAAAAAATATTAATAAAACACATAAAGCACAAATTTAATTTCCTTTCTTCTGCAAATGCATGCCTTTCAATTGGGAGTAGAAAATAGCACCCAAAAAATGGTGTGGAGTAAGGAAATATAGCATGCAAACATGTTCAAGATGTTATGATAACCTTACCTAACATAGTTCAACTTCCCATACAAGAAATTAATTGTTTTTAATTTAAATTTTCGAGGCATTTTCTCAAATATTTTCAACTTAAAAAAACTACCTAAGCTAGCCTAAACTGTTTATTATTTTTTTTGTAGAAAAATAATTAACAAAAATATTCACCAACAAATGATTCTTTTTTATAACTTACAACAAAAGCCTAACCTAACCTGACAAACCTAACCCCTTTGTATGCTTCATGGAGGTAAAATGTGTGTAAAACTTGTCTTGTGGTTACCTTAAACTGTGATAATACCTGGCTTTTGGGTAATTTTTTCAGCTCATGGTACTCTCAGGCTTCTTTGAATTTCTTTTTTTAATGCAGTGTTTGTTAAGGTGCTGAACATGATGTAACCGCTCATTTCCCTCTACAGATAACACTTTTCAATTGTGAGGAAAAATAACATGGAAAAGGGGGGCTTGGATTTGAGTAATATGGGATTAAAAAAAAATGTTCAGATAAAAACATGTAACATAACCTAACCTAACCTAGCCTAGACTTCCATGCAAGAAATGATTATTTTATGCCCAATTTCCCCAAAAAAAAAAATTTGTTGTCACACATTTTCAACTTAAAAGTCTAACATAACCTAATCTAGCTTGAACCGTTTTTTTGAAGACTTTTTTTAATTTACTAACTTACAACAAAAGCCTAGCCTAACGCAACTAGGCAAAACCTAGCTCCTTTGAATGATTCGTGGAGGTAAAATGGGTGTAAAACCTGTCTTGTGGTTACCTTAGACTGCAATAATATCTCATTTTGTGCTACCTGGTGCACAGTGATGAACCTCCATCTGCATGCTGCATGAGAGCCTTGCACTTATTGCTTCACAAAGAACAATAACATGTTGAAAGTACTATATTTTCAGGAATGGAATCCTGTGCTGATAACATTTTCTGAGTTATAAATTTGCAGATCAGATCTACATCATTTGTGTTAATAAATATGAGAAATTCATAGAAATGCATACACCGGTTTGTGGACAAGAAGTTATTCTGATGATTTCTGATGTATTGGAAAATGACAAATTTTCATGATGGAAGCAGGCAAAGTTAAAGTACTTATATCTCAATAAGTGGTCAGTTCACTAACAAGACAGCAAATTCACTCAAATAGCACTCAAAATACGAGGCGGCCCACTCTTTTTGCAAGTTTAAAATCGATGACAGTGCTTTCTTGAATCATGTTTAAAGCACATGAAGGAAATGTATTGCTGACACTTGTTAGGAACTG